>OY776112.1:143452818-144132818 GCA_963675035.1 Allygus modestus | reverse complement strand
AGTGTTTAAAACGGACTAAAAAGAATGAAATATTTTATCCTATCCCCATATAGATTCCCTTGAACATTTTTGATTGTGGATATTTAATAGCTATGAAAATACTTGTAAGATTTAAAACAAAAACATGGGGCGCAATTAGTAGCCATCTGATGGTTCTCTTCACCTACAGTTTTGAGTTATGAGCTATTTTATCTCAATTAAGAATTATATCTTTAAACATGATAAGACTGATGTACTGTTGTGAAGGTGTTGTTCTCCTACCGAGAGCTGGTCCCTAACGTTGCATGCGCCCAACGTTTTTCGTTTTAAATATTACAGATATTTTCAGAGCTACTAAATATCACAAATGTTCAAGGCAATCTATGTGGGGATAGGATAAATTATTTTATACTTTTTAGTCCGTTTTAAAATGTGGTATTTAAAATTTTTTTTTATTTAAATAATTATTTTCTCCTTTTTAGCCTTTTATACTTGTAATGAGGTGTAATACAAAATATCATGATGTCTTACAAAACATTACGCAGTGGTTTGTAAAAGGTCAACAATTCCATACCTTACCATGCACTTTAGTGCAAGTTGCAGCTATTCAGAATCAGATCAATTCAGAAAGTTAAGTCAGTTTTTGACGTTACTGGAGGGTGTCATCTCCAGTGACCAAAGGGTTACCTCTGTAGTATTTCCCAAAAGTGTGCATTTTATTAAAAAGTACCTAGGGGCCGAGCTTTGCTCAGGGAAGACTAGTCAGTTTGTTCAGATGTATGGGAGTAATATTTCACCACTTCCCCCAACCGATTATCATATTTTTATAGCTCATCTGCCTCTTTCCTGCATTTATAAGGTCACTCTAGTTGTTATTTATAGCTCAATGCCCCTTTGCTGAAATTTTGATATGACCACTCCATACATGCCATCTTCACTTAAAAGTTTTAGCATTGACTATAAATATAACTTCAGTCTCTATAGTCAATGGTTTTATAAGTTTTATAAGTTTTATGGTTTTATAGTCACTGCTCTCAGTAAACCACATATTAACAATTATATACCCCCGTCGCAGCAAACCTTTGCATTTCCTACTGGTATTTTCACTAATATTGAAAGTATCGTCAGTATCCTATATAGGTACAGTAGTTAAATTGAAACATTGTTAACAAACTAAGGAAACAAATTGATTTGTTAGTTTTATCATTTACGGATTTGCAGCAAATAAGTAGCCTATTGAAAGCTGTTTTAATTTTAAACAGAAATAACTAAATAACGTGACGTGGCGGTAAGGTTAAACGGGATCAGCTATTCATAAATTAGTTAACATAACCCTAACCAAACAGTCACAGCGTGCTATCAGATAGTTCACTACTTATACAAAGCCAAACCATTTCACCATCAGAAATCACCAACCTAACAAACTAGCGCTTACCTTTCACTCCTGAAAAAAACACAGTAGTAACGTATGAAATCGGTAAGTTACTTATAGACATAAAAAATGTAAGAATAAGTTATGTAGGCTTGAAAATACCTGAACCTCATTTAATTGTAATATTATAAGCCCATTTAAGATTATGCACAAGCCTAATCTTAATATTAAGACTTTATATTAAGACTCAAGCCGCTTATGAAACCATACAAAAATAAAATAACTAGCCTATTTTAAATACACTAAGTTATTCGAACCCCTTATGAAATTATATATAGTTCCATTAAAAGATTCTTTAATCAGCCTTAAACTGGTCACCTGAATCAAATTTTATCCTTCCACCCCAATCAGCTTGTGTTTGCATGATTTCAGACAAAGGGCGGTTTTAGGAATTTTATTTTTGAGTGAGTCCTATATTTAGGCCTGGTTGCCACGGTCTGATGTAACTCTCGGGACAATTGTTAAGGAGCTGGAGATTTTTCACTGTCAAACTGACTACTGACTTGCAATTGTCTAGGACCATCTACACATATTCTCTACTGTTCGTCGGTTGCCTATAGTTTCTATTGGTCAGTTAAAAAAAACTACAGTAGCTGGCTACTTCGCACGGGGAGTCGGTTACTGTCAGTGTACAACCATCACATCAGTAACTCGCACATTCCATTTACAGGGAGGCTACTTGAAACCGCTAGCAACTGTCACTGGCTACTGACATCTCTCCTTAGCATCGTGGGACCAAAGAAAATGGCAACTTCTGCTATTTGAAGTCAATACTTAAAACTAAAACTTTACCTGTGTAACACATGGTTTCCGGTATAAAAATATTCACTTCAAAAACCTACTTAAGCCCTACCAAATATAAGGTTAAAGGGAGAATACACTTTCAATATTGGTGACAGATTTTGGTTTACTAAATTAATATCTATAACATTTGGCCTACTGCTTCATTTCAAAGTAAATTGGGGATACCAGTAACTGTACCGGTAACAAACATTAAGAAGATGACTGAAATGTTAACAACAGATATGAGGCGGGAAGAGCGCAACATTCACAACCCACAAACAGACACTAAATTTCCCTTCATAAAATCTTGATAAAATAGTATAATTTATTAAAACACAAGAGCGGAAATTTAAAAAGTGTGGGTAGTTCGCATCCACCAGGCCAACCACTAGAACCGCCTCTGCTTATTCAGACCAGCAGTCTCTAATTAAATGGTACCTAATCAAATTTAAAACACTTTATTCAGTTGGTGTAAGGCCTAGAAACAAAGTGCTTGATATACACATCTCAAGAGTTAAATATTTAGGTATTTTCAGCTTTTGATGACCAGCTCAATTGGGCCTCCCATATGTCTTCTAGGGTATCCCGTTTATAGTTTGCCTGCTGATACAATTCAAACTGTTCGTGGATAATAATAATTTCCTTTTTTCAGAGTGTTTCATTTTTTGGAAGTAGCTAAAGAATTATTGGAGTTTTGCATATCCAAGATAATTTGCTTATAAAAACTGATTGTTGAATTTTGATATACCACTATTTACAGTTTGGAAAGTTAAGATTGATATATCACATCTCAACAGTTTTTGTACACATATGATACTGCAACCGATTCTACTCTTACTGGTAATGATTTTAACCTTCAGATATATTAAATGCCACTCATTTATAACAGTTTTCTTGGTTTAGAGTCAAATTACTTTCATGACATTTTACAACGTTTTAAACAGTAGCTAAACCTAATTTCTCAACACAATATAAGACTACTTTGGGTTGCGCCTTTGGCAGCATAATGTTTTTTTAGGATGGTATCCAGCCAAGCTATCTCAGCTGTTCCAAATTCAGGACCATTTAAGTTATTTATAAGATAAAAACAGTTAGGCTTTATGCTAATGACACGATGCTTAAACTAATTCGCACGTAGCACGCTGACGTGTGGGAAATGAATTTCCACATAATAAACTTTAAAACTTAAAATCTGTGTAAAAACATACATTTATACCAATTTTTATTGAAATCTGAAAACATCGATTTGTTGGCTGTTCTGATGCTCCTGGTTTCATTCACCTGCAATGCTGGGAATACAATTTTGCGTATTATAAGGTTAGGAGAAGGTCCAGTCAGGCTTTAAAGTAGGCGTGAGGTAGCTGGGGATGATAAATGTACACCAACATAATTATGAATAACAAACTTTCTAATGTAAAATCCCCATAGGACAACGTACTGTGTTTAGTCGATACACATTTTCTTTAATCACTCGGTAAATATTTATGCTAGAATAACGAGAGAGGGTTTAAACGTTTCACCTAACTAATTTGCATCTTTTTGCATGCATTAAGTGTACATCCGGGGTTTTTCTGACCCTGATTGGGCCCAACAACTCAAAATTTGAAAGACTAATCCCCAAAAAAGGGGTTTAGAGTTTTCCGATTGTTTTGCCCAACGAATTTGTCCAACTGATTAGGGTATAGAAAGCAATGTCCCTACAAAATTTTAAGTAAATCAGACAAAAAATGTGACCGCTAGAGTGCAAAAACACACATATATATATTTATAAAATTTTGAATGACCCCGCAAAACGTGTTCAGGGGGTCACGTTAGGAATTTCTATGGTGGTCCCGGGCTTAAGTTTCACCATACGGGTCATGCAAACAGTTCACTTTCCATAGGAAATTCACTAAAAACAATACAGTGCAGTGTAAGTGAGATGTGTCTTGCTCTACGTAACGACTGATATGATGTGGCGATACAATATTTTATGTCGATACGTAACTTATCGCCATATCGCAATGTGCCGACTATATTGCACACCACATTTTTTTTAATGTAATTGGCTTAAATAAACACGAAACGTCTTAATTCTGTCCAGTTATATAAGTCTGTAATCAGTTTTTTTTTTTACATTCCTCATTTACTTTCATTCCAATTCTTAAGTGTAGTTAACTACTATCACTTACTGTACACTTGTCATATATTTTTATAAAGCCACTTGTTACTCAAATTATATCCCCAAACGATATGGAGTTACAGATGAAATGTCGGAAACTACAGCATGTATCAGTGGGAAAGCCTACTGCTGACCCGGATGGCTAACCAAATGTCGTAGAGTAATTCAAAATAGCTTATATTGTTTGTTTGTTATGCTAAAATCAAAGGTATAAATTAAAACTGTACTAAAAAAATGTTAACAATTTTAAAGAAATCTATTTTTTGTATGTACAAACTGCTCCAAAATTACCCATTGGGGTTGGGCAGTCTGTCAGGCTTTCAAAATTGCTTGACTTAAGCCCGGGACCACCATAGAAATTCCTAACGTGACCCCCTGAACACGTTTTGCGGGGTCATTCAAAATTTTATAAATATATATGTGTGTTTTCACTCTAGCGGTCGCATTTTTTGTCTGTTTTACTTAAAATTTTGTAGGGACATTGCTTTCTATACCCTAATCAGTTGGACAAATTCGTTGGGCAAAACAATCGGAAAACTCTAAACCCCTTTTTTGGGGATTAGTCTTTCAAATTTTGAGTTGTTGGGCCCAATCAGGGTCAGAAAAACCCCGGATGTACACTTAATGCATGCAAAAAGATGCAAATTAGTTAGGTGAAACGTTTAAACCCTCTCTCGTCATTCTAGCATAAATATTTACCGAGTGATTAAAGAAAATGAGTATCGACTAAACACAGTATGTTGTCTTATGGGGATTTTACATTAGAGAGCATGTTATTCATAATTATGTTGGTGTACATTTATCATCCCCAGCTACCTCACGCCTACTTTAAAGCCTGACTGGACCTTCTCCTAACCTTATAATACGCAAAATTGTATTCCCAGCATTGCAGGTGAATGAAACCAGGAGCATCAGAACAGCCAACAAATCAATGTTTTCAGATTTCAATAAAAATTGGTATAAATGTATGTTTTTACACAGATTTTAAGTTTTAAGGTTTATTATGTGGAAATTCATTTCCCTCACGTCAGCGCGCTACGTGCGAATTAGTTTAAGCATCGTATTATAGCCTAACTGGTTTTCTCTTATAAATGCTACTGGTTGCTGGCTGGTTTAGCTACTGTTCAAAACGTTGTAAAATGTCATGAAAGTAATTTGACTCTAAACCAAGAAAATTGATATAAATGAGCGGCATTTAATATATCTGAAGGTTAAAATCATTACCAGTAAGAGTAGGATCGGTTGCAGTATCATATTTGTCCACAAACTGTTGAGATGTGATATATCAATCTTAACTTTCCAAACAACTGTAGATAGTGGTATATCAAAATTCAACAATCAGTTTTTATAAGCAAGTTATCTTGGATATGCAGAACTCCAATAATTCTTTAGCTACTTCCAAAAAATTAAACACTCTGAAAAAAGGAAATTATTATTATCCACGAACAGTTTGAATTGTATCAGCAGGCAAACTATAACGGGATACCCTAGAAGACATATGGGAGGCCCAATTGAGCTGGTCATCAAAAGCTGAAAATACCTAAATATTTAACTCTTGAGTTGTGTATAACAAGCACTTTGTTTCTAGGCCTTACACCAACTGAATACAGTGTTTTAAATTTGATTAGGTAACATTTAATTAGAGACTGCTGGTCTGAATAAGCAGGGGCGGTTCTAATGGTTGGCCTGGTGGATGCGGACTACCCACACTTTTTATATTTCCGCTCTTGTGTTTTAACAAAGTATACTATTTTATCAAGATTTTATGAAGGGAAATTTAGTAAGGTATTCAGTGGATGACTGCACTGACACTGTTTGTTTGTGGGTTGTGAATGTTGCGCTCTTCCCGCCTCATATCTGTTGTTAACATTTCAGTCATCTTCTTAATGTTTGTTACTGGTACAGTTACTGGTATCCCCAATTTACTTTGAAATGAAGCAGTAGGCCAAATGTTATAGATATTAATTTAGTAAACCAAAATCTATCACCAATATTGAAAGTGTATTCTCCCTTTAACCTTATATTTGGTAGGGCTTAAGTAGGTTTTTGAAGTGAATATTTTTTTAACGGAAACCATGTGTTACACAGGTAAAGTTTTAGTTTTAAGTATTAACTTCAAATAGCAGAAGTTGCCATTTTCTTTGGTCCCACGATGCTAAGGAGAGATGTCAGTAGCCAGTGACAGTTGCTAGCGGTTTCAAGTAGCCTCCCTGTAAATGGAATGTGCGAGTTACTGATGTGATGGTTGTACACTGACAGTAACCGACTCCCCGTGCGAAGTAGCCAGCTGCTGTAGTTTTTTGTAACTGACCAATAGACACTATAGGCAACCGACGAACAGTAGAGAATATGTGTAGATGGTCCTAGACAATCGCAAGTCAGTAGTCAGTTTGACAGTGAAAAAGCTCCAGCTCCTTAACAATTGTCCCAAGAGTTACATAACCGTGGCAACCAGGCCTAAATATAGGACTCACTCAAAAATAAAATTCCTAAAACCGCCCTTTGTCTGAAATCATGCAAACACAAGCAGATTAGGGTGGAAGGATAAAATTTGATTCAGATGACCAGTTTAAGGCTGATCAAAGAATCTTTTAATGGAACTATATATATTTTCTTAAGCGGTTCGAATAACTTAGTGTATTTAAAATAGGCTAGGTATTTTATTTTTGTATGGTTTCATAAGCAGCTTGAGTCTTAATAAAGGCCTAATCTTAAATGGGCTTATAATATTACAATTAAATGAGGTTCAGGTATTTTAAAGCCTACATAACTTATTCTTACATTTTTTATGTCTATAAGTAGCTTACCGATTTCATACGTTACTATTGTGTTTTTTTTCAGGAGCGAAAGGTAAGCGCTAGTTTGTTAGGTTGGTGATTTCTGATTGTGAAATGGTTTGGCTTTGTATAGGTAGTGAACTATCTGATACAGCACGCTGTGACTGTTTGGTTAGGGTTATGTTAACTAATTTATGAATAGCTGATCCCGTTTAACCTTACCGCCACGTCACGTTATTTAGTTATTTCTGTTTAAAATTAAAACAGCTTTCAATAGGCTACTTATTTGCTGCAAATCCGTAAATGATAAAACTAACAAATCAATTTGTTTCCTTAGTTTGTTAACAATGTTTCAATTTAACTACTGTACCTATATAGGATACTGACGATACTTTCAATATTAGTGAAAATACCAGTAGGAAATGCAAAGGTTTGCTGCGACGGGGGTATATAATTGTTAATATGTGGTTTACTAAGAGCAGTGACTAAACCATAAAACTTATAAAACTTATAAAACCATTGACTATAAAGACTGAAGTTATATTTATAGTCAATGCTAAAACTTTTAAGTGAAGATGGCATGTATAGAGTGGTCATATCAAAATTTCAGCAAAGGGACATTGAGCTATAAATAACAACTAGAGTGACCTTGTAAATGCAGGAAAGAGGCAGATGAGCTATAAAAATATGATAATCGGTTGGGGGAAGTGGTGAAATATTACTCCCATACATCTGAACAAACTGACTAGTCTTCCCTGAGCAAAGCTCGGCCCCTAGGTACTTTTTAATAAAATGCACACTTTTGGGAAATACTACAGAGGTAACCCTTTGGCCACTGGAGATGACACCCTCCAGTAACGTCAAAAACTGACTTAACTTTCTGAATTGATCTGATTCTGAATAGCTGCAACTTGCACTAAAGTGCATGGTAAGGTATGGAATTGTTGACCTTTTACAAACCACTGCGTAATGTTTTGTAAGACATCATGATATTTTGTATTACACCTCATTACAAGTATTAAGGTTAAAAGTAAGTAAAACTATTCTATTTACATAAATATTTCGCATAAGTAATGTTGGCATGCAAGACACTATATTTAAACTACCCAATATAATAGTCGTAAAAATTTAACTATCAAAACAAGGTGGTAATATAACTCTTCGCTTCATCCTCTTACGGGATATTTGAGCGTACTCCTAGTATTATAAAGAAGAGGTGGTTTCTGTCTGTCTGTCTGTCTGATGTTCTGGGTGAACGTAAAAACTACTGAACCGACTGGGCTGAAACTTTACACACAGGTAGATCTTGAACCCATGCAACACATAGGCCTATTCACTGCCTTAAAATCCTCTCGGGGTATGCCCCTTGAATGTCCCAAGTTTCAATGTTTACATTTCAGAAGAAAGTAAACATTCAGAAACTGTAATGCGAACAACTGTGGACACTTCGATTTGACAGCTTAAAGAGCAGAAGCAAGAACAGATGTTTCAAGCTAACTAAAATGGAAATTGCAATGACTAAAGAACGGGTAATGAAAACCCCTGTGCGAAGAACGGGTACGTCAGCTAGTAAAATATAAACAAATTTGCTTACATTACCGTTTAACTTGATTATAAATATATAATTGGATGAACGAAGTGAGTCCCTATAACTCAATAAAATTAATTCAAACCTTTTTGTGTTTAAGTAGTATAACTAAAGAACACTTTATTCTATTTTAGTCAAATATGGTATACGAATTCATTACTTTGATTTTAAGGATAAATTCGTTAACTGGCCTACCCACTTACACCTTTTCTGTATGGTGACCCTTTGAAATCCGTAAACAAATTTAACTCCAACACCGATGGTCCGGTTCAAAATCTAATAAAATCATTGGATTGCTCGCAAAATTTTAAATTAAAAAAGATCGTGAACCATCCTTATGCAACCCCCTCCGTCGCAAAACAATTAACTATACAAATTCTGGGGAATTAAACCTTTAAGGGCTAATATGAATTTTAATGCCAAAAACTATTTTTTTCAATACCACTGGGGTGATTGTCGAATAAAAAATAAATAAATTTGCTTATATTACCGTTTAACTTCATTATAAATATCTAATTGGATGAACTAAGTGAATCTCTATACACAACAACATTATTTTAAACATATTTGTGTTTAATTATTATATTTCAAGAATGCAATATTCTATTTGTAGTGAAACGCTCTGTAACCATATGTACTGAAAATTTTGGCTGTTAATTGGTATTCTTGGTGGATTGAAGACTGAGTTGTGGGAAGCTGATTGACATGGGGTGAATCTATTGGGATATGCTGCTACTGACTAGGGACTGGTAAGTCCCTAGCCTGTCTAAATCCTAACCTGTGTCGAAGCCACTGGTATCAAACTGAGTAATTTTAATTGAAAACTTGCTGGGGACCAATGGGACGGAGATCATTACCCAGACCAGAAAGGTCGCCGAGCCAACTTTGATTTACTTGATTAACTGAGAGATATTTACAAACTTAAACTTCCAAAACTACTATGCCAAAATCGTGTGGATTAAAGGGGTCTGAGGGTACTAAAAGATGGTTGGTAAACTGGGGGAAACTACAATTTGAAGTTAAACTGACGCTAAAAAGGTTTATGGGAAATTTTTATATTTATGGAAACGTGGTGACAATTGACATATTTAAGACGGTTACCGACCCAAGCGTTGGTACCCGTAATACAATTTCCTACATTATTCAGGTGCTGGGGCAAAAACCTTACAGCCTTCCCCCTTGATAAAGTAATTAGCCTGTCATAACTTAATATCTACACAGCTTAAACTAAAACTTAACCATCGGAATTCAAAATTGTACGGAGAGCAAAAGGTGGGTGTGCCGCAGCCTTGAGAGATCGGGGAAGTAGAGAGACCTTGAGGAGGGAAGGTAAAAGCTGCTATCTTGATTTACAACAAAGACAGTTCGTTGCTTGAGGCAGGCAGACTGCCAGGACCAAGACGCCCGGCGTACCGGCACGACCTGGTTTATTACACTATTTGTAAACGCATGCAGCTATGCGTCACATATTTTAGGCAAATATGGTATACGAATTCTTTACTTTGATTTTAAAGTTAAGTTCGTTAACTGGCCTACCCACTTACACCCTTTCTGTATGGTGGCTCTTTGAAATCCGTAAAAACATTTAACTCCATTACCGTAGGTCCGATTCAAAATCTGATTAAACCATTAGATTCCTCGCATAATTTTACTTAGAAATATATTTTGAACCACCCTTGTTAAACCGTTCGTCGCAACACAATTAATTATACAATGTTCTGGAGAATTAGCCTTTTAAGGGCTAATTTGAATTTTAATATCAAAAAATATTTTTTTCGATACCAGTGGGCTGGTTGTTCAAGACAATATAAACAAATTTGCTTACATTACCCTTTAACTTGATTATAAATATATAATTGGATGAACGAAGTGAGGCCCTATAACTCAACAAAATTAACTCAAACCATTTTGTGTTTAAGTAGTATAACTAAAGAACACTTTATTATATTTAAGTCAAATATGGTATAAGAATTCATTTCTTTAATTTTAAGGTTAAGTTCGTTAACTAGCCTACCCAGTTACACCCTTTCTGTATGGTGGCCCTTTGAAATCCGTAAAAAAATTTAACTCCATTGCCGTAGGTCCGGTTCATAATCTAATAAAATCATTGGATTCCTCGCAAAATTTTAAATAAAAAAAGATCGTGAACCATCCTTATGCAACCCTCCGTCGCAAAACAATTAATTATACAAATTCTGGGGAATTAACCCTTTAAGGGATAATATGAATTTTAATATCAAAAACAATTTTTTCGATACCAGTGGGGTGATTGTCCAATAAAATATAAACAAATTTGCTTACATTACCGTTTAACTTGATTATAAATATCTAATTGGATGAACAAAGTGAGGCCCTATAACTCAACAAAATTAATTCAAACCTTTTTGTGTTTAAGTAGTATAACTCAAGAACGCTTTATTCTATTTTAGTCAAATATGGTATACGAATTCATTACTTTGATTTTAAGTATGAAACATTGTACTTAAGATGTATGGTGGCTCTTTCAAATACGTAAAAAAGTTTAACTCCATTACCGTAGGTCCGACTCAAAATCTAAATGAACTATTAGATTTCCCGCAATATTTTACTTAAGAATGGATTTTGAACCACCCTTATGCAACCCTCCGATGCAAAACAATTAATTATTCAAAGTTCTGGAGAATTAAACCCTTAAGGGCTTGTATGAATTTGAATGTCAAAAAATACATTTTTCTATACCAGCGGGATGATTATCCAATAAAATAAAAACAAATTTGCTTACATTACCGTTTAACTTGCTTCCAACTATCTAATTGGATGAACGAAGTGAATCTCTATACACAACAACATTATTTTAAACTTATTTGTGTTTAATTAGTATGTTTAAAGAACGCTTTATTCTATTTGTAGTGAAACGCTCTGTAACCATATGTACTGAAAATTTTGGCTGATAATTGATATTCTTGGTGGATTGAAGACTGAGTTGTGGGAAGCCGATTGACATGGGGTGAACCTATTGGGAACTGCTGCTGCTGACTAGGGACTGGTAAGTCCCTAGCCTGTCTAAATCCTAACCTGTGTCGAAGCCACCGGTACCAAACTGAGTAATTTTAATTGGAAACGTTGCTGGGGACCAGAGGGACGGAGATCTTTACCTAGACCAGAAAGCTCGCCTAGCCAGTTTTGATTTACTTTATTAACTGAGAGATATTTACAAACTTAACGTTCCAAAACTACTATGCCAAAATCGTGTTGATTAAAGGGGTCTGAGGGTACTAAAAATGATTGGTAAACTGGGGAAAACTACAGTTTGAAGTTAAACTGACGTTAAAAAGGTTTCTGGGGAATTTTAATATTTACGTAAACGTGGTGCCAATTGACATGTCTAAGACGGTTACCGACCCAAGCCTTGGTACCCGTAATACAATTTCCTACATTATTCAGGTGCTGGGGCACAAACCTTACAGCCTTCCTCCTTAGTAAAGTAATAAGCTTGTCATAACTTAATAACTACACAGCTTAAACTACAACTTATCCATCGGAATTCAAAATTGTACGGAGAGCAAAAGGTGGGTGTGCCGCAGCGTTGAGAGATCGGGGAAGCAGAGAGAGCTTGTGGAGGGATGGTAAAAAAAATGCTAACTTGATTTACGGCAAAGACAGGTCAGGCGCTTGAGGCAGGTAGATTGCCAGGACCAAGAGGCCCGGCGTACCCGCACGACCTGGTTTATTACACTATATGTAAAGGCATGCAGCTATGCGTCACATATTTTAGTCAAATATGGTATACGAATTCTATACTTTGATTTTAAGGTTAAGTTCGTTAACTGGCCTACCCACTTACACCCTTTCTGTATGGTGGCCCTTTAAAATCCGTAAAAACATTTAACTCCATTACCGTAGGTCCGATTCAAAATCGAATAAAATCATTTGATTCTTCGTAAAATTTTAAATAAAAATAGATTGTGAACCATCCTTATTCAACCCTCCGTTGCAGCACAATGAATTATACCAATTCTGGGGAATTAGAGCTTTAAGGGCTAATATGAATTTTAATGTCAAAATATACATTTTTCGATACCAGTGGGGTGATGTCCTTAAAAATATAAACAAATATTCTTACATTACCGTTCAACTTTATTTAAATGTAATATGAACAAAGTGAGTCCCTATAACTCAACAAAATTAATTCCAACTATTTTGTTTTTAAGTAGTATATCATAAGAACGCTTTATTTAATTGAAGTAAAATTTAGTATACGAATTATTTACTTTAATTTTAAGGTTAAGTTCGTTAACTGACATTCCCACTTACAGCCTTTCTGTATGGTGGCTCTTTGAAATCCGTTAAACAAATTTTAACTCCATTACCGTAGGTCCGATTCAAAATATGATTAAACCATTAGATTCTTTGCAACATTTTACTTAAGAATGGATTTTGAACTAACCTTATGCAACCCTCCGTTGCAACACAATTAATTATACAAAGGTCTGGAGAATTAGCCCTTTAACAGCTAATATGAATTTTAATGTCATAATCTACCTTTTGCGATACCAGTGGGGTGATGTCCAATAAAATATAAACAAATTTGCTTACATTACCGTTTAACTTGATTATAAATGTATAGTTGTATAAACAACGTGAGTCCCTATAACTCAACAAAATTAATTCAATCTTATTTTTTTAAGTAGTATATCTTAAGAACGCTTAATTTAACTATAGTCAAATTTAGTATACGAATTATTTACTTTAATTTTAAGGTTAAGTTCGTTAACTGGCCTTCCGACTTCTGTATGGTGGCTCTTTGGAATCCGTTAAAAAAAATTAAGTCCATTGCCATAGGTCCGATTCAAAATCTGATTAAACCATTAAATTCTTTGCAAAAATTTACTTAGGAACAGATTTTGAACCACCCTTATGCAATCCTCCCTCGCAACACAATTAACTATACAAAGTTCTGGAGAATTAAACCCTTAAGGTCTTATATGAATTTTAATATAAAACACTACTTTTCCGATACCAGTGGGATGATTGTCCAATAAAATATAAACAAATTTCCTGTTATTACCTTTTAACTTGCTTATAAATATCTAATGGGATGAACTAAGTGAATTCCTATAGCAAAATTATTTGAAACCTATTTGTGTTTAATTAGTATAACGCTAGAACGCTTTATTATATTTGTAGTGAAACGCTCTGTCACTATATGTACTGAAAATGTTGGCTGATAATTGGTATTCTTGGTGGATTGAAGACTGAGTTGTGGGAAGCCGATTGACATGGGGTGAACATACTGTGAATTGCTGCTACTGACCAGGGACTGGTAAGTCCCTAAACCGTCTAAATCCTAACCTGTGTCGAAGCCACGGGTACCAAATTGAGTAATTCTAAAATAGAAACGGTACCAAACTGAGTAATTCTAAAAAAGAAACGTTGCCTGGGACGAGAGGGACGGAGATCGTTGTTGTTTTGTGAGGTTTCAGTGGGCGGGAAAGTCCTTGGCCCACTGTGGCTGCTTTAGGGCGCTTGGGCCCTTTTCAGCCGAGACGGAGATCTTTACCCAGACCAGAAAGCTCGCCTAGCCAGCTTTGATTTACTTGTTTAACTGAGAGATATTTACAAACTAAACCTTCCAAAACTGCTATACCAAAATCGTGTTGATTAAAGGGGTCTGAGGTTACTAAAAATGATTGGTAAACTGGGGAAAACTACAATTTAAAGCTAAACTGACGCTAAAAAGGTTTCTGGCGAATTTTTATATTTACGGAAACGTGGTTCCAATTGACATGTTTAAGACGGTAACTGACCCAAGCGTTGGTACCCGTATTACAATTTTATACATTATTCCGGTGCTGGGGCACAAACATTACGGCCTTCCCCCTTAATAAAGTAATTAGCCTATGATAACTTAATATCTACACAGCTTAAACAACAACTTATCCATCGGAATACAAAATTGTACGGAGAGCAAAAGGTGGGCGTGCCGCAGTCTTGAGAGAACGAGGAAGCACAGAGAGCTTGAGGAGGGGAGGTAAAAAACTGCTAACTTGATTTACGGCAAAGACAGATCTGTCGCTTGAGGCAGGCAGACTGCCAGGACCAAGAGGCCCGGCGTACCCACACGACCTGGTTTATTACACTATATGTAATGGCGTGCCGCTATGCGTTTCATATTTTAGTCAAATATGGTATACGAATTCTTTACTTTAATTTTAAGGTTAAGTTCGTTAACTAGCCTACCCACTTACTCCCTTTCTGTATGGTGGCCCTTTGAAATCCTTAAACAAATTTAACTCCATTACCGTTGGTCCGATTCAAAATCTAATAAAATCATTGGATTCCTCGCAAAATTTTAAATAAAAATAGATTGTGAACCATCCTTATGGAACCCTTCGTCGCAACACAATTAAATATACAAATTCTGGGGAATTAGCCCTTTAAGGGCTACTATGAATTTTAATGTAAAAATCTACTTTTTCGATACCTGTGGGGTGATGGCCAATAAAATATAAACAAATTTGTTACATTACCGTTTAACTTGATTATAAATGTATAATTGTATGAACAAAGTGAGTCCCTATAACTCAACAAAATTAATTCAAACTTATTGTTTAAGTAGTATATCTTAAGAACGCCTAAGTATAGATTAATTATACTGTAGGCCTTATTGAAGTCTGTAATATTATAAAATACCCCCGTCGCAGCAAAGCTGCGTCCTCAGTAAATTCCCAATTCAAAATATTTGTCTTAATACCACATAAAGCAGCATACCAAGTTTCATAAAAATATATTCACATATAAGCGATTTTAATTATTCTCCATAATAATAACATTGGTAATGAGTACGTAGGTTTGCTGGAAAAAGGATCATAAATATTTTTTTTTTATGCAAATATAAACATAATTTAACTAGGCGAAGCCACATATCAAGTTTCATTAATATTCAATCATAAATAAACGCCATATGACATTTTAGTTATTCTCTATAAGAATAACATGGGGGCTGAGTAAGCAGGTTTGCTGCAACAAGGATAATACCCCCGTAGCAGCAAACCTGCGTACTCAGCCAATTTACAATGCATATATATTTATCTTAATACCACATAGGACCACATACCAAGTTTCATCAATATACATTCATAAACAAACGATTTATGACATTTTAATTATTCTACATAAGAATAACATGGGGCTGAATACGCAGGTTTGCTGCTACGGGAGCCTTTGGAAAAAAATTTTTTTTTTGTGGCAAATATCAATGGTCCACAACCAGATGAAGCCGTATACCAAGTTTCGTCAGTATATGTTCATAAATAAGCGAGATATAAAATTTTTCTTTTCCTCTATAAGAATAACATTAGACAACGTACTGTGATTAGCACTTTCAATATCTCGGTAACCAATTGACGTAGAGAAATGATCAAAATACCAAATTGTGTGTTTTTTTAACCTGAATCCAATGAAAAAAACTAAAATTTGACTATTTCCAAAATTATATGTAAAAAATTCGAAATACCCTTTTTTGGGATACAAAACCCCCCAAAAATACCCCTTTGGATGGAGCGATCTGGCTGGTTTTCGAACTTAAAGTCATAAATGTTGCTTTACAAGTTTATACAAAATTTCATCAAAATCAGATAATTTTTACGATAGTAATCGTGCTCACGGACACACATATATATATATATATATATATATATATATATATATATATATATATATATATATACATATATATAAATATATATACAGTTTCGAACGAATGGTGTTTTTGGGGTCTGGGGACCTCAAAACGAAAAGTTATCATGGTCCCGGGCCTAGGTCTTACCATGCCGACTACGGTAATAGCTTCTTCCCTATAGAGGAAATTCGCTAAACAATGGTTTTTTTATACAATTATCAATATAACTCAACCATGTGAAGCTACATACCAAGTTGTATTAGTTTTTGTTAATAATTAAGGGAGTCATTACATTTTACTTATTCTCTATAAGAATAACAAGGGGGCTGTGTACGCAGGTTTGCTTCTACGGGGATAATCAACTAAAATAAAATGTTTTGTACAAATATCAATATACCAGTACTACGTGAAGCCACATACCAAGTTTCATCAACATATATTCATAAATAATCGAGATATCAAATTTTATTTATTCTTCATATGGATAACATTGGAAAACGTACTGTGTTTAGCACTTTTAATATCTCAGCAACGGTTGGGCGTAGAATCACAATTTAAACACCAAAATGATTGTTTTGTGGAACTGAACAGATTGGTAAGAGCATATGTGAAGTTTACATTAAAATAACCTGAGGAAAGGCCAAAAACCTTTTTCCATTAAGATTAACGTGGGAGATATCATGTGTAGCTTTTTTGGATTTTCTCCGCAACCACTTAACCGAGGTTAATAATTAAAAATACTATATTATTTGTTTTTTTAAGCTCTATAACATGGTTAAAACCAAGATTAAGTTGTTTAAAAATTGTAGGGTGAAAATGCAAAACACTGATAAAAAAAATTTAAAACCCCCATAAACCCCCCTTCCCATGGTCTGATTTTTATGGTTTTCGAACTTGAGTCCTGAATGTCATTTTACACATTTGAGCCAAATTTCAATGAAATCGGACTTTTTTACTCAAGCTATCGCATTCACGTACACACACACACACACACACACACACACACACACACACACACACACACACACACATATATATATAAATATAGAGATATATATAAAATATATATATATAAATTTGAACGAATAGTGTTTTTGTCATCTGGGGACCTCAAATCAAAAAATTATCATGGTCTCAGGTTCAACTCTTACTATGAGACCCACGGTAATATCTTGTTCCCTATAGGGGAAATTCGCTAAAAGAGGTGGTTTCTGTCTGTCTGTCTGTCTGTCTTTCTGTCTGTCTGATGTTCCGGGTGAACGCAAAAATAACTTAACCGACTGGGCTGTAACTTTACACAAAGGTAGATCTTGAACCCATGCAACACATAGGCCTATTCACTTCCTTAAAATCCCCTCGGGCTATGCCCCATGAACGTTCTAAGTTTCAATGTTTACATTTCATAAGAAAGTAAACATTCAGAAACTGTAATGCGAACAGCTGAGGCCACTTCCATTTGACAGCTTAAAGAGCAGAAGCAAGAACAGCAGCTGTTTCAAGCTAACTAAAATGCAATTTGCATTGACTAGAACGGGTAAGGAAAACCCCTCTGCGAAGAACGTGTACATCAAGTATATATATATATATATATATATATATATATATATATTTTTTTTATTTATTTCAATATACCGTATAACTAGGTGTACGCTCATTCTTCCCGTAAGAGGATGAACGAAGACTGAATTTTTAAAGATATGTAGGCAGGTACTGGATTGATAACACTCTTCTGTTATCCGTTTTAACTCCACAACAGCAAGAACAGATCATTAATAAATTGAACATTTTACTAATGGAATGGTAACACCATTCCCATATCCGTTTTAACTCCACAACGGCAAGAACAGATAATTTAGGACTAATGTAAATAAAAAATACTACTGACTACTGGAGTGGTAACACCCTTCTCATATCCGTTTTAACACGACAATACCTGGGGGGCCGAGCTTTGCTTGGGGGAAGGTCAGTCAGTCAGTTTAGATGACTTGGAGTAATATTTCATCACTTTCCCCTACTGATAATCAGATTTGTATAACTCATTTGCCTCTTTTCTAAATTTGTAAGGTCCCTCCAGTTGTTATTTATAGCTCAATGTCCTTTTAATTTATTTTACTACTTATATATGTAATCTTCACTCAAATCTTTTAATCTCTGTTCTCAGGAAACCACACGTTAATAATCATAAAAAACATGAGTATTACTTTGACAGTTCCCTGGTTGATTATGAATAGCTGATAAAATTCTTTTGTGTTGATTTAAAACTCCATAAGCCCAATGTTAATTTTTTTAACTTATCATTTTAGTTTTTTACATTATTTGATTTTTCCTGGGGATGAGGCCTATCTATAACTTATTTTTATCCCAGAAATTAGTTATTTTGAACATTTGAAGGAAATCGTTGGAGCCGTTTTTGAGATCAGCGTCGCAAGCAAGCAAGCAAGCAAACATAAAAGCAAACCTTACTGATATTAGAGTAAATGATACCTGGGGGCCGAGCTTTGCTCGGGGGAAGGCCAGTCAGTTTGTTTAGATGACTTGGAGCATATTTCACCACTTCCCCCTACTGATAATCAGATTTGTATAACTCATTTGCCTCTTTTCTAGATTTGTAAGGTCACTCCAGTTGTTATTTATAGCTCAATATCCCTTTGATTTATTTTACTACTCTATTATATGTAATCTTCTCTCAAATCTTTTAAGCTCTGCTCTCAGGAAACCACATGTTAATAATCATAAACAACATGAGTTCCATGTGGTTCCATAAAATCAGATAATAAAACCTTTGAACGAAGATTACATGTAGAGTGGTCATATCCAGAATGACTCAAAGGTGCATTATAATAACAACTGTTTTGACCTCAAAAATGCTCGTTAGTAGGGTACATGGTGAAAAACTACTCCAAGTCATGAACAAGATTGACCTTTCCCTAGCAAAGCTCAGCCCCAGGTAGTACTTAAACTATATGAGTATAACTTTGAGAGTTCGCTGAAAGATTTTTACTCTTTCGCTTTTATTTTAATCTCCAAAAGCCCAATGAGATTTTTTTAATTTTCCATAGCGGCTTTTTACATGATTTGATTTTTTTTGGGGATGGGACATGTCTAGAACTTATATTTAACCCAGATATAAGGTTTTACAACACAAGTAGTTGAAAGGACACATTAGTTATTTTTCAAGAAAATCGTTGGAGCCGTTTTTGAGATCAGAGTTGCAAGCAATCAAGCAAGCAAGCGAGCATGCAAACCTTCCTCATATTATAGTGTAGGATAGGATTGAGTCAAAATAATTCAGCATTTGTATTGATTGACTATAATATATTTTTACTCTTAGGCACATAGAATGTACACGAGACAGGGACGATGATTCTGGATTCTAGCATGTTTGAAGTTCTGCATACAGACGGCCAGGGCTGAATTTAGGGTCTGTACAGGCTCTGGTCTACACCCTAAATGCAAGTGCGGGCCCTTACCAGCCCGGCCAACTTTCCTGTTTGATTTATATAATATAACCTACGCTTATATCAGGTATATAATATAACCTACGCTTATATCAGGCTCTACAGATGGTGTTGTGCAATTACTTAAATTTCAAATTGCCAAAATCCGTTTTGCTGCCTAGTGTATATTAACGTTGTCATGGCAAGATATTATTAAGTGATTTTCATTATCTAAATACATAAAACAAAGTCGGGATTGTATGTTAGTTATTTAGTTTCATCAAACAGATGTTATAAGGATGATATCTAAACATACTTGAAAAGCATATAAACATATGTTTATTATAGAAATGATTAATCTATTTGAATAGCAACTCATTTTAAATACCGAAGAAAGCTCTATATAAACATAGGCAAGTGAGCGTAGTTAACGAGCTCATCCTGGAGGCGAGTGAGTGAAGCGAACGAGCTCATCTTGAAAAAGAACGAGACTTTTTGACATAAAACAAAT
Organism: Allygus modestus; assembly: GCA_963675035.1. NCBI lineage: Eukaryota > Metazoa > Arthropoda > Insecta > Hemiptera > Cicadellidae > Allygus > Allygus modestus. The sequence continues at coordinate 144,112,490 of OY776112.1, read as the reverse complement.
TCAGTGACATTAGGACAGAGTAATATCTGTCTGACCAGCTGTCTGATGCTGCATTAAAAAAATAAATCCAACGAATCATACGTTAAAATTAAACGTTGGGAGTGATAGTAAAGGCAGAGCCCTGAGGTATGAACAAAGAGGTATCCATAATATTTTGGTACCCAACAACGTGGTATATAGGTCTGGAGCAGTTTTGAGGAGCCGCTTTGGAAATCTTTGGATTTTTTATTTGGTGGTTAGGTTTCTAATAAAATATACCTATTTTTTAGAAAATTTTGGGTTCAGAAATTACAGGGCTTAAGAGATCCCAAACTTCAGTTTTTTTACCTTTCTTTGTACCATAATTTTTAAATATTTTTAGCAGGTTTCAACAGTTTTATCTCACTGCCATAAAAAGCTTTAAAAGATGAAAAATTAGTACTCCAATCCACACACGGTTAAATTAGTATTTCGTTAGTAGGCTATTCGGCTAATGGTTGTGGAGAATATTTCAATTTCCATTCAGCAGTAAACTAAGTATATTGTCCGATGTTATTCTTATAAGAAATACAAAACATATATCTCTTGTATACTGATTAATTTTATTAAAACTTGGTGTGTTAGCATTGACCAATAGAGAATATTCGTCCTAGGACAACCTTAAAACGGGTTTATACCAGTTTGGATGCTGACATTGGGTACAGCAAATGAAATTGTCATTACATATGAAGTTTTTTGGATGTCCATTATGACAAACTTCCCTTTCACCTTTGGTCCCTCCACTTGCAGCGGCTCGTGGCGGAAACTCAGGGGTTGGTCCCCAACCTGAGAATGTATGGTCCCTGGCTGTTGTACATGGATACCCCATCCGTTGAGTTGGCCAGTTGGAAGGCAGAGCGGGTCCACATTGAGTCTGATCACAGCTGTCACAAGGGACGGGAGTTGGTACTCTGAAAGGCCAATTTGGCTGCCTGTCCCATCCCACCCTTTCCTTTCCTGCTATATCCTAACCTTCTAGTAACCTGCGCAAAATTTCCGCTTGTGGAAAACGTGCCTATAGCAGCTATGCTGGGGTTTCTTAATCCATCAACAATGAATAGAGAATATACGGAATACGTTTCCATCTAACCCTGGAGGGTGAGGTGGAGCAATTAACCTCTTAAAACCACTGTGTGTACCTAGCAAATTAGATTAAACTGATTGCGTTTATTTGGTCACAGGTCCTAGTTATGGCCATCAGGCTTGTTTACGTTTTTTATGACTCGGCCAATGACTTAATATTTTTTGTCTAATATGGTTTTCGACGAGTTTTAAATATATCACCTGGGGGAAAAGTTGCCAATTATTAATAGACCTATTAATTTCCAGCTCCAAAATCGGGGGGTTAAACATACAGAAATATACTTGTTTTAAACCCATTTAATGTAAAAAAGGTATTCAATGATTTATTTATATAACAGTATCTTATCAAATTCATACCTTAAATTTAAAAATGTTTACATCATTAATATATGTTAGTTTGAATTTAAATACACAAGCTACTGAAATCGCAGTACCAGAGGTTTAAAAGCAAAATCCAACATCTAAATTAATGACAATTTTTCAGGAGGGCAACCTGTCTACAACGTAATTAGTTGAACAATGTAGACGGTTGGGATTACGGAGTTTTGGACATCTTGATTGTTTATGAAAATCAGTATTAACCACAGAAAATGCAAACAAATATAAACTGTAACCAGACTATTTTACTGACCGGTAGATTACAAAACTTTAATCCCATGTCATTAGGTGACAGTGAGGCTTATTTGGTACATTACATGTAATAAAGATAGTTTGCACGTATGATCGTTTAGTAAGTCTGCCATCAAGTAATTTGTTCACAATGTAAAGAAACTACTATAGGTCTACAACACGCTTGATTATCAATCACAGTCAGTCGTGTTACAGAGTTATACTGTCCGAGTAATTCAAAAATTCCAAAACCTATTGTATTAATTTATCATCACTAGTCCAAACATCAAAAGCTTTTACATCGAAGTTTTCCAGTAAAAAATAAACTGATAATAAATCTAAATAGATACAAACATTGTTTTAAACACGACAAAACACCATTATTTTACATAACACTCACATTTTAAACTTTTTCGAAATAAAAAAAATTGATGGAACAAAACATAACCAAATCCATAGTTGAAATATGGTTACATTTGACGATTTGAGTGATTTATAAACAAATATGCATTGTTTCCACTCTACGGTAAAAATATGCCACACACTGATAAAAAAAATCCCACTTTATCCCAGACTGCCTCTTATAGTATCCCTCGTCATATCCCACACTTTCCCACTGATTTGTTAAACATTGCAACACAATTAATTAATGTTAAATATTATATGATTATTGAATAATGTTTCAGTAAAATATTTATACCGTTAGATAGAGCTTATTTATATCTACTAATTACCTATAGGTATTTTATATTTTAGTACCTCAAAGGATTTTGAGCAATGCGACATAGGTTAAGTGATACGGTGAATTAACTAAATTAAACAATTTATTTACGTGAGAGGTACTAATATTTTTAATGGTAGTACTAAAGAGTACGAAGTAGGTATTAAATAATGGCAAATAGTTTACTTGTTAATTCCAACATGGCTCGGCCAGCGAAATTGACGTGATTCAGTGTTCGTTCTGTGACGTTTATAAAATCATAATAGGTGCGGACAGCGAGGTTAAAAAATGGGAAACCCCGCAACTGCCAGTACGGCGAGAAAATCCACTAGAAGTGCTACTGCTAAGGTGCTCTGGTCGTAAGTTGTAAGCAAACTAGCAGACGTAATGCCGATTTCAAAAAAATCCCACTTTATCCCACAATCCCATTTTATCCCTCAAGCAGTCAAAATATCCCTTATTGATGAACGAAGTGAATCACTGTATTGATGAAGAAGTTTCATTGGCCGCGTGTGAGTGTGTGTGTGTGTGTGGGTGGATGTGTTATCGAAATACTAAATAACTGTAAAACATTTCTTAATGAAATTTTGAAGGAGTCATTTGGGATACCAAAGGGATGTTTTAACACAGCATTTGTATTTTATTTTGGATTATTAATAATTATTAAAACTAATTTTAATGTTTGATATTCAGTAGTTGAATTGGTTTTCGTAGTAAGCTATTGACTATGGTTGTCTTTAAAATGTCAGCTGGGATTTATCTGTGTTTCACTTGAGGGATTTTTACCCCCTATATGGGATACACACAAATTTGACCCCAAAATGTTAAAAACACTCAATTTTTGTTATAGCCATTTTATAGAGCTTAAAAAACAAATAATTTAGTATTTTGAATCATTATCCTAGGTTAAGTGGTTGCGGAGAAAATCCAAAAAAAGTTTCCCATTTTAATCTTATGGGAAAAAGGTTTTTAGATTTTCATCAGAAAGTTTTACTAAAAACTTCACATTTGTGTTTATTAATGTGTTTAGCTCAACAAAACAAACATTTTGGTGTTTTAATCGTTGTTCTACGTCCAACCGTTGCAGAGATATTCAAAGTGCTAAACACAGTACGTTGTCCAATGTTATCCTTATGGAGAATAAATGAAATTCTATATCTTGATTTTATATGAATGTATATTGATGAAACTTGGTATGTGGCTGAATCTAGTTGTGGTATATTGATATTAGCACAAAAACAAGTTTTTTGTTGATAGTCCCCTTAGCAGCAAACCTGCATACTGGGCCCCCATGTTTTTCATATGGAGAATAAGTAAAGTTGTATATCTCCCTTAATTATGAACCTACATTAAGACCAGATAACAAGAACCAGTACAAAGCACAAGCAGCGTTGTTGTTGGTAGTTTAACAATTTTGTTTACGGGTGTAAAACTTTTGATTAACTCTTGAGCTACAGTTTCAAAATTTAAGTCTTCTTGTTGGATTTTGGTTTTATAATAGTTATACCATAAAAGTGCCATGTTCAATAAACGTGCTGGGAGCAATCTTAGTTTAGTTTCATTTGTCCATTGATTTGCTTTAGCTGCTGTCTCATATTTTTGAATGAAGTCAAAGGGGTCCTCTGATTGTCGTCCACTAAAATGACCTGCTGATATTAGAGGTAACCTTTCTGCCATTGTGACTTACTTATGAGTTGAACTAATTATAATTATCAAGGTGATATTAGTTTTATTTAAATATGATATCGATTATGTAATAACTTTGTAATATTTCTCAGTGCCTTGAAGTACTTTATTGTATGCTCATTTTATGACTAGGTGTACGCTCATTCTTCCCGTAAGAGGATGAACGAAGACTGAATTTTTAAAGATATGTAGGCAGGTACTGGATTGGTAACACTCTTCTGTTATCCGTTTTAACTCCACAACAGCAAGAAAAGATAATTAATAAGCCAAACATTTTACTAATGGAATGGTAACACCATTCCCATATCCGTTTTAACTCCACAACGGCAAGAACAGATAATTTAGGACTAATGTAAATAAAAAATACTACTGACTACTGGAGTGGTAACACCCTTCTCATATCCGTTTTAACACGACAGTACCTGGAGGGCCCAGCTTTACTCGGGGGAGGGCCAGTCAGTCAGTTTAGATGACTTGGAGTAATATTTCATCACTTTCCCCTACTGATAATCAGATTTGTATAACTCATTTGCCTCTTTTCTACATTTTTAAGGTTCCTCCAGTTGTTATTTATAGCTCAATGTCCCTTTCATTTATTTTACTACTCTATATATATAATCTTCACTCAAATCTTTTAATCTCTGTTCTCAGGAAACCACATGTTAATAATCATAAAAAACATGAGTATTACTTTGACAATTTCCTGGTTGATTATGAACAGCTGATAAAATTCTTTTGAGTTGATTTAAAACTCCATAAGCCCAATGTTAATTTTTTAACCTATCATTTTAGTTTTTTTACATTATTTGATATTTCCTGGGAATGAGGCCTGTCTAGAACTTATTTTTATCCCAGAAATTAGTTATTTTGAACATTTGAAGGAAATCGTTGGAGCCGTTTTTGAGATCAGTGTCGCAAGCAAGCAAACATACAAGCAAACCTTACTCATATTAGAGTATATGATACCTGGGGGCCGAACTTTGCTCGGGGGAAGGCTAGTCAGTTTGTTTAGATGACTTGGAGCATATTTCACCACTTCCCCCTACTGATAATCAGATTTGTATAACTCATTTGCCTCTTTTCTACATTTTTAAGGTCACTCCAGTTGTTATTTATAGCTCAATATCCCTTTGATTTATTTTACTACTCTATATATGTAATCTTCTCTCAAATCTTTTAATCTCTGCTCTCAGGAAACCACATGTTAATAATCATAAACAACATGAGTTCCATGTGGTTCCATAAAATCAGATAATAAATCCTTTGAATGAAGATTACATGTAGAGTGGTCATATCCAGAATGACTCAAAGGTGCATTATAATAACAACTGTTGTGACCTCAAAAATGCTCGTTAGTAGGGTACATAGTGAAAAACAACTCCAAGTCATAAACAAGATTGACCTTTCCCTAGCAAATCTCAGCCCCAGGTAGTACTTAAACTATATGAGTATAACTTTGAAAGTTCGCTGAAAGATTTTGAACAGCTGTTATGACTCTTTTGCTTTTATTTTAATCTCTAAAAGCCCAATGTGATTTTTAGCGAATTTCCCCTATAGGGAAGAAGCTATTACCGTAGTCGGCATGGTAAGACCTAGGCCCGGGACCATGATAACTTTTCGTTTTGAGGTCCCCAGACCCCAAAAACACCATTCGTTCGAAACTGTATATATATATATCTATCTATCTATATATATATATATATATATATATATATATATATATATATATATATATATATATATATATATATATGTGTGTCCGTGAGCACGATAACTCTCGCAAAAATTATCCGATTTTGATGAAATTTGGTATAAACGTGTAAAGTAACATTTATGACTTTAAGTTCGAAAACCAGCCAGATCGCTTTATCCGAAGGGGTATTTTGGGGGGGTTTTGTACCCAAAAAATGGGTTTTTCGAATTTTTTACATATAATTTTGGAAATAGTCAAATTTTAGTTTTTACCATTGGATTCAGCTTAAAAAAACACACAATTTGGTATTTTGATCATTTCTCTACGTCAATTGGTTACCGAGATATTGAAAGTGCTAAACACAGTACGTTGTCTAATGTTATTCTTATGGAGGAAAAGAAAAATTTTATCTCGCTTATTTATGAACGTATACTGACAAAACTTGGTATACGGCTTCCTCTGGTTATGGACCATTGATATTTGCTCAAAAAACAATTTTTTGCCAAAGGCTCCCGTAGCAGCAAACCTGCGTACTCAGCCCCATGTTATTCTTATGGAGAATAAGTAACGTGTTATCTCCCTTAATTATAAAAATAAATTAATGAAATTTGGTACGTGGCTTTACCTAAATGAGTTATATTGATATCTGTATAAAGCCCCATTTTTTGTTTTCCTTCCTTCAGCAAACCTGCATACTCAGCCGCCATGTTATTCTTATGGAGAATAATTAAAATGTCATAAATCGTTTATTTATGAATGTATATTGATGAAACTTGGTATGTGGCTTTATGTGGTATTAAGATACATATATATGCATTGGAAATTCGCTGAGTACGCAGGTTTGCTGCTACGGGGGTATTTCAATTTTCCATAGCGGCTTTTTACATTATTTGATTTTTTTGGGGATGAGACATGTCTAGAACTTATTTTTAACCCCAGATATCAGGTTTTACAACACAAGTAGTTGGAAGGACACATTAGTTATTTTTCAAGAAAATCGTTGGAGCCGTTTTTGACATCAGAGTTGCAAGCAATCAACCAAGCAAGCGAGCATGCAAACCTTACTCATATTATAGTGTAGGATAGGATTGAGTCAAAATAATTCAGCATTTGTATTGATTGACTATAACATATTTTTACTCTTAGGCACATAGAATGTACACGAGACAGGGACAATGATTCTGGATTCTAGCATGTTTGAAGTTCTGCATACAGACGGCCAGGGCTGAATTTAGGTCTGTACAGGCTCTGGTCTACACCCTAAATGCAAGTGAGGGCCCTTACCAGCCCGGACAACTTTCCTGTTTGATTTATATAATATAACCTACGCTTATATCAGGCTCTACAGATGGCGTTGTGCAATTACTTAAATTTCGAATTGCTAAAATCCGTAATTCTGCCTAGTGTATATTAACGTTGTCATGGCAAGATATTATTAAGTGATTTTCATTATCTAAATACATAAAACAAAGTCGGTATTGTATGTTAGTTATTTAGTTTCATCAAACAGCTGTTATAAGGATGATATATAAACATACTTGAAAAGCATATAAACATGTGTTTATAATAGAAATAATAAATCTATTTGAATAGCAACTCATTTTCAATACCGAAGCAAGCTCTATATAAACATAGGCAAGCGAGCGTAGCTAACGAGCTCATCATGAAATACCCCCGTCGCAGCAAACCTGCATACTCAGCGAATTTCCAATGGAGATATTAATGTCTTAATACTACATAAAGCCACTTACCAAGTTTCATAAAAATATATTCAGAAATAAGCGATATATACAATTTTAATTATTCTCCATAAAAATAACATTGGGGCTGAGTACGCAGGTTTTCTGCAACAAGGAACACAAAAAATGGGTTTTTATGCTAATATCAATATAAATCAACTTGGTGAAGTCGTATACCAGTTTTTATTCATTTATGTTCATAATTAAGGGAGACAGAGCATTTAATTATTATCCATAAGAATAACATGGGGGCTGAGTACGCAGGTTTGCTGCTACGGGAGAATTATGCAAAAACCATTTTTTGGAGCAAATATCAATAGACCTCAATGAGATGAAGCTGTATACCAAGTTTCGTCAGTATACGTTCATAAATAAGCGAGATAAAAAAATTTTCTTTTCATCCATAAGAATAACATTAGACAACGTACTGTGTTTAGCACTTTCAATATCTCGGTAACCAATTGACGTAAAGGAATGATCGAAATACCAAATTGTGTGTTTTTTTAAGCTGAATCGAACGGTCAAAACTAAAATTTGACTTTTTCAAAAATTATATGTAAAAAATTTAAAAAAAAACATTTTTGGGGTACAAAACCCCCCCAAAATACCCCTTCGGATAGGTCGATCTGTCTGGTTTTCGAACTTAAAGTCATAAATGCTGCTTTACATGTTTATACCAAATTTTGTCAAAATCGGATCATTTTTACGAGAGTTATCGTGCTCACGGACATATATATATATATATATATATATATACATACAGTATCGAACGAATGGTGTTTTTGGGGTCTGGGGACCTCAAAACGAAAAGTTATCATGGTCCCGGGCCTAGGTCTTACCATGCCGACTACGGTAATAGCTTCTTCCCTATAGGGGAAATTCGCTAAAAGAACTTTTGTATCTCAACGCATCTGTCAAAAACAGTTGTTTTTGAAGCAGTATGACGAAAAATTAATAATTTTGAATTTTTACGAGTGTTAATTGTATCAATGAGTTGTTATAACAGCTGTGTTTTTTTTTAATAAGCCTAGTATTGATTTTTAAAAGCGTCATATCATATAGTTTTGTAAAAACTTAATTTGTATGGGAATGTGACAAATAATATACCAACCTAACCTTATGTAGTTAATTTCAAAATTTAGTGGACATTTTTCGAGCCACTTTTGAAATAAAAGTTGAAATCATACAATTAATTTACTCATATTAGGATATTATTTCATAATGACTAGAACTATTTAGAAATGCCATATGGTGTTTCAAGCATTAACTTTGTTCTATATGTAATACTAGTAGTTATCCGTGACTCCGCTCGCGACAAATTAAAATAACACCGTCGCAGCAAACCTGCATACTCAGCGAATTTCCAATGGAGATATAAATGTCTTAATACTACATCAAGCCACTTATCAATTTTCATAAAAATATATTCACAAGTAAGCGATATATACATTTTTAATTATTCTCCATAAGAATAACATTGGGGCTGAGTACGCAGGTTTGCTGCAACAAGGAATACAAAAAATGTGTTTTTATGCTAATATCAATATAACTGAAATAGGTGAAGTCATATACCAGTTTTTATTAATTTATGTTCATAATTAAGGGAGACATATCATTTAATTATTATCCATAAGAATAACATGGGGATGAGTACGCAGGTTTGCTGCTACGGGACCCTTTGGCAAAAAATTATTTTTTTGAGCAAATATCAATAGATCACAACCATATGAAGCCATATACCAAGTTTCGTCATTATACGTTCATAAATAAGCGAGATATAAAATTTTTCTTTTCCTCCATAAGAATAACATTAGACAACGTACTGTGTTTAGCACTTTCAATATCTTGGTAACCAATTGACGTAGAGAAATGATCAAAATACCAAATTGTGTGTTTTTTTAAGCTGGATCCAATGGTGAAAACTAAAATTAGAATATTTCAAAAATTATATGTGAAAAATAAAAAAAAAACATTTTTGGGGAACAAAACCCCCCCAAAATACCTCTTCGGGTAGAGCGATCTGGCTGGTTTTCGAACTTAAAGTCATAAATGTTGCTTTACACGTTTATACCAAATTTCATCAAAATCGGATCATTTTTACGAGAGTTATCGTGCTCACGGACATATATATATATATACAGTTTCGAACGAATGGTGTTTTTGGGGTCTGGGGACCTCAAAACGAAAAGTTATCATGGTCCCGGGCCTAGGTCTTACCATGCCGACTACGGTAATAGCTTCTTCCCTATAGGGGAAATTCGCTAAAAGAACGAGAATTTTTGACATAAAACAAATTCAGTGACATTAGGACAGAATAATGTCTGTCTGACCAGCTAGTAGTATTCAACCGGAACGCTGACCCGAACTCCCGAACGCTTACCCAAGGATCATCTTTCCTCTATAAATTTAACAAGGCAACTTTTAAAGCCAGCGAGGCGGAGCTCTAAGGTCGGGGTTAAAAGAAAATAACAACAATTTTTTGTATAATTGAAAATTTTCTAAAATTACTAAAAAAGGCGTAAATAATAACATAGAAAATTTTCCTGTGCGGTGGAGGTCTATGGTTGAGTAGGGCGGCGTATCAAACGTGGGGACATCTTTCAGGAGATGCTGCTTTAACAAAATAAATCCAACGAATCATACGTTAAAATTAAAAGTTGGGAGTGATAGTAAAGGCAGAGCCCTGAGGGAAGAGCAAAGAGGTATCCATAATATTTTGGTACCCAACAGCCAACCACGTAGTATATAGGTCTGGAGCAGTTTTGAGGAGCCGCTTTCGAAATCTTTGGATTTTTTATTTGGTGGTTTATATTAGGTTTCTAATAAAATATACCACCTGATTTTTTAGAAAAATTTGGGTTCAGAAATTACAGGGCTTAAGGGATCCCAAACTTCAGTTTTTTTTACCTTTCTTAGTACCATAAACTTTAAATATTTTTAGTATTTCGTTAGTAGGCTATTCGGCTAATGGTTGTGGAGAATATTTCAATTTCCATTCAGCAGTAAACTAAGTATATTGTCCGATGTTATTCTTATAAGAAATAAAAAACATATATCTCTTGTATAGTGATTAATTTTATTAAAACTTGGTGGGTTAGCATTGACCAATAGAGAATATTCGTCCTAGGACAACCTTAAAACTGGTCTATACCAGTTTGGATGCTGACATTGGGTACAGCAAATGAAATTGTCATTACATATGAAGTTTTTTGGATGTCCATTATGACAAACTTCCCTTTCACCTTTGGTCCCTCCACTTGCAGCGGCTCGGGGCGGAAACTCAGGGGTTGGTCCCCAACCTGAGAATGTATGGTCCCTGGCTGTTGTACATGGATACCCCATCCGTTGAGTTGGCCAGTTGGAGGGCTGAGTGGGTCCACATTGAGCCTGATCACAGCTGTCACAAGGCACGGGAGTTGGTACTCTGAAAGGCCAATTTGGCTGCCTGTCCCATCCCACCCTTTCCTTTCCTGCTAAATCCTAACCTTCTGGTAACCTGCGCAAAATTCCCGCTTGTGGAAAACGTGCCTATAGCAGTTATGCTGGGGTTTCCTAATCTAGCAACAATGAATAGAGAATATGCGGAATACGTTTCCATCTAACCCTGGAGGGTGAGGTGGAGCAATTAACCTCTTAAAACCACTGTGTGTACCTAGCAAATTAGATTAAACTGATTGCGTTTATTTGGTCACAGGTCCTAGCTCCTGTTCACGCTTTTTTATGACTCGGCCAATGACTAATATATTTTTGACACCGGATGGTTTTCGACGAGTTTTAAATATATAACCTGAGGGAAAAGTTGCCAATAATTATTAGACCTATTAATTTCCAGCTCCAAAATCAGGGGGTTAAACATACAGAAATATACTTGTTTTAAACCCATTTAATGTAAACAAATGTATTCAATGATTTATTTATATAACAGTATCTTATAAAATTCATACCTTAAATTTAAAAATGTTTACATCATTAATATATGTTAGTTTGGATTTAAATACACAAGCTACTGAAATCGCAGTACGAGATATTTAAGAGCAAAATCCAACATCTACATTAATGACAATTTTTCAGGAGGGCAATCTGTCTACATCGTAATTAGTTGAACAATTTAGACGGTTGGGACTAAGGAGTTTTGGACATCTTGATTTTTTATGAAAATCAATATTAACCACAGAAAATGCAAACAAATATAAACTGTAACCAGACTATTTTACTGACCGGTAGATTACAAAACTTTAATCCCATGTCACCAACATGGTGACAGTGAGGCTTATTTGGTACATTACATGTAATAAAGATAGTTTGCACGTATGATCGTTTAGTAAGTCTGCCATAAAGTAATTTGTTCACAATGTAAAGAAACTACTATAGGTCTACAACACGCTTGATTATCAATCACAGTCAGTCGTGTTACAGGGTTATACTGTCCGAGTAATTCAAAAATTCCAAAACCTATTGTATTAATTTATCATCACTAGTCCAAACACTTAGCTTTTACATCGAAGTTTTCCAGTAAAAAATAAACTAATAATAAATCTAAATAGATATAGGCTAAGTATTGTTTTAAACACGACAAAACACTATCAATTTACATAACACTCACATTTTAAACTATTTCAAAATAACAAAATGTATGGAACAAAACATAACCTAACTTCATAGTTGAAAACGTGTTTACATTTTTTGTGATTTATAAACAAATATGCAGTGTTTCCACTCTACGGTAAAAATATGCCACGCACTGATACAAAAAATCCCACTTTATCCCAGACTCTCCCTTATAGTATCCCTCGTCATATCCTACACTTCCCAATGATTTGTTAAACATTGCAAAACAATTAATGTTAAATATTATATGATTATTGAATAATGTATTAGTACAATATTTATACCGTTAGATAGAGCTTATTTAGATCTACTAATTACCTATAGGTATTTTACATTTTTAGTACCTCAAAGGATTTTGAGCAATGCGACATAGGTTAAATGATACGGTGAATTAACTAAATTAAATAATTTATTTACGTGAGAGGTACTAATATTTTTAATGGTAGTACTAAAGAGTACGAAGTAGGTACAAATAATGGCAAATAGTTTGCTTGTTAATTCCAACATGGCTCGGCCAGCGAAATTGACATGATTCAGTGTTCGTTCTGTGACGTTTATAAAATCATAATAGGTGCGGACAGCGAGGTTAAAAAAGGGGAAACCCCGCAACTGCCAGTACGGCGAGAAAATCCACTAGAAGTGCTACTGCTAAGGTGCTCTGGTCGTAAGTTGTAAGCAAACTAGCAGATGTAATGCCGATTCCAAAAAAATCCCACTTTATCCCACACTCCCATTTTATCCCACAAGCAGTCAAAATATCCCATATAGGGGATAAAAATCCCTCAAGTGAAACACAGATAAATCCCAGCTGACATTTTAAAGACAACCATAGTCAATAGCTTACTACGAAAACCAATTCAACTACTGAATATCAAACATTAAAATTAGTATTAATAATTATTAATAATCCAAAATAAAATACAAATGCTGTGTTAAAACATCCCTTTGGTATCCCAAATGACTCCTTCAAAATTTCATTAAGAAATGTTTTACAGTTATTTAGTATTTCGATAACACACCCACACACGGCCACTGAAACTTCTTCATCAATACAGTGATTCACTTCGTTCATCAATTATTTATCACCAGTAATGGCTACGTTTAATTAATGGTGCTAAGCCTTATTTATGGGTAATGTGCTTTTGACTGTAGTTAAAATATTAAATAACTTTTTATTAGCATTTTTTTTTTGCTGCTTTAATTATGCCGAGATGGGATGAGGTGTTATTTATCTTCTCTAGGTGTCTTGGAGATCATTATTTATATAGGTAATATATTTTTTTACGCTTTCTTTTGTGTCTTGTTGGTGCGGGGTTTTGTGTTGAGGAAAACTGAGTTTGAGGCTACTTATTAATATTGTTATTGTTTGATATATATTTATTTAAAGTATATTCAGTGCAAATTAATAACGATTAAAATTGCTTAAAGTCTAAATTAGCAACGTTAAGCTGAACTGGATTCTAGAATGATTTGTAAATATGAATAATTAATGTCCCTACAACCTATTTTTTAATATCTTCCGCCAGACCTTGCCTGAAATATTAGTTTCATAACATATTCTTCACTTAGACTCTCCAAGTAATTTTTGTTTTTGCGCCTGTCCCCCATGTAAGATAGTCCGCTTAGGTTGTACAAAAAATTAATATTTAAAGTAAATTATAAAATTGAGAGCACTTGGAAATAGTGAGAGGTTACTACTGATCACTTGATTGGTTACTTTAGGATCAGAAATAATTTAATACTACGTTTCTGATCAATAACAGTATAATATAAATCAAAATATAAAGTTACAATAATTTGATAATTATGAACTCCTGTGAATGTTTTCAGAGATTATTTGATTGGTATTAGTATATTAAAATATATTTCCTTTATCAATGAATTAACTATTACAATTATTTTGTATACATTTGAATAAAAGTTGAATTCATCTGTAAAGTAAACTGTGTAATTAAATGCAAATTAATGAATGGTAGCTTTGAAAAAATTATTCTTATAATTATAAATTATATTTTACTTCTGTGATTTTAATATTACTTGAACAAACTATATAAAACTAAATGCAAATCTAAGAGTTGTTTCACATTTTCTGCATTGAGCTAAATCATGTAATTAATTTAAAAGGTTGAAAACATAATGTTATTACTAAATTCACCAGTTCATTGTTAGAGAATGCGTTTAAATAAATTTAGAAGAGTTACTTGTATCTTTGAATTATCCAGATTTTTCACTGCACAGACACTTCACTTAAATTCAAATTGCCCATTTTTGGCACAAGGCCATCACTCCCGCACTACTAGTCACTGAAACTTTCTAATACATTGTTCTAGGATGATGTTGGCAGACTAAATTAATTTTCTTCATCTTCCTTCAATCCCCTTCCACCCCAAAGCTGTGGATCGTTGTCATTGGCTGTCTAAGTATAATTTGTCATGGAGAGGAAGAAGGCTATTGGTTCAATATGATATGGGGAGGTCTTTAGTTGGAGTTAGAATTTTATCAGCATTTCTCACGGGTACTGTGCAATGTGGATGGATCTCATGGTGATAGGGTTCAGGGTCAAAAGGGATAGGTTTACTGGCTCTATTGTCTGAGAAAGGAATTTGTACATAGAAAGGTTTAATGTCCGAGGAAGGAAAGATTCATTAGTTTGGTTAGAAATTGTAAGGGAAATGATTTGAGGAAAATTTAAAGTCTCTTACAGAGAACTTGGTATGTACCCTTCAACTGGTTCAGTTGTATTGATAATTTCAAATAAAACACATTACTTATCTTCCTCCTTGCAGGAAACCTGCGTCCTCAACCCTAATGTTACTCTTATGAAGAATAAATAAAATGCTATATATCACTTATTTATGGACATCCATAAATAAGTGATATATAGCATTTTATTTATTCTCCATAAGAGTAACATTAGGGTTGAGGACGCAGGTTTGCTGCAACGAGGAAGATAAGTAATGTGTTTTATTTGAAATTATCAATACAACTGAACCAGGTGAAGCTACATACCAAAAATACAAAAATACATATTTTTGTGAAACTTGGTAAATAGCTCTATATAGTAGTGAGTCACATATATATGCATTGGGAATTCGCTGAGTACGCAGGTTTGCTGCGACAGGGGTATTTCTATGTTCTATATGTGCGTTAGAAGGTTTTAGTCTAATTGATTGTTTTAAATTACCTTAGGACACTGCCCCATAGGGTTTTAAAGATCCTATGCTATTCTTATGGTAAAGCATTTATTTATATTGAACCAGATGATGGTATAGTTATTCTGTAAATAGGTGTTGTAGTTCTTTTTTAAAACGTTGAGTGAAGATTGGTAATAAATAACATAAGTGGATATATTATTTAATTCTATATTTGTCAGACTCATGTACTCACTGACATAGTGATCACTTTATCTAAGAAACGACAATGTCTATTGAAGATAAAATTTTGGATGGTGGTTCCCCTTATGCTGCAGACTCACAATAAGAATACGTTTAAAAAGTCCTATAGGGATCTTTGCTAATTTACTTTTATGGCAATTTTATGAGTATTATTATTTACTGGACCTTTGTAAGATACATTTTGGTAGGAACATAACTAATTCATCAGAAAAAACGCAAGCCTATTCCTCTTAAGAAAATGTTCAAGGGCTTCTCCTCCCGGAATTTCAAAATACAATATTTTAACAATCTTGCACATACTCTTGGACTGATGGATCTGAAATTCAGTAGGAATGTAGCTGATAGCTCAGTGCAGACATTTACCTACTCCAGACACAAATATACTCAAGGACTCTGGCCCAATGGCCTTTAATATAAGCGTGTTAGTCATAACACACCAACTACTCAACCAGTAGAGCTGAAATTTTATGCCTTAAAGGAAATAAGAAACAACATCATGGAGAGTCACGGTATTGTTCTCTGGAGATTTCACACATACTCTTTGTCGTAAGTGAGACATGAGTGGACGAGTCTACGCTTCTCTAAAAATATATTTTATGTAGCCGAACACTGAGCGTCTGAACTTAACAGTAAATAAGAAAATGTATTTTTGAGAAGATTAAGGAGTTGAGCAGTTTTCTTATGCGCTTTTAAAAGTTCAGATTGGGATATTGAAAAACAAATTAAGTCTCAGAAACATCTAACCTTCACTCGGCACTATCGATGAATCACAGGATTTATTGATTGACAGTTTGACACCGAGGTTCATAAACAGTTTAATCTGAAAAGTGCCTGGCTCTGTGATTGTGCCATCCTCACGTCCACCAATGAACAAGCAACGGAGATCAACACAAATGTAGGTCTATTCCAAAGAGAGGAACGAATATATAAAATATTTAATACCGTCCATTTAACCATAACCACTGTTAGAACAGTTCGTATATATTGATTTACATTTATTTAAATAAAATCAAGTAGTCATATGTTTTTAAAACAAATGATTTTTCCAAGTTTAAATTGTTTATTTACAATTATAATGAAAACAGGATGTGGCAAGAATGTTGATTTTAAAAGTGGTTTGTCAATGTTTTTAAAGATTAATGTTTCGTTACATCACTATTATTTTATTAGAATGTAAAGATTAATGTATCAAATTATTTAAAATGTTAAATTAAACAGGGTTAATATTTTGTTGTACTTGAGTTCTTTTATTTCTAAAATCGAATCCTAAGTGTTACGTGTACCGATTTGGAGTCTCAAAAACCACACCGTTCACTACCCGACAGATGTCCTCGACTTGGCAACAGTACCCGAACTATCTGCCATAGTATATTTCGTTAACGTTAATTTAATTCTACTATAAAAGTGTAAAATGTAATTTTAATATTGTAAAATTATGTGGGTTGTTAATTTTTTTAGTGAATCTACCATTTATATACAACCCGTACGAAGGACGGGTACACAGCTAGTATATATTTATATACTTGATGTACACGTTCTTCGCACAGGGGTTTTCTTTACCCGTTCTATAGTCAATGCAATTTCCATTTTAGTTAGCTTGAACATCTGTTCTTGCTTCTGCTCTTTAAGCTGTCAAATGAAGTATCCACAGCTCTTCGCATTACAGGTTCTGAATGTTTACTTTATTCTGGAATGTAAACATTGAAATTTAGGACGTTCACGGGGCGTAGCCCGAGGGGATTTTAAGGAAGTGAATAGGCTATGTGTTGCATGAGTTCAACATCTACCTATGTAAAAAGTTTCAGCCCAGTCGGTTCAGTAGTTTTTACGTTTACCCGGGACATCAGACAGACAGACAGACAGACAGACAGACAGAAACCACCTCTTCTTTATAATATTACTAGCTGATGTACCCATTCTTCACACAGGGGTTTTCTATACCCGTTCTATAGTCAATGCAAATTGCATTTTAGTTAGCTTGAAACAGCTGTTCTTGCTTCTGCTCTTTAAGCAGTCAAATGGAAGTGTCCTCAGCTGTACGCATTACAGTTTCTGAATGTTTACTTTTTTTCTGAAATGTAAACATTGAAACTTAGGACATTCACGGGGCATAGCCCGAGGGGATTTTAAGGAAGTTAAGAGGTCTATGTGTTGCATAGATTCAAGATCTACCTTTGTGTAAAGTTACAGCCCGATCGGTTCAGTAGTTTTTGCGTTCACCCGGAACATCAGACAGACAGACAGAAACCATCTCTTCTTTATAATATTATAGATGGATAGATGATAACTTATATGAGGAACTAAGAAAGTTCTAATGGCATAAAAAACATGCAAATAATACCGTATTTAATTAATGGACTTACATGTATTCCACCAGATGTATCTTGTTCCTGTAACCAATATAAGTTTATTTATTTTATATTTCTTATAATCTTACCCTATCATCAGGTTACTTAGAAGTGGCAGTTATAACAAAATTATATTTTGGCATTATTAACCACTAGCTGTGTACCCGTCCTTCGTACGGGTTGTATATAAATGGTAGATTAACTAAAGCAAATAACAATCCACATTATTTTACAATATTAAAGTTACATTTTACACGTTTAATGTACAATTAAATCAAAGTTAACGAAATATACTGGCAGATAGTTCGGGTCCTGTTGCTAAGTCGAGGAACTCTGTCGAGTAGTAAACGGCGTGTGGTTTGCGACTCCAAATCGGTACACGTTACACGTTGGATTCGCTTTTAGAAATAAAAGTACTCAAGTACAAACAAATACAAAAATATCGAGGGGGGAGCAAAAAATATAATTGGGGGTGTGACAAAATTAAAATGGGGAGCAAAAATATAAAATCGAAGGGGCAAAAAATATTAAATGGGGGGCCATCTTATAACATTATAAAATCGGGGGGGGACAAAAGTATAAAATGGGGGGGAATATGAAATGGGGGGACATCAAATACAATTATAAAATCGAGGAGGGGGATCAAAAATATAAAATCGGGGGTGGGGCAAAAATAAAAATCAGAGGGGGGAGCAAAAATATAGAATCGGGGAGGGCATAAACATATATAATCGGGGGGAGCAAAAATATAAATATATTGGGGGGAAATATATATCTTTTAACACGAACATTATCTGATTTAGATTTATAAGTATTTTACAACCTTTTTAAATAGTAGATTTTGAATTTTTGTTATATCGTAAACAATGATTTTTTTCCATTTCAGGTTTTAATATTTAACCTTTTTTCATTGTACAATCAGTCAAAATAGCCTAATAAAATGAAGTAGAACGGATAAATCGCTGATCTAAGAAAGACTAACATACCTGGTGACATAAATCATTGTAAATATACCGTTTAATATATTTTCCTCATATTTGTCAAGAAAATATTTTTCCAATTATTCTTAATAATACAATACATGCCAAAAACAAACAGCTACTGCTCGTATCAGAGTTTTCTAAAATCATACAAACATTTTTTTATATGCACCATTAGTTAGTTAATAATATTAACAGGTTTACATTTTTTGGGAATTTCTTGTTTAGGCTTATACTCTTAAAAAATGTTGACTTACATGTCCTCCTGGAATTACATCGGGATGCCTAGTTTCATCATCACCCTGAAAATTAATAATAGTTTAGATTGTTCAAAATTATTATAATTTTACTCTATCGTTAAGGTTACTTAATATTGACGTCTATAACATAAAGTTATTTTGGCACTATCTACCATAAAGTATTTTTATCCAAATTATTTTAGTATAATAAAGTAAAATCCTATATTTTAATTTAGTGCGAAATTTTACTATTAGTAATTTTGAGCAAAGACAATATTTATGGAATTACTATTATTATAAGTCACTATAAATTATTTAAGGATTTAAAACTTATATAATAACAAAAGAGCTAGTTACAATTATTAAAGTGGCAAATACTTATTTGGGAGACAGAACAACGAGTGTATTTTTATTTATTAAAATATAATTAATGATAACTTATACGACGAACTAAAAAGGTTCTAATGGCATAAAAACATGCAAAAATACCGTATTTAATTGATGGACTTAAATTGTATTCCACCAGATGTATCTTGTTCCTGTAACCAATATAAGTTTAGATGTTTTATATTTTTTATAATCTTACCCTATCATCAGGTTACTTAGTAGTGACACTTATAACATAATTATATTTTCGCATTATTAACCATAAATTTTTTTTCCAAATTATCGTTTGATAAAGTTAAATCCCATTTTTCGTTGTGTTACGACAATTGTCCTTTCGTAAATTTGAGCAAGACAATATATTTAGATTTCTACTTATATGAATTGCTAAACTATTTTTAAAGATTTAAAAAATTATATAATAATGTAGGAGTTTGTTACAATTTGTCAGGTCGCGTAGTGATTATTTAACAGGCATATCCACAAGTATCTTTTTTGTATCTTGTTTAATGTATCTCATTATAATAAAGGTAATGGTAATTAATACGCCCATCTAAGTACGATCTTACGATATATGAAACATGCAAAAAATACCAGTAGTATAAATGACGTTTAGTTACAACGTGACCTAATTAGCATAATGCTAGAAGCAGAAAGGGCATTTTAGCAGATCTGAGATGCAGGGGACCGTCTTATGTAAGTGCGCGGGAGTCCTGGCGAGACGCCAGGCACGCGACGGCGTGAACCCGGACCTGGCGGAATGTGGTCCACTAAATGTCAATTGCTACAATGTTTTGCTTGGATCGCTGACACCCAACTTCTTGTTGTCTGTGGTCAGTGTCTAAGCACTGCATTTTACGTCTCGTTTTTCCTCTTGGGACTCAAACGCAGTTATATGACAAACAAAAAATGAAAACAAAACTTTAACTGGGTGACGCCTACTGTGGTACTTAAGCTCAGAGAAATGCATCCAGAGTTAGTTCTGCATCCACACCACTGCAATGGAGTCGAGATACTACCTGACCATCTACCTCAACCACCCCAGGACGAGGGAGGAAATCGAGAAGCTTAGGGATTCCCTAAGCCTCGTGCTGGATGTCCCACGTTTACCTCCCGCCGCATTTGGTCCAGCTTAAATTACCGGTAAGGATAGGTTTTAATAATTGACTTTAAATAAACCAGTTAACACTTAACCTATTTCATTTGCAAAAGGACAATAACAAAATAACTAATTTACTAGGAACAATGCATTTACCTGCAGCTCTTAAACATTTGACAAACAATGTTCCATCAAGTACAAATAGAGTATAAGGTTTTACAAATTGATGATTCAAAGTGAATCAAAGCATTTCTTATTATAACAATTATTTGAAACAGAATACAACAAACCATTGCACGTGTTCTGAGGCCGTAAGATATTGCATTAGCTGTAAGACCCTTTAAGTAAGCTCTTAACAATGTATTTACCTGCAGCTCTTAAACATTTGACAAATAATTTTCCATCAAGTACAAATAGAGTATAAGGTTTTACAAATTGATGATACAAAGTGAATTAACGCATTTCTTATTATAACAAATATTGGAAACAGAATATAACAAACCACTGGACGTGTGCTGAGGCCGTAAGATATTGCATTAGCTGTAAGGCCCTTTAAGTAAGCTCTTAACATTTGACAAGTATGTTTCCATTATTAGTGAATTTCCTATGGAAAGTGAACTATTAGCATGACCCGCACAGTGAAACTTAAACCCGGGACCACCATAGAAGTTCCTAACGTGACCCCCTGAACACGTTTTGAGGGGTCGTTCAAAATGTTATATATATATGTGTGTGTATATATATATATATTTATATAGACATATATATATATATATATATATATATATGAGTGTTTGCACTCTAGCGGTCACATTTTTTGTCCGATTTACTTCCAATTTGGTAGGGACATTCCTTTCTATAATCAGTTCGACAAGTTCGTTGGGCAAAAGAATCGGGAAACTCTAAACCCCTTTTTTGGGGATTAATCTTCCAAATTTTGAGTTTTTGGGCCCAAAAAGGGTCATAAAAGCCCTGGATGTATAATTAATCCATGTATAAAGATGGGAATTAGTGAGGCGAAACTTTTAAGCCCTGTTCCGTCACTCTAGCATAGCTATTTGCCAAGTTATAGAAGAAAATATGTATTGACCAAACACAGTACGTTGTCTTATGGGGGTTTTACATTAGAAAAGCCTGTAATTCATTTGTTGGTGTACTTTCATCATCCCCAGCAACCTCACGCCTACTTTCAAGCCTGACTGGACCTTCTCCTAACATTATAATGCGCAAAATTGTATTCCCAGCATTGCAGGTAAATGAAACCAGTAGCATCAGAACAGCCAAAAAATCAATGTTTTCAGATTTCAATAAAAATTGGAATAAATGTATGTTTTACACTTATTTTGAGTTTCAAAAGCTTTTCATGTGGAAATTCACTTCCCTCACGTCAGCGTGCTGCGTGCGAACTCGTTATATGAATAAATAATAAGCTACTAAAGTTGTTAATTATTGATAAAGCTGTTGATGTTAATGTTGATAAAATTAATTTAGTGTTTTAATAAGCAACAGTAATCAAAAATACTACAGAAACTCAGTAAGTGTAGGGATTAAGAATCCCTATTGAAAATAAGCACATCTGGTGATCTGCCCGTCGTCCCTGTACATTTAAAAAAACCTGCCTTGTCTGATTTCGATTAAGTCATCTTCTGTCAATTTAATTTCAAACCTAGATGGTAAATAGACAACTGCTTGTGAAGAATATGGCATTCCTATCTCAGCGGCAATTGATTTGCCAAATTTAGTATCAACTCGTCTGATCGTAATTATAGGGTAGCCATTCACCAAAATCAAGTCCTTCACTGGAACTCTAGGTAGCGAAATTGATTTTTGAAGTCCTTCCAACTTAGTAGCGAGAGACAACTTCTTATGACTCTTTCTGTAACACATAGTTAACAAAAATAACATTTTGTATTTAAAATGGGTATTAATAAAAACCAAAAAGAAGGTAGTGTATGTTTATAACTTTAAAGAAACATAACACAGTTATTAATTTGCATGATACATTTTAATTTCGACTTCCGAAATACTCAAATATTTATACATCAGTTATTGTATTCATTTACTTTCTCGAGAATAACTTTTCTGGACGTGATAATAATAAGAGCTAACTGTAGAGCTGCTGACTAATATTTACCGAAAATCCACATCTTGAACAATTGTATTTTTGTTAATGTAATTTGAAGTCTCCCAAATGAACCACTTGTTCATTTACATATATTTTGTAAGACGACACTACAAAAAAATAGTAGAGGTTTTTTGTATTTCGAAAAACTAAATCTCAATGTTTCAGTTATGTTTCTCAATGTTTTGTTGTTTATGTGTGTGTAGGTCTTCTGGTAAAGTGGGTGGATGGCGATGTGTTCAGTGTAGGTTTGAACTGTACACTTATAAATAAAAATCATAGTATAAATTTACTCTTGTTCCTTACATTATTTGCTACACCAAGAACACTATGTGTAAGAAGAATAACCTTTCTCTGAAAAGCTATGGAAAAATATTAATTCAAGCAACCAACAACCGAAAAACAAAGCATTAATTACCAAAACTACAAATAGCATTGCTGAAAATCACCGCCGAGCAAATCTTTATTTAAAACTAAATACTAAAGCTGGGGGGGAAAATATTAGTGCAAGACAGCCAATATGTTAACTAAACTATTAACTCTAAAATTTCAACAACACTGATGAACCACCACACAATTATCTGTAAGGAGTGAATATATTACAAATAATACAAACAGGTTTAGACAAAAATAAAAACCCTGGTGTTAAATAAGTCAAATATTCACATACTCGCAAAGAGCACCTGGAAACAATATATCGAAGCAACCTGAAAACACAAAGCATCCTGAAAACATGGTTATGTGAGCAAAACGAAAATTATCACTTACAATTAGATCAGAAGAGCGGTGCAGATGATGTGCGGAGACGCGCTCGACTGAACTCAACTGCTGAAACATACGTGTATTTATATCAAACCTGCCTGTACTCTTCTATGTTGCTGCCCCTCTCAAACGATAGTTCTATCTTTTTCTATCGCACAGCTTCAAATGACCACACCCAAATGTGTTGCTATCCTCGTTGCACCCCCTATTACTCTCGCTCTAGCCAATAGCGTTGACCACGCCCAAGAGAATTTCTGTCTCTGTTAGTGGGGACTATTTCCTTCTCTCTGGCTCTACTGCCAGTCAACGCAAAACGACCACACCCAAAAGGTTTTCGCTCTCCCTATTGCTCAAAGGGTAGCATTAGTGTGGCCAACGTCCCTATCTCTATCCTGCTCGCATACCCAACCCCAACAGAGAAGGGGTCCACGACTTTATAAGCAGATGTGAGTGGAGTTTGAGTCACAGTTCACCAGCTCATCTGCAATAGTTCGCGTGTGATGTTTATGTGCGCAGTTTGTCGTGAAGCGTATTTTCTTACTACTTACTAGTGTTCGCGATAAACATCAGACAATATGTCTCTCACTTAGTAACTTGTATACACCACAGTTAAATTTTCAATCACCGCAACAAAGTAGACCAGTGGTCCCGCAATACGAAGTGTAGACAGTTCAGGTAACACTCGAAAACAATATGTTGGAGGTAGTGTCTGCCAGCCACCTGCGTCATCGTCGAAAATCGGTAGTGGTGGCGGCAGTAGCAGTATCAAAGGCAAAACGAACAGTTCAGTGTTAAAAAGAAAGTGTGCATTAGAACCTTCTAATATTTCCGCTAAACTAAGAAGACTAAAAAAAAACAGTAAATCTAGGGATTCACCCACATCTTTGCCATTGACATCTGCATCTACCCCAGTAGTTATATCGTCTGCTACCAATGACTCTAATAGTTCAGAGCCTACTAAGGCTATTCATAATGATAGGGACTATTATAACGAAAACAAAAATGGTGACTTTATTGACTTAACTTGGGAATTAAAAAAGGCTCTTAATAATGCTCTAATTAATAATTGTATCAAAAACAAAAAAGGTGACTTTATTGACTTGGTTCCTTTTGTTGAATCTGCATTAGTAGTTTTAAAAGACATTCTCAATAGTGAAATGGAAATAACTCGCTCGCTTAAATTCAATATGGTACTTGAAGCCTATTACGAACTTCCTGAAGAAGGACTGACTGCTACTAGAAACTTCAAAACTCAATCCAGGATGGTGTTTGCCGGGACCGATGATTTGGACAGTCAACTGCATAGTGATGGGGCGAAGCTTTTTCAAGAAGAAGACTAACAGGAGGCTGAAAAAAGTGTATGGATCTTCAACAACGTTAAATGTCTAACATTACGTGTAAGTAAGTTTGTTTATAAGGAACCAAGTGTTTCAAGCTATGTACCTTTACCAGCTAAATTAGTAAAACGTAATGCTTGTGTTAACGTAATGAATGAAGATAATTGATACTTTGTTTATAGTATGCTAACAAAGCATATCCCAAATGTAAAACCAAATGTTACACTCACTGAAAAATCGTTTGATGTTTTATTAAACAAGTATAACTTTGACGGTCTCAAGTTCCCTGTCAATATAAATCAAATCAAACAGTTCGAAAAACGAAATCTCAATGTTTCAGTCAACGTTTTTGAGTATACTAGAGAAAATAAAATTGCTCCTCTTCGGGTTGTTGATGAGCTGAGCGACCATAAAGATCTTCTGCTTTTACATGGAAAGGACAACCAATCTCACTTCGTCTACATTCAAGACTTTGTTAAACTAATTCAGAAGCAAATTAGGAAAGGTAGCAATAAGATAGTAGTCTGTAAGCGATGCTCTCAAAGTAAAGAGGTGAGGAATTGTAAGCCTAACGCTGAAGTATGGCTGAAGGAACATTTAACTTTGTGCGGAAAACATAAACCTACAGAAATTAAACTCCTCTCTCCTGATAAGAACACGTTGCAGTTTCAACAGTTTGAAACTCACATAAAAGTGCCGTTTACAATAGTTGCTGACTTTGAGTCGACGCTAACACCTGTCTGCACATGAGATATAGATTACGATGGGAAGACCTATCAGAGACACAATGCGAACAGTTTTTGTAAAATTATTTCATTTACATATGATTCGGAAACACTTGAGGAGTTAAACATTTCGACAGAACCGTTTCTTTATCGGGGTCCAAACGCGGGGGCTAAGTTTTTGCTCCACATAAAAGAAGTAGCCGAACGTATCGAGAAAATATATTCCATTAACAAACTTATGTCCATGAATGAAGAAGAACGCAAGCGGCATGACGAATCAGTGGAATGTGAACTTTGTAAAAGAACGTTAAGTTCTTCAACTGATACCCTCAAATGTGCAGATCACGATCACATCACTTTAAAATTTTTGCATTCTCTGTGTAGTCGATGCAATCTTAGATGTAAAACACCAAATTTTATTCCTGTATGGTTGCACAACTTGTCAAATTATGATCAGGCTTTTATAGTTTCTAACCTGGATGTCTTAAAAGGATGTGACATAAGAATGATTCCTTCAAACAAAGAAAAGATGATAGCTATATCCATTCAAATAGGAAATATTTAGGTGCGATTCCTAGATTCTTACAGAATTATGTCAGCTAGTTTGGATGAATTAACAAGAAATTTGCCGCCATCTGATTTTATCGAAAGCTCGAAACTAGTACCCTCAGAACATTGTGATTTAATTGTAAGAAAAGGGGTGTACTGTTATGAATTTGTAAAGTCCGAAGACAAGTTTCTAGAAGAAGGCCTTCGCCTAAAGAAGCTTTCAAAAACAAACTAAATGACAGTGATATCAGTGATGAAGATTATGATCATGCATCTCATGTGTGGGAAAGTTTACACTTTAAAACTTTCGGAGATTTTCATGATTTTGACTTGAAACTAGACTATGTTTACTAATTGATGTTCTCAATTCATTTCGAGCAATAAGCTACGAAAACCTGGACAGCCATAACTATAACTATGCCATTTTTGGACAGCCCCTTCACTGTCTTGGCAAGCGATGTTAAAAATTACAGGAATCACTCTAGAATTAATAGCCGATTATGATCAGTTTCTTATGATTGAGTCATCAATCCGAGGGGAATTGTACAGAGTTCTTTAAGATATTGAAAGGCCAACAACGAGCTACTTGAACGTAAGTCAGACTACAAACCCGATGAGCCAACCAGTTATCTTCTTTACCTGGACGCCTGCATGCTTTACGCTCATTTGTTGAGCCAAGTTCTGCCTACAGGGAACTTCAAGTGGGAAGAAAATCCTGAAAAAGTCGAGTGGTCAAACCTATCTCCGGATTCTCCCTTCGGATTTATTCTTGAATGCGATGTAGAAGTTCCACAGGGCGTTCACGATGAACTAAATGATTTGCCTCCTTTGCCTGAGAAGGCAATGCCACCTAATGGAAAAGTAAAAAAAATTATTGGCAACGCTGAATAAAAAGGAACGTTACATTGCCCATTATACTAGTTTTCAGCAAGCTGAAGGACTTGGACTTCGAGTCACCAAAGTACATTGAGTACTCAGGTTTTCAGTCACAGTGGATTAAGAAATTCATTGAATACAACTCCAACCTCAGAAGGAAAGCTACCAATGATTTTTCAAGGAACTTTTTCAAGCTTATGAACAATGCGTCTTTTGGGAAAAGTTGTCAGAATGATCGACATCATAGGGACGTACGTGTAGTAACAACCAAAGAATCATTTGAAAAGTAAGCAAGACAAGCAAGATTTGTTTATAGAACTATTGTCAAAGAGGGAGATGAAGATGGAATTGTACTGGTTCACCTCCAGAAGAAATGTGTAACATTGGACAAGCCTATCTACATTGGAGCTGTTACACTGGACCTATCCAAGGTACATATGTATGATTTCTTCTACAATGTGCTACATGCATGCTTCAGACCTCCGGGGATTCGTATATACCTATGTTACCTAGACACTGATGGACTGGTTATCCTGGTGGAAACAAATGAGAATGTCTATACACTCCTCAAGAAAATTGCCGATGACTATTTGGATTTGTCCAACTATCCGAAAGATCACCCCATGAGAGACGATAGAAATAAACAGGTTGCTGGTAAATTTAAAGATGAAACTAAAGGAAGAGTTCTGTTTGAACATATAGGCTTGATATCCAAACTGTATGCACAACATTTTAGCTCCAATCCTCCTCCAACAGAAAAAAACATAAATAAAGTCAAAAAGGCTAAGGGTATAAAGAAGTCTTATGTTGAGAAGAAAATCACGTTTGAGTACTACAAAGATGCTCTGTTTAATAAAACTGAGTACACGGCAAAGTTTAATCTTATTAGGTGCAAACAGCTTAAGCTAACCTCAGCTAACAACGGGAAAACGGTCGTTGACATTCGATGATGACAAACGTTTCATACTTGAAGACAACATACGAACCCTGGAACATGGTCACTACAGAATTAAAGAACTGCTTCATCATCGTGAGCATCGGAGAAAGAGCTCATCACAATCCGAGGCGGAAGATTAAAGTCCCTTTATATTTAAAAGAAAGAGGTCGGTGTTTTGCGGTAGTGCGTCTAAAATGGCTACTTTATATGAAAAATCTGTAATTGCATTTGGCAAGCATATAGATACAGAAATTGATTTAGCATCAATAGACAGCATTAATATACTGTCACTACTCCCACTGACCGTCCAAAGAGATGTTAGAAAAAGATGTTAAAAGATGTTAGATGTTAAAAAAGACTGTTTGGTTTGAAGAGAATCCTCCCCCAGAAAATCCGTATAGTTATGAATACAGATTTCTTGACATTTCATGCCTGGACAGAAAAAAAATTATAATGTTAATTAATCATCCATCAGAGCTAATCCCTTAATTTCTGCCTTGTGATATTCAAACATATCATATAACCTTTGACTATTATAAGTTTAGTTTAGGAAGTTTAAGCTTTAGAAATACTTTTGTACTGTGTCAATCTTGTTTTGAAATAACTTGTAGTCCTTTAGAAAGTCATAACTATTTTGAATTTGACTATCAATTGTTTTGGACACAAAGAAACTGGACATTTTATAGAATTACTAGGCATTTTGAATTCAGTGTTAACCATTTTGTAGATAACATTGTTAAAAAAGAAAATAGTTGGTGTGATAGGTGTGTATTCCAACCTCTATTTCAATACTTAGATTATAGTCAATGTGAGCAAACAACACAGGAGCATGATTTTGAAAACAGTAGCGATAGCTGATTTGGATGTTTCAGTTGTTACTTCCCACAATGTAATAGAAATTTATGACCCTTTCCGTTTTTGATAATTGCAAATCTTACCCTTGCTGTGTATTTAACTATCATATGTGATCAGATTGTAGATGAGCTGGTGAACTGTCATTTTGTATATTTAATAATTTGTATTAAATCAACGTGCCCTTTATATTTTGTGTTCCTTACACGGTTATCTACTCATATTTGATTTATGTTGCTGTTGAAACAAAATATGTAGTAAAATAATGTCTTAATATTTCTGATAAATCCATGTTGTTCACCGTATATTAGTTACTTTATAACAATTTGAACTTATTCAAATGCTAAACGTAACTATGCATAAAATAATTATTTTTCCTGAAATTTTGAATGCACTTTGCTCTTTTAGCGAATTTCCCCTATAGGGAAGAAGCTATTACCGTAGGTCTCATGGTAAGACTTAAGCCCGAGACCATGACAAATTTTTTTTTTAAGGTCCCAAGATGACTAAAACACTATTTGTTCAAATTTATATATATGTATATATATATATATATATATATATATATATATATATATATGTGTGTCCGTGAATGCGATAACTTGAGTAAAAAACGTCCGATTTTGATGAAATTTGGCTCAAATGTGTAAAGTGACATTTATGACTTTAAGTTCGAAAACCAGAAAAATCGGACTATGGGAAGGGGGGTTTATGGGGGTTTTAAATTTTCCAAAAATCAGTTTTTTGCATTTTTCACCCTAAAATTTTTGAAACAGTTAATTTTGGTTTTGACCATGTTATAGAGCTTAAAAAAACAAATAATATGGTATTTTGAATTATTAACCTAGGTTAAGTGGTTGCGGAAAAAATCCAAAAAAACATGCTCATAAAATCTCCCATGTTAATCTTATGGGAAAAAGGTTTTTGGCTTTTCCTCAGTTAGTTTTACTTTAAACTTCACATTTGCTTTTACCAATCACTTCAGCTCCACAAAACAATCATTTTGGTGTTTAAATTGTGATTCTACGTCCAACCGTTGCAGAGATATTCAAAGTACTAAACACAGTACGTTGTCCAATGTTATCCTTATGGAGAATAAATAAAATTTGATATCTCGATTATTTATGAATGTATATTGATGAAACTTGGTATGTGGCTTCATGTTGTATTGGTATATTGATATTTAAACAAAAAACAAATATTTTGTTGGTTGTCCCCGTAGCAGCTAACCTGCATACTCAGCCCTAATGTTATTCTTATGGAGAATAAGTACAGTTTTATATCTCCCTTAATTATTAACATAAATTAATAAAACTTAGTATGTAGCTTCACCTGGTTGAGTTAAATTGATAATTGCATAAAAACACATATTTTGTGCTCCTTGTTGCAGCAAACCTGCATACTCAGTCCTATGTTATTCTTATGGAGAATAAATAAAATGCTATAGATCATTTAGTTATTAATTTATTTTTATAAAACTTGGTAAGTGCCTTTATGTGGTAGTGAGAAACATATATATTCATTGGAAATTCGCTGAGTACGCAGGTTTGCTGCGACGGGGGTATTTTATTTCTTTTAGTATTGAAATGAAAATATGATGTATTGTTTAGTGCATATTTACGAATCTGATCCATCTGTACTTATAATATTGTAAATCATTGGTTTATATTTTTAATGTAAGCTATTGTTGTATGATTCTTTCTGCTTTTATTAATAAATAATTGTATTAACTATAAATACGTGTTATTATTTCTTGTTTCCGCAAAGATATGTGAGGGGAGGAAGAGAAATAAAGTACACACCAATACTGCTACGTGAAATGTATTAAAAAATAAATCTCATACAAATTATACACTTTTAAGCAATTACCATCTTGATACATACTTCAAATTTCCCAACACAGAGTTAGTTATATTTGACACACAAAAACGACGAACTTCAGAGTCTATCCACGGTAACACTGACATCCGTAGTGGGGTCTGTTCGTACCAGTGGTCTTGCGTCTCCACGGGCAGTCTTCTTTCATTCAATTCTTGAAGTAATCGAGGTAAGTCATTGGCGATGTGACGGACTAGTTGTTTGTCCAGAGTCATGTGGTCCATATCATTTGTGGTTTTTGTAGAAAGCAAAGCCACAACCTTGTAGTGTTTAGAAAAGTATATACTGTAGTGTGAAATAAAAAACTGTACAGCTGGGATTATTTCAATTAAAATATTAAAATAGCTCTCAAGGGACGGAAACAACCGCTTCAATGAACTCCAGCCCACGTTTTGGAGTAACACTCTGGGCGTCTGACGTATAGTGTCCGACTCATTAGTGGGTTTTGACAATATTACAGAGTTAATGTTGTAGTTAATAGGCTTCTGTTGCATGTGATAGTTGCACAGTGCGACAATTCCATTCGGTCTTGGTTCCACCAGAATCGTGTGCAGATAGAACGGTTTGAATAACACTCTTTCAGATAAAAAGCGGTTAATTGCATTTGAAACAGAGACACTTTGTAGACCAAGTAAATCTTCAAAGGTAAATTCAACAGTGGCTAAATTATTTACCAAATAAATGGACGGTTTGAAGTCCTTCAACCAGTCGAGTCCAACGACAGCATCGGCTTGAGTTGCCACTTTGTAGATTTGGCGAAGTAGCAGACGGGGTTCCCAGTTATTGCACAAGCGTGTAGTAGGTGGATCACACGTTTTAGACTAAGTAGGGTGTGGTGGCTGTGCTGGTGGTGGCGGTGGTGGTGGCGGCGGCTGCGGAGCTGGAGACTGACGTTTCTGAGACGTCATCGATGGATGTTCAGATCGGTATACATCCTCCTCCAGAAACCTTTTGTTGTGATGAAGTGTAGAAATTTGGTTTCGTTTCTTTTCCACAGTCTGGCATCTCCTGCAGTGTTTCTCCGGTCAACGTGGCTATAAGCTGGTGTTGACGTCCGGTTAGAC
Source organism: Allygus modestus (assembly GCA_963675035.1). Taxonomy (NCBI): domain Eukaryota; kingdom Metazoa; phylum Arthropoda; class Insecta; order Hemiptera; family Cicadellidae; genus Allygus; species Allygus modestus. The sequence goes on along the minus strand of OY776112.1, from coordinate 144,080,786 downwards.
GGGTGGTGACGGTGGCACTGGAGATGGTGATCTAGTCCGTCTGCACTTCACGCGGCTGAGATCCTTACGCGGTGTCGGCACTGATCGTTTCACTGCTGCGTCCACAATACCACTGACTGATGTGCCGAAACGCCCGGTTCGTTTTTATACGGTGTGTGAAAAACTAGTTTGAGTTTTGTATTCTTTTAGCGAATTTCCCCTATAGGGAAGAAGCTATTACCGTAGGTCTCATGGTAAGACTTAAGCCCGAGACCATGACAAAATTTTTTTTAGGTCCCCAGATGACTAAAACACTATTCGTTCAAATTTATATATATGTGTATATATATATATATATATTTATTTATATATATATATGTGTGTCCGTGAATGCGATAACTTGAGTAAAAAACGTCGGATTTTGATGAAATTTGGCTCAATTGTGTAAAGTGACATTTATGACTTTAAGTTAGAAAACCAGAAAAATCGGGCCATGGGAAGGGGGGTTTATGGGGGTTTTAAATTTTCCAAAAATCAGTTTTTGGCATTATTTACCCTAAAGTTTTTAAAACACTTAATTTTTGTTTAGACCATGTTATAGAGCTTAAAAAACAAATAATATGGTATTTTGAATTATTAAGCTAGGTTAAGTGGTTGCGGAGAAAATCCAAAAAAACCTGCTCATAAAATCTCCTATGTTAATCGTATGGGAAAAAGGTTTTTTGCTTTTCCTAAGTTAATTTTACTGTAAATTTCACATTAGCTTTTACCAATCAACTCAGCTTCACAAAACAATCATTTTGGTGTTTAAATTGTGATTCTACGTCCAACCGTTGCAGAGATATTCAAAGTGCTAAACACAGTACGTTGTCCAATGTTATCCTTATGGAGAATAAATAAAATGTGATATCTCCATTATTAATGAATGTATATTGATGAAACTTGGAACGTGGAGTCACGTAGTACTGGTATATTGATATTTGCAAAAAAATTGATTTTGTTGATTATCCCCGGAGCAGCGAACCTGCGTACTCAGCCCCCATGTTATTCTTATGGAGGATAAGTAAAATGTAATGACTCCCTTAATTATGAACATAAATTAACAAAACTTGGTATGTGGCTTCACCTTGTTGAGTTATATTGATATTTGCATAAAAAAACATTTTTTTAGTTCCTTGTTGCAGCAAACCTGCTTACTCAGCTCCCATGTTATTCTTATAGAGAATAATTAAAATGTTATGTAGTGCTTACTGATGATTGAATATTGATTAAACTTGGTATGTGGCTTTACCTAGTTAAATCTCTATATATAATTCCGTAAGTCAAATTTTTGTAAAGAAATTGTGAGTGACTGGATGGCCGTAGAAGGATGGGAGGGGTATCATTTTAAAGGTCTTGACGTGAATTTTGAGGGAAAACTATTCATTTTTCTTATTTTTTTACCATAAATTCGCAACAGAATAAAACTTTTCCCATTAAAACAACATGGGGTTTAATTTGTTTACATCTTTTGAAATTAAAACAGCTGTGCCACAGAGTTAAATTAGCCTTTGATATTGATACCAGCTGTACTTATTCAGTTTGTTTACTTTTAAACTACAGCAATGTATAGTTGTTTAGGAATGGACATTTTATTAAAAACATAAGACAGTATAATAATATTATATTATAATGCTAGAAAATCAGTGCTTATTTATAAATGACCAATGAAGGTTGATAAAAAATTTATGTATTTTGGTTTTTTAGGGGCTTTTGCCCCTACAAGCCCCTAGTTATATTTATATTTGCATAAAAACCAATTGTTTGTGTTCCTTGTTTTAGCAAACCTATGTACTCATCACCAATGCTATCCTTATGGAGAATAATTAAAATTGTATATATCGCTTATTTATGAATATTTTTTTTTTTAAACTTGGTATACGGCTTTATATGGTATTAAGACATATATTATGCATTGTAAATTCGCTGAGTACGCAGGTTTGCTGCGACGGGGGTATTTAAATCCAAGGTGTGCCGAGACGCCCGATTTTTTTTATACCGTCTGTGAAAAATTTAGTTTTCTATTCATTTTTGATCCAAGTAGTAGGATTTGGTGACTTCTGCGCAAATGGTCTAGTGGCGAAATTATTTAACAAATAAATGGACGGTTTGAAGTTCTTTCGACGAGTCCAACGATAGCATCGGCTTGACACTTTTTAGATCGAAACTTTAGCCAAAGATTTTGCAATTATTGGTTTTGTCCACTAATTGCGTTTTAAAAGTAGTTAGCTTTTAGAGCGACTATTTCAGTTTTGGCTAATTTTTGATGGCGTGTATTCTACCTGTGGGGTCCCAAATTAGTTCTCTACCTTTGTAATCAAACACTTTTCCAAGATTTTCAGCCCACCTTAGTGAAGAGGTAGGAATGTATTCCCTGTCTGAGCCGTAAGTTTTTATTATGATATCTTTAGATTTATTCGTTCCTCCTGTCAAAACTGGTTCGTCTGCACTGGTTTCCACTAGATTAAAGGATCGCGTTCCGCATTTGAAATTGCCAACTGACTCGTCGTATTGGCAAATCTGGGAAAGTACACTCGCATCATTCGACGATTTACCAGCAACCCACGTTGGACAGTTGTAATGTTTTAGCATCCCAGAACTGGTTTGTGGCATCTAGTTTTAGGCAAGCACTGTTCAATTGAGTCAACTGTGAGTTCAAAAGCTGTAAAACTTCCATTTCAGTTCTGGAAACATAGAATTTGTCTGGATAATCCTTGCTTACGCGATCTCTTTCGGGATCCCCAGAGGTTCTTAACTTCTTAGTTCCATCCTCATCGAGCGTAAAATCGTCTTCTTATAGCCCGCGTTTCCCAAGAAACAGGGAATGTCCAAATTTGTCTACAATATGACGTCTTATCATAGTGTTGAGCGTTCGGTAACTCAAAGTAGAGTAAGGGGGCAGCTTGCTTGATACTGTACTTATATCCAACTGTTGTAACGTGATGGGAATTCCAACCACTTAACATATAATTTATTTCCTTTCCGTTTTAGAATTTTCTCTACAAGTGTCGGGGTAGTTGGTCCGTTGTAGTTCAGGTCCGTAGAAAACACCTTTAACAGTATTCCCTTCTTCGTCTTGCAGATAGTAAACTGGAGGTGCCGTTTTACGTACACAGTTAATTTTAAAGAGCTCGGTAGTCTACGATGGAGTGTATCCTTTAGCGAATAATGTTTTATACTTGGATACTCTCACTTTATCATTAACTTTAAACTTAGGTTTTCGCTCTGCCGCAGTTTTAGTTAACTTTCTGGCTAAAGCATTCTCGTGCTGTTTTTTCACCTCTTTTGGCCTCATTCCTATAGATCTATGGACTCTTGAATTGTATCTATCCATTAATTTCGGCAATTAATCGATCCATTTGTAATTTCCCTGGACACTAAACTCTTTGTAAAGCCAATTTTTAATAGTTCTATTCAGACGTTCTACTACGTATGCTTGTAAATGCGTAAACGAACTGTAGTGGTTTATGTTATATTGGTCCATTAACGCTTTAAATTCCTTGTTGTAAAAGTCAGTACCTAGATCACTCTGAATATTTCTTGGTATACGTTTGTTTTTTTCAAAAACTCCAATCTTCGCCAACGCTACGGCCTTGCCTTTTTTGTCCGGCAGAGGTACAGCCCACTCGTACTTTGATAATACGTCAATTATCATGAGAATGTATTTTTTACCTCTGTTGAATTTAGCAAAAGGTTTCATTTCGACTAAATCCGTCTGATAAAGATCGTCAACAGCACGTACGAAAACTCAAAGTACGTAAGGGACGTCCAGCGAAGTTCTTTCTGGCAGGTCTATGAAGCTCGTTCACGATCCCTCTCTTGGAATCGTCGACAGGTCTGCTAGCTTTCTTCCTCATCTCCAAGCCAATACTGATTTACTTTTAAGCAATTATTTTGTTATATCGAAGAAGTTGTATTATGTAATCTATTTCTTTGTTGTGAGTTGTGTGCCCGGCTTCTTTTGATTGAATAAGAGTTTTTAACCGTTTTACAAGCAAATTGGAATTAGATTCGTAATACTTGGAATTTCCAACATACATTCCACTCCCTGTGCTCGTGTGTTCTACACTCTCAGTGGAAGAGCCAGGCTTTGGTCGAAACATTACAGATATAACACTAACATACTTTTTACCCCTATTGCTGTTTATGGGTTTTTCAGCTGAATACATCTGACGATAGGCGTTTGTCTCCTCTAGGATCTCTTTGTATGAATTCAAATCTGTATTTGTGATAAGGATCCTTTTTGGAACTTGCATGAATAGTAGCTCTAAAAGTCCGGGTGTAGCATTAAACTTTCGATTATTCAAAATCACTTTATTCCTACTGAACGTTATTTTCGAATCACCAATTGTCGTGTTTCCTCTGCCGTCAGGCTTGACTCCGTAGGTAAAATCCAACTTGTCTTTTGCCTTGGGATTGGAGAGTTTTTTTATATACTTTTTCACAAAGCTAGTTTCCCTAGTTTGCGTTGATACGTCCAGTGACTTGTTCAGTCCAACGTCCTCTTCGAAGTTGCTGCTGCTATCTGTCAAGGAACTCTTTTCCTCCTTTTTAACTTCCTTTTTATAGATTCGTTAGCCGCAGAGTCCTTTAAGCTTTTCTCCACTGTATACTGTAACGGCTTTACAATCGGTTTTACCTGTGCTACCAATAGTCGTTCTACAATATCTGCATTGTGCTTCAGGTCTTGGTATTTCTTTCGCTTGCATTAGTTAGTCTGATTAGTTCATGCTTTAGAGAATATTCTTGTTTTAGGCTATTGTCACGTTTTGGTTCTGATTTAGTTCTTTTCACAATTTTCTTACTTGTATTTCCCTTTGCTTTTCTTCCTTTCTTGGATATAGCTACACCAGGGACGTCCATCGTGAGAGTGCGTCTACTATAAGAATAACCGCCGCTACACGATCCCCGTATTTATATGTCACTGATAAAAGTGTCAACGTCCCTTGCTTATCTCCGAATCCTTGTTTACTTTCACAAAGCCGTATTTCTGTTTGTTCCAACATGATTGACATAACGTTTTGAACTTTTCAAATGTCATATCTGTGTTTACGTGATCACTGTATACATGTTTGTTCTGTTTGTCTTGCTTAAATCTATATCTATAAAAGAGAAAGTATGTATGTATATATATATATTTATTTAGCCTATGGACTCCAAAACCGCTCGACAGATTGTAATTAAACTTTCAGGCACTATTAAGCATTATTCAAGGATAGTTTGTGTGAAGTTTGGTGCAAATCTGTCCTAAAGGGCTCCGACCCAGAGGGCATACAAGGGTGCAGTGTCAGGTTTTAGAAATTTAGTGTTTACAAAATTAACAGCTGTAATAAAAAAAAATCAAAGTTTCTTTAAACTGTCATTTGTTTAAATGTAAACAACACAATGTAAACAAAAAAATATAAACACTTGCTGGTTTGTTATCTTCTGAATTGTGTTATTTGAATTTATATTAACTTTTTTATTTTAACTTAACTTAAAATATTTATTTTTTTATCCACTTGCCACCAAAAAAAGCGTGGCGCAGCAACGCGTGCCGGGTAACTGCTAGTAGTATTATAAGATTCGCGTTGTCTCTCAGAAGGTGTTTCGGAAGACGTGTGTACGTTTGAACTAGGTAGAAACTATCCACATCTTTATGTCGTCCCATGCTGAAATATGCTCGCATGTGGTCCTGTTTATCACAAGCCACATCGTCAAATATCATTATTGAATTCTTTTTCGCGTTTTCAGGATCTGGTACGTCTTCGCTATTGGAGTAACTAAAATAACCCATATCGGGAAGACTTTTCATTATTTTCTCCAGAATTTTGTATTTCGGTTGTAGTGACAAAAATGCTGTTTTGTGGACATCATCTGGCGCCGGTGACTACTCCGGAGGATATAAAAATTAAAATTGGAAAACTGTGCTGGAGAGTACCTTACGTTACTCTGGGTGATAAACAAAGGATCGCACTGCTAAAGCATTTGCAACGTGGCACGAGCATTCCAGTTGAGTACAGAAGCTGGGAACTTTATGAATACCCTTCTTTACCATCTACAGATAAACAGTCGTGTTCAGTGAAAACGGCTTCGCAGCTGGAAAAACCTAGACACGTAATTGTTGCTTTCCAAGAGAACAGGAAGAATAATGCTAAAAGGTCGGCGGCAATATTTGATCACTGCAAAATTTCTAACTTGAAGCTCCATCTCAACTCTGCCAACTATCCGTATGACAATTTGAAACTGGATATTGAGAATAACCATTTTGCGATTTTGTATGATATGTACACGCGCTTCCAGGAATCTTACTACAACGTTCCATCTCAACCGCTTTTAGACGTAGACCGTTTTAAAAACATTGCTCCCTTAATTGTGATCGATTGTTCGAAACATAATGAGTCTCTTAGGTCAGCACCGGTTGATATTCGATTGGAATTTGAATCCAAGGCAGCGTTTCCCGCTAATACCACAGCGTACTGCCTAATCATTCATGACAAATCTTTTACCTACGACCCGTAGACTAACTTGGTGCAGAAAATCATGTAACAGTTTGTTTGTAGTATGGGTGTGTGGTGTGGGCTAAAGGTATATATACAGGGTGCTGTTGGAGTAATCTCTCAGTCCTGGTGTTTGGTGTTTAGTGTGAGTCATGATTGGGAAAGTGGTGGTCGACTTTAGCGCCTTCGTTGGTGAGAACAAGAAAATTATTATTAAAGAACTTTCTGTTATTGATTTGGATTCGAAATGCATACAACACTGGATATTCAAACCAACGAAGGAAACAGGCAGCGAGAGTGCAACAGGGATTCAACACGATTGCGGAGGATGGCATGGTGGAGAGGTTGCCGGACATAACAGGTGGTTAAGCAAACACTATCATGGAATTAGATTCGGCGCCGGAAGTGCGGACTACGATTCCCTTACCTCCGCGCTAGGTGATATTTGTTGCAACGTGCAGCTTCTCTACGCTGCGTCAAGGTACTGGAGAAGTTACTTGACAATCGGTGTGTCGTTTTCAGTCTAGAATCACTTGGATGCCCTGCTCTTTCGAGCGACGTCTTGATTCTTCCACCTGTTGATGACCTGTCAACAGACAAAAATCAATGTTTGTTCCATCATTTGTACGCTTCTGGATTTTATTGTACACAAACCAATGTTCACAAACTGGCAGAGTGGTGTGTCAACAATCCGGCAAAAGTAGATGTGAATGATCCTGCAGTTAGGGAAAAGACTTTTGTTGACTGGAAATTGAAGTCCCCCTCGGCTCGTCAAGTTGCTGAAGAAGGCTTCGTTAGAATGATTAGCATGAAGGACACTACGAAATGGGTTTATTGTGGAGTTAATCTGTTTAAGTGGGAAGAAGGCGATGATCCGTTGGAAGACCACAGCTACAAATCGCCGTTTTGCTCTCTCGTCCACTACAAACTACAACAGAAAAACAAGTGCAACCCTGAAGAGAAAAGTGAACGTCGTGGAGACATTTCTGCAGGGGAGTATGTCACTGGCCGATACGTCTTACCTTTAGACATTACTGAAGAAGAGCTCTCTAATATGTGCAAGGCATAATGTTTACGAACATTCCTCATATACACTGTTTTAATATAACTCACGTCAGATGATTGTCCATCGTCATAGCGCTTCAACCATGTCTCAGTTTTACAAAAATATAAAAACACTTACCTTCGCTAACCCTGTTGTCACCAGCTTCTACTTTCATGATGACGAAGATAGAAGATCACCGTACGTCAGTAACAGAGAACATTTGAAACTCAGGATTCAGAAAGCATAACTACTTTTGTCTTCTTCTCTTCTTGCAAAGAAACATCACATATCCATTTGTACTATTTTAGATTTGTACTATGTGTTACTTAAAGTGTGAGAAAATAAATGAATAATTTATCAACTAATCTTTCTTTGATATTATTGTCACTTCCCACGGCGCTTGGCCAAGTTCGCGCAGTCAAGCGGCTGGCGTCTCGCCAGGACTCCCGCGCAGTTACATAAGACGGTCCCCATGCATCTCAGATCTGCTAAAATGCACTTTCTGCTTCAAGCATTATGCTAATTAGGTCACGTGGTAACTAAAGGTCGTTTACTACTAATACCGTATTTAATTAATAGACTCACGTGTATTCCACTGGATGTATCTTCTTCCTGTAACCAAAATAAACGCATTTGAATTAATAAAAGTTATATTTTGTAAAATAATATCAGTGGGAATTATTTGTGAGCTTTAAATTGCTAAGCTATTAGGATTTGTTTAACAAATATATATGTTTTAATGTTGTTTTCTTAAACAATAAAATTAAAATTATTTTTCCCTGCATTTATTCGAGACTTTACAAAAATATAATCATATCTTTTAACACGAACTTATCTGATTTAGATTTTTAAGTATATTACAACCTTTTTAAATAGTAGATTTTGAATTTTTTTATATCGTAAAAAATTATTTTTTCCATTTTAGGTTTTAATATTCAACCTTTTTTCATTGTACAATCAGTCAAAATGGCCTAATAAAATGAAGTGGAACGGATATTCAACTGAAGAAATTTTATTCTCGGATGATAAATCGCTGATCTAAGAAATACTAACATACCTGGTGAAATAAATAATTGTAAATATACCTTTTAATATATTTTCCTCATATTTGTCAAGAAAATATTATTCCAATTATTCATAATAATACAATACATGCCAAAAAACAAACAGCTACTGCTCGTATAGGAGTTTTCTAAAAGCATACAAATATTTTTAATGTATGAACATTAATTAGTTAGTATTAGTTAGTTAATAATATTAACAGGTTCACATTTTTAGGGAATTTCTCGTTTAGGCTTTACTATTAGAAAATTTTGACTTACATGTCCTCCTGGAATTACATCGGGATGCCAAGTTTCATCATCACCCTGAAAATTAATAATTGTTTAGTTTGTTCAAAATTATTATAATTTTACTCTATCGTTAAGGTTACTTAATATTGACATCTATAACATAAAGTTATTTTGGCATTATCTACCATCAAGTATTTTTTTCCAAATTATTTTAGTATAATAAAGTACCCATACAGCACACCAAGTCTAAAACACGTTTAATAGTCGTTTAAAACAGCTAAAAATTATACGACTAATTATTAACCACATAAATGACGTTTTCGAAACGTGCCTGGTTATACGTCTTCGCTTCCACGTTTAGGAGATGACAAGACTTAAACCATTTTAAGACGAGCTCATATTAACCTTATAGAAGATGTTTTCAAGACATGCTCCAATGGGATTGTTAAATTTAAGTTCAAAAATGAGAACGTCTTAGTTTTTTCAATCACTACTAAAATACACTATTTTAATCCAGATTTCAAATCTCACTTCATCTTCTTTATTTTAATTTTACAAGGGAAGTCTTCAAAACATCTCTAAAGGGTTTATTGTTTACCACAGTAATTCGTGTTAAAGACGTCTAAAATGCATAACCGATTTTGAAATAAAACGTCTGTGGCCGATTTAACATGGACTTGGACAAATATACTGTCAATATGGGGTTAAAGTCTTAAAATGAAATCGAATTAGATTTGTATTAATTCTAGCTTTCAAAAATTGTTCACTTAAGTCCAGAATTAATTTAAGTTTTTGTTTTATTTGCATTAATACTTATATTTACCGATAAATAAAACTTAAATCACTCATTATCACCTACTAAAACGTCCTAAAGGTAAGTAATACAAAAAAGCTAGTGGTTTAATTTTAATTGATGAGTAATTGATTCAAAGTATTATTTGTCGATTATAAGATTAATAAAACACGTCCACAAAATGTTATCGAATCCAATGTAGGTGACGGATTGTAGATGTCAAAATTGCGTCTTAAGGCGGTCCTATACTTCTCGCTGAACAGGCCCAAACATTCAGCCTATACACAAAAGAATGCTCTATGTCAATCACTATGTATTTGTATTTTAAATTCAGACATCTATTCTGTTGAATTTAAAATGTATAAAACACGTCTACAAAATGTTAACGAACCTAATGTCGATGACGGATTGTAGATGTCAAGATTGCATCTTAGATACACAAAACATGCTCAATGTCAATCATTGTATTTACTGTATTTTTATAATTTTTAAAAATAAACTCTGAGAAGGTTACCCGACTTCACTTATTCGACGTAGGGACTAAAACAGTAAATATTATTTTACTGTCTACATTGTTTATATTTTTCGTCATTGATTAGAGATATGTCAAGCTAGTAACATTTGTTGACATACATAAAGGGTTGACACTGCTACATCAAATGCATTGCATTTACCAAATGTATGTATTTGTTTTTAGAGCCACATTGAACAAATTATTGTAAATAAATCGTAGAACTGTCGAAGATATTAACATTCATGGGTCATTCTATAGCGATAACAATTTTAAAAGGTGACCAGTGAGAATCATACATCTGATTGTAAGTGTACGTATGCCTTCAAGCGTCTCAGATAGATGCCAGACCTACAAATATTTGGAAAAGCATTCCTTTTAAAATGACTTTTAAATAATGTTAATGTGTGTGTTAATGTTATTTAAGAATTCATTGCGGACATTTTCTATAATTTCTTAAATAACATCAACTCCCCATCACTAACAACGATTTAAACAAATAAATGAAGTTAGTGTTTACGAAATACAATGTCCTTGGTTTATCAGCTGTGTAAAACAATGTTAAAAATGATCAAAACTGTTGATTAAATTTGAATAAAAGCCATTAAAATTTATAATAAACATTTATGTAAGGTCTATAGATAAGGCAGCGGCAGACGCTGCTTATTTCTGCTTACTTCTATCATACCTCAGTCCGGCCATCCTGCCTCACTCACAAATAAGTCGCTCAGTGTCTTTCAATTGCTTGTGAAGTCCTTTCCTGATCTTCAATTGATTTAAGTTACATTACGAAGTCTAGGAATGTCGTGGCCGACAATCTTAAATCTGGATATAAGCAGACCTGGGAAGAGAATGCCGCTGCTCTCTCTATAAGGGCCGGATTTAAGCTTAGGCTACATAGGCACGCGCTTAGAGCCCCACACCACAAATGGGGCCCGCACCACAAAAAGGCCATCAACTTTGACCTGGACGGCAAAATGGGCCAAGGCCACTGGTTGAGCTTAGGGGCGAGGCCCACAGCTCCTAAATCCGGCCATGAAGCCTTGTTACAAATAATTTACTTCGTTAAATTTTACTTCAATGCTTTACTTTGATTCCTATGAGCATAGACTAAGTACATTCATTCTTATTCGTTGTCAACAACTCTTGCATTTTATCATTTAAATATAAATAAAGTTTGGTTTTAGCATAGATTAAACATACTCCTTATCTCTTTTAAGGAGTATGTTTAATCTATGGTTTTAGTAATCGAAATACAAATATATTCCTCTATATTATTGTTGAAAAGAATTTTTTTTTCATAAATTGGTTTATTGTTAAACTTTGATAAACCCCTAGTGCGCCATATCAATTATTTTGTTGTTTAGCCATTAATTAATTATTCTTTTGAATGTTAATAATATTTATTAACAATAAAACACCTAAGATTTCAGCAAGTAATCATTATTGTTACGGTTTTACTCTTTGACTTCTCAAGTTGTGCCCAACATTTTCGGTACTCTATGCCAAATCACAAATGAAATGTCAAGTCAAATTTGAACAACAAATAACAAAGAAAAGTTAACGGATCAACTTAACTGTCTAACCGACTGCCATTACCTAGCTTCGTAAATTATGTCAAAGTAAATTAAATTATCTCGTAAATTTAATACAAAGTGTAATATAAATGGACTGTGATTCATTAGTGTTGTAACTATAAGTTACTTGTTAGAAGATTTCAAGCTTCCCACCGAGACAATTGCTAAATGAAGGTGAGTACCTCTGGATACTTTTTAACTGGTAAGCTTATTTTTTGCGAAGTTTTTTCTTTGTGAGTAAAAAGTATTCGTATATATAATATATAAACTGATTATTTAAATCACTAAGCCAACAATGACAACTTTTCTTCAAGCTAACCCTTCCTCATAGTTGGCCCACCTATATAGGTAGGTAGTGATTCTTCAAGACATAGTTTAACCGATCATGGGGTTTCGCGTAGGTTAAATAAATGCAGTGTATTATTAGGGCCTAGTGTTAACCCCTAAAAGGGTTGGTATTCATGGTACTTACATATTATCTGGAGTATCTACAATTTGTACAAGTGCTGCGGTGGATAGGTTAGGTTAGTGTACTTGTATTGCTTGAGTTTCGCTTGTCCCATTCCCATAAATATAACTTAGGTCGCCAAACTCCCTCCTCTTTGGTTGCTCAGCGTCAGGCAGCAATGAACTCAGTTGTCTCGTCTTTCACACCAATGATTCCGTCTTGCTTGATTTATTGCTTTAAACGCCCTTGTTGATTAGGGCCTAATAAGTTTTTAGAGTGCAACTGTTATGATGCATCCACCAACTTACTTGGAAGCGACATGCCGGTATCGATATATTATTCTATAGCCTAATCAATAACAGTATTTGGAAGATCAATTGTCAATTTCTCTTACAATTAACTTATGGATAGTCGCACCGTTATTAGGTAGGCCTACGGGTACAGTTTCATAAGCGGCCACCAACTAATCAGATGCTATATATCGATATTAAACATTCGATATATAGAATCTCATTTTAAATTGATCTTTAACCTAAATAACACAAACACCCAAACATTCAAGTCCTCATGGCGTATGTTGAAAACTGTTGATATGTTGAAAAAATGGGTCTGTGAAAACTGGGATTAAGAGCAATGATGTCAGTTACACATACATTTTAATGAAACATGTATCAAGTAACAAGCAAATGAAATGAATAAAGAAACGTATAACCAAGCAAAAACTTAGGTACCTATATTTGCTTAGGCCTAACTTATATTAACTTAAGTTAACTTATATTAACTTATTAAGTTTATTCCATTGTGGAATTAGTTTATTCAATCCATGTAAGCAGCCCATAAAGTTTACAAACCCTTGTAAAGATAATTTAAGTTTTAGCTGAGTATACGTTTCTTTATTATTCATTCATTTGTTTAATTGTAGTTTTCGTTCGTTTTTTATTTGTTAAATGTTTCATTAAAATATATTTGTAACTGGCATTGCATATTATTATTGACGATTCACAAGTTGTTGATTTTAGATTAGGTACGGTATAACATTAATATAAATACAGAATAAAATAATTTTCTATATGTACTGTTAAAATGCAATTCAAAATATCTAGTGTTCCGATTCGATATATCGAATGTTTAAGATTGATATACCTATCACATCCGATTAGTTGGTGGCCGCTTATGAAACTGTACCCAGGCCTACTGTACCTAACTTAATAAATTGCAATGTTGCTTCGTTTAGGTACGGTACTGTAACTTAAGTGCTGTAACTTAAGTACTAGTATGCAAGGTGTAGAATTCGGTACAAATTTATTAAAAAAATCTAAAAAATAGGCTAAAGGTAACTTAACAACATTATTAAACAGAACTTAACACGTTCGCTACCACAATGTTAAATAAAAATCGTAACCACAGACTGCCGCCTCAATTTTGCGGCGGGCGTGGCGTACTCATAGCCCAACGCCGCAGATCTGCGGCGGCTAGGTTCATTAAAATAGACTGCCACCGCAGAACTGCGGCGTTGGTTTCTTGATACTAAATAAAAAATTTCTTCGCAACGGTCTATTTTAAAGGTTAGATGGTTTAGGCACGGTCTACAGGATAGTCCGCCTTATATATGCGGCACTTGGTCTGTAGCTAGGACTAGGACCAGTCTACAGGGAAGTTTATGATTTTTTTCGTGGGCTGTCAGAGTGACCCGGCCGCCACATATATGCGGCGGCTGGTAGCGAACGTGTTAAGTTACTAGTTAATATCAAAATATATGTTTTACGTATTTAAACACTTCTTATTGTGTTGAAAATAATTACAAAATGAATTTATATTACCGTGGGTGGTTTTTACCAAGAAAACCACTATGACTGTAGGTGCCATTCAAATGAATACTTTTAATCATTACACTTCAATACAATAACTGAATTTGGTTTCTGTTGACAAAAGTTTAACTGTAACACTAACGTTACTAAGCCAAATAGATGCAAAAAGTCAGTCCAGAGCATACTCTAACCAGACGCCAAGCACCGTGCCCCGAGATGTACCAAGGCCTACATTAAAAGTTGTACCTTTTCATCAGCCATAACATATACAAATAGAAATATAAAATCAATTTATAGGCCAGTGCTAAGTTCCTGTACAAGTAAACAGTTGAAAGGCCTATTTTGGTTGTCAAATATAGAAGTCATTGGAGTAACCAGTACGTGGTTATTATGCTTTCATTTCAATTACAGATATAGTTAGTACTGTATACTACAACTTATACAAGTAGTATAGTACAACTTATACTATTTAGTAGTTTAACTAGGCCCTATTACTAACTTAGGGCTATTAGTTATTGTTTAAACTATATGGTGGCTTCGATGGGATATTTTCAATAGGTATTTTAAGGTTAGCAATTTATTTTTGTATCCCCATGTATTACTATTTACTTGGTTTAGGTACCGGTACCTACCTACTTATTTAGTCTCCATTATATACGATTAGTTATGTGGGCCGGGTAAATACCCATCGGGTAGGTAAAATAAAAATGGGTATTTACCCAGGTACTTACCCCAATCCCCGGGTAAAATGTGGGTATTTATGATTTGTATAACATTTAGGGGTTTTTTACTTGGTTTATTAGTGAATTTCCTATGGAAAGTGAACTATTAGCATGACCCGCACGGTGAAACTTAAGCCCGGGACCACCATAGAAGTTCCTAACGTGACCCCCTGAACACGTTTTGGGGGGTCGTTCAAAATTTTATATATATATATGTGTGTGTTTGCACTCTAGCGGTCACAATTTTTGTCCGATTTACTTCAAATTTGGTAGGGACGTTCCTTTCTGTAATCAGTTGGACAAGTTCGTTGGGCAAAACAATCGGAAAACTCTAAACCCTATTTTGGGGGATTAATCTTTCAAATTTTGAGTTTTTGGGCCCAAAAATGGTCATAAAAGCCCCAGATGTAAAATAAATGCATGTAAAAAGATGGGAATTAGAGAGGCGAAAGTTTTAAGCCCTCTCTCATCATTCTAGCATAAATATTTACCGAGTTATTAAAGAAAATGTGTATTGACTAAACACAGTACGTTGTCTTATGGGGGTTTTAAACGAGAAAAGCCTGTTATTCCTTTGTTAGAGTACTTTTATCATCCCCAGCAAGTTCACACCTACTTTCAAGCCTGTCTGGACCTTCTCCTAACCTTATATTGGGCAAAATTGTATTCCCAGCTTTGCAAGTAAATGAAACCAGGAGTATCAGAACAGCCAAAAAATCAATGTGTTCAGATTTCAATAAAAATTGGAAAAATGTATGTTTTTACACTGATTTTGAGTTTTAAAAGTTTTTATTTGGAAATTCACTTCCCTCACGTCAGCGTGCTGTATGTGAACTCGTTGGAATTCCCTTGATTTAAGGATTACAAAATTATCAAAATAATTTTTTTGAAGAGTATAATATGGTCACCACAAGCATTTAACTTTTGAACAAGATCGAGATAAATACCCAGGACTGGGTATTTACTACTCTGATGTTGTTTTGGAGTGTTTAATAAATTAAAAATGTTGTATGAAAAGAATTGAAATTCAATTGCATTGTGATTTTGTTCTGTATCTGTCCAACCATAAAATTAGGCCCTCCATATTTTTAAATTTTTAAAGAATACCTCATATTTAACCAGTTACTTCATAGTTTGGCGGTGGTGTGGGTTTTTACGCTTGACAGGGCTTTTTATAAAAGTTGCCATTTTATTATTTATTTATTGATAAAATTATAAATATACGTACCCTAGTAAATAAAACTTCCCCAAATGTTATACATTAATAGCAAGGGTAGTAAGAGTAGATGTGAATTACATTGGCGCTTTTACGTAAAATATCATAAATACCCAATATACCCGGGTATTTATGAATTTTGGGTATTTACCCCGAGTTTTAAATTCCCGGGTATTTTACATCGCTATGTACGAGGTATGTTTTTAAAGTAATTACCGTTTTTCAATCCTGCCGTTGTAGTGCTGCGTTTGGCATTTCTGAATGCTGCGCTGTGTACCTGCCTCTAATGGCAAGCCTAGGACTACACTACGGAAAAAATTTACCAGATTTTCATCCGTTTGTGAGCATTCAAAATGGCGCTGCCGATTGAGGTCCCCGCCAACTATGAAGTCGCCAATTTCTAAGTGTTAACAGTGTGAATGATGCTGGAATTCATCAGCAGATAAGTGAAGTGTATTGAAAAACAAAAGCACTAGCACGCAAATGGGTTAGAACATTTGAAGATGGCCACATGAATGTTCATGACGTGGAACGAAGTGGGTGACCCTCTGTCATTTGCTTAAAATTGATCAAAACGTGAGAGAAAACAGACGGTTTACGATTTTATCGCTATCTTATGAGTTTTATTTAGCGTTCAGAAGTGTCTTGTAATTGTGTTACCGAACGCCTAGTTTATAGAAAGTTGTGCTCACACTTCAAAAATGTTGACTGATGTGCACAAAACCAAACGTTTGAGGAGTGCGTTCACTTCTCTTGAGCGGTACAAGGAGGAAGGTGATGGTTTTTTAAGCCAATTTGTCACAGGTTTCGAATCACTTCTTGACGCTTGAGGTGTCAAACACTTTGCTATAGACTTCCCTAATCTCCTGATGAATTTCAGCCGCTTTCATACCGTTATGACTTACAAATAAAATTGCGGCACGACATCACAATCTGCGGGGACCTCAATCAGCGGCACCATTTTGAATGCTCACAAACAGATGAAAATCCAGTTGATTTTTAACCGTAGTTGCGTCCTAGTCTTGCCAATAGATGCAGGTACACAGCGCAGCATGCAGGAGTGCCAGTTGCAACGACGGAATTCAAAATTGTACTTACTTTAAAAACATGCCTCGTATTTAAATGTTTACAGGTTTTTTTTGTATTGAGATTTTTGAGTTTCTTTATCCCTACATTGGTATTTTACTGTCAGTGCACTAGGCAGTTCTAAGTACTCAGTATAAAGAGTACTGTACTTGTATACACTTAAAGAGTACATTTATGTACTTAACTGCATTACCTATTATTGGATTTAAATTAATTACTAAGCTTTCATTATAATTTGTTTAAGTACCTAATTTTTAAATAAATAGACTATTTTAACTGATTAGGCCCTAATTGTTTTCATGTTGCTGCCAACCAAGATTGAAAAGAGACAGCCTGCTCTGCAGAATGGGAGCCCAACACCTAACCAGACTTCAGACCTATGGGAGATGGACACTCGTAGCTCACAGCTCATCAAAGATTAGAAGGTAAAATTAAAATAATACTTTGGCCTAGGTCAGGACATTAAACTTTTAGACATTTTTTTGTTCAGCCTCTTGCTAATAAGACTTGGCATATTGCAATCCTAATCAAATCATAACTTAAATAAAATTAAAAAGTGGATTTACCTTTAAACTATGTATATCTAGCATTGACAAGCGTCAGGTTTTGTTACTGAGTCAGTGCCAAGCTAAGGAAGTAATAATTATAATGATTTACTTGCACCTCGGATTATCCAGACCTGAATTGTCCGGATCACGGATTAACCGGACAAGGTTTTCCGAGATAAAGAACCTGAAAATTACTGTCAAAATGTGATTTTCCCGGCCGATTTTAAAAACCCATATAACAAAAAATTTAACTTACAACTTAAGAGATAACATTGTGTCACGTGTATGTGGGACAGTCGGTAGCCAACGTTTTAATAAAAACATCGCTTACAATAAAAATGTAAATTTACAGGGAGCATTAATTTGACATATGAATCAAGTTTTTTTGTGATAAATAAATGAGATATTACTCATTCTGTTTAACATTGGTTTTTATGAAGCGTAAATCCAGTACTGCCACCGTTTCCAACTTAAACCTACTTAGGCCTAGAAGATCTTACACTCACAAATTATAGGCTTAAACTTTATTAACCATCATTATAGTCTTTATAGTATAACCGTTAGTAGGCACTGTCATCGAGAATGGTATATCCATATTCTACCTGTTTAGGAATAACTATAATTTATTTGGCAGCTCTAGAAATCAATTAGAATGTTTTTTAATTGCCTGATTAGGTGAGCAAATAGAGTAAATCAAATTAGATTTTTAAATGTCCTTTTAATAATTTATGATAAACTATTAGAATGTACCCGTTCTTCGCTCAGGTTAGAAAGGTTGAGAGCTTGAAACAGCTGTTCTTGCTTCTGCTCTTTAAGCTGCCAAATGGAAGTATCCACAGCTGTTCGCATTACAGTTTCTGAATGTTTACTTTCTTCTGAGATGTAAACATTGAAACTTAAGGACGTTCACGGGGCGTAGCCTGAGGGGATTCTAAGGAAGTGAATAGGCCTGTGTGTTGCACAGGTTCAAGATCTACCTTTGTGTAAAGTTTCAGCCCAGTCAGTTCAGTAGTTTTTGTGTTTACCCGAAACAGCAGACAGACAGACATACAGAAACCACCTTTTTTATAATATTTTAGATAAATCGTTACACATTTTAAATGAGGGTATATAAAAAGATTTTACTTTAATTTGGTTTAAACTCAGACTAATAGTATAAAAACTATTTTATTTAGTATAAAAACTCACTAATAGTCAAAAGAATTCCATTTTTGATTGAAATAGAAGGAGCTAGAAAATACCCCCGTCGCAGTAAACCTGTGTACTAAGCAAATTTCCAATGCATACATAAATGTCTTGATACTACATAACGCCACTTACCAAGTTTCATAAAAATATACTCACAAATAAGCGATACATGCAGTTTAAATTATTCACCATAAGAATATCATGGGGGCTGGGTATGCAGGTTTGCTGCTACGGGAACTTTTGGCAACAAATTTTTTTTAGCAAATATCAATAGACCACAACCAGATTAAGCCATACTGTACCAAGTTTCGTCAGTATACGTTCATAATTAATTTTATTATTCTTTATAAGACTAGACAACATACTGTGTTAAGCACTTTCAGTATCAAATTGACGAAATTGACGTAGAGCAATGATCAAAACACCAAATTGTGTGTTTTTTAAGCTTAATCCAATGGTGCAAACTAAAATTTGACTACTTAACAAAATAGATGTAAAAAATTTAAAAAAAACCCATTTTTGGGGTACAAAACCCCCCCAAAATACCCCTTGGGATAGTGTAATCGGCTGGTTTTCGAACTAGTCATAAATGTTGTTTTACACGTTTATACCAAATTTCATCAAAGTCGGACCCAAAAGTCGGACTTTTTACGAGAGTTATCGCACCCACGGACACATTTATATATATACAGTTTCAAACGAATGGTGTTTTTGGCATCTGGGGATCTCAAAACGAAAAGTTATCATGATCCCGGGCCTAGGTCTTACCATGCCGACTACGGTAATAGCTTCATCCCTACAGGAGAAATTTGCTAAAAACGTATACTTGCATGCATTTTGTACATAATTGATTATTTATTTTTGTAACTATATTTCCCTACATTTGTTACATACCTTATGTGTTTGTTACAGATTTTGGTGGACATCAACTTCTAGAATGCGCCAGCCATTACAAGCCATCACAGACACCATCATAATTTAAAATTTGTTACAATTTTAATAATATTAATTTTTTACTTAAATATACAAAAGTAGACATGCATTTTGTATTTTATTTAACCAAAACAGTCATGGTTCTAATATTTCATTAGGAGTAAAAAATTACGAAGCATGTAAAATAATTATTGTTTATTTGTTTTAAACATTTACAAATAATTGAACAAAAGTAAGGCCTAATTTTTGTGGGTAAAAATAATCAATAACAATTTTGTTATGGCTTCGTATAGTAAAATATGTTTCCTGTAATTTATTAGTAAATTTTGACTATTATTTGTGTTGTTATAAATGATAATTTTGTTTTTTCTTTATGATTTAAAGTTCAAAGAAAAAGTTAAAAAATTAAAGTTTCAAATTCTGTTACAAAATATTCAACCGATTTTCAATTTAGTACAATATTTTATTTGATGACGTAGACTTCTTAAGAATATCTCAAAGTGGTCACGGTTTATACATCATAGACATTTATTAAACATCTTTAGGTATTCTTTACATGAGTATACAGTGTTTGTAGGCCTCTTAAGAATGTCTGAAAGTGGTCACAGTTTATATATTTTAGACATATTAAACATCTTCTAGAATTCTTTAAAAATACTTAATTTAAACGTCTTATAAGAGACTTCCTTAGACATCTTGGAGACATAATTTCAGTGGAGATTTTACGTTGTTTATTAAAATCGATGGTATTGGGAGGTTTATAACTAGTATAAAAAAATACCTTGAGGTATTAAAATAGCTTGAAGATGGATAAAATGTATCTTAGAACCATCTTCTTAGACCTATTTTAAACGTCTTCTAGCGGAGGGAAGTGTACGAAACTTTTAGTATAATTTACGTATAATTGACGTAAAACCTGGTCTCGTGAGACGTCTTAAAAAAGTGTAAGCATGCTCATTGTGACCTTTTTTAAACATCTTCAAGAGGAGAGTGTGCTATATGGGTAAAATCCTATTTTTCAACTTAGTGCGAAAATTTACTATTAGTAATTTTGGACAAAGACAATATTTATGGAATTACTATTATTATAAATCACTATAAATTATTTAAGGATTTAAAACTTATATAATAACAAAGGAGCTAGTTACAATTATTAAAGTGGAAAATACTAATTTGAGAGACAGATCAATGAGTGTATTTTTATTTATTAAAATATAATTAATGATAACTTATACGACGAAAAAAAGGTTCTAATGGCACAAAAAACATGCAAAAAATACCGTATTTAATTGATGGACTTAAATTGTATTCCACCAGATGTATCTTGTTCCTGTAACCAATATAAGTTTAGATGTTTTATATTTTTTATAATCTCACCCCATCTTCAGGTTACTTAGTAGTGACACTTATAACATAATTATATTTTGGCATTATTAACCATACTTTTTTTTAAATTATTCGTTTTACAAAGTTAAATCCCATTTTTCGTTGTGTAACGAAAATTTTCTTTTAGTAAATTTGAGCAAGACAATATATTTAGATTTCAATTTATATGAATCACTAAAATATTTTTAAAGATTTTAAAAATTATATAGTAACATAGGAGACTGTTACAATTTGTCAGGTCGCATAGTGATTGTTTAACAGGCATATCCACAAGTTTCATTTTTGTATCCTGTTTAATGTATCTCATTATAATAAAGGCAATGATAATTAATACGCCCATCTAAGTACGATCTTACGGTATAAGAAACATGCAAAAAATACCGTATTTAATTAATAGACTCACGTGTATTCCACTGGATGTATCTTCTTCCTGTAACCAAAATAAACGTATTTGAATTATAAAAACTTATATTTTGTAAAATAATAACAGTGCGAATTATTTGTGAGCTTTAATTTGCTAAGCTATTAGGATTCGTTTAACAAATAAATATGTTTAAATGTTGTTTTCTTAAGCAATACAATTTATTTTATTTTAACTGCATTTATTGGAGACTTTAAAAAAATATAATCATATCTTTTAACACGAACATTAACCGATTTAGATTTATTAGTATTTTACAACCTTTTTAAATAGTAGATTTTGAATTTTTTATATCGCAAACAATGATTTTTTTCCTTTTCAGGTTTTAATATTCAACCTTTTTTCATTGTACAATCAGTCAAAATGGTCTAATAAAATGAAGTAGAACGGATATTCAACTGAAGAAATTTTATTCTCGAATGATAAATCGCTAATCTAAGAAAGACTAATATACCTGGTAAAATAAGTAACTGTAAATATACCGTTTAATATATTTTCCTCATATTTGTCAAGAAAATATTTTTACAATTATTCTTAATAATACAATACATGCTAAAAAATAAACAGCTACTGCTCGTATTGGAGTTTTCTAAAAGCATACAAATATTTGTATTAAATGCACTTTTAGTTAGTTAACAATATTAACAGGTTCACATTTTTAGGGAATTTCTCGTTTAGGCTTTACTCTTAGAAAATGTTAACTTACATGTCCTCCTGGAATTACATCGGGATGCCAATTTTCATCATCACCCTGAAAATAATTGTTAAATAATAATAATTGTTTAATAATTGTTTAGTTTGTTCAAAATTATTATAATTTAACTCTATCGTTAAGGTTACTTAATATTGACATCTATAACATAATGTTATTTTGGCACTATCTATCATAAAGTATTTTTATCCAAATTATTTTAGTATAATAAAGTAAAATCCTATTTTTCAATTCAGTGCGAAAATTTACTATTAGTAATTTTGAGCAAAGACACTATTTATGGAATTACTATTATTATAAATCACTATAAATTATTTAAGGATTTAAAACTTATACAATAACAAAGGAGCTAGTTACAATTATTAAAGTGGAAAATATTAATTTGAGAGACAAATCAACGAGTGTATTTTTATTTATTAAAATATAATTAATGATAACTTATACGACGAACTAAAAAGCATCGGAACGGAAGTGGAACGGATATTCAACTGAAGAAATATTATCCTCGAATGTTAAATCGCTGATCTAAGAAAGACTAATATACCTGGGGAAATAAATAATTGTAAATAAACCGTTTAATATATTTTTCTCATATTTGTCAAGACAATTTTTTTCCAATTATTCTTAATAATACTATACATGCCAAAAAACAAACAGCTACTGCTCGTATCGGAGTTTTCTAAAAGCATACAAATATTTTTATTATATGCACCGTTAGTTAGTAAATTTGTTTGCACCGAAAATTGTTTTTTAGTAAATTTGAGCAAAACAATATATTTGGATTTATATTTATATGAATCGCTAACATATTTTTAAAGATTTAAACAATTATATAATATCATAGGAGTTTGTTACAAATTTTAAGGTAGCATAGTGATTATTTAAGAGGCATATCCACAAGTATTTTTAATGTATCTTGTTTAATTTATCTCATTATAATAAAGGTATGTGGTGAACCTGTGCCCAGTCAAATATAACATTTGTTTATACTTCACAGCTGATATATTTAAATTGTAATAAATTCCCCATTGTTTACATTATATTATAGTTGTTCAAGTTTCAAATATATATGTTTGTATTTATAGTGACGGACTCATTATTAATATGTGATAGCTCTCCGTGCCTATAAAATTGGTGACCCCGACAAACAAGTTTGCCCTTTTATACCAAGATAACTTCGACCCTTCCTTGTCCATCACATCACTTCCACTTCACTACTTCAACCGTTCTTCAACAGTTGATTTTCATCCTTCAATTCTTCAATCGACATGGACCAAGAGCTTTTGGAACGTCTAGCCCAATTACAAAATGAAAATGAAAACCTTCTGAGACAGCTAAAGGACCTGAATCGAAGACCCGATCGAGACGAAGACTTACCACAACAACTTCAAGCAGCCATGAACCAACCTGCGCTTCAACCTATTCCATCGCAGATCCCGCCGGATCACGCCACCCATCCAGAACAACTCGAACATCAGGGAGTCAATAGTGTAAGTGTCAAATTACCACCCTTTTGGAAAGAAAAACCAAAACTTTGGTTCGCCCAAGTTGAGGCCCAGTTTGCCCTGGCGAGGATCACGAGTGAACTAACAAAATACTCGTATGTAATTTCACATCTTGACGAACGTTATGCCAACGAGGTGGAGGATTTCATTGTCAATCCTCCTGCTGATACTCCATACTCCACCCTCAAGTCCAAGATTATTCGACATTTGTCGGAGGATCGGAGCGTTCGTCAATTGTTGTTGGAAGAGGAGTTGGTGACAGGACTCCTTCATAGTTCCTACGCCACCTCCGATCTATTTTTGGTTCTTCCACAGTACAGGATGGTTTGTTGAACACCATATGGATGCAACGGCTCCCATCACATGTACAAGTGATTTTACAGGCCCAAGCTGGACAAGGAGGCGTCCAAACTGACATGCTGGCCATTACCGCTGATAACATCTTAGAAGTACAACATAATGCATCTTTCTGTCCTTCACCTGTAAATTCCGTAACCGCAGTCGCTTCAACATCACCTGCGCCTAAATTTGTAAATATTTCTCAATTTGACGAACTAGTAAAACAAATGTCAGATATGCAGCTGCAAATGAAATCCATGTGTGATGACATGCACTCCTTACGTGACGAACAATCGAGGCCTCGTCAAAGGAGTTTGTCTAACAACCGGTATCGCAAAAGTAGCTTATCTAACAGTTCAGAGCAGGCTGGCTTATGCTGGTACCACAAGCATTTCGGCAACCAGGCTAACAGGTGTATTCAGCCATGTACTTTTGGAAGTCCAACAAATTCCAGAGGCAGTCAGTAATGGCGTCCGCTGACTGTCAACCTTCTGGGCACCGATTACTAGTACTAGATAAAACTACTAATAATAGATTCCTAATAGACACTGGTTCTGATATCTGCTGTCTCCCAAAATCCTTTGTTCATAACCATCCAAAATGAGTTGAATACGATTTTCTTGCTGCAAACAACTCTACAATCCATACATACGGAATGATGACAATGTCTTTAAATATAGGACTTAGACGAGCTTTTACCTGGAAGTTTGTTGTCGCTGATGTTAGCACACCAATCCTCGGATCAGACTTTTTGGCATATTTCGGGTTACTCCCCGACTGTCGCAATAAACGGATGATTGACAGCGTAAACAACTTTCTGCCCCTTGCCAGTCGACTACAATCTCTCATTTTAGTATCAAGACCATCACTCCCGATTCTTCCAAATCAATATTGTCCGAATTCCCCGAGCTTACCCGTCCCTCAGGTACTCCTAGAAAAGTCCTTCATTGTACCATGTATTTTATCAAGACAACCCCTGGCCCTCCTATCTCGTCCCGCCCCCGGCGTCTCACTCCTGAACACCTTGTTCTAGCGAAAGCCGAGTTTGACGCAATGCTCATTAACGGTACTGCACGTTGGTCAGATGGACCATGGTCGTCGCCCCTTCATATTGTCCCCAAGAAACCCGATGGGTGGCGCCCATGTGGCGACTACCGTGCCCTCAATGCCAGAACAATCCCCGATAGGTACCCCGTCAGACACATCCACGCATCCACGATTTTACCTATCGTCTCCGCGGATGCAAAGTTTTTTCCGTGATTGATTTAGTCAAGGCCTACACCCAAATCCCTGTGAGTCCTGATGACATACCGAAGACAGCCATCACAACACCTTTTGGCTTGTTTGAATTTCCCTTTATGTAATTCGGCCTCCGCAACGCAGGTCAAACGTTTCAGAGTTTTATTTATGAAGTCGTGTTTGGTTTAGACTTCTGCTTCCCTTATATCGATGACGTTTTAGTTTTCTCTAAGGACGAAGCTGAACATGAAGAACATCTACGAAACCTATTCAAACGTTTTTCTGACTATGGCATCCTAGTTAATGTAAATAAAACTGTTTTAAACGCCACCACGGTCACATTTCTTGGTTATGAAGTTTCTGCTGCTGGTACTAGACCACTCCCCGATCGTGTTCAGGTTCTCTGACAATTCGCCAGCCCCTCCACAGCAAAAGGCTTGCGTCGTTTCTTAGGCATGCTGAACTTCTACCGGAGATTCATTCCCTCAGCCACCGAACACCAAGCGCCGCTCCACAGTGCCCTATCATCGCTTCGTGGAAATCAACCAGTGAACTTTACACCTGAATTGGATTCTTCAATTTTCCGCCTGTAAAGGAAATCTTGCCAAGGCTACACTGATAGTCCACACAGATCACAAGGCTCCCCTTGCATTGTTTTGCGACGCATCGGGCACACATGTTGGAGCTGTCCTTCACCAGCTGATCTACAATTCGATCTGGGAACCCCTATCCTTCTTTTCACAGAAACTCACCCCTAAACAATCTCTTTGGCCAGCATATTATCGTGAACTTTTTGCTGTCTATGCTGCCATACGCCACTTTCGTCACATTCTTGAAGCAAACCATTGCATTGTCTTTACTGACCACAAGCCAATCACCTTTGCTTTCAATCAGAAAGGTGAAAACTTCCCCCAGATCAGCAAAACCAACTTACATTTATTTCACAGTTTAATACAGATATTCTACACGTTTCTGGATCAGCCAACATAGTCGCTGACAATTTCTCTCGTGTTGGTGCCCTATCAGGCACAACTTCTAACATCGTGGATTCCAACATATTGGCTCACCATAAAGCAACTGACCCTGAGTTTCAAGAGATCCTGAAAGGTAATTCCTCCCTTCAACTAAAACACGTCAATATCCCAGGAACAGATCTCCACGTTTACTGCGACACATCAACGTCTGCACAAGGACCCTTTGTCCCTGAAACTCTGCGATGTTCAATTTTCGATTCATTACATAATCTAAGTTATCCTGGCATCAGTGCTTCAGCAAAACTTGTCTCAGAACGTTTTGTGTGGCCCCAAATTCAACAAGACTATCGAAACTGGGCCCGCGCCTGCGAACATTGCCGACGTGCCAAGGTAACTCGTCATGTACACACACCTCTTGGGAATTTCTCACTTCCATCATCACGTTTTGACCACGTTCACATTGACCTCATAGGACTCCTTCCGCCGGCCGGACCTTATTGACATTGTCTCACGGCCATTGACCTTTATACCAGGTGGCCGGAAGTACAACCCCTCAAAACAATCACTGCAGATTAAGTCACTGAAGGTCTTGTAATGTGCTGGTTTTCCCGTTACGGCTCACCCATGCGCATCACTACGGATCAAGGGCGCCAGTTTGAATCGGCTCTTTTTCGTTCCCTCGGAAAACCTTTTGGAACGGAACGAATCAAGACCTGCAGTTACCACCCTTGTGCTAACGGTTTAATTGAGAGGTTACATCGCCAGTTAAAAGCATCCCTTTGTGTCATCGTGATTCGACTTGGCTCGAGGCCCTCCCTATTGTTCTCGGCATCCGTAGCGCTTATCGCGAGGATCTTCAGGCATCTACAGCTGAATTAGTTTTTGGACAGAAGCTGCGCCTCCCTGGAGAACTTCTAGACATACCTAGAGATACACCACGATAAGAGGACCCAGCTGATTATGTCGTCCGCCTACGCCATCATATGTCATATGTCATCCATCAGACCAGTACCAGCATCTCGTGACGATAAACCAAAGACCTTCGTTTTCCAGGACCTTTGGAAATGCACTCATGTTTTTCTGCGTTACGACGCCGTGAGACGATCACTACAGCCACCAAACACTGGACCTTTCCCTGTCGTATCTCGTGATGTCAAATCTATGACCATCATCCAACATGGTGGACATGTGCGAGTGAGTTTAGATCGAGTCAAACCAGCCTACTCTCTACAAGAGGTCGACAACAACCAGGCTGCCACTAAACCTAACCCTGCCCTTCAAACCCCCACAGTGCTCCCTCCCACACCTCATCCTCCTAAACCTTATGTGACCCGATCTGGTCGCATAGTGAAGTTTAAGCTCTCCGGACTTCCAGTCTTCGCGGGGGGCTAATGTAGTGAACCTGTGCCCAGTCAATTATAACATGTGTTTATACGTTAC
The DNA here is from genome assembly GCA_963675035.1 of Allygus modestus. Classification (NCBI taxonomy): domain Eukaryota; kingdom Metazoa; phylum Arthropoda; class Insecta; order Hemiptera; family Cicadellidae; genus Allygus; species Allygus modestus. The sequence goes on along the minus strand of OY776112.1, from coordinate 144,053,106 downwards.
AGCTGATATATTAAAATTGTAATAATTTCCCCATGGTTTACATTATATTAGAGTTGTTCAAGTTTCAAATATACGTTTGTATTTATAATGACGGATTCGTATTTATTATGGGATAACTCACCGTACCTATACGTATTTATAATTAATATGCTCATCTCAGTACGCTTTTACGGTATATAAAACATGCTAATAATATCATATTTAATTAATATACTCACGTGTATTCCACTAGATGTGTCTTGTTCCTGTAAACAAAATAAAACAAAATAAAATAATTAGGGAGACAAATCTAAAAGTGTATTTTTATCTATTATAATATACTTAATAATAAATTATACGACGAACTAAAAAAGTTCTAAAGGCATAAAAAACATGCAAATAATACCGTATTTAATTAATGGACATACCTGTATTCCACCAGATGTATCTTGTTCATGTAGCCAATATAAGTTCAGTTGTTTTATATTTCTTATAATCTTATTCAGTTATCAGGTTACTTTGTAGTGACACTTATAACATAATTATATTTTGGCATTATTAACCATAAATTGTTTTTTTTCTAAATTATTCGTTTGATAAAGTTAAATCACATTTTTTGTTGTGTTACGACAATTGTCTTTTAGTAAATTTAAGCAAGATAATATACAGGGTGTCACAAAAATGCGAAGCACGCTATGCAGAACAAATACAAAAAGAAGTCGAAAATGTATAATCACATTTTTGCTATTTCGGATTAGATTGGGCGTAATCGGCCGTTTTGTATTTTTTCTGAATATTTAATAATTCAAAAACCCTTGGAGATATTTTTATGAAACTTGGTATAAACTAAGTTTCTGGTTTTTGACATTTTCCAAAAATAATTTGTATTTAACTTATCAAGTTTCAAGCTGGCGGCCATTTAAATATTTCAAAGTTAACTTTCATGAAAACTAGCAACTAAAACTAAATTTTACAAGACATCAAATTTAAAGCACTTTGTAATCCAAATCCAATGACATTTTTACTGTACAAATTGATTTATAATTAAAATTATTTTTAATAAATTTTTAAAATGGCGGCCATATAAAAAGTTTCAAAGTCAAATTCCTTTAAGACTAGCAACCAAATAAATATTTTATAAGACATAAAATTTAAAGGACTTGTAATTAGATGGTAAATTGCACTAGGAAATTTGATTTTGAAAATGTTATTATGGTAGCCATTTTGAAATTTATTATAAAAGAATACCATATAATTTTTTTTGTTAACCGATTTTTACTGTAAAAATATCATTGGATTTGGATTACAAAGTGCTTTTATTTTTATGACATGTAAAATTTTGTTTTAGTTGCTAGTTTTCATGGAATTTGACTTTGAAATATTTAAATGGCCGCTATTTTGAAATTTGATAAGTTTAATACGAATAATTTTTGGAACATTTTAAAAACCATAAACTTAAAATTTATACCAAGTTTCATAAAAATAATCCAAGAGTTTTTAAATTATTAATTATTAAAAAAATACAAAATGGCGGATTACGCCTAAACTAAGCCGAAATCGAAAAAATGTTGCATTGCATTTTCGACTTGTTTTTGTATATAGAATTTGGTTCTGCATAACACGGTACGCTTTTTTGTGACTCCCTGTATTTAGATTTCAATTTATATGAATCGCTACAATATTTTTTAAGATTTAAAAAATTATATAATAACATAGGATTTTGTTACAAATTGTCAGGTAGCATAGTGATTAATTAAGAGGCATATCCACAAGTATTTTTAATGTATCTTGTTTAATGTATATCATTATAATAAAGGTATTTATAATTAATATGCTCATCGAGTGTACGCTTTTACGGTATATAAAACATGCTAACAATACCGTATTTAATTAATGGACTCACGTGTATTCCACTGGATGTATCTTCTTCCTGTAAACAAAATAAAACGCATTTGAATTAATAAAATATATATTTTGTAAAATAATAACAGTACGAATTATTTGTGAGCTTTAAATTGCTAAGCTATTAGGATTTGTTTAACTAATTTATATTTTTAAATGTTGTTTTCCAAAACAATATATTTTATTTTAATTTCCCCGCCTTTATAAGATACTTAAAAAATACAATTATATCTTTTAACACGAACATTAGCTGATTTGTAGTTAGAAGTATTTTAATACGTTTTTAAATAGTGGATTTTGTATTTTTGAAATATCGTAAACAATGATTTTTCCCTTTTCAGGTTTTTATATTTTACCTTTTTTTATTGTAAAATCAGACAAAATGGCTTAATAAAATGAAGTGGAACGGATAATCAGCTGAAGAAATTCCAACGCAGATGAAAAATCGCTGATCTAAGAAAGACTAGTATACCTTGTCAAATAATGAACTGTAAATATACCGTTTTAATATATTTTTCTCGTATTTGTCAAGAAAACATAATTCCAATTATTCTTAACTATACAATACATGCCAACAAACAGACAGCTACTGCTCGTATCGGAGTTTTCTAAAATCATACTAATAATTTTATTATATGCAGCTTTATGTTTGTTAATAATATTAACAGGTTTACATTTTTAGGGAATTTCTCGTTTAGGCTTATACACTAGGAAATATTGACTTACAGGTCCTCCTGGAATTACATCGGGATGCCAATTTTCTTCATCAGCCTGAAAATTAATAATTTTATAGTTTGTTTAAATTTCTTATAAATTTACTCTAACGTTAAGGTTACTTATTATTGACGTCTATAACAAAATGTAATTTTGGCGTTATCTACCATAAAGTATTGTTATCCAAATTATTTCAGTATAATAAAGTAAAATCCTATTTTTTTCAATTTGGTGCGAAAATTTACTATTAGTTATTTTGACCAAAATCAATATTTATGGAATTACTAGTATTATAAATCACTATAAATTATTTAAGGATTTATAAACCTATATATTAACAAAGGAGCTAGTTACAATTATTAAAGTGGCAAATACTAATTTGAGAGACAAATCAACCAGTGTATTTTTATTTAAAAAAATATAATTAATGATAACTTATACGACGAATTAAAAAAGTTCTAATGCCATAAAAACATCAAATAATACTGTATTTAATTAATGGACTAACCTGTATTCCACCAGATGTATCTTGTTCCTGTAACCAATATATGTTTAGTTGTTTTATATTTCTTATAATCTTACCCTATCATCAGGTTACTTAGTAGTGACACTTATAACAAAATTATATATTGGCATTATTAACCATAAATGGTTTTTTTCTAAATTAATCGTTTTATAAAACTATATCCCATTTTTCGTTGTGTTGCGACAATTGTTTTGTAGTAAATTTCAACAAGACAATATATTTGGATTTCTATTTATATGAACCGCTAAAATATTTTTAAAGATTTAAAAAATTGTATAATAACATAGGAGTTTCTTACAAATATTCAGGTAGCATAGTGATTATTTAAGAGGCATATCCACAAGAATTTTTAATGTATCTTGTTTAATGTATATCATTATAATAAAGGTATTTATAATTAATATGATCATCGAAGTACGCTTTTTCGGTATATTAAAACATGCTAACAATACCGTATTTAATTAATGGACTCACGTGTATTCCACTGGATATATCTTCTTCCTGTAAACAAAATAAAACGCATTTGAATTAATAAAATATATATTTTGTAAAATAATAACGGTACGAATTATTTGTGAGCTTTAAATTGCTAAGCTATTAGGATTTGTTTAACTAATTTATATTTTTAAATGTTGTTTTCCAAAACAATATATTTTATTTTAATTTCCCCGCCTTTATAAGATACTTAAAAAATACAATTATATCTTTTAACACGAACATTAACTGATTTGTAGTTAGAAGTATTTTACTACGTTTTTAAATAGTGGTTTTTGTATTTTTGAAATATCATAAAAAATGATTTTTCCCTTTTCAGGTTTTTATATTTTACATTTTTTCATTGTAAAATCAGACAAAATGGCCGAATAAAATGAAGTGGAACGGATAATCAGCTGAAGATATTCTAACGCAGATGAAAAATCGCTGATCTAAGAAAGACTTATATACCTGGTCAAATAATTAACTGTAAATATACCGTTTTAATATATTTTTCTCGTATTTGTCAAGAAAACATAATTCCAATTATTCTTAACTATACAATACATGCCAACAAACAGACAGCTACTGCTCGTATCGGAGTTTTCTAAAATCATACTAATAATTTTATTATATGCAGCTTTATGTTTGTTAATAATATTAACAGGTTTACATTTTTAGGGAATTTCTCGTTTAGGCTTATACACTTAGAAAATATTGACTTACAGGTCCTCCTGGAATTACATCGGGATGCCAATTTTCTTCATCCCCCTGAAAAAAAATAATTTTATAGTTTGTTTAAATTTTATTATAAATTTACTCTAACGTTAAGGTTACTTATTATTGACGTCCATAACATAATGTAATTTTGGCATTATCTACCATAAAGTATTTTTATCCAAATTATTTCAGTATAATAAAGTAAAATCCTATTTTTTCAATTTGGTGCGACAATTTACTATTAGTTATTTTGACCAAAAGCAATATTTATGGAATTACTAGTATTATAAATCACTATAAATTATTTAAGGATTTAAAACCTATATACAGGGTGTTTCAAAAATAATCATCCGATTTTAAAGGTTTATAATTTCAAAACTAATGATCATATGGACATGAGGTTAATTTCATATTAAAGGACAACTAATAAAGTTTTTTTACATACCATTTACAGGTGCTCAATATGGCCCCCTTTAGATGCACAGCATATGTCTATACGATATTCAAATTCGTCCCACACCTTAGCTAGCATATCTTGAGTGATGGATTCGATGGCTGCTCTAATGCGGTTCTTCAGTTCAACTAATGTTGTTGGAAGGGGAGGGATATAAACATTGTCTTTTACAAACCCCCACAAAAAGAAATCACAAACAGTAAGGTCCGGTGACCTTGGAGGCCAGTGACTTAACGCGGAATCGTTAGGTCCAGTACGGCCGATCCATCTTTGAGGAAGCCTACCATTTAAAAACTCTCTCACATGAAGATTCCAGTGTGGTGGGGCACCGTCCTGTTGGTATATGAAGTCATCAGAATCTGTTTCCAATTGAGGGAAGAGATAGTTTTCTAACATATCGAGATATGTTATTCCCGTAACAGTGTTCTCAGCAAAGAAAAAGGGACCATACACTTTATTCCGTGAGATTGCACAAAAAACATTAACTTTTGGGGAATCTCGCTCATGCTGTACAATTTGGTGTGGTTGCTCGGTCCCCCATATTCTCACATTGTGGCGGTTAACTTTTCCACTCAAATGGAAATCACAGACTCGCATCTAGCAAACCGTATAACACAAAACGCTTTCTGTTGTGCAGACGCCATTTTGACAACTACTGAGCTGGGCGTTGACAGAAGCGCGCTACTGCTACCTGGCGGAAACGACGTTAAACTCCAGAGCTTCCTCTTTCTAACAGTACATTGTTCGAGCACATCGGATTCACAGATGAATAGCTATGATTTTTCTAAATCGGATGATTCTTTTTGAAACACCCTGTATTAACAAAGGAGCTAGTTACACTTATTAAAGTGGCAAATACTAATTTGAGAGACAAATCAACCAGTGTATTTGTATTTATTAAAATATAATTAATGATAACTTATACGACGAATTAAAAAAGTTCTAATGGCATAAAAAACATCAAATAATACTGTATTTAATACTGTATGGACTTACCTGTATTCCACCAGATGTATCTTGTTCCTGTAACCAATATATGTTTAGTTGTTTTATATTTCTTATAATCTTACCCTATCATCAGGTTACTTAGTAGTGACACTTATAACAAAATTATATTTTGGCATTATTAACCATAAATGGTTTTTTTCTAAATTATTCGTTTTATAAAATTAAATCCCATTTTTCGTTGTGTTGCGACAATTGTTTTGTAGTAAATTTCAACAAGACAATATATTTGGATTTCTATTTATATGAACCGCTGAAATATTGTTAAAGATTTAAAAAATTGTATAATAACATAGGAGTTTCTTACAAATATTCAGGTAGCATAGTGATTATTTAAGAGACATATCCACAAGTATTTTTAATGTATCTTGTTTAATGTATATCATTATAATAAAGGTATTTATAATTAATATGATCATCGAAGTACGCTTTTTCGGTATATTAAAACATGCTAACAATACCGTATTTAAGTAATGGACTCACGTGTATTCCACTGGATATATCTTCTTCCTGTAAACAAAATAAAACGCATTTGAATTAATAAAATATATATTTTGTAAAATAATAACGGTACGAATTATTTGTGAGCTTTAAATTGCTAAGCTATTAGGATTTGTTTAACTAATTTATATTTTTAAATGTTGTTTTCCAAAACAATATATTTTATTTTAATTTCCCCGCCTTTATAAGATACTTAAAAAATACAATTATATCTTTTAACACGAACATTAACTGATTTGTAGTTAGAAGTATTTTACTACGTTTTTAAATAGTGGTTTTTGTATTTTTGAAATATCGTAAAAAATGATTTTTCCCTTTTCAGGTTTTTATATTTTACATTTTTTCATTGTAAAATCAGACAAAATGGCCGAATAAAATGAAGTGGAACGGATAATCAGCTGAAGATATTCTAACGCAGATGAAAAATCGCTGATCTAAGAAAGACTTATATACCTGGTCAAATAATTAACTGTAAATATACCGTTTTAATATATTTTTCTCGTATTTGTCAAGAAAACATAATTCCAATTATTCTTAACTATACAATACATGCCAACAAACAGACAGCTACTGCTCGTATCGGAGTTTTCTAAAATCATACTAATAATTTTATTATATGCAGCTTTATGTTTGTTAATAATATTAACAGGTTTACATTTTTAGGGAATTTCTCGTTTAGGCTTATACACTTAGAAAATATTGACTTACAGGTCCTCCTGGAATTACATCGGGATGCCAATTTTCTTCATCCCCCTGAAAAAAAATAATTTTATAGTTTGTTTAAATTTTATTATAAATTTACTCTAACGTTAAGGTTACTTATTATTGACGTCCATAACATAATGTAATTTTGGCATTATCTACCATAAAGTATTTTTATCCAAATTATTTCAGTATAATAAAGTAAAATCCTATTTTTTCAATTTGGTGCGACAATTTACTATTAGTTATTTTGACCAAAAGCAATATTTATGGAATTACTAGTATTATAAATCACTATAAATTATTTAAGGATTTAAAACCTATATATTAACAAAGGAGCTAGTTACACTTATTAAAGTGGCAAATACTAATTTGAGAGACAAATCAACCAGTGTATTTGTATTTATTAAAATATAATTAATGATAACTTATACGACGAATTAAAAAAGTTCTAATGGCATAAAAAACATCAAATAATACTGTATTTAATACTGTATGGACTTACCTGTATTCCACCAGATGTATCTTGTTCCTGTAACCAATATATGTTTAGTTGTTTTATATTTCTTATAATCTTACCCCATCATCAGGTTACTTAGTAGTGACACTTATAACAAAATTATATTTTGGCATTATTAACCATAAATGGTTTTTTTCTAAATTATTCGTTTTATAAAATTAAATCCCATTTTTCGTTGTGTTGCGACAATTGTTTTGTAGTAAATTTCAACAAGACAATATATTTGGATTTCTATTTATATGAACCGCTGAAATATTGTTAAAGATTTAAAAAATTGTATAATAACATAGGAGTTTCTTACAAATATTCAGGTAGCATAGTGATTATTTAAGAGACATATCCACAAGTATTTTTAATGTATCTTGTTTAATGTATATCATTATAATAAAGGTATTTATAATTAATATGATCATCGAAGTACGCTTTTACGGTATATTAAAACATGCTAACAATACCGTATTTAATTAATGGACTCACGTGTATTCCACTGGATATATCTTCTTCCTGTAAACAAAATAAAACGCATTTGAATTAATAAAATATATATTTTGTAAAATAATAACAGTACGAATTATTTGTGAGCTTTAAATTGCGAAGCTATTAAGATTTGTTTAACTAATTTATATTTTTAAATGTTTTCCAAAACAATATATTTTATTTTAATTTCCCCGCCTTTATAAGATACTTAAAAAATACAATTATATCTTTTAACACGAACATTAACTGATTTGTAGTTAGAAGTATTTTAATACGTTTGTAAATAGTGGATTTTGTATTTTTGAAATATCGTAAACAATGATTTTTCCCTTTTCAGGTTTTTATATTTGACCTTTTTTCATTGTAAAATTAGACAAAATGGCTTTATAAAATGAGGTGGAACGGATAATCAGCTGAAGAAATTCCAACGCAGATGAAAAATCGCTGATCTAAGAAAGACTAATATACCTGGTCAAATAATTAACTGTAAATATACCGTTTTAATATATTTTTCTCGTATTTGTCAAGAAAACATAATTCCAATTATTCTTAACTATACAATACATGCCAACAAACAGACAGCTACTGCTCGTATCGGAGTTTTCTAAAATCATACTAATAATTTTATTATATGCAGCTTTATGTTTGTTAATAATATTAACAGGTTTACATTTTTAGGGAATTTCTCGTTTAGGCTTATACACTTAGAAAATATTGACTTACAGGTCCTCCTGGAATTACATCGGGATGCCAATTTTCTTCATCAGCCTGAAAATTAATAATTTTATAGTTTGTTTAAATTTCTTATAAATTTACTCTAACGTTAAGGTTACTTATTATTGACGTCTATAACAAAATGTAATTTTGGCATCATCTACCATAAAGTATTTTTATCCAATTTATTTCAGTATAATAAAGTAAAATCCTATTTTTTCCATTTGGTGCCACAATTTACTATTAGTTATTTTGACCAAAAGCAATATTTATGGAATTACTAGTATTATAAATCACTATAAATTATTTAAGGATTTAAAACCTATATATTAACAAAAGTAGACCTCCGGAGAGGATAGAACAAATTTGACCTTGAAAGATGACGTCATCAAGATGGCGGCGCCCACGTGGACGACCACATGTTCTAACCTCACTTTTGACCACGTGTTTTTTCCCGCGATTTTTCCAAGATGGCGGCGCCCACATGGACGACCACGTGTTCTAACCTCACTTTTGACCACGTGTTTTTTCCCGCGTTTTTTCCAAGATGGCGGCGCCCACATGGTGGGAAACCTTCCTTGACCACGTAATTCAAGATGGCGTCCCAGATGACTGAAAAAATATATTGTATAGACAATTAGTCATTGTGTCATCGCACCAATTTGCAGCTCGATTGGTTAAAAAATACGCCCAGGAAAAATTCCCAAATATTGGGGATTGAAGTTTTTTGGGTAACGATTGCGAGATAACTGTAGGGGTTGGAGTCTAGAATAAAATTTTTAAAAATACTATGTAGTAAGGTTCTGCTATACACCGAATTTCAGAATTTTGACTCAAGTAGTACGGTAGCTACAGTGTCCTTAGTATAGGGGTTAATTGAGGAACTATTAAGGGTTGATCGTTGACTTCGATGCCTAAATAAATTAGAGTGCACCTAATACTACCTACATACCGAATTTGAACTCTGTCAAACTTCCAACAACTGAGCAATACCTAAAAAACCGTTTAGGGTTGTTTTCACCCCCCCCCCCATCAAAAATTTGAGTATTTTCATGCGATTTAATGTTAATTACGCTAGATTCTCAAGTCTCAGACGATTCTGTCAAAATTTTGCCATTTTCTTGTTAGGGGGTGTTTTAAGGTTAGTTCACCCCTAGAAGGTATAAAGTGGTAAAGCGATACAGAGTATACACCCCCATACGAAGTTTCAACCCAAACGTAACCTAAATAAGGAAGATATGCAAAATTAACTGTTGCAACTTAAATGAACAGCGTACAGTAGATGCAAGTCGGAACAAGAACGGACAGTATACCAGGAAAGTTCAAATGGATAAATTCCTAGACATGTCTGGCTGGAACCCCACCAAACCGTCAGTTTATCACCGAAACAATTTACTGCTTCTTTATACCTGCAATTATCTTGAGCCCGCCTCGTCATGGATTCAATCCGCATTCCCCGCCGTCTGGAACCACACCCTGCAATTACCATCAGTACCAGTTGCAATTTATGGAGCCGTTAACTGCATTCCCCGCCGTCTGGGACCGCACCTTGCAATTATTCCGTGTATGTAGTCAATTTAGCAAGATTGTATCGGTCGTTAATCAACCAGGTTAGAGTGTGGGATAATGGACAACGCCCAGGATACTGCCGGGTATAAATGATCCTTCGTTCTGAAGCCGAGTCACTTGGTCCTGTGCTCTGGTGCTCTCAAGTGGTCTCTTGCTCTGTACTCGTACAATCTGTACTACTTGGTGTCTCTCAGGTTAGTAATAATAATACTCTTTATATTTTAAAATATGTTTATCTCGTTTCAAATAATTGGCTCACAGGCGTCTTTGTTCAGTTGTGCATAATCATCACAGGCCGCTGTCTGTTACAAACAAATAAGATAACACTAGAGTTATCTATCTAGGATCACTGAGGTTAGAATAAAATCATTATTTATGCGCAAATTGTGGAAACGTTGTGGCTGATTAGTTTTATTTATATAGGGTCACTGATGTTAGAATATTGCCATTATTGTTCTAGAACTTTAGGATAACGCGTGGTTAATTAATGTTATATATCTAAGGTCGTTGAGGTTAAGATAGTTAAGACAATCAATTCTTTGTTTAAGAACTAAATGGAGAAACGTGTTTCGTTTTCAAAACCTATCGTAACGGGTATTGTTTGGTTACAGGTTGAAAATAGAAGGTCGCAGTGGGAGGAAGTGGCTAGAGATAGGATTAGGTTCAAAAGACGTATAGACAATACAGAAGCAATCCTCAATCATGTTCTTTTAAATAAATTACAGGAAATGCGTATTAGTAATTAAAAATACAAGGCTATCTACTGATAATTTGATTGCTGACACTTATAATTTGTCCGCTGACGTACTTTGTAAGTAGAATACATCTAATCAACTGTTCAGGTTAAAAGGTCATCCTATATATACAATTAACTAAATAACAAATATATCTTTCTCCCGCTAGCCTTCGACTGGGTAAGTCATTGTAGCCATTTACATTATTTCTCATCGTACACAATTTTATTCCATACATTGTGGTGACCATTTATACTACTTGTATCGTATACAGTTTTATTCCATACGTTGTGGTGACCATATATATTAATTTTACCGTATAAAGTTTTATTCCATACGTTGTGGTGACCAATTATTATTCTTAATCTTGGTAATATTTATTAATTGTAATCGTATACCTTATATTATTACTATATATGATATTACCTCATTATATCTCTCTTATCTTATATAGTTCACGCTGTGGTAATCCCATTTTACAACTAAGATTTAATTTGTGTATCTAATTTAGTCATACGTTTGCTTGCATTTTGAAAATGGACTCAGTCAACGTTGTAAACACCAGTAACACGTACGTCAGGCGTTTCAGAGTGTACGGTACTAGGACTACCTTCAAATTTAACACCCCTCCGGAAGGTGTGTCCGAAATCGATTGGCTTGGATCTGGATTTTCCAGCCTTGTTGAAAAAATGAAAGCTGAAGCTTCGGATGGGGATCAGCTCGGGTTTACCTTACGCAGTCTAAATTTAAGAAACAAAGAGCCCGGATACGTTGCGTTCCGACCTGCTTCCGAGGTTGATGGAGACATCCTTTGGGAAATTTTCGGGGGTATTGTTCAGAGTAATGCCGACTCCATCACATCAGCGGACACCTTTCAGGTCGAGTGCACACTTGTCAACCTCCCTGTAGGCTCCGGTAGGATCCGTCCAGGTAGGTTCAATACATTCATCGAGGAATGTCACAAACGGAGGGGCATTATCGTTATTAAAAACACCGACAATCTGTGTCTCCCTAGAGCGATCGTTGTGGCAAAGGCAAAGATGAAACAAAATCCTGAGGCTATTCTTATACGCTTAGACAGACGTAACAGGCAGACGATCAAGGCGAGGAAACTAATGCAGAAAGCAAGGGTTGAAATACCTGAGGAGGGGGCAGGTATCCAAGAATTAATGAAATTCCAAGACCACCTCAAGAAATACAAAATCACTGTGTACAACTACGATAGAAGAGGCCGAGACGTATATTTTGAAGGAAACAACCCTGATGCCCAGTACAGAATCAACTTCATGTTTCTTAAGGTCACTTCAACGTTATATCATCACTGACTGCTGCCTTTGCCTGCGCACACTATTGTGAAGCCTGCCACGTACCGTACAACAACAAAGGAGAACACAGATGCACCAACATTTGCCCAGCCTGTCAGACTGTCTCTCCAAACTGTGTAGAAAAAAATGGTGGGATATCCTGCACAGATTGCAACATGAAGTATAAGAACCAGATATGCTTCATGGCTCACAAGACCGAGCGCTGCAAAACTGTCAGGAAATGTTCGGAGTGTGACAAAATTATCAATCTCAAAAACAGGAAATCAGATCATGTCTGTGGTGAGGTGTTCTGTGTAATCCGCAGAGATTTCATGCCTCCTGACCACCAATGTTACATGAAGGTGGACAAATCTGTTCCTAAAATTAAAGATTCTGTGTACATATTCTTCGACTTGGAGACACGTCAAGATGAACCCCTGGCTACTGACCCTGATTCTAAAGTCCAAATTGTCAATCTGTGTGTCTCGCAGCAGTATTGTTGGAAATGTATTGAGGGCGATGAATGTGACACTTGCGTGAATCGTACAAGAATATTCAGAGAAGATCCAGTGGCTAGATTTGTTGATTACATCATGGAAACCCGCCAAACGTTTAAGAATGTCTGCGTGATCGCCCACAATGGTCAGTGGTTCGATTTTCAATTTATTCTTAAATACGTCATTGAACAAACTAAATTCACCCCTGAACTTATAATGAGAGGTACAAAGGTTATACTGATGGAATTTGACAATGTACGCTTCATAGATTCACTAAACTATTTCCCAATGGCTCAGTCTGAACTCCCCAAAGCATTCGATCTTCCTCCGGAGAAAAAGAAAGGTTACTTCCCTCATCTGTTCAACACAGTTGAAAATCAAAATTACGTTGGTCCTATTCCTGCTATGGAGTTTTACTGTCCCGATTCCATGTTCAAAAAGGCCTACGAGGACTTTGAAAACTGGCACAATGAACAGATGAGTCAAAATTACGTCTTTGATTTCGAAAAAGAAATAATTGAGTATTGTGTTTCTGACGTGGAAATTTTAGCCCAAGCGTGCATTAAGTTTCGAAAGCTCTTCTTGCAGGAATGCAGGGTAGAGCCTTTTCTTGAGTCAGTTACGATCGCGAGTGCTTGTAACAAAGCGTTCAGACGTAACTTTTTTAAACCCAACACAATTGGCTTGATTCCAAAGAACGGTTATCGCATGGTTGACAACCAGTCGGCTGCTGCTCTGCAATGGTTGACTTGGGAGGAAGACCAGCGAGATGTAACGATTCGACACGCTGGGCGGGGGAGAGAAGCCAAAATTGCCGGAATGAAAGTTGACGGATTTGATGGGAAACGAGTTTACGAATTCCAAGGGTGTTACTTCCACGGTTGCCCTAAATGTTTCCCCTATAAACGAGAGGAGCCTCTGAAGGAGGACCCCTCTGACAGCCTGCATCTCAGATACGAAAGAACTAAAAACAAAATTCAAAATGTGTCTGAAACCCCCTATGAGATTGTTGAGATGTGGGAGTGTGTGTTCAACAAAATTAAACGCGATAACAATCTGACGTACTTGAACACACTACCGATCTTGAATTCTCTCCCCCTAGAGCCTCGTAACGCTTTCTTCGGAGGAAGAACCGGAAATGCAAAGACCTACCACAAATGTGAAGAAGAAGGAGAGTCTATTCAATACGTAGATTTATGTTCACTGTACCCGTACGTTTGCAAGAGAGGTCATTACCCTCTAGGACACCCCACTGTGCATGTAGGGGACAGAATATGCCGAGAGCTTGGATTGAACGTAAACGGTATCCTAAAATGTAAAGTTCTACCACCGCTTGACCTGTATCACCTGTGCTCCCAACAAGAATGAACAACAAACTGATGTTCTTACTGTGTAAAAAATGTGGGGAACAGATGAACCAAGAAGACTGTCAGCACAGCAGTGACGAAAGAGCCCTGACCGGTACGTGGACCATGGACGAGTTGAGAAAGGCAGTAGACAAAGGATATGTGATTCTGGATATGTATGAGATGTGGGAATACAAGATGGCGACATATGAGAACGGAGGGCTCTTCACTGACTTCATCAACAAATTTTTAAAGATCAAACAAGAGGCATCAGGGTATCCTGCATGGTGTGTGACGCAGGAAGACAAGGACAGGTATGTAAAAGAATACTTTGACCACGAAGGAATAAGTCTGGACCCCACCAAGATTGATAAGAACAGCGGGTTAAGATATCTAGCCAAATTGATGCTAAATTCGTTCTGAGGCAAGTTTGGCCAGAGGGACCAGACAAAAGCGTCACTGATTAGAGACCCTAAGGACTTTTTTGCCTTGATAACAACGCCGGGGATACAGATAAATACAATTCGAGAGTTAAACGAAGAGATGCTACTGGTAAACTGGCAAAACATCGACGAAGTAGGTGAGTCACTTCGGACAGTCAACGTAGTCCTGGCAGCATTTACTACAGCACAGGCGAGACTTAAGCTTTACGAGTATCTTGAAGCTCTTGGAGGTCAGGTCCTCTATTATGATACCGACTCTGTCCTCTACATCTACAAAAACGGGTTGTACAGAATCTCTACCGGTGACTATTTGGGGGATATGACCGATGAGTAAGCCAGCGAATACGGTCCGGGCTCATATATTGTGGAGTTTGTGTCCGGTGGTCCCAAGACCTACATGTATTTGGTGTTTTCAACAAACAAAAACAAACTTGTAGAGGTATGCAAAATCAAAGGTTTAACACTTAATTTGAACACCTCAAAACAGTTGAACTATGAACAACTGAAAAAAAATGATTCTTAGTGAGACAAAACTGCCTGTTGAAACATCAGAGAGTAGAATTAGGAGAACCAAAGACAAAAACATCATCACCAAAAAAGAGACCAAATTTTTCAGAGTCACAGGACCAAAGAGACGTCACGAGGGTAAGTACGACACCTTACCTTTTGGCTACTCCAAACAGCGAAGGCAATTCTAATCTCGCCACGTTATCCTCTTCTCCAGTTCTTTTACCATTCCAGCGTAAAACCACTAAATTACTTAACCAATGACGTGGAGAGCGAACAAGTGGGGATACCGATAACAGAGCACTCGTTTATCAGTCTGGTCTTTTATATATAACGTGCTCTTGTTTAACCTCTCAATGTCGCACATCACTTCTCTATTTGAAATTTGTGTTAACCGTATTTTCTTAAATATTGAGTGCGTTCAAGATCTAAAGTGTCTTGGTTTACCACCCTCTATTTTAGACCACTTTGTAGAACATTTATATTTCTGGTACATCAACGGTAATCGCTGGACTACTTTTAGCGGACCTTGGTTTTGTAATTGCACAGTCCCTTCATTGTTCTCTCTGTCTCAATTCAAAACTGTATTTTATAACTTAAATTCAAAATTTTGTATATCCAAATTGTAATCATGTCCAAAGTAAAATCCTTCTTCGAAATGTGCACCCTTCGTATTCACGATGAGGGACTTATCTATTGTGTGCTAGACTTTAAATACCTAAATTTACCCCCGTTAATTTTAGATTACTTCATTGAACGTGAGTACAACTTACTTGTTGAATGGTTGAATAATGGGGACGAACCCACTTTCTATTCACCCGTTTCAACCTTATGTGAATGTGTTCCGTTTCCAAATTCGTTAGAGTGTTACAAAACTTTAATTCACTCCT
This sequence comes from Allygus modestus, assembly GCA_963675035.1. Classification (NCBI taxonomy): domain Eukaryota; kingdom Metazoa; phylum Arthropoda; class Insecta; order Hemiptera; family Cicadellidae; genus Allygus; species Allygus modestus. Next base: position 144,037,128 of record OY776112.1, on the reverse strand, counting down.
CGGACAAAGAACCGTGTCACAAAACTTGCCGAGACTATTACCACCACTACGTTTCACCGGATTGAATCTTTGTGAAGGTCCAGTAGAGTAGGGTGACTTACTCGAATGTTCTTTGGCTGTGGAGAATCATCTACGTCAAGGCAGACTTAAAAATGCCATTAAAAATGCTTTCTAAGATAAATCAGGTCGACCTTAGATAGTAACAAGACCAGGGTTTGGGCCGTTCCCTATCAAAACGTTAGAGGGTGTAAGACCGGAAAATATGGTACCCCTCGATTCCCACAGCTTGTCTGAGGGCTTAGTAAATTGAGCCACTCAGCTTCACACCTGAGTGGCTCCTTTGAACGGCTCTATATGTGTGAATGTATTCCGGATGAAACGTGGTGTTGGTAGTGTCTCTTTTGCGGAAATACCTGACCTTAGGCAAAAAAATAAAAAATGGTCGTCGGCCACGATGGTTGCTGGCAGCCCCTAAGGTCAGAAGGGAGATGAGGTAGCTCACCACTGCACACAGCGAAGGCAGGGGCTGTGTGGGTATTATGTAGGGTTTGCCGGTCTTGCCGGTGATCCTCGCATAATACCAGGGGGGCGGAGACGGCAACTAGTTTGTTTTTGGAGGCCGTCACGCATCTGCGGTGATGGAGGGGCCGCAGAATCCCGGGGGGTCAAAATAAAAAAGTAAAAATCCCCTGTAAATTACCAGTGTAAAAATGGATGTCAGGAAAACAATAGCAGATGAACTGCACAAACAGGCGCGTAAAAATTTCCCTAGACGTAGGGTGGCTTTGAAAGGTATTAAGGACCTTTATCAGGCGGATTTAGTTGAAATGCAACCTTACGCGAAATTGAATAAAGGGTATAGGTACAGAATGACGATAATAAATTGCCTGACTAAATATGCATTCGCGGTGCCGCTAAAAAACAAGACTGGGCCTGAGGTGGCTAAGGCCTTAGAACCTATACTCGCTAAAAAACAAAATGAAAAACTTTCAAACTGACGATGGTACGGAATGGTTTAATCAGTACGTAGCCAAGGTTATTAAAGAGTACAAAATAAACCATTACTCTACATATTCGGAACTTAAAGCCAGTATAGTTGAGAGATTTAATCGAACCCTAAAGACTCGTATGTGGAAACTGTTCACAGCTAGAGGTACACACGAATGGTTAAACCTTTTACCAGACATTTTAAAATCGTACAATAACACTAAACATAGAACAATAGGGATGAAACCTAAAGATGTTAAACAACAACACGTCAAAGATATCCTGACTAGGATCAATATGACTAAGTCTGTAAAGTATAAGCCTAAGTTAAAGGTAGGTGACAGCGTCAGAATAAGTAAACACAAGCGAGTTTTTACCAAAGGCTATTTACCAAATTGGACCAATGAGGTTTTTACAGTGTTTGCTGTTAAACCGACTAAACCAACAACATACATATAACAAGACTACAATGGTGAAATACTGAAAGGGGTTTTTTACGAGCATGAAATTAGTTTGTCAAAAACCGGTGATGTTTACCTGGTGGAAAAAGTGTTGAGACGGAAGGAGGACAGAGTCCTTGTTCGATGGCTTGGTTTTGATAAAACACACGACACGTGGGTACATAAAAACTCTATAAAATAAATATATGATTATCATTTTCCATCACTCTTAGACAAGATGCGTATTATCAAACACACTTCACAGTTGCCTATAGAAAACTTTGATTCGTTTGTTGGTACAATCAATCAATCAATCAAATCTTCTTTATCCAATAAGTAACACATTACATGTTTTGAATAGGGTCACAAATTATGACTATAAAATAAACTTATAAATTAAATTAAATCAAACAATGTCAACAAGTTCTAACAATGTCCAAAAAAGTAAATTTTCAATTTGCAAATCTTAAGTCTGAAAAATTTCCAACTTAAGAAAATAATAACATTTAAATTGCAACTTAAACATATTGCAAATTATTAAATTAATAAGAAAATAAACTTCTAGTACAAAGGTCAATTCTCAGACATATCTGTAACTGTCACTTGTTGGGATGCTTATGAAAAGGTTACAGCAGGATGGAATTCAAAAGATCAGCGTTTGGTATTTATAATTTCTTGAACTGAATAGGAGGGGTTATTTATTAATAAATCTTTTAGTAGCCGTTTAAATCTATTTAAATTGCTTTCTAGCCTTAAGGGTACTGGTAGATGCAGAAGGAATTTAAGTCCTGCATAAGAGGTCTTTTTTGTATAAAATTCTAAATTATGTCTAGGTAGATTAATTTTGAAACGTGTGTTATATTCGCCAGAAGTGGATGACAACTGAAGCAGTTTTGCATAAATAATTGTTTCATAAATATACGAATTGTAAACTGTTAATATCCCCAGTTCGCAAAATAAGTTTTTAACTGAATCCATTCTTTTTAGCTTCATCATTACACGGATAGCTCTTTTTTGTTGGATAAGTATTTTATCTAAGTTATTTTTTGTTGTTGCTCCATAAATAGCAATACCATAAGATATGTGGCAGTGGATTAATGAATAATAGATTGTCTTTAGAGTTTCCAAATTGCAAATCTTAGACATCTGTCGCAGTGCATAAATACCAGAAGATAATCTTTTGACCACATGATTGATGTGATCGTTCCAAGAAAGTTTTTCATCAATAATTAGACCAAGAAACTTTGTTCGGCTCACTTGATATATTCTATCTGTCTTTATTAAAATATTAGGTTCAAATTTTGCTTTAGATTGTTTAGTTGAAAATGATATGAAATTTGATTTGTTTACATTAATAAGCAGATTTTTTTTATCCAGAAATTGTTTAGTAGACAAAAGACTTTCGGATGAAGACTCTTCAATATGTATTTGTGATTTTCCTGAAAATAAAACATTAGAATCATCAGCATACAGACACATGGACCCATCACTCCCAGGAATCGTCTCCGGCATACCCCTGATGTAACAGAGGAACAGAATGGGCCCCAAGATCGACCCCTGGGGTACCCCATATCGCAGTGTCTGATGCTGGGATCTGAATTTTTCAATGTATTTTGCATTATTTTGTTCTACCACATAGTCGACCTCAAAAAATTGTTCTCTGTTTTCTAGGTATGAAGCAAACCACCTCAGCTCTTTTCCACAGATTCCAAATTCATTTAGGGTGTTTAACAGCTTACAATGTGAGACACTGTCAAATTCTCTACTAAGGTCTAAAAATACTCCAACAACCTTTTCACCTTTGTCTTCTGAATTTATAATATTTTCTATGAATTCTATGCCAGCCGTTATGGTGGATTTTCCTGGTCTAAAACCATGTTGTTCTTTATCAAGCAACTGATTAATTTCAAGATATTCAAGTAGTTGAATATAAACAACACGTTCAAAAATTTTTGAAAAAACAGGCAGTAGAGAGACAGGGCGATAACATGATGGGTCGGTAACATTTCCCTTTTTAAAAATGGGAATGACTTTGGCTAGTTTTAATTTTGATGGGAATGTCCCCGAAATAAGAGAGGAATTTATTAAATGCACTAACGGTTTTAAAATAAATGTTAATGATTTCTTAATTAATGTAATAGGTATGAGTACGGAGAGAAGACACGGACCTCTGCTGCCAAACACCATACGTTGTATTATATGTGGACCGTCAAATTGTGGAAAAACAAACGTTCTTTTCAACTTACTGTTTGACACTAACGGACTCAGGTTTCGTAATGTGTATGTGTTTTCTAAATCTCTATATCAACCTAAATACAAGTTTTTGGTCAAGACTATGCCTAAAGAGGTAGGCTACTTTGCGTTTGATGAAAATTCTCAGATTCCACCTCCTAGCGAGGCGATATCCAATTCTATAATGATTTTTGACGATATTGCGTGTGAAAAACACGATAACATTAGGAGTTATTTTACCATGGCTCGTCATAAAGATATAGACACATTTTACTTGGGGCAGACGTACAGTCGTATTCCTAAACAACTAATTAGGGACAATTGTATCTTTTTAATAATATTTAAACAAGATGATATGAACCTACGGCATATATACTATGACCATGTTAATACGAATATGACATTTGAAAAGTTTAAACAGTTATGCAGCGTAGCGTGGAAGAATAACCACGGATTCGTTACCATAGACAAGGATAGTGATATTGAAAAAGGGAGGTATCGTATGGGACTAGACAGTTTTGTCGAAGACTTATAATGGTACGTATCTACACGTACAGCGATCTGAGAGGGTTCAATAGAAGACTGCACAATGTCAAGTCAAATTTGTGCACGTTATATTACAAAGACAAAAAGAGATTTTGTGGAAACTATTGCAGTAAGAAGGGTGATCACGGCCATCCGCTCAATAGGAGATGTCGGAGACACAAAAAGCCTGTAGTTACTACCTTTATACCGCCAGTAGTTTTGCTAATGATTTCAGCTAGTGAAAGAACTTATAATCGGGAAGTATGGATTAATTTTTTAAACAAATGCGACGATAAGAACATTCCGTTGGAATTGGTGATTTATCACGAGGACATGAACAACTCTACCATGAGGGACCCTCAAAACTTGATCTCTAGATTTAGACCCTTTCCGGATATATTCGGTAATGTTCTCCCCTTGCGTAACCAGCACGGGAGTATACATTTTGCTCAGATTGTATTGAGAATTTTGGAGTACGGTTGTAAGATACCGCACGCCTCAAGATGCATTGTGTTGACCGAAAGAACTATACCAATCAGACCGCCGCTGGAGATTTACAGAACTGCTTTATCACTGAACTGTTATATCGATATTAGTTACAACACTGCCTGGGGTCCCATTCCTGACGGTACACCAACAGGGCCACGGGGAAAACCTTTCGCTGCTGTCAACAACTATTGTCAGGGGTTGTACACTGTAGAGTTTCTCAGGGAAGCCTTACCGATAGTCTCGTCACAGTGTGAGAGGTTTGGTATAACTTTAAATAAAGGTGTATATAATTTAACAAATAAAAAGTTGTTTGAACAATGGCGGGCATTTACAGGTACAAACCCGTGTGAATTCTGGGTCTTGAATTCATATTTGATGTATAATAGACGCCATGACAAACCGATGGCGATGTTAAGGAAGTACATGAATAAAACTGTGGAAAATGACAAGTACATTGTGACTCACGTGTCAGAATGGAGGGACGATGTTAAAAGAGCGTGGGTATTTAAAAGCTATACACATAAATACGTGATTCCATGGTTCGACGTTAGAGAGCGTAGGTACTATAGAGGATTGGACCTTGCTGCGGGGGTTTCACTTCTGGACGTAATTAAATATGTTCGTAAACATAAGAAGCGTGCCATGTTTTTCAGACAGGTAGAGCTACCGTAAGCTATTAATTAATTTACAAGCAGACATAAAGACATTATTGATCATGAAGCCGACCAAGAAACATCTTACTTTACGTATAGCTGAGCTTAAGGAAGCTATTCGACGTAAATATAACAGTTTTAAGACAGGGGTTGTTGAGAGTGAAAGATTTTTCGAGAAGAAATACAAACCAATAATTACAGAGATAAAAAAAACCAATCTCACTCCCAAAAAAGAGTCACTATTGGAACCGAAAAAAGATGAAGAAGAAGAAGAAGTAGAATTGAAGGAAGAGGAAGATGATGGTGAATATGAGTCACCTGTACCGTCACCTAGAATAACACCGACAAGTGAGGCTGCCAGTACCCGTCTTGACACCTTACTATCTACACCTTCTGGCAGAGAGACCGTCTCATTCTTTATAAATACCCATTTTCAACATCCCACAACCAAAAAGTATATGGAAATGTTTATGAAAGATCGTTCAGGTAAAGAACAAAAAATTGATCACTTATACGGCCCGAGGTACGAGAATGGAGATACACTTATGGTTGGCGATAAAGAGCTAGAGTTTAATGATGACGGGTATATTAAAATAGGAGGCATCCGATACAAGGGCACAGACGGACTTTATAAATTATTATTTAAAAGAATACCGGATGAAGACGAGTACACCACGGAAGATCTAAGGGCTTACAGAGATATTCTGTTGAAAACTAACGCGCATATGAAAGATTACAATCTTCATGGACATATTAACAGGAATTCATCACTAAAATACAGAGGGCTTATTGCCAAATTGTTTCCTTCTACTACGAAAAAAGGATCAGGAATGCAGTGGAAATCTACAAGTTCGCGTGATATTGTTCATTGGGACGATCCGAACGAACTTGTTTATCGCCTACGTTTGATTACCATGTCCGCAGATACAGGCAACACTTCGCATACCAATGAAATGTTAAACATTATTGAAGAGCTACGTGAAGGTGGATTTATAAAAGGATCGGGTAACAAGAGGTTTCAGGCATTGTTAAAATGAACGAAGACAAATTCGGTCGTTACAGGTACACGGGGATGACCATAGACAAAGTTGGTCGTCACACGGCGAGAGAAAGATTGCGAGGTCCTAAAGGTGAGGGTTTCAAACTGACAGAAGATGGTGGCTACGATATGGAAAACAAGAGGTTAGCTAACGTGTCGGACCCTTTGCTTGAAACGGATGGTGCCAATTTAAAAACTCTACAGACACACTTAAGTTCGTGTATGAAATTGAACAGTGACAAACTGTTTGATGCACAACATAAACGAATTGGTAATACCGGTAATCCGTTAAAACCTGACGATGTAGTCACCAAGGGGTATTTTGAATCAAAATCACGCGTTAAATTAGTAGATAGTTATTCATTTCACCAATACAGGTTACAGGATTTAGGACCTCCAGTATTCGCCAGAGATGCTGTAAATTTAGGCTATATCAAAAATGAAACACCGGAGAAAAAAATGGAAATTGGGATTTTGGTAACAAACGTCTGACACGAGTTGGCAGGCCTATTAATGACGGGGATGCTGTAAACATGGGTTACCTAACCTCTCATGCACTGATTAAAGCCAAAAAAGGTTATAATTGTTCGGGTCATACGCTGATAATGGTAGGGCCTCCTGAGGATATCTCAGATGTTATTAATCTTGAATACTTAAGATCAAATTCCTTAGTCAAATCCATAGGTTACAGTGGCAATCCTAAATCAACAGACGTTACATACGATGCGGGCACTCGTAGAATATCTAATCTCGCTAAACTTCAGGACATGGATGACGCTATAAGTAAAAGGTATCTCAAAACGGCCTTAAGTGAACTCGGCTATGCTATTTACAAAAATATTAACACTAAAGCGAGGATTAGACCAGTTCCTCCTGAACAGTGGAAAAGCAGTGTTCGAGTGCAGCTGGGATGATCTATTTAATAGTGAATACTCTTGGTAAATCAGTCACTTATAAAATGGTTAAACGTAAAACAACATCAAACAGTCGAAAGTTAGCTCTTGTTGCAGGAGGTGGTATTATCAGTTCAGTTGTTAACAAAGCAATCGATTTGCTCCCTATTGAATTGCACATACCTGGTTATAATTACTGTGGACCCCGAACTAGGTTGAAGAAGCGATTAGCGAGAGGTGATAAAGGTGTAAACCCCTTGGACGAAGCGTGTAAAATTCACGATATAGCGTACTCGAGTTTTAAAGACGCGGGGAGAAGACAACAAGCTGACAAAGAGCTCGCAGAAAGGGCTTGGTAAAGAGTCAAAGCATCAGACGCATCTTTGGGGGAAAAAGCAGCCACCTGGGCCGTTACAACAGCGATGAAGGCGAAAAAAAAATTTGGAGGCGGTAGAAGGCGACGTCGTGTAAAACGTGTAAAACCTGCCAAAGGTAAAGGTCTGTACTTGAGACCGTATCCGAAGAGAGGCGCTGGAAAGAGGAAAAGGAAGAGAATCACTAAAAAAACGTCAATCCCACTAAAACAACTTACTAACTATGAATTGCAGTATTACGCTACTCAGCTTAATGTGCCTCACTTTAGAGGAGTATTTATGCGGGACACATTACCTGGTACGCCCAGGAAATACGAATCGGCTATAGTTAATCTAGACTCGAATAGGGGCAGCGGAACGCACTGGGTATGTTATATGAAGCGTGGGGATAAGGTGTTTTATTTTGACAGTTTTGGCAACCTTCGGCCACCTTTTGAAATCACCAGGTATCTTGGAACGTCATCCGATATTAAGTATAACTATGATAGACGTCAAAATTTCAACTCAGTTATTTGCGGACATTTGTGCCTAGAGTTCCTAACCAATGTTTTGTCTTAGTGGAACCGGTTCTACCATTAGCTGTGAGGTCTTCCCGCCTCTTGAGCTCAGTGGAGATGATTGGGAAATAGGTTTAGTGGATCTATCCACGTACAATTCGATACCAAACATTGAGAAAGATGTAAATGACAAGTTTTACTATGGAGACGATCACGAAATAACCATCCCCGAGGGATCGTATGAAATTGAAAACCTCCAGGAGGAAATAAAAAAACACGTTCATTTTAGATTACATGCTAATAACAATACATTGAAGGCCGAGATGAAATGTGGGGAGGATGTACACTTTGAAAAGGAAAAATCAGTAGCTTCGCTATTGGGGTTTGATAAGAAAATGTACCCCAAGGACCAACTACATGTTTCACGAAACACAATAAATATAACAAAAGTCAATTCGATCAGGGTTGAATGTAATATTGCACGAGGATCGTTTCTCAACGGTGTAGAAGGACACACTATACACGAGTTTTACCCTACCGTTGAACCGGGGTATAAAATCATCGTAATTCCAAATCCTATCATTTATTTACCTGTGAACGTCCAGAGAGTAAGTACAATTTCCGTTCAGCTCAGGGATCAAGACGGAGATCTGGTGAATTTTAGAAACGATGTAGTATCGTTGAGGTTACACTTAAAAAAGCGTCAGGATGGGCCTGGTATTTAGGAATTCGACAGTAAAAAAACATAAATTTAACACAGATATGTCCTGCTTTGATAGTTGTGCTCTTTCCAATGTAAAACTGTACCTCAACTCTCAATAATATCCTTATGATAACATCCACGGTGATATGTCTATATTTTATGAAATGTTTTCGCGGTTTCAAAAATCCTATTACGCCAGGGATACGTACCCTGGTTTGGATTTGGATACTTTTAAAGACAAGACAACACTATACGTTATCGACTGTTCAAAACAAAATGACACAATCAAGTCGGGACCTGTAGATGTAAGGTTGGAATTTGAAGCTAAGGACAAATTTCCCGCCAATACTGCAGCTTATTGTCTCATTTTACACGACTCTCACCTAGTTTACACTTTACTCACGGGGACCGTGAAAAAGGTTATGTAAGTCAAGGAGGGAAGGGGAAGATGTGGTGGGGTGGTAATAAAGGTATAGCGATGACTAAACATTAATCAGTCTTTAACATGGGTCCGTGCGGTGATGATGTATCTTCGGTCTGCTCGGAGGAGTATGGGGAGGTAGGTTGGATTTGTATAAATCTTTTGAGGAAAGGGAGACTTGTTCGTAAAATATATTTTGACGGGGAGCCATTGAAGTTGGAAGTGAAATCTAACGGGAGATTTGACAGAATTGAGTTGGAATTTATGGACAGTGAGACAATGACTCTTAGTGGACTCTCGTCGGAACAGATTCTCCAAAAAAGGAAATCTTTTTTAAATTATAACAAACTGGATGTCTACGTTTACACCAAGGACGGGTGGCATGAACGCGAATCCTTTTGGCTTGAGGACGAGTGGGATGAGACGGAACGTCCTTATACTAGCCTCTCGGAATCTAGAGAATTTAACAAAGATGATGTAGAATACGTGGTGATTAAATTCAGAAACCCTAAATACGATAACACTTCTGATGAGGAGGAGGAGACTTCTGATGACGATGATGAGGAGGAGGGGGAGGAGAAGGATCCTGAAGCAAAAAGGAGTAAACTAGAAGGTGGGTTAGGTCTCAGTCATCATGATGGATCCGACAGTGGAGGTTCTCAGGCGTAATTTTAGGGCGTGTAGGGAATATGTAGCGAATAAGGTGGATGAAGTGACCGTTGCGTTTTCAAAAGGCGGGAGACATTGTAGAGAAATGGTAAAATGGGATCGTAATGGTGGTGGTAAAAGAATCGACATCAAACCGAACGGGAAATTTGACAGTCTGAAAATCCAAACTATTTCAGGCTCAGACTTTTGCGATTGTTGTGTTCCAGAGAAGCTCCTTAATCTAGTAACTTATCACCAACGATTTAGCCGTGTAAATTTGTATCTTTGTAAACAAGACGGAACTTGTGAATTTAAAACTTTTGAACTGAAAACTCGTTTAGTTGTAGAGGTAGACGTGAATGATGATGTAACCCGGGTACTGATTACTTTAGGGTATAATGACTCACCAACGATCAAAATGGAGGAGGAGGGGGAAAACAGCTACCCTGAGGGGTATGACACAGTATACTAATTAAACTCGTGCAGATCCTTCAGTTGCAGACATGGAGCCGACCAGTGCGGATGTATCATCAGAGATTCTAGGAGAAGAGGTAAGTATGGATATGGACCTTATCCGCTTTAAGCGGCGCAAGGAACCTATTGACGTAATGACCGGTATTTTTCTAAAGACTGTTCACTTTCTAAATTCCGAGCTGACAAAGTGTTTAATTATCGGTATTTTTAAAAGCAGAGGAAATAGTCTGGGGATTTTGTTTAAGGGGCATAAAGGGACTGTATACTGGCCACTAGACACTTTTAAACAGTGTTCTGTGCAATTTAATGACATAAAAGCCGCTTTGGAGAATCAAACCAAATTCTATTGGTGTCTCGATGAAGGGGAGGATATAAAGGTGAAGAATGTTTTTGGTAAATCTTGCGCATTCTTCTATGACGGAGAGCATACTTTAACTCTAAATCGGAACGAATGGTCTCAGTTTGTGAGTGTCCTCCCTATCGTACACAGGGATATTAACGAACTGTTTTACAACGAACTTTTGATCCAGGAATACATTAACAGAATTAATAGTGGCTCGGAAGACGTGTCGAAACCTTTAGAACTACCTTGCCTCGTTGCTGACAGGCTATTGGATGAGGTTATAATTGCAAATGGCGGCGATAGTGGAATTTCATGGGTTCAAGGACAACAATAACCGGTTTATTGTCAAAGAGTTGGCGGTGGTTGGGAAAAACCTTCAAAGTCAGATCGTATTCAAATCACCTTACAGTTTTTACCATTTAAATGCAAAAATGCGACGCACCGCGCGATGGCTTTCGCGCCATTTTCATCGTATAAAATGGGATGATGATGGTGTCAAGTATAATGAACGGATCATACGTGATTTGTGTAAACCTTTCAGAGTGATATACACTAAGGGTCTTGAAAAGGCTGAATTCCTGCGGGAATTTCACCATGATGTCAGGGAAATTACTTGGAATCATAGTGAACCCTGTAGTGTACACTGTTTGCTCCCACAACATCATAATAATCCTGATGCTAACTGCGCACTGCGCAGTGCAAAGTCCTTTCAGCATAACCTTTAAAACTGAGAACATAATTAAAATTTAATCATTTGCAATGGAGACCACGTGGCAGTTACTTTCACTGGAGCACAAAGCTCCAGAAGGCGTTTTGACTGACAGTTTTATTATTAAATTTGATCGGTACATGGATTGGAATTTGCTGTCGGAAAACTATGATTTTTCTCTCGACATGTTGAGAATGTACTTCTACAGAGTTACGTGGTCTAGAATTTTGAGAAGAAAACTGTTTTCTGAATCGTTCCTCAGGGAAATGGCTCCCGGATTTGATGCTACAGCCTGGGAAGTACTGAGCAGATATCAGTTTCTGTCGGAACAGTTTATTCATGATTTTTCGGATAAAGTCGATTGCGACAATATTGCGTTGTATCAGAATGTAAGCGGTAAATTTCTACCTGATCACAAGTACTTGGAAAACGAATAGACCTCCGCGAGTGGTTAGTAAAGGGGCGGGGACGCTCGGCATTCGGTTGAGGGCAATCCCGTGATGGCTTGAACGGACTTTTGGAGGTTGTAAATAGTTGTAAGTAGTATACCTCTGAGGAGGTTGTAAATAATTGTGCATAGTATACCACCGAGGGTGATTAGTAAAGGGGCGGGGGTGCTCGGCATTCAGTTGAGGGCAACCCCGTGATGACTTGGACGGGCTTTCAGTGGTCGTTAAATAGCCTGTAAGTAGTATACCTCTACGGGTGATTAGTAAAGGGGCGGGTGTGCTCGGCATTCGGTTGAGAGCAACCCCGTGATGACTTGAACGGACTTTTGGAGGTTGTAAACATTAATAAACTTTGAATTTTCTTTGCAAAAGGGGGATAGCAATTTGCCTTGGTTTGGCTATCACCGTAAGTGGGCGATGTTGGGGCCCCTTACCCCAGAGGTTAGGACTACTGGTGATGCTCTGGGTAACCAAAAAGAACGCGCCGAGACCCTTACAGCCTGACTGATATGGTCTACTGTGGTGTGGAAACCAGGGTCATGGGAGGTAGCATTTTGTTATGGAGTGGCTACCACTGTGAGTGGGCGATGGTTGGGGCTCCTTACTGCAGAGTTTAGGACTACTGGTGATGCTCTGGATAACCAAAAAGAACGCACTGGGACACGTACAGCCTGGCCGATATGGTCTACTGTGGTGTAGCAACTTGGGTCACTAAGGTCGAACGCTATTGATTGCGAGTGTTGTGATAACCACTGTATAAATAGGAGACGGTTGTGTGCATTATTCATTCTGTGTAACATGTTCATGGAGCTATTTGTACTACTTATTATGACTGGTTCTATATCAGCCATACCCCCGGGTAGAAATGTGAGTATGACTATGTCTGTAACTATGTGTTATTTATTCTTACAGTTCGTCGGAAAAGGGACCTGAAATCCTAATAGCTGTTTGTGACTGTATTTTTTATTTTGTGACATATTATTTATGACTGAAAATACTGTTTTTATAGGATAGCAGGATGTTTAATAATTCGTCGGAAGAGGAGCAGGAACTCCTGATGGCTGTTGAAAGAGCTGAGGAGCAACAGGGTGGATTGGGCCGACAGAGGAGGGATCGTCTTCAACTGCCAAGGGTCCACAGGCTGACTTCAGGAAACCAAGATCATAGGACTCCCGGTGCTAGACCACCCTCGCCTGATTTGTTTGAATCCTCTAATGCAAGACAACACTCCGAGGCTAGAGGACGTACTCCGCTACGGGCGCATGGAATCGTTAGCAGTAACAACAGTGTAAGTGTTTGAATTTAGTACATGAAATGTAGATATGAATATTTATATACATCAAATGCACGTCTCGTTAATTTAAAATTCACGTTTTTTGAGACAGTTGTATTTTGTAGGTCTTGCGTCAACCGATGGATGAGCAGCCCCTCACTGGTCCTTCCCTTGGTTTACATAGAACTTCGGAAGTGTCACACCTCAGAGCAGCAGGGTTTACGCTCAGATGACAGCAGTGACCCCTGACCCCTTCGAATTTCCCTTCTCTCGACACACTCGACGAAGACTTTTTGGACATCATCCGGCTGTGAGTAGGGTAGTAAAGATGGATTAGAAATATAACTAACACTGCTAGCACAAACTAATGTGGCTAACACAACTAACTTTATATTTAAGAGTACTATCACACTAATTCTAATAATTACAAATAATTTTAGACTGACGAGGTGTATGTGGCTGCTCTTGATAGTCTTCGCAGATCAGTTAGACGTGTGGCCACCCATGAAATCAGACGGACATTATGCTCATGGGGTGTCTGTCAGCTGTGTTTACGTCAAATGTACGTCAACGCTGATGAGGGGCCTTTGGGGGAAATACTCCGATCCGGTAGCACACGTGTGGATGATCTGTTACGAGTGAGTATAACATATACTTCATCAACCCTGTTTGCCTAATCACTTTGTATTTTAGGTTTCGTTATTTTTGTCAAATATGTAATGTTTGTTTTTTCCTAATTTACAGAGTGAGACGGCCATATTCCCCCGTTGGCAGTCTCAAGAAGCAGTGGATATTCTAATGGAATGGGTATTAAGATTAGGTGGCTTGTTGGGAATGCTAACTTATTTTGTCATAGAGTGTAACGACCAGGAAAGACTTGCTCTGAGTCCAACTCTATGGTTGGACATTTTCATTCGACTGAGCACACACCTTGGTGAAGAATGTGAGAGGATGTCCCATCTTGCTGAAAGTCAAGGGGTGAATGACTTTAACACTTCGAACATGGCTACAGCTTCTGTGGACGAGACGTCCCCTGTAGGGTCCTGCCGAGTATGTCTAGATCGGAGACCTACCGTAGCCATAAAACCTTGCGGTCATGTGTTCTGCAGATCTTGTGCCTTAGCGGTCTATCGGTGCCCAGTATGTAGGGGTCTTGTGTTAGGACGCACACAATTATATTTTTAATAAAACAAAAATGTTTTTAGTACTATTTTAACATATTGTGTAAACTTTAGGATACTTTAGCTTGACCTATCTATATGATAATGATGATGATGGTTATACCGTTTTTAATATTTTACGCTTATTTGGTTTATTTTAATCATTCGTTATTACTTACCCTTGTGACCTTAGAATAGATAGTACAGTCCAATTTTAAAGCAATAGTGAGTACTCATTACGTAACCAACCTCTTGACCCCGGATGAGATACTGGTTTACAAAGTACAAAAGTGGAGGGGAGATGGAGATATAGCTGTGGATGCCAACATCAGGCTTCAGTGTGCTCCACAGCTTCAACCTGTTAAGTCCCGATCCTTCTGCCACTTCAGACGCTTGTCCTTCTGCTCTACACAACTTCTACTAACTGATCAGTAAGTTATTATTTTGGGTATTTATTAAATACTGCATGCTTAATATATTGGAGTGGGTCTGTTTTTCATATTAACGCATGTATTTGCTAATCCAAACTAACATATTATAATACTAACGGTTTTAGGTTCTTATCATAAATATCTCATGGCCAATATTGTTTAAAGTTATTTTATTTTGAAGCTAATCAATTTTGGTGGGTTACAGATAATGGATCTCAAGAGTAAGCTGTCGGCTTTAAGCAGTGCTTCTAGTTCTACAATCGCACTTAAGGATCTGGCGGGAAAGGGAGATTGCGCAATAGTTGAGCTCGGCGTGTGGTGACGCGATATGGAAGATCTATCGTCGTGGACATCGTAGTTGACAATCCAAATGCAACATCTTCGGTCTTCCTTCCTGCCCGGTATACCAACATTCTCAGTGATGAAGATCTTCAGAGTCTCGTCAAGGACCACTACAAAATTGAAATCACCCAGCAAGGGCCGACATGTTCATTAAACATTAACATATTCAAGAGTAATTAATAAAACAATAGTACTCACTTTATCACCTGTTTTCATTTACCCTATCTGGTTTTTACGTAGTCACTTAGTTTCACATTAAGTGTGTTTTTAAGATATTGGTTTTTAAAGTATGGTTCCTTCATTTATTTTGATACTTACCCACAGTACAGGGTTTAGGCTTTTGTAAGATGTAGTTGAGTTTAACAAGTATATACATAAAGAATTTCATTCAATAAGGCCCAGCCTTTCTTAAGATATTACTTTTCAAATTATAGCTCCTTCAATTGTTTTGATAATATCTGCAGTACAGAGTTTAGGCTTTTGTAAGATGTAGGGGGTGATAACAAATAACTGTACACCAATTTTAATGTAAATCGGCTGAGCCGTTCTCAAGATATTTAATTTTTGAAATTTTGCCCCTTCATTTTTTGAGATGCAACCCGCAACATTTTAGTTAAGATTTTTCCTGTAGGTGGATACACCTCTGAAGTGCCTACATGTAGTAGGTAGTTTTCTGGGGTAAAAACGACCCTAGGACCTACCGTTTTCGAGATATTAGCGATTTTTGACAATACTTTTTGATGGGTTGACAGCACTTGCTGATGATATACGCATATAAATGTGTTATATATATATATATATATATATATATATATATATATATATATATACGGCATGACCATAGGTTGGTAACGTCTTGAATCATGTGGTCAAAAAAAAGGTTTCCCGCTACGTGAGCGCCGACATCTTGGAAAAAGCGCGGGGAAAAAACACGTCGTCAAAAGTGAGGTTAGAACATGTGGTCGTCCATGTGGGCACCGTCATCTTGGAAAAAGCGCGGGAAAAACACGTGGTCAAAAGTGAGGTTAGAACATGTGGTCGTCCACGTGGGTGCCGCCATCTTGAAAAAAGCGCGGGAAAAACCACGAGGTTAACACACGTGGTCTAAAGTTAGGTTAGGACACGTGATCAGCACGTGGGCACCGCCATCTTGATGACGTCATCGTTCAAGGTCAAATTTGTTCTGTCCTCTCCGGAGGTCTACTAACAAAGGAGCTAGTTACAATTATTAAAGTGGCAAATACTAATTTGAGAGATAAATCAACCAGTGTATTTTTATTTATTAAAATATAATTAATGATAACTTATACGACGAATGAAAAAAGTTCTAATGGCATAAAAAACATCAAATAATACTGTATTTAATTAATGGACTTACCTGTATTCCACCAGATGTATCTTGTTCCTGTAACAAATATATGTTTAGTTGTTTTATATTTCTTATAATCTTACCCTATCATCAGGTTACTTAGTAGTGACACTTATAACAAAATTATATTTTGGCATTATTAACCATAAATGGTTTTTTTCTAAATTATTCGTTTTATAAAATTAAATCCCATTTTTCGTTGTGTTGCGACAATTGTTTTGTAGTAAATTTCAACAAGACAATATATTTGGATTTCTATTTATGTGAACCGCTAAAATATTTTTAAAGATTTAAAAAATTGTATAATGACATCGGAGTTTCTTACAAATATTCAGGTAGCATAGTGATTATTTAAGAGGCATATCCACAAGTATTTTTAATGTATCTTGTTTAATGTATATCATTATAATAAAGGTATTTATAATTAATATGATCATCGAAGTACGCTTTTACGGTGTATAAAACATGCTAATAATACCGTATTTAATTAGTGGACTCACGTGAATTCCACTGGGTGTATCTTCTTCCTGTAAACAAAATAAAACGCATTTGAATTAATAAAATATATATTTTGTAAAATAATAACAGTACGAATTATTTGTGAGCTTTAAATTGCCAAGCTATTACGATTTGTTTTAGTTAATTTATATTTTTAAATGTTGTTTTCCAAAACAATATATTTTATTTTAATTTCCCCGCCTTTATAAGATACTTCAAAAATACAATTATATCTTTTAACACGAACATTAACTGATTTGTAGTTAGAAGTATTTTACTACGTTTTTAAATAGTGGATTTTGTATTTTTTGAAATATCGTAAACATTGATTTTTCCCTTTTCAGGCTTTTATATTCTACCTTTTTTCATTGTAAAATCAGTCAAAACGGCATAATAAAATGAAGTGGAACGGATAATCAGCTGAAGAAATTCTATACTCAGATGATAAATCCCTGATCTAAGAAAGACTAATATACCTGGTCAAATAATTAACTGTAAATATACCGTTTTAATATATTTTTCTCGTGTTTGTCAAGAAAACATAATTCCAATTATTCTTAACTATACAATACATGCCAACAAACAGACAGCTACTGCTCGTATCGGAGTTTTCTAAAATCATACTAATAATTTTATTATATGCAGCTTTATGTTTGTTAATAATATTAACAGGTTTACATTTTTAGGGAATTTCTCGTTTAGGCTTATACACATAGAAAATATTGACTTTCCTCCTGGAATTACATCGGGATGCCAATTTTCATCATCACCCTGAAAATTAATAATTGTATAGTTTGTTTAAATTTCTTATAAATTTACTCTAACGTTAAGGTTACTTATTATTGACGTCTATAACATAATGTAATTTTGGCATTATCTACCATAAAGTATTTTTATCCAAATTATATCAGTATAATAAAGTAAAATCCTATTTTTTTTCAATTTGGCAAGACAATTTACTATTAGTTATTTTGACCAAACGCAATATTTATGGAATTACTAGTATTATAAATCACTATAAATTATTTAAGGATTTAAAACATATATATTAACAAAAGAGCTAGTTACAATTATTAAAGTGGCAAATACTAATTTGAGAGACAAATCAACCAGTGTATTTTTATTTATTAAAATATAATTAATGATAGCTTATACGACGAATTAAAAAGTTCTAATGGCATAAAAAACATGCAAATAATACTGTATTTAATTAATGGACTTACCTGTATTCCACCAGATGTATCTTGTTCCTGTAACCAATATAAGTTTAGTTGTTTTACATTTCTAATAATCTTACCCTATCATCAGGTTACTTAGTAGTGACACTTATAACAAAATTATATTTTGGCATTATTAACCATAAATTTTTGTTCTAAATTATTCGTTTTATAAAATTAAATCCCATTTTTCGTTGTGTTGCGACAATTGTTTTGTAGTTAATTTCAGCAAGACAATATATTTGGATTTCTATTTATATGAATCGCTAAAATATTTTTAAAGATTTATAAAATTGTATAATAACATAGGAGTTTCTTACAAATTGTCAGGTAGCATTATGATTATTTAAGAGGCATATCCACAAGTATTTTTAATGTATCTTGTTTAATGTATATCATTATAATAAAGGTATTTATAATTAATATGCTCATCGAGGTACGCTTTTACGGTAGATAAAACATGCTAATAATACCGTATTAAATTAATGGACTCACGTGAATTCCACTGGATGTATCTTCTTCCTGTAAACAAAATAAAACGCATTTGAATTAATAAAATATATATTTTGTTAGATAATAACAGTACGAATTATTTGTGAGCTTAAAATTGCTAAGCTATTAGGATTTGTTTTAGTTAATTTATATTTTTAAATGTTGTTTTCCAAAACAATATATTTTATTTTAATTTCCCCGCCTTTATACGTTACTTAAAAAAATACAATTATATCTTTTATCAAATTAATAATTGTATAGTTTGTTTAAATTTATTATTATTTTACTCTATCGTTAAGGTTACTTATTATTGATGTCTATAGCATAATTTATTTTTGGCATTATCTACTATAAAGCATTTTTATCCAAATTATTTTAGTATAATAAAGTAAAATCATATTTTTCAATTTGGTGCGAAAATTTACTATTAGTAATTTTGAGCAAAGGCAATATTTATGGAATTACTATTATTATAAATCACAATGAATTATTTAAGGATTTAAAAACTATATATTAACAAAGGAGCTAGTTGCAATTATTAAAGTGGCAAATACTAATTTGAGAGACAAATCAACGAGTGTATTTTTATTTATTAAAATATAATTAATGATAACTTATACGAAGAACTAAAAAAGTTCTTATGGCATAAAAAACATGCAAATAATACTGTATTTAATTAATGGACTTACCTGTATTCCACCAGATGTATCTTGTTCCTGTAACGAATATAAGTTTAGTTTTATATTTGCATAAAAACCAATTGTTTGTGTTCCTTGTTTCAGCAAACCTACGTACTAATTACCAAAGTTATTCTTGTGGAGAATAATTAAAATTGCTTATATGTGAATACATTTTTATGAAACTTGGTATGCGGCTTTATGTAGTATTAAGACATATATTATGCATTGTAAATTCACTGATTACGCAGGTTTGCTGCGACGGGGTATTTTACTCTATCGTTAAGGCTACTTATTATTGATGCCTATAACATAATTTAATTTTGTCATTATCTACCATAAAGTATTTTTATCCAAGTTATTTTAGTTAAATAAAGTAAAATCCTATTTTAACGAATATACCCTATAGGGAAGAAGCTATTACCGTAGGTGGCATGGTAAGACCTAAGCCCGAGACCATGATAACTTTTTGTTTTGAGGTCCCCATATGCCAAAAACACTATTCGTTCAAATTTATATGTATGTGTTTATATATATATATATATATATATGTGTGTATGTATGTGTGTGTGTGTGTGTGTCCGTTACCACGATAACTTTTAAAAGAAGCGCTTGATTTGGATGAAATTTGGCTTAAATTTGGAGAGTAACATTTATGACTTTAAGTTCGAAAACCAGATCGATCGGTCTATGGGAAGGGGGTATAAAGGTGGTGAAAATTACTAATAAATAATTTAATTTTCAAGTTTAGAATAAGTGAAAGATCAATCACAATCAAACAGATGACAAGGGC
Organism: Allygus modestus; assembly: GCA_963675035.1. Taxonomy (NCBI): domain Eukaryota; kingdom Metazoa; phylum Arthropoda; class Insecta; order Hemiptera; family Cicadellidae; genus Allygus; species Allygus modestus. The sequence goes on along the minus strand of OY776112.1, from coordinate 144,017,000 downwards.
GATTTTGAAATAAGAGTACCGGAAAGAAACCACACGGACAATAACAGGAAATGATCATTTCCTGTTATCGAACAAGAAGTCGCGTATGGGACCAAACATGCCAAGCAACCAGTACACGTCACTCCGAACGTGTGATCAGCAACCTTGCGAAAATCCCCGCTAAATTTCAATAAACCTGCGGCCTAATTTCAATTACCGATACTGCCTCACTGCTGTCGACAGATTTACCAGGTGGCCCGAAGTTTGGCCATTATTTACGAAAACCGCCGATGAAGTCGCCGACGCATTTCTACGCTGCTGGATTTCACGATTCGGGGCCCCCGTCTGCATCACCACTGACCAGGGCCAACAGTTTGAATCCCAGCTTTTCCGGGCCCTAGGCAAGACTTTCGGCATCACCAGGTGTCGCACCTGTGGTTATCACCCGTACTCAAACGGGATGGTCGAATGTTTTCACCGTCAGGTGGAGGCGGCTCTCCGTTGCCACCCCCACCTAACGTGGGTGGACGCCTTACCACTCGTTTTGCTTGGTTTGCGCAGTGTTGTCAAAGAGGACCTCCGAACCTCCCCAGCCGAGCTTGTCTACGGGGAACCCTTACGCTTGCCAGCGGAGTTTATCGCACCGTTGCCCGTACCACGGTCGAGCGGCGATGTTAGCAACTTCGTCGCCCGCCTGCGACAGCAAATGTCACAGCTCCGCCCCGTTCCGGTGTCACGGCATAACACACAGAACCCGTTTGTCTTCCAAGAGCTCACGTCATGCGGACATGTTTTCCTACGGGAAGACAGGATAAGACGTTCCCTCGAGTCGCCATATACGGGCCCGCATACCGTCGTTCGCCGAGACGAGAAGACCATCACGATCTTAGTCAATGGATTGGAGAAACGGGTCAGCCTAGATCGGGTGAAACCAGCCTTCATGGACACCTTTCGAGCCTCCTCAAACTGCACCGCCGTCTCGAGCCCTGCCAGGACCTCCCGTGCCTTTCGGCGAGTGCGTTTCCGTCTCCAAGACCTCCGGTCTCCGCGGGGGGCTGATGCGGCGTCCAGAGTTTGAAAATAATTTAAAAACAGTTGTTTCATAGTGGTTGCTAGGTAACCTAAAAATAATTATTTTGTTGGTTTTTGTTTTGAGAAGTTTCCTGGGTTAGGAATAAAGGAGCACATTTGTTATGAGATTTGCGTCTTTCATTTCACTACAAACCAATACGGCATAGAGGGCGGAGCGTCAAACTTTTGATTGGCCAAAAGGCAAAATTTAGGGTGATGGAAGTTATTTTGGAAGGGGAAGTGAGAGAGGTGGAAATCTTTGGGGACGAAAAAGAGGTCAGTCTTCGGAGAGTCATCAAGAGAGTAGCGGAAGAGGAGAGTAGGAACAAACCTGGATCGAGGAGGGTCAACCTTGGTTGAGTTAGATTACCACCAAGGTTTAGACGTCCAATTTCAACACTCTCCAGCAGAAGCTTCTTCAACGACGTGACGCCGAGGAGCAACTGAGGACCAACCCGAGGACTTCCCCGAGGACCAACCCAGAGCACCTACCCAGGGACATTTACCGAGTTAGTAGGGAACACCTCCGGTCCATTTTAACAAAATTTCACATAAAATATAATAACTTCGACACAGTTGCGAAACTGAGACCTATCGTAGCGGATCTTAAAGCATATCGCAAAGATAATCTTAGAGAGGAAATTAAATATCTTCTAAGAAAACTAATAGGCAAAAAAGATACATTAGTGAAATCAAAGCAGGGAAATACCCGGGGTTAGGAAGGATCTAACCTATAACAAACTCCTATGTTATTATATAACTTTTTAAATCTTAAAAAATATTTTAGCGATTCATATAATATAAATATGTAATAATGTAAAATAGTAATCCAAATATATTGTCTTGCTCAAATTTACCAACAGACAATTGTCGTAACACATTGAAAAACAGGATTTAACTTTATCAAACGAATAATTTATAAAAAAAAAAATGGTTAATAATGTCAAAATATAATTATGAAATAGGTGTCACTACTAAGTAAGCTGATGATAGGGTAAGATTATAAGAAATATAAAACAACTAAACTTATATTGGTACAGGTATATATTTTGTGTAAACTATCAATTCAAATTCTTGGTTGACTACTAGGCACTCTCATCTTCTATAAAACTATATTAAGTAAAACAAATTTTAAATTTAAAAAATTGGTTTAAATTTAAAATTGTTTTACTTAATATAGTTTTATATAACATTGGTTTAAATTTAAAATTGTTTTACTTAATATAGTTTTATAGAAGATGAGAGTGCCTAGTAGTCAACCAAGAATACAATCACCATCTTCAACAACAACAACAGAAGGATTTAGAAGAAAAATATCAATTCAAAGTTTTAAACTTCCTTTTGTTTCTTTCTATCAATTAAATAGTGGTGTACGTGATTTTAAAGGATAATTACTTTCTTACAAATAAAGAAAATAACGTTTAGACGTTATATAATCAAAATAAACTAGCATTTATCTCCGTACATTTGAAATTTGTGCGTATTGAGCAATTCTGACTATGACAGAGGATTTGACGTAGTTCGAACTTTCTCCGCAAGAGTTCTCCACCAGACGGATTACCGACTTCATATTTTTATTTCATCTAAATCAATTTTTTGGGTACAATAATTAAGTATTAAATAAATATTACATTTACAACTAAATAAATCCCTTGGTACATGCATAACTTAACTAATTCAACCGATATTATATGTACATTTATTTTCGTTATAGAGTTTTAAGTCTACAAAATGAACAGTAACATATGGGTATTGTTATCGGTTCCAAGCGGAAATCCCAATTCTTTAATTTCGCTCTTAAGATAACTGCTGTCTCAGGTTTATTCATGTTCAGTCGTTCCCGAGATTTTTACGTGTTAGCATGTCGTGTTCGTGTGTCGTGTTCAGTTGTCCGTCCGTGTGTGTGTTCGTGCGTGTGCGTGTGTAATTAATGTTTAATGTGTTAAATGTGTGTTTGCCATCGCGTGTGTTTGATAGTTGTTCTCGAGTATCCTTTTCCAAAATGATTCATTCACCATCGTCCACACTTTCAGAGGGCCCTTTACATTTTTTCCCAGATACACACTCATTTACTCCCTTAATTTACTTAGTCATTCACTCTTCTTTCGCTAATAAATTTTAGACAAGAATTTTTTTAAATAACAAATATTTTATAACCAAAACATTTTGCCCTTTTTGTTAATAATCTTCCGCAAATTTTGCCGATATAAAACTATCTCAAAATTGTACATTTAAATCAAATAATTTCATATTTAAACACATTTTGAATCGAAACAGACCAAATAAAATAAATAATTTTATTTCAAACTTTGTGATTATAAAACTAAATAAACCTCTTCTTTGTTCTTCGGATAAATACTAATTAGTTAAAACTTTTTTCATTGTTTGTGCAGTTTTAAATCAATAATATGAACCTTTTTGACGTCAGATAAATTATTTATATGCTGGATCAAAACGCTGACATCCGTAATAAACCATAATATCTTGTAGGGTCCGCAGAATTTAGTTGCAAGTTTTTTTGAAAACTTTTTTGACTTGTCGCTTATGTAGTGGGTCTTGTAGAAAACAATAGAATTCTTCCTAAAGGGATGTTGTCTTTTGGCAAGCGAATATCTCTGCGTCTAAGTCCTGGTCCCAATTTGTTTGATTATCGTGATAAAAACATCTCAATAGTGTCGACACATCGCGGATAGTCCTTTCGCTTTTATTTCCTGAGGTACGGTAAATAGGAGTTTTTCGGCCTTGAATACAATTTCTAAATAGATAAGCTTGAAATTAATTCGAAGTAAAACATTTCGCATTATCTGATACAATAATCCGGGGTATAGAGAACTTTGCAAATGTAAGCTTTAATATATTTATTATTTGTTTCGAAGTGGCTTCTCTCAATGCGTGTAACCATATGTACTGCTAAATCAATCTACCATAACCAAAATATATTTATTGCCGGTTTTTGATGACGGAAATGGACCAAATAGATCGATAAATATGGTATTCATACTTTTTTTCGATCGGAATAGAAATTAATTTAACCTCATATTTCCGCTGAGCAGATTTGGACATAGCGCAAGTTTGAAATTCTTTAACCTTTTCTTTTATCTTGCGTTCCAGGTCGGGATGAAAAAAATATTCATTTATTTTTGCGATAGTGCGAGCAATACCTAAGTGGCCGCCAATTAAACTGTTATGATAGAGTGTGAATACAAGATTTATCAGCAGTGATGGCAAATAAACTCTTGCCTTTCCTTGTTGCTTTTTATACATTACAATTTCGTTCTTTAGATAAAAACATTCTTGGTTGCTCTTGATTTCCATGCTCTCAATTATTTCAATACATTCTTTATCTTGTTTCTGATGTTTTTTAATATCGTCCATGGCCATTTTTTCTGAGATTACATTATACAAATATTTTGTATTCCTTTCGTCCAATTTAAGTTTGCCATTAACATTTTCCTTTTGGGATTTCATCAGATTAATTTTAATCTCCTTTATTTCCCGATTTAAATCCTCGTATTTCCCCTTATCCTGATCTTCAATTGGCTCCTGGTCATATAATCTCGATAGGGCGTCTGCAACCAAATTTTCGGATCTTTTTTTGTGAATTACATTGAATGGTAGATTTAATGTAAAGAGAATGTGAGAATCTAATCAATAATTATCTCCTACCAGTGGCTGAGAGTCAAATCAGAGCCTAAAACGGTGGGTCTTGATGACTGAAATGTAGCACATATGTACTTTACTCAATATACATGAGCACTAATGATTTCAAGAAATTTCCATAGTGCTTCACCCTATCGATTGTCAAATTTTAAAAGTTACTCTCACGGACATTCATGTTAATTGACTACTTAATAACGTAAGAAATATTACATCTTTGGAGTTGTTCATTATGTTAACGATAGAATACAGCACAGCATACCCCTGTTCATGTGCCTAGTTCTTTGATAATCTTAATTTTAAATGAAAATATTTGATGGATAGAGAAGTTCACATCTTGTAGCCTTGAAAACTATTGTTTAACAAACTAGTAGCCCGTCGCGGCTTCGCTCGCGATCACAGTACAGTGTTATGTTTTAGATATCAGCTCCATTTGTTAAAGCACCTGGAGGACACCCAGGTTTGTTCGAAAAGCCAGTCAGTTTGTTAAAAATGCCTAGAGTACTTATATTCACGATTCCTCTCCAAGGCGTGCGTATTTGCTTTGCTTATTGCGTATTGTTCGTTTCTTTTCATTTTGGGCATGTCCGTTTTATATTAAATCTTCAGTTTGAATAGTGCTCACAATTTATAAATAACTTAATCATGTATATTTAAAGTTATGTACTCATTGGTTCTGATCTCTATTCCCACAAAAATCACATGATACTTTACCAAGTGAGTGTTATTTTTACAATTGAATGGTTGATTTTGAACAGCTGTTATGATTCTTTTATTTTTATTTACAAATCTTAACCATAACTCCAATGTTAGTGTTTTTAATATATTTCTATACAATACTATATTTTTCTATGGATGAGATCTAATTATAACATATTTATTAACCCATAAATTTGATAGTTTAACATTTGGTAAAGGTATTTTGGAGCAGGAGTAGGCAAAGGTTTTATTCTGATATATTAACTATTCTCCTAACAAATATATGATCAATCGGTTTAGTTAACTACTTACATTAGTGATGAATAAATTACAATTTTAAAAGCCGACAGAGCAGATAAGTCCCAAAGGGCATACTGGATGAAATTATAGGCCTGTTTCTGACTAAAGTGCATTGCCTGCTGTCTTTCTACCAAATATACGCTCAATCGGTCTAGTAAGTACATAATTAACATGGAAATGTTGAAGGGTGTTAGGGCCTAGCCTCATTGGAACGGGAATTAGCCCAATCTTTTCTGGGATGGACCCGTCTTCTTCCAAATATCTGCTCAATAACTCTTGTAGTTTGTTAAACTTATTGAAAGTGGGCTTAAAAACATATAAAATATTCAATATTATAATCACAATGGCTACTTAGACAAACTGAGCTTTAAATACCATGTTAATCTTATGGGATAAAAACGAACTTTGAAAGCTCGTGGGGCGAAGCCCCGTGGTCGAGAGTGTATGGAAACCCTACAAGACACATCTAGAGAGTAAGAGCTTTCGATTAATACGAAATATGTATATGAAATAATATTTTTAAGGGTTGAAAATCACCTAACAAAAGTCAAGATATTCTTTTAATAATATAAATTGTTGAATGTAGAAACTAAATATCTTTAGCGGAACACATGTCTGATGAAATATTTGCTTTATATAGGTTAAAACTAGTGGCTTGAGGGGCAAGGATAGCCCCTAACCTTGCTCCAAGTAGGAACACATGTCAGATTGTAAACAAAGTAGACACTCAATCACATGTGTTATTGTAAACAAAGCAGACGATTTAAATTCCCATAATTTTCTTATGGGGGGTGTTTTACGTTATTTCTCGTTTGCTGCTAAATGTTTGGAAATACAGCTGTTTTTCCCGAGTCCCTGGGATCAAGACCTTTAATTTGAACCGTCTCCCATCATCCTTCGATTTTCCAAACTCCCACAGTTTTGACGTAAAATATTTCGCATACAGAATTATATATAACTAGGCTTATCGCCGTTGGAGGCTTCGCCCCCAAACCCCCTTTCGGAGTTCGCTTCGCTCACTTACATTCCTCAGTCAACTCAAGTTTAAATCAAACTCGTAGTTCATTAACCAAAGAAAAACTACAAAACAATGAAAGCTGGAGTAAAGACCCTGCAAAGTGCAACTTGTACTAAAGACAATGGTATTAAATAACAAAGTAATGTTGTCAGTATTTTAGTATCATGCAAGACAATATTTAAACTGTCAATAAGTGTCTTAACAATTTAACTTTAAAATGTCCTCGTCGCAGCAAACCTGTGTACTCAGCAAATTTCCAATGCATTCATATATTTCTCACTACCACATAAAGCAACTTACCAAGTTTCATAAAATACATAAATAAATAAGTGATATATAGCATTTTATTTATTCTCTATAAGAATAACATTATGGCTGAGTACGCAGGTTTGCTGCAACAATGAACACAAAATATGTTTTTTTATGCAACTATCAATATAACTCAACCGGGTGAAGTTATTAATTTATGTTCATAATAATTAAGGGAGATATACAAATTTACTTATTGTCTATAACATTAGGGCCGAGTATGCAGGTTTGCTGCTACTGGCATAATCAACAAAAAATCAATTGTTTGTGCAAATATCAACATACCAGTACTACGTGAAGCCGCACACCAAGTTTCATCAATATACATTCATAAATAATCGAGATATCAAATTTTATTTATTCTCCATAAGGATAACATTGGGCAACGTATTATGTTTAGCGCTTTGAATATCTCTGCAACAGTTGGACGTAGAATCACATTTAAACACCAAAATGATTATTTTGTAGAGCTGGAATGATTGGTAAAAGCAAATGTGAAGTTTACATTAAAATGAACTGAGGAAAAGCCAAAAACCTTTATCCCATAAGATTAACATGGGAGATTTTATTAGCAGGTTTTTTGGATTTTCTACGCTACCACTTAACCTAGGTTAATAATTTAAAATACCATATTTTTTAAGCTATATAAAGTGTCAAAATCCAAAATTGAGTGTTTTAAAAATTGTAGGGTGAAAAGTGCAAAAAACTGATTTTTGGAAATTTAAATCCCCCTTCCCATGGTCCGATTTTTCTGGTTTTCGAACATACTCTTTAATGTCACTTTCCACATTTGAGCCAAATTTCATCGAAATCTGATGTTTTTTACTCAAGTTATCGTGTTAACGGACACACACTACATATATATATATATATATATATATATATATATATATATTTGTTTATATTTTATATATGTGTGTGTTTATATTTTATATATTTTATTTATTTATATATATATATATTTATATATGTTTATATAATATATATATATATATATATATATTTATATGTAAATTTGAACGAATAGTGTTTTTGACATTTGGGAAGCTCATAACAAAAAGTTATCATATTTTGGGGCTTAAGTCTTTCCATGAGACCTACGGTCCTTCCATATTGGGGAAATTCGATAAAAAGGTAGTAATTTAATTCTTCGCTTCGTCCTCTTACGCGACATCAGAGCGTACTCCTAGTTAAATATAGTTAAATCTGTGCAATGCGAATATGTTTGTTTAACTAAATTTCTATGACACTAAATTTTATTTAAAGCGGATCAGCACCCTTTTAAAGAGACAAATCTAGCGAAAAGGTCTGATAGTATTAGTCTAAGAATTGCTTATAGGTAATCGTCTATGAAATTATCTGTAAATGAAAACCAAAAACAACAACTAATTATTAGTGTTGCAGGTGGAGCAAGAGGTGTAGCTGGTTCCTGCAAGAAAATTAAACCAGAAGCAATTAAAGTAGTTAAATTTAAATAGAACCCTGCTTGTAAATTATATACTGAAAGAAATATTTTTGGCATTGAATTATTATATAATAGTAACATTTGAACATTAAGATATTTTTTTACTTTTTTTATTACACTGTTATTTTGAGTCGTTGGTGTAGTGGACAAGGCGACGGACTTTTATATCATGGCAGAGAACCTGCCGTGGGTTCAAGTTAAAATCCCAGTCTTGACGTAAATTGTAACACTACTCTACATCTCGTGGCTCACCTCTTAGCATGGCTCTATGATGAAGGTATAATAATTGCACGTAAAAATATCTAATTAATCCTAAAACATATAAATTGAATCAATTTTGTATTTTCTTGTAATTACGAAACATTAATTGATGTATGAACCGTTGATGTATGTTGATTGATGTATCCATTAAACCGTTAAAATGTAGATAGCGTCACACTACTTCGAATTCCAAACTGAGTATAAGGATTCTCTAACGTTCATCCAATAAAGTACTGTCCGTTTAACATGAGTTTATTCATTTTATCAAAGGTTTTTAGATTTCAAATAAAATACCAGTTTTTATAAATAAAGTTAACGTGGGCTATGATGTGAATAATTTGAGTAAGTTAATAGTTTTTCCACTAGATTGCAGCAGCCATTTACTTCATATTTACTTCTGCCAGCTGTTTTCTTTTATGAGTTTATGATCTTAAAATACCCCCACCATCATAGCAGACCTGATTAATCAGTCAATTTCCAATGTACTTCACTGCATAGGCAACTGTATATATATTTTTTAAGGATTTGCACCTTAAATATAATATCATTTAAGAGTCTTCATCACCGGAAGTTGCCGGACGCCATCTTGAGGTTTTGTTCCATATCGCTAATGTTAATTTTGTGCCTCCGTTACTCCTCATCTGATCGTCACAAACGATTCATGTTGGTGTCAAATTAGAGGTTTCGTCGTCCTCTAGGGAAATACAATAGTCGAATTTAGATTTTCTTACAAATTAATGAGAACATGTACAGTGTTTCAGTTCGAAATTGAACTATTTATTATGAAACTCTGATACCCAAATTAAGACTTTCGACATTGTATTTCCCTAGATAACCAAGAAATCTGGAATTTGAATAAAAATAAATTGTATATGACGATCAGGCTCTATGGAACAAAACTCTAAGATGGCGTCCAGCAACTTCCGGTGGTGAAGACTCTTAATATTACTAAGAACGATTTACCCTATAACCTAAAATTAACAAAAGGACTATTTCTTTAATATTTTGTTAACAAATTTAGGTTAGAACTTACGAAACAGCAGTAACTTTTATCTACAATTTCCGAGTTCGGCCATCCTATTACGCAAATAATTGAATATCTATGGTCCGGGAGCAGTTATGAGGTACCGTTTCCTAAATCGGCTGGGACACAACAGAAACACGCACAACTACTTTACTTTATTACTGCAGATATTTCGTATTTATCTTCTACATTCATTAATGAATTTCTAGATTTTTGTTCGGCGGATTTAGACCCCTAATATTATTATTTTATAAACATATTTGGTTTCAATCGAAAGCTCTTATATAGTCTAAATGTGCCTTTCGGGGTATTGAAAAACATCCAACCTCAGGGCTCCGCCTTATTTGCACTTAAGGTTCCAATGTTAATCTTATGGAGTTAAATAATTTACTTAGACTAACAGCTGATAATTATGTAAATAGTTCAAAACATCTGACCCTGTGCCTGCAAGATTTCCGTGTGGAGAACGGGACACCTGCTAGTCCGTATTAACCAATGTCATTCTCTTCTTCGCGTTCCTTCAATTCCATATACTTGTAATTAATACCTCAAAAGTGCGGCATCGTTGCTGGCAGATATAAGGCTTAAGAAAGAAAGAAACGGAAAAGCACCGCATATTCACAACGCAACATATAGGACATTCCTTTATGGCAGTCAAATAGCCCCATACTCAATTTCCTTAGATGGCGGCAGTATAGCACTTTTTGAAAGCGTTCGAATAGCTTCGCTGTGATATTTATTTTTTGTTTTTTAAGCGTTTCGGGGCTTTAAATTGAACATTTATAATAATTTTGGACTTAGATCTTCTCATTCCACCTCCAAAAATAGTTATGTGTAATTTGTATTACTTTAGATCTGTGAAAATTATAACAATTTAATGGTTTTTAGATCTACCGAAGTAAAACCTGAGGACTTTTTTTTGGCTATCGTAGGCATTACAAAACATAAGAGAATAATGAGATGTGATATAGCCAGTAGACAGTAGTATTTTGTATTTATATTATAATCGAAAATCTTATATTGATATTGTGTTTGCATTTGGAATTACCACGGCTGTCAAATATACAATTCCACTAATTACTGTTCTTCCATAAGTTCAACTTTAAAAGCCTGTAAGGCGTGGCCTTAGGGCCGATGCAAATTATAAGGGGGTTCTGCTCATGTACACGAAAATACCTTAATAACGGTATCCATAAATTTTTCAACGAAGTTCACACCCTGAGATAAATGGAGGACATATTTTGTGCTTACCTATAAATATAGCAGAGTTATTTTCTGTATATGGATCACCGTACGGCTCATCTACGAGGAGTTATAGCATGAAATTTTCAGGATAGGTTCCTTTAGGTTACAGCTGTTGTACCTGACTCTCAGTTTCCTCTAAAACCTCTAGGCCTTCTTCCCGTGGGACATTCAAAATTCCAATGTCAATCAAATGATACCATACTGTTACAGTTTCCTGCTATTTATTTAACGAAATTCAAATCAACAGCTGTTTTTCAACTTTATTTTATATCCCGGTGAAACCGGTATAATAAGCTCGTAATGAAATAAAAAATAAAAAACCATTGACAACCTTACCTCTCAAAACGTAGTGCAGTTTTAAACATTAGAAGCGATAGGTAAAGTCCAAACAAATCAATAATAAATTTAAATCAATCGATATTATTAGTTTTAAAATATAATAAAGATTGTTACTCACATCTTCTCCAGGGAGGTTATGAACATCAGCTGTATCATCACCACCCTGTAAATGAGTACATGAATTATGACATGTATTTATTATATTTGTATCAAGTTTACACTAAAATGAGTTCCATTCAACCATTAAGTCTTCGGGTTTTTGAGGAGTTTCTCTTATAACAACATTTACATAGTTTTCATTTTGTTGTACATAGCTAATGTTGGTTGTTGGCATCGTTTAGTTTGATAAGGGATATCCTACCTTTAAAAGTTGTTGATAATTATATATAGTTAAATTTGTGCAATGCGAAAAAGTTTGTATCACTAAATTTCTATGACACTAAATTTTATTTAAGGCGGATCAGCACCCTTTTAAAGAGACAAATCTAGCGAAAAGGTCTGATAGTATTAGTCTAAGAATTGCTTATAAGTAATCGTCTATCAAATTATCTGTAAATGAAAACCAAAAACAACAACTAATTATTAGTGTTGCAGGTGGAGCAAGAGGTGTAGCTGGTTCCTGCAAGAAAATTAAACCAGAAGCAATTAAAGTAGTTAAATTTAAATAGAACCCTGCTTGTAAATTATATACTGAAAGAAATATTTTTGGCATTGAATTATTATATAATAGTAACATTTGAACATTAAGATATTTTTTTACTTTTTTTATTACACTGTTATTTTGAGTCGTTGGTGTAGTGGACAAGGCGACGGACTTTTATATCATGGCAGAGAACCTGCCGTGGGTTCAAGTTAAAATCCCAGTCTTGACGTAAATTGTAACACTACTCTACATCTCGTGGCTCACCTCTTAGCATGGCTCTATGATGAAGGTATAATAATTGCACGTAAAAATATCTAATTAATCCTAAAACATATAAATTGAATCAATTTTGCATTTTCTTGTAATTACGAAACATTAATTGATGTATGAACGAAGTAAAGGATCCTATGTATTAACAGAGAAAAATGATTCATTGTCCTTCGGAGTGTGGGTGTGAGTTCGTAATGCAATATCGTGAAAACACCTGCACCGATTGTTTTTAGATTTGATACACATGTTTTCTAATGCACTTCAAGCATCCAGTTCGAAAATATAACACATTCGTAACACAGTTTTTTAATAATTGATATTTAATAGTTTTAAATTTCCATAAGATAAAGCATTACATAAAAATTACTGCTTGTAAAGTACGAGATACTAATACAATATTGTTTCGTAAATTCAAGAAACTCCTAAAATATAGTCCTATTTATATGTTTTATTATTAAATAAATAATGTACTGTCCGTTTAACATGAGTTTATTCATTTTATCAAAGGTTTTTAGATTTTATCAGTTTATGATCTTTAAATACCCCCCTCATAGCAAACCTGATTATTCAGTCAATTTCCAATGTACTTCACACTGCATAGGCAACTGTATATATATATTTTAGCGAATTTCCCCTATAGGGAAGAAGCTATTACCGTAGTCGGCATGGTAAGACCTAGGCCCGGGACCATGATAACTTTTCGTTTTGAGGTCCCCAGACACCAAAAACACCATTCGTTCGATACTGTATATATATATATATATATATATATATATATATCTATATATATATATATATATATGTGTCCGTGAGCACGATAACTCTCGTAAAAATGATCCGATTTTGACGAAATTTGGTATAAATATGTAAAGCAGCATTTATGACTTTAAGTTCGAAAACCAGACAGATCGACCTATCCAAAGGGGTATTTTGGGGGGGTTTTGTACCCCAAAAATGGGTTTTTTGAATTTTTTACATATAATTTTTGAAAAAGTCAAATTTTAGTTTTGACCATTCGATTCAGCTTAAAAAAACACACAATTTGGTATTTCGATCATTCCTCTACGTCAATTGGTTACCGAGATATTGAAAGTGCTAAACACAGTACGTTGTCTAATGTTATTCTTATGGAGGAAAAGAAAATTTTTTTATCTCGCTTATTTATGAACGTATACTGACGAAACTTGGTATACAGCTTCATCTCGTTGAGGTCTATTGATATTTGCTCCAAAAAATTGTTTTTGCATAATTCTCCCGTAGCAGCAAACCTGCGTACTCAGCCCCCATGTTATTCTTATGGATAATAATTAAATGCTCTGTCTCCCTTAATTATGAACATAAATGAATAAAAACTGGTATACGACTTCACCTAGTTGAGTTATATTGACATTAGCATAAAAACCCATTTTTTGTGTTCCTTGTTGCAGCAAACCTGCGTACTCAGCCCCAATGTTATTCTTATGGAGATTAATTAAAATTGTATATATAGCTTATTTGTGAATATATTTTTATGAAACTTGGTAAGTGGCTTTATGTAGTATTAAGACATTTATATCTTCATTGGAAATTCGCTGAGTATGCAGGTTTGCTGCGACGGGGGTATTTAAGGATTTGGACCTTAAATATAATATCATTTAAGAGTCTTCATCACCGGAAGTTGCCGGACGCCATCTTGAGGTTTTGTTCCAAATCGCTAAACTTAATTTTATGCCTCCGTTACTCCTCACCTGATCGTCACAAACGATTCATTTTGGTGTCAAATTAGAGGTTTCGTCGTCCTCTAGGGAAATACAATAGTCGAATTTGGATTTTCTTACAAAATAATGAGAACATGTACAGTGTTTCAGTTCAAAATTGAACTATTTATTATGAAACTCTGATACCCAAATTAAGACATTCGACATTGTATTTCCCTAGATAACCAAGAAATCTGGAATTTGAATAAAAATAAATTGTATGTGACGATCAGGCTCTATGGAACAAAACTCTAAGATGGCGTCCAGCAACTTCCGGTGATGAAGACTCTTAATATTACTAAGAACGATTTACCCTATAACCTAAAATTAACAAAAGGACTATTTCTCTTATATTTTTTTAACAAATTTAGGTTGGAACTTACGAAACAGCAGTAACTTTTATCTACCATTTCCGAGTTCGGCCATCCTATTACGCAAATAATTGAATATCTATGGTCCGGGAGCAGTTATGAGGTGCCGTTTCCTAAATCGGCTGGGACACAACAGAAACACGCACAACTACTTTATTAGTGCAGATATTTCGTATTTATCTTCTACATTCTTTAATGAATTTCTAGATTTTTGTTCGGCGGATTTAGACCCCTAATATTATTATTTTATGAACATATTTGGTTTCAATCGAAAGCTCTTATATAGTCTAAATGTGCCTTTTGGGGTATTGAAAAACATCCAACCTCAGGGCTCCGCCTCATTGGCACTTAAGGTCTCCAATGTTAAACTTATGGAGTTAAATAATTTACTTAGACTAACAGCTGATAATTATGTAAATAGTTCAAAACATCTGACCCTGTGCCTGCAAGATTTCCGTGTGGAGAACGGGACACCTCCTAGTCTGTATTAACCAGTGTCATTCAATTCGTTGCGTTCCTTCAATTCCATATACTTGTAATTAATACCTCAAAAGTGCGGCATCGTTGCTGGCAGATATAAGGCTTAAGAAAGAAAGAAACGGAAAAGCACCGCATATTCACCACGCAACATATAGGACATTCTTTTATGCCAGTCAAATAGCCCCATACTCAATTTCTTTAGATGGCGGCAGTATAACACTTTTTGAAAGCGTTCGAATAGCTTCGCTGTGATATTTATTTTGTGTTTTTTAAGCGTTTCGGGGCTTTAAATTGAACATTTATAATAATTTTGTACTTAGATCTTCTCATTCCACCTCCAATAATAGTTATGTGTAATTTGTATTACTTTAGATCTGTGAAAATTATAATAATTTAATGGTCTTTAGATCTACCTAAGTAAAACCTGAGGACTTTTTTTTGGCTATCGTAGGCATTACAAAACATAAGAGAATAATGAGATGTGATATAGCCAGTAGAATGTAGTATTTTGTATTTATATTATAATCCAAAAACTTATATTGATATTGTGTTGGCATTAGGAATTACCACGGCTGTCAAATATACAATTCCACTAATTACTGTTCTTCCATAAGTTCAACTTTAAAAGCGTGTAAGGCGTAGCCCTGAGGGCCGATGCAAATTATAAGGGGGTTCTGATCATGTACACGACAATACCTTAATAATGGTATTCATGAATTTTTCTACGAAGTACACACCCTGAGATAAATGGAGGACATATTTTGTGCTTACCTATAAATATAGCAGAAGTATTTTCTGTATATGGATCACAGTACGGCTCATCTACGAGGAGTTATAGCATGACATTTTCAGGATAGGTTCCTTTAGGTTACAGCTGTTGTACCTGACTCTCAGTTTCCTCTAAAACCTCTAGGGCTACTTCCCGTGGGACATTCAAAATTCCAATGTCAATCAAATGATACCATACTGTTACAGTTTTCTGCTTTTTTTTAACGAAATTCAAATCATCAGCTGTTTTTCAACTTTATTTTATATCCCAGTGAAACCGGTATAATCAGCTCGTAATGAAATAAAATATAATAAACCCTTGACAACCTTACCTCCCAAAACGTAGTGCAGTTTTAAACATTAGAAGCGATAGGTTAAGTCCAAACAAATAAATAAAAAGTAAAATCTATCGATATTATTAGTTTCAAAATATAATAAAGATTGTTACTCACATCTTCTCCAGGGAGGTTATGAACATCAGCTGTATCATCACCACCCTGTAAATGAGTACATGAATAATGACATGTATTTATTAAATATTTGTATCAAGTTTACCCTAAAATGAGTTCCACTCAACCATTAAGTCTTCGGGTTTTTGTGGAGTTTCACTTATAACAACATTTACATAGTTTTCATTTCGTTATACATAGCTAATTTTGGTTGTTGGCATTGTTTAGTTTGATAAGGGATATCCTACCTTTAAAAGTTGTTGATAATTATATATAGTTAAATCTGTGCAATACGAATATGTTTGTATCACTAAATTTCTATGACACTAAATTTTATTTAAGGCGGATCAGCACCCTTTTAAAGAGACGAATCTAGCGAAAATGTCTGATAGTATTAGTCTAAGAATTGCTTATAGGTAATCGTCTATGAAATTATCTGTAAATGAAAACCAAAAACAACAACTAATTATTAGTGTTGCAGGTGGAGCAAGAGGTGTAGCTAGTTCCTGCAAGAAAATTAAACCAGAAGCAATTAAAGTAGTTAAATTTAAACAGAACCCTGCTTGTAAATTATATAGTAAAAGAAATATTTTGGCATTAAATTATTATATAATAGTAACATTTGAACACTAAGATATTGTTTACTCTTTTTATTACACTGTTATTTTGAGTCGTTGGTGAAGTGGACAAGACGACGGACTCTTATATCATGGCAGGGAACCGGCCATGGGTTCAAGTTAAAATCCCAGTCTTGTCATGTAAATTGTAACACTACTCTTCATCTCGTCGCTCACCCCTTAGCGTGGCTTTATGATGAAGGTATAATAATTGCACGTCAAAATATCTAATTAATCCTAAAACATATAAATAGAATCATTTTTGTATTTTCTTGTAATTACGAAACATTAATTGATGTATGAACGAAGTGAAGGATCCTATGTATTAACAGAGAAAAATTATTCACTGTCCGTCGGTGTGTGGGTGTGTGTTAATGCAATATCGTGAAAACGCCTGCACCGATAATTTTTAGATTTGATACACATGTTTTTCAATGCATTTCAAATATCTAGTTCAAAAATATCACACATTAAATGGACAGTTATTTATTAATAGATATTTACAAGTTTTAAATTTCCATAAGATAAAGCATTAGATAAAAATTACTGCTTGTAAAGTACGAGATACTAATAAAATATTGTTTCGTAAATTCAAGAAACTCCTAAAATATAGTCCTATTTATATGTCTTATTATTAAATCAATAAAGTACTGTCCGTTTAACATGAGTTTATTCATTTTATCAAAGGTTTTTAGATTTTAAATAAAATACCAGTTTTTATAAATAAAGTTAACGTGGACTATGATGTGAATAATTTGAGTAGTTAATAGTTTATCCACTAGATTGCAGCAGCCATTTACATCATATTTACTTCTGCCAGCTGTTTTCTTTTATCAGTTTATGATCTTTAAATACCCCCTTCATAGCAAACCTGATTATTCAGTCAATTTACAATGTATCTCACTGCATAGGCGTATATATATATATTTATGGATTTGGACCTTAAATATAATTACATTTAAGAGTCTTCATCACCGGAAGTTGCCTCTCGCCATTTTGGTCATTTGTTCCATTACGCTAATGTTAATTTTATGCCTCCGTTACTCCTCACCTGATCGTCACGAACGATTCATTTTGGTGTCAAATTAGAGGTTTCGTCGTCCTCTAGGGAAATACAATAGTCGAATTTGGATTTTCTTACAAATTAATGAGAACATGTACAGTGTTTCAGTTCGAAATTGAACTATTTATTATGAAACTCTGATACCCAAATTAAGACATTCGACATTGTATTTCCCTAGAGGACCAAGAAATCTTGAAATTGACAAAAAATAAATTGTATGTGACGATCAGGATTTATGGAACAAAACTCTAAGATGGCGTCCAGCAACTTCCGGTGATGAAGACTTAATATTACTAAGAACGATTTACCCTATAACCTAAAATTAACAAAAGGACCATTTCTTTAATATTTTGTTAACAAATTTAGGTTAGAACTTACGAAACAGCAGTAACTTTTATCTACCATTTTCGAGTTTGGCCATCCTATTACGCAAATACTTGAATATCTATGGTCGGGGAGCAGTTATGAGGTGCCGTTTCCTAAATCGGCTGGGACACAACAGAAACACGCACAGCTACTTTATTAGTGCAGATATTTCGTATTTATCATCTACATTCTTTAATGAATTTCTAGATTTTTGTTCGGCAGATTTAGACCCCTAATATTATTATAGTAGTAAGGCCCAGCGCTTTGGGCCCAACATGGAGTCTTATGGAGAATAGAATAACATGGACTCTTATGGAGAATAGATTAACATGGACTCTTATGGAGAATAGAATAACATGGGCTCTTATGAGGGAATGGAATTAGTGTGTAATTGGCTCCCTCTGTGGTTCTTTTGCTACCCTTTGTGGTTGATTATTTATCATTTTCATCCCCATGTGGTTAATTATTTAGCCCTCGTGTCCTTCTGTTGTTAATCATCTAGCCTTCTGTGGTAATTATTTGACCCTCGTGTCTTTCTAAATATTTAACCCGCGCGTCCTTCTGTCTCCTTCTGTGTATCTAACTACAGCTCCTGTTCTCTCAGCGTACTGTAGCTGACGAGTCGTAACACTTTAAGTAACCTGATTGGCTGACGTGTTAATTCGTGTCCTTCCGTTGGTAATCATCTAGCCTTCTATGGTAATTATTTAACCCTCATGTCCTTCTGTCTCCTTCTGTGTATCTAACTACAACTCCTGTTCTCTCAGCGTACTGTAGCTGACGAGTCGTAACACTTTAAGTAACCTGATTGGCTGGCGTGTTAATTCGTGTCCTTCTGTGGTAATTATTTGAACTACGTTACCTTCTACATATTTAACCCTCGTGCCCTTCTAAACATCTAACCTCCGCTTCCTTCTGCAAATCTAATCTCACCTCCTTCTGCGTATCTAACTGCAACATCCACAACAAGTCTTTGTCAGCAAACTTGCCGTTACCTGTTAAAATACTGTTCTGTGATTGGCCGGAATAAGCTGGCACCCCATTGGTTGTAATTAGGCGTCCTGCCCTCTGATTGGTCCAGACACCCGCAACCAACAACACCTGCTCTCTTGCCGCGCATTTTCTCCCTCTCTTTGCTCTCAGCTTTCGTTGCGATCAGACGTGTCCCTGTGTTGCTCCGTTTGCTGCGCTTGGCAAAGATAAGCTTGAGCGTTTGCTTACCCTATCCTAGTGTAACATAACCTCACTTTTTCTAACCTCGCTCTTTACACTCCAACTTTACTGTATTATATTCATTTTCCGTGCATGGTATACTTCATTTTATTTTTTGTGATGTATGCGTGTTTATTGTCTTGGCTAGAGTAGTGTTGTGTTTGTGTTTAATTGTTTGATTTGATAGTTTACAGTAAAGAAGTAAACATACCCTCACTTTCTCGTGGCTAAAGTAGTGTTGTGTTGACTGTCATAACCTCACTCTCAGTAACCTTATTTTTTTGCCCTGGTTCTTTTGAACTGTAGATTCACCTCAGTAACCTCACCTTCTATTCTTGTTCTTTAAAACAGTTTTGGTTAGAACAGTTTTTGTATGTGTTGACTAACAGTAATCTCACTTTTCCGAGCCGCTGAGCGAGGAAAGAGTAAGAAGAAGATTTTCCCGCCAAATTTTCCCGCCAAATTTTCCCGCCAAACGTTCCTGCCAAATTAGCGCGTCAAAAAAAATTAGCGCCAAACCTAACCTCACTTTCTTGTGTCAAGAGTATTGTTGTGTTTTATATGCTGAGTAACAGTA
The DNA here is from genome assembly GCA_963675035.1 of Allygus modestus. NCBI lineage: Eukaryota > Metazoa > Arthropoda > Insecta > Hemiptera > Cicadellidae > Allygus > Allygus modestus. Next base: position 143,997,081 of record OY776112.1, on the reverse strand, counting down.
ATCTCACTTTCTATTCTTGTTCTTTTGGTTAGAGTAGTGTTTTCTACCTTCCTTAGAGTTAACTTTTGGTAACTTGTAGTTCTGATTTGACCTGCGTAGTTTGTGTGTTAGTGTTTTTCTGACTTGCGTAGTGGTACAGAGGTACCGTGCTTTTTTAGATCCTCTGTACCTGTTATTTTAGAGAACTTGATCAGTGACTTTAAAGTATCAGTTCTAGACGTAACCGTTCCAATAGTAACAGTTACCTTCTCTATCTTGTTCATGTTATAACATTGGAAACTGCTACAAAGTAACGGTTCCAAATGGTTACAGTTCCAACAATGTAACAGTTCCAACAGTTCCAACGGTAACCGTTCCAAAAGTAACAGTTCCAGTAGACCAATCAGTGACAAAGTAACAGTTCCGTTCTCTATATAGCTCTTACAACAAGCTCTGGTTCTTCAGTCTGATTTCAGTCGTCACACTGGTCAGACGTGTCCCTGCGCTGCTCTTGCGTAAGTGTTCTCTTGCACAGATTATTATTGATTCTGCGTAATTCAGTTGTATCAGTGTGAGTTTGACTCTAGTCGGTGTGTTTGCTCTTTTAAGCGCTAGTAAAGTTTAGCTTGTTTTCAGTATTTGATTCTTTGTTGAAAGATGGAAGTTTCTAAAAAGGACCCTCAAAACCCGATAAATTTAATTAGTAAAGATCAAACCTATGTTAGAAAATTCAGACTTTACGGGACTAACACTGTTTTCAAATTCACTAATCCTCCCAAGGGTATCTCTGAGTTTGATTGGATTCGTAAGGGTCTTAATCAAATTGTTGAAAAAGCTAAAGCCGATGCTGTACCCACTGATTATCTAGGGTTTAAAATGCAATCAATAAATTTAAAAAGTGCAGAGCCGGGGTACGTAGATTTTAGACCGGTCTCTGAAGTTAGCAGTGATGTCCTTTGGCAAATTTTCGGAGGCATAATTCAATCAAATTCCGAATCTATTAAGTCTACAGACACGTTCAAAGTAGATGTAGCACGGGTAAACGTTCCAGTAGGTTCTGGGAGGGTAAGACCTGACTTTTATAATACATTTGATGAAGAATGTTATGCTAGGAAGGGTATTGTAGTAATTAATAATAAAGACAATTTATGCCTGGCTAGAGCGTTGGTAGTAGGTAAAGCACTTGCAAAAAATGATCCTCAGTATAAAGCAATCCAAAGAGACAAGGGGAAAAGACAAACTTTCAGAGCTAATAAGCTCATAGCAAAAGCCCGTGTAGAAATGCCGGAGTAAGGCGCCGGTATCCCTGAGCTTGAAAAATTCCAGTCCCATCTTAAAAAATACAAAATTACCGTCTACAACTACGACAGAAAAGGTCGGGATGTCTATTTTGAAGGAGGTAATGAAGATGCTAAATTTAAAATAAATCTTCTGTTTCACAACGGTCATTATAATGTAATTACAAACTTAACTGCAGCGTTTGTTTGTAATTTCTTTTGTGAAGCCTGCCACATCCCTTTTGACCACAAATCAGAGCATCGATGCTCTAACAGATGCTCGTCCTGCCATACTATCTCCCCACCCTGTAAACTAAAACACGGAGGCATTACATGTCGTTTTTGCTGTCGTTTCTTCAAAAATGAGCGGTGTTTAATAGCCCATCAAGGGCAAGTTTGTAAAACTTTAAAACTCTGCCGTGACTGTAAGAAAATGATTCATCCAAAAAAACGTAAGACAGCTCACGTATGCGGAGAAGTTTACTGTAAGCCCTGTGAAGCGTTCAAAGACCCAGCGCATCAGTGTTGCATGAGGGTAGATAGGAGAACTCCGAAAGACCGTGATTTTTTGTTTATTTTCTTTGACTTGGAGACTCGCCAAGATGAGTCTCTCCCCTCTGACGAAAATCAAAAAGTACATAAAGTTAACTTGTGTGTCTCACAACAGTACTGTTTTAAATGTATTAATGGGGGTGAGTGTGAAACTTGCTCAGAACGGCAAAGGGTATTTGAAAAAGAACCGGTAAAACAGTTTATGGACTATGTAATGGAAATTCGAAAAAAATTTAAAGATGTTTGTGTAATTGCCCACAACGGGCAGGGTTTTGATTTCCAATTCATACTACAGTATATTATGGAAGAAACTAAATTTACCCCAAAAATAACTCCTCGGGGAACTAAAGCTATTTTGATTGAAGTAGCAAACGTAAGGTTTGTGGACTCACTTAGCTACTTTCCCATGGCCCTCTCTTCGCTCCCTAAAGCTTTTGACCTGCCTCCCGTGAAAAAGAAGGGCTACTTCCCGCATCTTTTTAATACATTGGCAAACCAAAATTATGTAGGCCCTATGCCCGACAAAAACTACTGTTGCCCCGAGTCCATGTTTGAGAAACCACACAAGGCCTTTGAGATTTGGTACGAGGAACGAGTCGCTGAAGACTACGTGTTTGATTTTAAAAAGGAAATCTTGGAGTACTGTATTTCGGACGTAGAAATCCTAGCTCAAGCGTGTATTAAATTTAGAGCCTTACTTCTTCAAGAGTGTAACGTAGATCCTTTTCTCGAGGCTATCACAATAGCCAGTGCCTGTAACTTGGCCTTCCGCCGTAACTTCTTAAAAGAAAATACTATTGGACTTATACCAAAATCAGGGTACCGACTGACTGACAATCAGTCAGCCGTTGCTTTACAGTGGTTAACATGGGAGGAGGAGAAACGTGGAATAAAGATTCAACATGTGGGCCGGGGTAAAGAGGTAAGAATTAAAGGAATGAAAGTAGATGGGTTTGACGGTGAGCGAATTTATGAGTTTCACGGGTGTTATTGGCATGGCTGCCCAAAATGTTATCAATTCAGCAGAGAAGAACCTCTGAAGGAGGATCCCTCAGACAGTTTGCATCTCTGTTACGAGAGAACCAAGTCTAAAATGGCAAGATTTAATAGCTATGAGGTTGTAGAGATGTGGGAGTGTGAGTTTAAAAATTTGAAGAAGGACAAAAAGTTAAATCACCTGAACCAATTGTCCATTCTAAACACACTTCCACTTAATCCTAGAGATTCCTTCTTTGGAGGCAGGACGGGTAATACTAAAACGTATTGTAAATGTGAAGAGGGAGAAACAATTCAATACGTTGATGTCTGTTCCCTCTACCCATATGTAAATAAATATTGTAAGTATCCCGTGGGTCATCCTACTGTTTACGTTGGAAATGAGTGCCGAGAGAGAGGTCATGAAATAGAGGGCTTGTTAAAATGTAAGATTCTACCTCCTTACAACTTGTATCATCCCATACTCCCCACAAAAATGAATAATAAATTGATGTTTGTGTTGTGTAGAACTTGCGGGGAGACTTTAAACCAAGGGGAATGTTTTCATGATAGTGAGGAAAGGGCGATGGTAGGAACATGGACTATGGATGAAATCAGGAAAGCTGTAGAAAAAGACTATATGATTTTGGACATGTATGAGTTGTGGGAGTATGAAGTTGCCACTTATGAGAAAGGGGGACTTTTTACCGATTTTATTAATAAATTCTTGAAAGTAAAGCAGGAAGCCTCAGGGTATCCCGCTTGGTGTAAAACACAGGAAGATAAAGACAAGTATGTTTCTGATTTCTTTGAGTGTGAGGGTATTCAATTGGACAAAGACAAAATTGCTAAAAACGGGGGTTTGAGATCGGTAGCCAAACTCATGCTAAACAGTTTTTGGAGCAAGTTTGGTCAACGCGAAAACATGACAAACACTTCAATTGTGAGAGACTCTAAAGAATTGTTCAATTCGTTAACTCAACCAGGAACAAAAGTAAAGTTTGTTGAAGTAATTAACCAGGAGGTTTTATTAGTTAATTGGCAGAATGTTGATGAAGCTAGTGAGCCTCTAAAAACTGTAAATGTTGTAATTGCTGCCTACACTACAGCTCATGCGAGACTTAAACTTTATGAACACTTGGAGGCTTTGGGTGGGCAAGTCCTTTACTATGACACAGATAGTTGTATTTATTTATACCGGGAAGGACTGTACAGGGTCCCTACGGGAGATTACCTCGGGGAAATGACCGATGAATTGGCAGGTGACTACGGGCCCGGCTCTTATATCGTAGAGTTTGTTTCTGGGGGGCCTAAAACTTACACGTACCTTGTCTGGTCAACCAAAAAGCAAAAACTAGAATCTGTGTGTAAAATAAAAGGCCTCACCCTCAATTTAAAAACCTCCGAAACATTAAATTTTGAACAATTGAAAAAGATGGTCCTTTTTGAAGCTGCTGAAATACTAGAAATTGAAGAAAACAGAATTAGGAGAACAAAGCGACGAGAAGTCGTTACAGTAAGTGAAATTAAAAAGTTTAAAATTACAGGACCCAAGAGAAAATTTAATGATGATCACAATACCCTGCCTTTCGGCTTTAAAAAACAAAGAGTTGCTTAACGGAGCTGTCACTCACACGGGTACTGTGTGCATATACCTCTAAACATCAGCTCTATCAAATCATTCTGTTCTGAGACGCGGTAGTGAACGGACGTGCCTGTGTTTTTTACCCTGTATTTCTCTCCTTGTAGAATGCCTGCTGAACGAAATACATCCGCTATTCAAGCGGTGTTTTTAAAGTTTATATCTAAAAGAAAGTTAAATGAAAATTCAAAATGTCGCATTACATGCTCAGAGTATGAGTTCTTTCTTACTGGGCCAATAAATGCATGGGAATGGCCTTTGATGTTCTCGGAGTATATAGTAGATAAAATAATGGAGAACCCCTCATCAAACACCTACATCGGAGTAGCAATAAAGCATGGTGATGTTTCGGGAAATATACCGGTTCTGCCTTTAGGGAATTTAACACCGTCAGTTTTTGATGATCACTTTGAAGAAATATTTTGTAACGTTGAGAAACTATCTGGTGTTTTACGTCTTGAAGTAACACTTGTCTCAATTCCATGTTGCTACCTAAAGGTAGCACCTTTCCCTACGGAGCAGCGTTACTCTTGTATATACCAAATGTCACTAGTTCAGTTACATCATTCTGCTCCAAGTCGCGGTACTGATCAGACGTTCTTCTGCGCTCCTTTTTCCTGTACTATTGAGTAAATTGCGACATGGCTGCCAAGTTCTATACATTCAATAACAACCCGGTATTGGTTCTGTTTGATAATGAAGGAAAGCCATGGTTTCAAGCTAAAGACGTAGCTAATGCTCTAAAGCATGTTAATGGCTGGAGTGCAGTTCGGAAACATGTAGATGACAGTGATAAATTAACTGTTGGTAGTTTTTCTGACACACAAAAACAGGGCGTTGGGCCTATTGAGAAAACAACGGTTTTCATAAATTAAACGGGATTATGTTCTTTGATGTTAAAATCAACTACTCCTGAGGCAAGACTGTTAGTAAGAAGTCTGTTGCCGGAGAAGTTTTACCTTACTTACACAAATATGAAGGATAAAAGTTCATTTTAAATGTATTTTTTTCTTTAAAATCACAAGTTCCCACTGTATGTATGTGTGTGTGTGTGTGTGTGTGTGTGTGTGTGTGTGTGTGTGTGTGTGAGTGTGTGTGTGTGTGTGTGTGTGTGAATTAAGGTCCCTGGTGCGGGTGACGAAAAGCCCCGTAAACCTGAATGAAGGTCACTGGCGCGGGTGACAAAAAGACCCGTAAACCTGAATGTGTGATGAAGGGCTTAGTAGATTGAGGCGCCGGGCTAACACCCCGGCTACTCCTTCGAACCACCCGGTGTGAATGAAGGGCTATGTACATTGAGGCGCCTGGCTAATACCCAGGTTACTCCTTGGAACAGTCCGTATGGTGGGACTTGTAAAATAATAAAAATGAAAACTGCGCCTTGATGTCCGCGAAGTGCTACGCTCGAAAATATTTTCGAGTGGGGTCTTATAAAAAAAAGACCCGGCAGTCGCTCAGCCATCAGGCAGGGCTAAACCCTTTGTAAGTCCAGGGTTGTGGGGAGGTTGGCGTAAAAAACCGTGAAACCGTTTGTTGTAATCCTCTGACTGTCAGAGAAAACCGGATGGAAAGGCGCAACAAAAAAAAAGATAAAAATAAAAATACAAAAAATAAAGCAAAAAACAAACAAAAAATATAAAAGGAGGTAGCATTTTGTTATGGAGTGGCTACCACTGTGAGATGCGATGGTCGGGGCCTCTCACCCCAGAGGTTAGGCCTCCAGGGGAAGCTCTGGGTAACCAAGAAGAACGCGCCAACGCTCCTACGGCCTAGCCTAAAGGCTTACCGTGGTGTGGAAACGTGAGCGATCAAAATTATTTCACCGGGGTTAGAAGTGTTTAGCCGATAAATTTAAAAAGATCCCCGTTAAGGTGAAATGTAACACATTATAATGTAGCTTCAGCGGAGGCAGGAGTAAATGACCGAGAAATTTAAGAAGTTTCGGTCAAGTTAAATGTAGCCCCGGTAGAGTATTTTAAATAATTTTTGACAGAATTGACGATAAATTAGACCGTCAGAGTACCTCACGGTCCCCGGTGATCAGTTTTTAACGAACCTAAACATATTCATCCGAGAAATTACACCATCAATCTGCAGAACCACCAGGACTCAGACAAAAATAACCAACTCAGAGCGAAATACTGTATAATTTCTGTCCTTCTAAAGAATGCATTTTATGTTTGTTGTCTTTTATGTACTCATGGTGTGTAATTTGTTACAAACTCTCTGAAACTGGTGTTGGTTACAATCCTTTTACTAGTAAATTCAGTAGAATTATATATTGATTCAGTTTGTTACAGAGTTTTACAAGCAATCAACTACAACAAAAAGACAACTTTACAAAATACCCTACAGTCTCTTTTTACACATTATTTTTAATTCATTAACAGGGGGCCCGGAGGGTCCAACACTTAGAATTATTCCACTTCTAGTGTATGTAACACAGTTTTAAGATGACTCCAAATTACTACTCTAGACCATATTCAAAAGTATTTTGGTTGGGGGTAAAGTACATTTAAGACAAAATTAATCGGAAAAAACTAACTCCCTACCTTACCATGCCCATACCATACCCATACCATACCCATACCATACCAATTCCATACCCATACCATACTCATACCATACCAATTCTATACCATATCATCCAGTACAATACCATGCCATATTAATGTTTCAAAGAGCATCGCGATTTTCGACCCTTGTCGGGATGCCAAGAGTAACAAAACTACCTTCAGTTTATTTTATTAAAGGCGAGTCCCATTTCCAGACCCTTGGAGCAGGGAATAGTTTTCTTCCCTGTCCATTTCTGCTAGTGTTTCATTTCAGTACATATTAAAAAGTAATCCTACTAAAATAAGCTTAAAGTTACAAGTATTCCTTTAATTTACATACACTCCCTCTATACTAAACAGAAAAAATCTCCACTCATGAAACTAAAAATCCAGTTAATATACTAACAATCTAATAAAAGACAGAGACATGACCCAAAATAACAGCTAAAATACACAAATACCCCCGTCGCAGCAAACCTGCGTCCTCAGCAAATTTCAAATGCAAAATATTTGTCTTAATACCACATGAAGCCGCATACCAAGTTTCATAAAAATATATTCACATATAAGCGATTTTAATTATTATCCATAAGAATAACATTGGTAATGAGTACGTAGGTTTGCTGAAACAAGGAACATAAACAATTGGTTTTTATGCAAATATAAATATAATTCAACTAGGCGAAGCCACATACCAAGTTTCATCAATATTCAATCATAAATAAGCGCCATATAACATTTTAGTTATTCTCCATAAGAATAACATGGGGGCTGAGTAAGCAGGTTTGCTGCAACGAGGAACAAAAAAAGTTTTTTATGCAATTATCAATATAACTCAACCAAGTGAAGCTACATACCAAGTTTTATTAATTTATGTTCATAATTAAGGGAGTCATTACATTTTACTTATTCTCCATAAGAATAACATGGGGGCTGAGTACGCAGGTTTGCTGCAACGAGGAACAAAAAAAGTTTTTTATGCAATTATCAATATAACTCAACCAAGTGAAGCTACATACCAAGTTTTATTAATTTATGTTCATAATTAAGGGAGTCATTACATTTTACTTATTCTCCATAAGAATAACATGGGGGCTGAGTACGCAGGTTTGCTGCTATGGGAATAATCAACAAAAAATCAATTTTTTGTGCAAATATCAATATACCAGTACTACGTGAAGCCACATACCAAGTTTTATCAACATGCATTCATAAATAATCGAGATATCAAATTTTATTTATTCTCCATAAGGATAACATTGGACAACGTACTGTGTTTAGCACTTGAAATATCTCAGCATCGGTTGGGCGTAGAATCACAATTTAAACACCAAAATGATCGTTTTGTGGAGCTGAACAGATTGGTAAAAGCAAATGTGAAGTTTACATTAAAATAAACTGAGGAAAAGCCAAAAACCTTTTTCCCATAAGATTAACATGGGCGATTTTATGAGCAGGTTTTTTTGGATTTTCTCCGCAACCACTTAACCTAGGTTAATAATTCAAGATACAATATTATTTGTTTTTTTAAGCTGTAAACATGTTCAAAACCAAAATTAAGTTGTTCAAAAATGTTAGGGTGAAAATGCAAAAAACTGATTTTTGAAAAATTTAAAACCCCCATAAACCCCCCTTCCCATGGTCCGATTTTTCTGGTTTTCTAACTTAAAGTCATGAATGTCATTTTACACATTTGAGCCACATTTCTACAAAATCGGACGTTTTTTACTCAAGTTATCGCATTCACGGACACATATATATATATATATATATATATATATATATATATATATATACATATATATAAATTTGAACGAATAGTGTTTTTGTCACCTGGGGACCTCAAAACAAAAAATTATCATGGTCTCGGGCTTAAGTCTTACTATGAGACCTACGGTAATAGCTTCTTCCCTATAGGGGAAATTCGCTAAAAAAGATAAAATACACAAGAAAAAGCTAAAATACACGAAAAACAGCTAAAAGTAGCCAGAGTGCCATTTTAGCAAAGGGGGAAGTATTGACCCCCTTTACCTTCACCTTAAAGAATCAGTCAAAGTATCATCTATTTTGTGTTGGTTTGTCACAAGTTTACTTGTAGTTTGTTTCAATCACATGTATTTTAAATTATCATGATTTAAGAGTGGCTGAGGTATATGATGATGTAGAGAAAACCATACCGGAAGTGGGGGTGAACGTTTTGTTCACCCCTTTGAATTATCAATCCCAAACAATTTACATCAATGAACCAGGGCTTTACTATATTTAACATAAAAAAGAAGCAAACACCCTGAAAAAACTAGTTCAACAGAGCTTGTAGTCTGTCCAGTTTTTGTCATGTTTCTTCTTTACATAGTTTAAATTGTAGTGTGGGTTAAAAAGTAGCAAAATGCATTTCAATTACCCTAAAAACTCTCAAGATATTTAATTTTAAAGTATAGCTCCTTCAATTTTTTATACTTCCCCACAGTACAGAGTTTAAGTTGTTTTAAATCGTAGCAGAGGTTAACAAGTACATACATACCAAATTGAATTTCAATTACCCCAAAAGCTCTCAAAGTATTTAATTTTAAAGTATAGCTCCTTCAATTATTTTGATACTACATGCAGTACAGAGTTTAGGTTTTTGTAAATCGTAGCGGAGGTTAACAGGTACATACATGCCAAGTTTCGTGAAAATCGGCCAAGCCGTTTTGAGATATTTAATTTTGAAAATTTGCCCCTTCATTTGTTGAGATGCAACCCGCAACATTTAGGTTAAGACTTTTTATATGGGTAGATACCCCCCTGGAGTGCCTACACTACGTAGTACGCGGTTTTCTGGGGTCAAAATGACCCTAGGACTACTGTTTTCGAGATATTAGCGATTTTTAAGAAAATCTGACTCAATAAAGAGAAGAAAAAGAAGAGAAAAGAGAGAAGTAGTGGCGCGGAGTGGTGAAGGTGAGAGGGGAAGGTGAGGGGAGTAACATAGCATGCAGAAGAATATAATATAATACACACGAGAGAGAGAAAAAGAAGAATAAAATCAGAACACACAAGAGAGAAGAAGAAGAAATAAAACAGTGGATGGGTGAGGGGGTGAGGGGGAGGAGAAGGTGAGGGTGAGAAGAAGAAGAACACGCAAGTGCTAACAGAAGTGATCAGTAGGGTTGGCAGGGAGTGGGTCCTAACATGGGAATAGTTTTTGAAGTAAATGAATGTGTCCATGATATTTTATATATGTAAATGGTCACATTAGCGTGATGTGAGTTGGCAACAGTTTCTTTTTTTCTTAAGTTGTCAACATATATATTTTTTTCAGTCCGTTGTATTATAAATGTCTGTGAATTTACTGTTTTGAATACCCATGACTTTCTTACTTAACTGTCCATGAGCGTGACGTAATGACTCCATTATTCATAAATCAATGACTTTATTTTCTTTGGCCACGCTCTTTGGTTTACCCGTCTTTGACGTAATGATAATCTGGTGGGAAGAAAACCGAGGTTAGGAAATCTGGCGGGAAGAAAAGTAAGGTTAGGTTTGGCGCCAATATTTTTGGCGCGCAAATTTGGCGGGAAAATTTTCTTCTTACTCTTTCCGGAATAACGCGCTCTAACCACTATGCCATTTCCGGTTCTCACCTCCCGCCAACCCTACTGATCACTTCTGTTAGCACTTGCGTGTTCTTCTTCTTCTCACCCTCACCTTCCCCTCCCCCTCACCCCCTCACCCATCCACTGTTTTATTTCTTCTTCTTCTCTCTTGTGTGTTATTCTTCTTTTTCTCTCTCTCTTGTGTATTATATTATATTCTTCTGCATGCTATGTTACTCCCCTCACCTTCCCCTCTCACCTTCACCACTCCGCGCCACAACTTCTCTCTTTTTTCTTCTTTTTCTTCTCTTTATTGAGTCAGATTTTCTTAAAAATCGCTAATATCTCAAAAACGGTAAGTCCTAGGGTCATTTTGACCCCAGAAAACTGCCTACCACGTAGTGTAGACACTCCAGGGGGGTATCTACCCATATAAAAAGTCTTAACTTAAATGTTGCGGGTTGCATCTCAACAAATGAAGGGGCAAATTTTCAAAATTAAATATCTCAAAACGGCTTGGCCGATTTTCACGAAACTTGGCATGTATGTACCTGTTAACCTCCGCTACGATTTACAAAAACCTAAACTCTGTACTGCATGTAGTATCAAAATAATTGAAGGAGCTATACTTTAAAATTAAATACTTTGAGAGCTTTTGGGGTAATTGAAATTCAATTTGGTATGTATGTACTTGTTAACTTCTGCTACGATTTAAAACAACTTAAACTCTGTACTGTGGGGAAGTATAAAAAATTGAAGGAGCTATACTTTAAAATTAAATATCTTGAGAGTTTTTAGGGTAATTGAAATGCATTTTGCTACTTATTAACCCACACTACAATATAAACTATGTAAAGAAGAAACATCACAAAAACTGGACAGACTACAAGCTCTGTTGTACTAGTTTTTTCAGGGTGTTTGCTTCTTTTTTATGTTAAATATAGTAAAGCCCTGGTTCATTAATGTAAATTGTTTGGGATTGATAGTTCAAAGGGGTGAACAAAACGTTCATCCCCACTTCCGGTATGGTTTTCTCTACATCATCATATACCTCAACCACTCTTAAATCATGATAATGTAAAATACATGTGATTGAAACAAACTACAAGTAAACTTGTGACAAACCAACACAAAATAGATGATACTTTGACTGATTCTTTAAGGTGAAGGTAAAGGGGGTCAATACTTCCCCCTTTGCTAAAATGGCTCTCTGGCTACTTTTAGCTGTTTTTCGTGTATTTTAGCTTTTTCTTGTGTATTTTATCTTTTTTTGTGTATTTTAGCTGTTATTTTGGGTCATGTCTCTGTCTTTTATTAGATTGTTAGTATATTAACTGGGTTTTTAGTTTCATGAGTGGAGATTTTTTCTGTTTAGTACAGAGGGAGTGTATGTAAATTAAAGGAATACTTGTAACTTTAAGCTTATTTTAGTAGGATTACTTTTTAGTATGTACTGAAATGAAACACTAGCAGAAATGGACAGGGAAGAAAACTATACCCTGCTACAAGGGTCTGGAATTGGGACTCCCCTTTAATAAAAATAAACTGAAGGTAGTTTTTGTTACGCTTGGCATCCCGACAAGGGTCGAAAATCGCGATGCTCTTTGAAACATTAATATGGCATGGTATTGTACTGGACGATATGGTATGGAATTGGTATGGTATGAGTATGGTATGGGTATGGAATTGGTATGGTATGGGTATGGTATGGGTATGGTATGGGCATGGTAAGGTAGGGAGTTAGTTTTTTCCGATTAATTTTGTCTTAAATGTACTTTACCCACACCCAAAATACTTTTGAATATGGTCTACAGTAGTAATTTGGAGTCATCTTAAAACTGTGTTACATACACTAGAAGTGGAAATAATTCTAAGTGTTGGACCCTCCAGGCCCCCTGTTAATGAATTAAAAATAATGTGTAAAAAGAGACTGTAGGGTATTTTGTAAAGTTGTCTTTTTGTTGTAGTTGATTGCTTGTAAAACTCTGTAACAAACTGAATCAATATATAATTCTACTGAATTTACTAGTAAAAGGATTGTAACCAACACCAGTATCAGAGAGTTGGTAACAAATTACACACCATGAGTACATAAAAGACAACAAACATAAAATGCATTCTTTAGAAGGACAGAAATTACACAGTATTTCGCTCTGAGTTGGTTATTTTTGTCTGAGTCCTGGTAGTTCTGCAGATTGATGGTGTAATTTCTCGGATGAATATGTTTAAGTTCGTTAAAACTGATTACCAGGGACCGTTAGGTACTCTGACGGTCTAATTTATCGTCAATTCTGTCAAAAATTATTTAAAATACTCTACCGGGGCTACATTTAACTTGACCGAAACTTCTTAAATTTCTCGGTCATTTACTCCTGCCTCCGCTGAAGCTACATTATAATGTGTTACATTTCACCTTAACGGGGATCTTTTTAAATTTATCGGCTAAACACTTCTAACCCCGGTGAAATAATTTTGAACGCTCACGTTTCCACACCACGGTAAGCCTTTAGGCTAGGCCGTAGGAGCGTCGGCGCGTTCTTTTTGGTTACCCAAAGCTTCCCCTGGAGGCCTAACCTCTGGGGTGAGAGGCCCCAACCATCGCCTCTCACAGTGGTAGCCACTCCATAACAAAATGCTACCTCCTTTCATATTTTTTGTTTGTTTTTTGCTTTATATTTTTTGTATTTTTATTTTTATCTTTTTTTTTTGTTGCGCCTTTCCATCCGGTTTTCCCTGACAGTCAGAGGATTACCATAAACAGTTTCACGGTTTTTTATGCCAACCTCCCAACACCCCTGGACTTACAAAGGGTTTAGCCCTGCATGATGGGTGAGCGACTGCCGGGTCTTTTTTTTATAAGACCCCACTCGAAAATATTTTCGAGCTTAGTACTTCGCGGACATCAAGGCGCAGTTTTCATTTTTATTATTTTACAAGTCCCACCGTACGGACTGTTCCAAGGAGTAACCTGGGTATTAGCCTGGCGCCTCAATGTACATAGTCCTTCATTCACACCGGGTTGTTCAAAGGAGTAGCCGGGGTGTTAGCCCGGCGCCTCAATCTACTAATCCCTTCATCACACATTCAGGTTTACGGGGCTTTTTGTCACCCGCGCCAGTGACCTTCATTCAGGTTTACGGGGCTTTTCGTCACCCGCGCCAGGGACCTTCATTCACACACACACACTCACACACACACACACACACACACACACATACACACATACACACACACACACACACACACACACACACACACACACACACACACACACACACACATACATACAGTGGGAACTTGTGATTCTAAAGAAAAAATTACATTTAAAATGAACTTTTATCCTTCATATTTGTGTAAGTAAGATAAAACTTCTCCGGCAACAGACTTCTTACTAACAGTCTTGCCTCAGGAGTAGTTGATTTTAACATCAAAGAACATAAACCCGTTTCATTTATGAAAACCGTTGTTTTCTCAATAGGCCCAACGCCCTGATTTGGGTGTCAGAAAAACTACCAACAGTTAATTTATCACTGTCATCTACATGTTTCCGAACTGCACTCCAGCCATTAACATGCTTTAGAGCAGTAGCTACGTCTTTAGCTTTAAACCATGGCTTTCCTTCATTATCAAACAGAACCAATACCGGTTTGTTATTGAATGTATAGAACTTGGCAGCCATGTCACAATTTACTCAATAGTACAGGAAAAAGGAGCGCAGAAGAACGTCTGATCAGTACCGCGACTTGGAGCAGAATGATGTAACTGTACTAGTGACATTTGGTATATACAAGAGTAACGCTGCTCCGTAGGGAAAGCTGCTACCTTTATCGAAGGTAGCAACATGGAATCGAGATAAGTGCTACTTCAAGACGTAAAACACCAGATAGTTTCTTAACGTTACAAAATATTTCTTCAAAGTGATCATCAAAAACTGACGGTGTTAAATTCCCTAAAGGCAGAAACGGTATATTTCCCAAAACATCACCATGCTTTATTGCTACTCCGATGTAGGTGTTTGATGAGGGGTTCTCCATTATTTTATCTACTATATACTCCGAGAACATCAAAGGCCATTCCCATGCATTTATTGGCCCAGTAAGAAATAACTCATACTCTGAGCATGTAATGCGAAATTTTAAATTTTCATTTAACTTTCTTTTAGATATAAACTTTAAAAACACCGCTTGAATAGCGGATGTATTTCGTTCAGCAGGCATTCTACAAGGAGAGAAATACAGGGTAAGACACAGGCACGTCCGTTCACTACCGCGTCTCAGACAGAATGATTTGATAGAGCTGATGTTTAGAGGTATATGCACACAGTACCCGTGTGAGTGACACCTCCGTTAAGCAACTCTTTGTTTTTTAAAGCCGAAAGGCAGGGTATCGTGATCATCATTAAATTTTCTCTTGGGTCCTGTAATTTTAAACTTTTTAATTTCACTTACTGTAACGACTTTTCGTCTCTGTGTTCTCCTGATTCTGTTTTCTTCAATTTCTAGTATTTCAGCAGCTTCACTAAGGACCATCTTTTTCAATTGTTCAAAATTTAATGTTTTGGAGGTTTTTAAATTGAGGGTGAGGCCTTTTATTTTACATACAGATTCTAGGTTTTGCTTTTTGGTTGACCAGACAAGGTACGCGTAAGTTTTAGGCCCCCCAGAAACAAACTCTACGATATAAGAGCCGGGCCCGTAGTCACCTGCCAATTCATCGGTCATTTCCCCGAGGTAATCTCCCGTAGGGACCCTGTACAGTCCTTCCCGGTATAAATAAATACAACTATCTGTGTCATAGTAAAGGACTTGCCCACCCAAAGCCTCCAAGTGTTCATAAGGTTTAAGTCTCGCATGAGCTGTAGTGTAGGCAGCAATTACAACATTTACAGTTTTTAGAGGCTCACTAGCTTCATCAACATTCTGCCAATTAACTAATAAAACCTCCTGGTTAATTACTTCAACAAACTTTACTTTTGTTCCTGGTTGAGTTAACGAATTGAACAATTCTTTAGAGTCTCTCACAATTGAAGTGTTTGTCATGTTTTCGCGTTGACCAAACTTGCCCCAAAAACTGTTTAGCATGAGTTTGGCTACCGATCTCAAACCCCCGTTTTTAGCAATTTTGTCTTTCTCCAATTGAATACCCTCACGCTCAAAGAAATCAGAAACATACTTGTCTTTATCCTCCTGTGTTTTACACCAAGCGGGATACCCTGAGGCTTCCTGCTTTACTTTCAAGAATTTATTAATAAAATCGGTAAAAAGTCCCCCTTTCTCATAAGTGGCAACTTCATACTCCCACAACTCATACATGTCCAAAATCATATAGCCTTTTTCTACAGATTTCCTGATTTCATCCATAGTCCATGTTCCTACCATCGCCCTTTCCTCACTATCATGAAAACATTCCCCTTGGTTTAAAGTCTCCCCGCAAGTTCTACACAACACAAACATCAATTTATTATTCATTTTTGCGGGGAGTACGGGATGATACAAGTTGTAATGAGGTAGAATCTTACATTTTAACAAGCCCTCTATTTCAAGACCTCTCTCTCGGCACTCATTTCCAACGTAAACAGTAGGATGACCCACGGGATACTTACAATATTTATTTACATATGGGTAGAGGGAACAGACATGAACGTATTGAATTGTTTCTCCCTCTTCACATTTACAATACGTTTTAGTATTACCCGTCCTGCCTCCAAAGAAGGAATCTCTAGGATTAAGTGGAAGTGTGTTTAGAATGGACAATTGGTTCAGGTGATTTAACTTTTTGTCCTTCTTCAAATTTTTAAACTCACACTCCCACATCTCTACAACCTCATAGCTATTAAATCTTGCCATTTTAGACTTGGTTCTCTCATAACGGAGATGCAAACTGTCTGAGGGATCCTCCTTCAGAGGTTCTTCTCTGCTGAATTGATAACATTTTGGGCAGCCATGCCAATAACACCCGTGAAACTCATAAATTCGCTCACCGTCAAACCCATCTACTTTCATTCCTTTAATTCTTACCTCTTTACCCCGGCCCGCATGTTGAATCTTTACTCCACGTTTCTCCTCCTCCCATGTTAACCACTGTAAAGCAACGGCTGACTGATTGTCAGTCAGTCGGTACCCTGATTTTGGTATAAGTCCAATAGTATTTTCTTTTAAGAAGTTACGGCGGAAGGCCAAGTTACAGGCACTGGCTATTGTGATAGCCTTTAGAGAAAGGATCTACGTTACACTCTTGAAGAAGTAAGGTTCTAAATTTAATACACGCTCGAGCTAGGATTTCTACGTCCGAAATACAGTACTCCAAGATTTCCTTTTTAAAATCAAACAAGTAGTCTTCAGCGACTCGTTCCTCGTACCAAATCTCAACGGCCTTGTGTGGTTTCTCAAACATGGACTCGGGGCAATAGTAGTTTTTGTTGGGCATAGGGCCTACATAATTTTGGTTTGCCAATCTATTAAAAAGATGCGGGAAGTAGCCCTTCTTTTTCTCGGGAGGCAGGTCAAAAGCTTTAGGGAGCGCAGAGAGGGACATGGGAAAGTAGCTAAGTGAGTCCACAAACCTTACGTTTGCTACTTCAATCAAAATAGCTTTAGTTCCCCGAGGAGTTATTTTTGGCATAAATTTAGTTTCTTCCATAATATACTGTAGTATGAATTGGAAATCAAAACCCTGCCCGTTGTGGGCAATTACACAAACATCTTTAAATTTTTTTCGAATTTTCCATTACATAGTCCATAAACTGTTTTACCGGTTCTTTTTCAAATACCCTTTGCCGTTCTGAGCAAGTTTCACACTCACCCCCATTAATACATTTAAAACAGTACTGTTGTGAGACACACAAGTTAACTTTATGTACTTTTTGATTTTCGTCAGAGGGGAGAGACTCATCTTGGCGAGTCTCCAAGTCAAAGAAAATAAACAAAAAATCACGGTCTTTCGGAGTTCTCCTATCTACCCTCATGAAACACTGATGCGCTGGGTCTTTGAACGCTTCACAGGGCTTACAGTAAACTTCTCCGCATACGTGAGCTGTCTTACTTTTTTTGGATGAATCATTTTCTTACAGTCACGGCAGAGTTTTAAAGTTTTACAAACTTGCCCTTGATGGGCTATTAAACACCGCTCATTTTTGAAGAAACGACAGCAAAAACGGCATGTAATGCCTCCGTGTTTTAGTTTACAAGGTGGGGAGATAGTATGGCAGGACGAGCATCTGTTAGAGCATCGATGCTCTGATTTGTGGTCAAAAGGGATGTGGCAGGCTTCACAAAAGAAATTACAAACAAACGCTGCAGTTAAGTTTGTAATTACATTATAATGACCGTTGTGAAACAGAAGATTTATTTTAAATTTAGCATCTTCATTACCTCCTTCAAAATAGACATCCCGGCCTTTTCTGTCGTAGTTGTAGACGGTAATTTTGTATTTTTTAAGATGGGACTGGAATTTTTCAAGCTCAGGGATACCGGCGCCTTACTCCGGCATTTCTACACGGGCTTTTGCTATGAGCTTATTAGCTCTGAAAGTTTGTCTTTTCCCCCTTGTCTCTTTGGATTGCTTTATACTGAGGATCATTTTTTGCAAGTGCTTTACCTACTACCAACGCTCTAGCCAGGCATAAATTGTCTTTATTATTAATTACTACAATACCCTTCCTAGCATAACATTCTTCATCAAATGTATTATAAAAGTCAGGTCTTACCCTCCCAGAACCTACTGGAACGTTTACCCGTGCTACATCTACTTTGAACGTGTCTGTAGACTTAATAGATTCGGAATTTGATTGAATTATGCCTCCGAAAATTTGCCAAAGGACATCACTGCTAACTTCAGAGACTCGTCTAAAATCTACGTACCCCGGCTCTGCACTTTTTAAATTTATTGATTGCATTTAAACCCTAGATAATCAGTGGGTACAGCATCGGCTTTAGCTTTTTCAACAATTTGATTAAGACCCTTATGAATCCAATCAAACTCAGAGATACCCTTGGGAGGATTAGTGAATTTGAAAACAGTGTTAGTCCCGTAAAGTCTGAATTTTCTAACATAGGTTTGATCTTTACTAATTAAATTTATCGGGTTTTGAGGGCCCTTTTTAGAAACTTCCATCTTTCAATAAAGAATCTAATACTGAAAACAAGCTAAACTTTACTAGCGCTTAAAAGAGCAAACACACCGACTAGAGTCAAACTCACACGGATACAACTGAATTACGCAGAATCAATAATAATCTGTGCAAGAGAACACTTACGCAAGAGCAGCGCAGGGACACGTCCGACCAGTGTGACGACTGAAATCAGACTGAAGAACCAGAGCTTGTTGTAAGAGCTATATAGAGAACGGAACTGTTACTTTGTCACTGATTGGTCTACTGGAACTGTTACTTTTGGAACGGTTACCGTTGGAACCGTTGGAACTGTTACATTGTTGGAACTGTAACCATTTGGAACCGTTACTTTGTAGCAGTTTCCAATGTTATAACATGAACAAGATAGAGAAGGTAACTGTTACTATTGGAACGGTTACGTCTAGAACTGATACTTTAAAGTCACTGATCAAGTTCTCTAAAATAACAGGTACAGAGGATCTAAAAAAAAGCACGGTACCTCTGTATCACTACGCAAGTCAGAAAAACACTAACACACAAACTACGCAGGTCAAATCAGAACTACAAGTTACCAAAAGTTAACTCTAAGGAAGGTAGAAAACACTACTCTAACCAAAAGAACAAGAATAGAAAGTGAGATTACTGTTACTCAGCACATAAAACACAACAATACTCTTGACACAAGAAAGTGAGGTTAGGTTTGGCGCTAATTCTTTTTTGGCGCGCTAATTTGGCAGGAAAATTTGGCGGGAAAATTTGGCGGGAAAATCTTCTTACTCTTTCCTCGCTTAGCGGCTCGGAAAAGTGAGATTACTGTTAGTCAACACATACAAAAATTGTTCTAACCAAAACTGTTTTAAAGAACAAGAATAGAAGGTGAGGTTACTGAGGTGAATCTACAGTTCAAAAGAACCAGGGCAAAAAAATAAGGTTACTGAGAGTGAGGTTATGACAGTCAACACAACACTACTTTAGCCACGAGAAAGTGAGGGTATGTTTAATTCTTTACCGTAAACTATCAAATCAAACAATTAAACACAAACACAACACTACTCTAGCCAAGACAAAAAACACGCATACATCACAAAAAATAAAATGAAGTATACCAGGCACGGAAAATGAATATAATACAGTAAAGTTGGAGTGTAAAGAGCGAGGTTAGAAAAAGTGAGGTTATGTTACACTAGGATAGGGTAAGCAAACGCTCAAGCTTATCTTTGCCAAGCGCAGCAAACGGAGCAACACAGGGACACGTCTGATCGCAACGAAAGCTGAGAGCAAAGAGAGGGAGAAAATGCGCGGCAAGAGAGCAGGTGTTGTTTGTTGCGGGTGTCTGGACCAATCAGAGGGCAGGACGCCTAATTACAACCAATGGGGTGCGAGCTTATTCCGGCCAATCACAGAACAGTATTTTAACAGGTAACGGCAAGTTTGCTGACAAAGACTTGTTGTGGATGTTGCAGTTAGATACGCAGAAGGAGGTGAGATTAGATTTGCAGAAGGAAGCGGAGGTTAGATGTATAGAAGAGCACGAGGGTTAAATATGTAGAAGGTAACGTAGTTCAAATAATTACCACAGAAGGACACGAATTAAGACGCCAGCCAATCAGGTTACTTAAAGTGTTACGACTCGTCAGCTACAGTACGCTGAGAGAACAGGAGCTGTAGTTAGATACACAGAAGGAGACAGAAGGACATGAGGGTTAAATAATTACCATAGAAGGCTAGATGATTACCAACGGAAGGACACGAATTAACACGTCAGCCAATCAGGTTACTTAAAGTGTTACGACTCGTCAGCTACAGTACGCTGAGAGAACAGGAGCTGTAGTTAGATACACAGAAGGAGGCAGAAGGACGCGCGGGTTAAATATTTAGAAAGACACGAGGGTCAAATAATTACCACAGAAGGCTAGATGATAAACAACAGAAGGACACGAGGGTTAAATAATTAACCACATGGGGATGAAAATGATAAATAATCAACCACAAAGGGTAGCAAAAGAACCACAGAGGGAGCCAATTACACCCTAATTCCATTCCCTCATAAGAGCCCATGTTATTCTATTCTCCATAAGAGTCCATGTTAATCTATTCTCCATAAGAGTCCATGTTATTCTATTCTCCATAAGACTCCATGTTGGGCCCAAAGTGCTGGGCCTTACTACTATAATAATATTAGGGGTCTAAATCTGCCGAACAAAAATCTAGAAATTCATTAAAGAATGTAGATGATAAATACGAAATATCTGCACTAATAAAGTAGCTGTGGGTGTTTCTGATGTGTCCCAGCCGATTTAGGAAACGGCACCTCATAACTGCTCCCGGACAATAGATATAAGTATTTGCGTAATAGGATGGCCAAACTCGAAAATGGTAGATAAAAGTTACTGCTGTTTCGTAAGTTCTAACCTAAATTTGTTAACAAAATATTAAAGAAATAGTCCTTTTGTTAATTTTAGGTTATAGGGTAAATCGTTATTCTATTCTCCATAAGAGTCCATGTTAATCTATTCTCCATAAGAGTCCATGTTATTCTATTCTCCATAAGACTCCATGTTGGGCCCAAAGCGCTGGGCTTTACTACTTATTATTTTATAAACATATTTGGTTTCAATCGAAAGCTCTTATATAGTCTAGATGTGCCTTTTGGGGTATTGAAAAACATCCAACCTCAGGGCTCCGCCTCATTGGCACTTAAGGTTCCAATGTTAATCTTATGGAGTTAAATAATTTACTTAGACTAACAGCTGATAATTATGTAAATAGTTCAAAACATCTGACCCTGTGCCTGCAAGATGTCCGTGTGGAGAACGGGACACCTCCTAGTCAGTATTAACCAGTGTCATTCACTTCTTCGCATTCCTTCAATTCCATATACTTGTAATTAATACCTCAAAAGTGCGGCATCGTTGCTGGCAGATATAAGGCTTAAGAAAGAAAGAAACGGAAAAGCACCGCATATTCACCACGCAACATATAGGACATTCTCTTATGGCAGTCAAATAGCCCCATACTCAATTTCTTTAGATGACGGCAGTGTAGCACTTTTTGAAAGCGTTCGAATAGCTTCGCTGTGATATTTATTTTTGGTTTTTTAAGCGTTTCGGGGCTTTAAATTGAACATTTATAATAATTTTGGACTTAGATCTTCTCATTCCACCTCCCATAATGGTTGTGTGTAATTATTATTACTTTAGATCTGTGAAAATTATAATAATTTAATGGTCTTTAGATCTACCTAAGTAAAACCTGAGGACATTTTTTTTGGTTATCGTAGGCATTACAAAACATAAGAGAATAATGAGATGTGATATAGCCAGTTGACAGTAGTATTTTTTATTTATATTATATTCGAAAAACTTATATTGATATTGTGTTGGCATTTGGAATTACCACGGCTGTCAAATATACAATTCCACTAATTACTGATCTTCCATAAGTTCAACTTTGAAAGCCTATAAGGCGTAGCCCTGAGGGCCGATGCAAATTATAAGGGGGTTCTGCTCATGTACACGACAATACCTTAATAACGGTATCCATAAATTTTTCTACGAAGTACACACCCCGAGATAAATGGAGGGAATATTTTGTGCTTACCTATAAATATAGCAGAGTTATTTTCTGTATATGGATCACCGTACGGCTCATCTACGAGGAGTTATAGCATGACATATTCAGGATAGGTTCCTTTAGGTTACAGCTGTTGTACCTGACTCTCAGTTTCCTCTAAAACCTCTAGGGCTTCATCCCGTGGGAGATTCAAAATTCCAATGTCAATCAAATGATACCATACTGTTACAGTTGTCTGCTATTTATTTAACGAAATTCAAATCAACAGCTGTTTTTCAACTTTATTTTATATCCCGGTGAAACCAGTATAATCAGCTCGTAATGAAATAAAAAATAAAAAACCATTGACAACCTTACCTCCCAAAACGTAGTGCAGTTTTAAACATTAGAAGCGATAGGTAAAGTCCAAACAAATCAATAATAAATTCAAATCCATCGATTTTATTAGTTTTAAAATATAATAAAGATTGTTACTCACATCTTCTCCAGGGAGGTTATGAACATCAGCTGTATCATCACCACCCTGAAAATGAGTACATGAATAATGACATGTATTTATTAAATATTTGTATCAAGTTTACACTAAAATGAGTGCCACTCAACCATTAATTCTTCTTGTTTTTTGTGGAGTTTCACTTATAACAACATTTACATAGTTTTTCATTTCGTTATACATAGCTAATGTTAGTTGTTGGCATCGTTTAGTTTGATAAGGGATATCCTACCTTTAAAACTTGTTGATAATTATATATAGTTAAATCTGTGCAATGCGAATAAGTTTGTATCACTAAATTTCTATGACACTAAATTTTATTTAAGGCGGATCAGCACCCTTTTAAAGAGACAAATCTAGCAAAAATGTCTGATAGTATTAGTCTAAGAATTGCTTATAGGTAATCGTCTTTGAAATTATCTGTAAATGAAAACCAAAAACAACAACTAATTATTAGTGTTGCAGGTGTAGCAAGAGGTGTAGCTGGTTCCTGCAAGAAAATTAAGCCAGAAGCAATTAAAGTAGTTAAATTTAAACAGAACCCTGCTTGTAAATTATATAATGAAAGAAATATATTTGGCATTGAATTATTATATAATAGTAACATTTGAACACTAAGATATTTTTTTACTTTTTTTATTACACTGTTATTTTGAGTCGTTGGTGTAGTGGACAAGACGACGGACTCTTATATCATGGCAGAGAACCTGCCGTGGGTTCAAGTTAAAATCCCAGTCTTGACATGTAAATTGTAACAATACTAAAACATATAAATTGAATCATTTTTGTATTTTCTTGTAATTACGAAACTTTAATTGATGTATGAACGAAGTGAAGGATCCTATGTATTAACAGAGAAAAATGATTCATTGTCCGTCGGTGTGTGGGTGTGAGTTCGTAATGCAATATCGTGAAAACGCCTTAACCGATTGTTTTTAGATTTGATACACATGTTTTCCAATGCACTTAGAGCATCCAGTTGGAAAATATAGCACATTCTTTAGACAGTTTTTTAATAATTGATATTGAATAGTTTTAAATTTCCATAAGATAAAGCATTAGATAAAAATTACTGCTTGTAAAGTACGAGATACTAATACAATATTGTTTCGTAAATTCGAGAAACTCCTAAAATATAGTCCTATTTATATGTCTTATTATTAAATAAATAAAGTACTGTGCGTTTAACATGAGTTTAATCATTTTATCAAAGGTTTTTAGATTTTAAATAAAATACCAGTTTTTATAAATAAAGTTAACACGGGCTATGATGTGAATAATTTGAGTAAGTTAATAGTTTATCCACTAGATTTCAGCAGCCATTTACATCATATTTACTTCTTCCAGCTGTTTTCTTTTATCTGTTTATGATCTTTAAATACCCCCTTCATAGCAAACCTGATTATTCAGTCATTTTACAATGTACCTCACTGCATCGGCAACTGTATATATATATATATATATTTTTTAAGATTTGCACCTTAAATATAATATCATTTAAGAGTCTTCATCACCGGAAGTTGCCGGACGCCATTTTGAGGTTTTGTTACATAACGCTAATGTTAATTTTGTGCCTCCATTACTCCTCACCTGATCGTCACAAACGATTGATTTTGGTGTCAAATTAGAGGTTTCGTCGTCCTCTAGGGAAATACAGTAGTCGAATTTGGATTTTCTTACAAATTAATGAGAACATGTACAGTGTTTCAGTTCGAAATTGAACTACTTATTATGAAACTCTGATACCCAAATTAAGACATTCGACATTGTATTTCCCTAGAGGACCAAGAAATCTTGATATTGACAAAAAATAAATTGTATGTGACGATCGGGTGAGGAGTAATGGGGGCACAAAGTGAACACTGGCTTTATGGAACAAAACTCTAAGATGGCGTCCAGCAACTTCTGGAGATTAAGACTCTTAATATTATTTAGAACGATTTACCCTATGACCTAAAATTAACAAAAGGACTATTTATTTAATATTTTGTTAACAAATTTAGGTTAGAACTTAAGAAACAGCAGTAACTTTTATCCATCATTTCCGAGTTCGGCCATCCTATTACGCAAATACTTAAATATCAAAGGTCCGGGAGCAGTTATGAGGTGCCGTTTCCTAATTCGGCTGGGACACAACAGACACACGCACAACTACTTTATTAGTGCAGATATTTCGTATTTATCTTCTACATTCTTTAATGAATTTCTAGATTTTTGTTCGGCGGATATAGACCCCTAATACTATTATTTGATAAACATATTTGGTATCAATCGAAAGATCTTATATAGTCTAGTTGTGCCGTTTGGGGTATTGAAAAACATCCAACCTCAGGGCTCCGCCTCATTGGCACTTAAGGTTCCAATGTTAAGCTTATGGAGTTAAATAATTTACTTAGACTAACAGCTGATAATTATGTAAATAGTTCAAAACATCTGACCCTGTGCCTGCAAGATGTCCGTGTGGAGAACGGGACACCTGCCAGTCCGTATTAACCAGTGTTGTTCACTTCTTCGCGTTCCTTCAATTCCTTCTACTTGTAATTAATACCTCAAAAGTGCGGCATCGTTGCTGGCAGATATAAGGCTTAAGAAAGAAAGAAACGGAAAAGCACCGCATATTCACCACGCAACATATAGGACATTCTCTTATGGCAGTCAAATAGCCCCATACTCAATTTCTTTAGATGACGGCAGTGTAGCACTTTTTGAAAGCGTTCGAATAGCTTCGCTGTGATATTTATTTTTGGTTTTTTAAGCGTTTCGGGGCTTTAAATTGAACATTTATAATAATTTTGGACTTAGATATTCTCATTCCACCTCCCATAATGGTTGTGTGTAATTATTATTACTTTAGATCTGTGAAAATTATAATAATTTAATGGTCTTTAGATCTACCTAAGTAAAACCTGAGGACATTTTTTTTGGCTATCGTAGGCATTACAAAACATAAGAGAATAATGAGATGTGATACAGCCAGTTGACAGTAGTATTTTGTATTTATATTATATTCGAAAAACTTATATTGATATTGTGTTGGCATTTGGAATTACCACGGCTGTCAAATATACAATTCCACTAATTACTGATCTTCCATAAGTTCAACTTTGAAAGCCTATAAGGCGTAGCCCTGAGGGCCGATGCAAATTATAAGGGGGTTCTGCTCATGTACACGACAATTCCTTAATAACGGTATCCATAAATTTTTCTACGAAGTACACACCCCGAGATAAATGGAGGGAATATTTTGTGCTTACCTATAAATATAGCAGAGTTATTTTCTGTATATGGATCACCGTACGGCTCATCTACGAGGAGTTATAGCATGACATATTCAGGATAGGTTCCTTTAGGTTACAGCTGTTGTACCTGACTCTCAGTTTCCTCTAAAACCTCTAGGGCTTCATCCCGTGGGAGATTCAAAATTCCAATGTCAATCAAATGATACCATACTGTTACAGTTGTCTGCTATTTATTTAACGAAATTCAAATCAACAGCTGTTTTTCAACTTTATTTTATATCCCGGTGAAACCAGTATAATCAGCTCGTAATGAAATAAAAAATAAAAAACCATTGACAACCTTACCTCCCAAAACGTAGTGCAGTTTTAAACATTAGAAGCGATAGGTAAAGTCCAAACAAATCAATAATAAATTCAAATCCATCGATTTTATTAGTTTTAAAATATAATAAAGATTGTTACTCACATCTTCTCCAGGGAGGTTATGAACATCAGCTGTATCATCACCACCCTGAAAATGAGTACATGAATAATGACATGTATTTATTAAATATTTGTATCAAGTTTACCCTAAAATGAGTTCCACTCAACCATTAAGTCTTCGGGTTTTTGTGGAGTTTCACTTATAACAACATTTACATAGTTTTCATTTCGTTATACATAGCTAATGTTAGTTGTTGGCATCGTTTAGTTTGATAAGGGATATCCTACCTTTAAAACTTGTTGATAATTATATATAGTTAAATCTGTGCAATGCGAATAAGTTTGTATCACTAAATTTCTATGACACTAAATTTTATTTAAGGCGGATCAGCACCCTTTTAAAGAGACAAATCTAGCAATAATGTCTGATAGTATTAGTCTAAGAATTGCTTATAGGTAATCGTCTTTGAAATTATCTGTAAATGAAAACCAAAAACAACAACTAATTATTAGTGTTGCAGGTGTAGCAAGAGGTGTAGCTGGTTCCTGCAAGAAAATTAAGCCAGAAGCAATTAAAGTAGTTAAATTTAAACAGAACCCTGCTTGTAAATTATATAATGAAAGAAATATATTTGGCATTGAATTATTATATAATAGTAACATTTGAACACTAAGATATTTTTTCCTTTTTTTATTACACTGTTATTTTGAGTCGTTGGTGTAGTGGACAAGACGACGGACTCTTATATCATGGCAGAGAACCTGCCGTGGGTTCAAGTTAAAATCCCAGTCTTGACATGTAAATTGTAACAATACTAAAACATATAAATTTAATCATTTTTGTATTTTCTTGTAATTACGAAACTTTAATTGATGTATGAACGAAGTGAAGGATCCTATGTATTAACAGAGAAAAATGATTCATTGTCCGTCGGTGTGTGGGTGTGAGTTCGTAATGCAATATCGTGAAAACGCCTTAACCGATTGTTTTTAGATTTGATACACATGTTTTCCAATGCACTTAGAGCATCCAGTTGGAAAATATAACACATTCTTTAGACAGTTTTTTAATAATTGATATTGAATAGTTTTAAATTTCCATAAGATAAAGCATTAGATAAAAATTACTGCTTGTAAAGTACGAGATACTAATACAATATTGTTTCGTAAATTCGAGAAACTCCTAAAATATAGTCCTATTTATATGTCTTATTATTAAATAAATAAAGTACTGTGCGTTTAACATGAGTTTAATCATTTTATCAAAGGTTTTTAGATTTTAAATAAAATACCAGTTTTTATAAATAAAGTTAACACGGGCTATGATGTGAATAATTTGAGTAAGTTAATAGTTTATCCACTAGATTTCAGCAGCCATTTACATCATATTTACTTCTTCCAGCTGTTTTCTTTTATCTGTTTATGATCTTTAAATACCCCCTTCATAGCAAACCTGATTATTCAGTCATTTTACAATGTACCTCACTGCATCGGCAACTGTATATATATATATATATTTTTTAAGATTTGCACCTTAAATATAATATCATTTAAGAGTCTTCATCACCGGAAGTTGCCGGACGCCATTTTGAGGTTTTGTTACATAACGCTAATGTTAATTTTGTGCCTCCGTTACTCCTCACCTGATCGTCACAAACGATTGATTTTGGTGTCAAATTAGAGGTTTCGTCGTCCTCTAGGGAAATACAGTAGTCGAATTTGGATTTTCTTACAAATTAATGAGAACATGTACAGTGTTTCAGTTCGAAATTGAACTATTTATTATGAAACTCTGATACCCAAATTAAGACATTCGACATTGTATTTCCCTAGAGGACCAAGAAATCTTGATATTGACAAAAAATAAATTGTATGTGACGATCAGGTGAGGAGTAATGGGGGCACAAAGTGAACACTGGCTTTATGGAACAAAACTCTAAGATGGCGTCCAGCAACTTCTGGAGATGAAGACTCTTAATATTATTTAGAACGATTTACCCTATGACCTAAAATTAACAAAAGGACTATTTATTTAATATTTTGTTAACAAATTTAGGTTAGAACTTAAGAAACAGCAGTAACTTTTATCCACCATTTCCGAGTTCGGCCATCCTATTACGCAAATACTTAAATATCCATGGTCCGGGAGCAGTTATGAGGTGCCGTTTCCTAATTCGGCTGGGACACAACAGACACACGCACAACTACTTTATTAGTGCAGATATTTCGTATTTATCTTCTACATTCTTTAATGAATTTCTAGATTTTTGTTCGGCGGATATAGACCCCTAATACTATTATTTGATAAACATATTTGGTATCAATCGAAAGCTCTTATATAGTCTAGTTGTGCCGTTTGGGGTATTGAAAAACATCCAACCTCAGGGCTCCGCCTCATTGGAACTTAAGGTTCCAATGTTAATCTTATGGAGTTAAATAATTTACTTAGACTAACAGCTGATAATTATGTAAATAGTTCAAAACATCTGACCCTGTGCCTGCAAGATTTCCGTGTGGAGAACGGGACACCTGCTAGTCCGTATTAACCAGTGTCATTCTCTTCTTCGCGTTCCTTCAATTCCTTATACTTGTAATTAATACCTCAAAAGTGCGGCATCGTGTCTGGCAGATATAAGGCTTAGGAAAGAAAGAAACGGAAAAGCACCGCATATTCACCACGCAACATATAGGACATTCTTTTATGGCAGTCAAATAGCCCCATACTCAATTTCTTTAGATGGCGGCAGTATAGAACTTTTTGAAAGCGTTCGAATAGCTTCGCTGTGATATTTATTTTGTGTTTTTTTAAGCATTTCGGGGCTTTAAATTGAACATTTATAATAATTTTTTACTTAGATCTTCTCATTCCACCTCCAATAATAGTTATGTGTAATTTTTATTACTTTAGATCTGTGAAAATTACAATAATTTAATGGTCTTTAGATCTACCTAAGTAAAACCTGAGGATATTTTTTTTTGCTATCGTAGGCATTACAAAACATAAGAGAATAATGACATGTGATATAGCCAGTTGACAGTAGTATTTTGTATTTATATTATATTCGAAAAACTTATATTGATATTGTGTTGGCATTTGGAATTACCACGGCTGTCAAATATACAATTCCACTAATTACTGTTCTTCCATAAGTTCAACTTTGAAAGCCTGTAAGGCGTAGCCCTGAGGGCCGATGCAAATTATAAGGGGGTTCTGCTCATGTACACGACAATACCTTAATAACGGTATCCATGAATTTTTCTACGAAGTACACACCCGGAGATAAAAGGAAGGAATATTTTGTGCTTACCTATAAATATAGCAGAGTTATTTTCGGTATATGGATCACCGTACGGCTCATCTACGAGGAGTTATAATATGACATTTTCAGGATAGGTTCCTTTAGGTAACTGCTGTTGTACCTGACTCTCAGTTTCCTCTAAATCCTCTAGGGCTACTTCCCGTGGGGCATTCAAAATTCTAATGTCAATCAAATGATACCATACTGTTACAGTTTTCTGCTATTTATTTAACGAAATTCAAATCAACAGCTGTTTTTCAACTTTATTTTATATCCCGGTGAAACCGGTATAATCAGCTCGTAATAAAATAAAAAATATAAAACCATTGACAACCTTACCTCCCAAAACGTAGTGTAGTTTTAAACATTAGAAGCGATAGGTAAAGTCCAAACAAATCAATAATAAATTCAAATCAATCGATATTATTAGTTTCAAAATATAATAAAGATTGTTACTCACATCTTCTCCAGGGAGGTTATGAACATCAGCTGTATCATCACCACCCTGTAAATGAGTACATGAATAATGACATGTATTTATTAAATATTTGTATCAAGTTTACACTAAAATGAGTTCCACTCAACCATTAATTCTTCTTGTTTTTTGTGGAGTTTCACTTATAACAACATTTACATAGTTTTTCATTTCGTTATACATAGCTAATGTTGGTTGTTGGCATTGTTTAGTTTGATAAGGGATATCCTACCTTTAAAAGTGGTTGATAATTATATATAATTAAAACTGTGCAATGCGAATATGTTTGTTTCACTAAATTTCTATGACACTAAATTTTATTTAAGGCGGATCAGCACCCTTTTAAAGAGACAAATCTAGCAAAAATGTCTGATAGTATTAGTCTAAGAATTGCTTATAGGTAATCGTCTATGAAATTATCTGTAAATGAAAACCAAAAACAACAACTAATTATTAGTGTTGCAGGTGGAGCAAGAGGTGTAGCTGGTTCCTGCAAGAAAATTAAACCAGAAGCAATTAAAGTAGTTAAATTTAAACAGAACCCTGCTTGTAAATTATATACTGAAAGAAATATTTTTGGCATTGAATTATTATATATTAGTAACATTTGAACACTAAGATATTTTTTTACTTTTAGCGAATTTCACCTATAGGGAAGAAGCTATTACCGTATGTGGCATGGTAAGACTTAAGCCCAAAACCATGATAACTTTTTTTTTGAGGTCCCCAGATGACAAAAACACTATTCGTTCAAATTTATATATAAATATATACATATATATATATATATATGTGTGTGTGTGTGTGTGTGTGTGTGTGTGTGTGTGTGTGTGTGTGTCCGTTACCACGATAACTTTTGAAAAAACACCCGATTTTTATGAAATTTGGCACAAATGTGGAGAGTAATATTTATGACTTTAAGTTCGAAAACCAGATCGATCGGTCTATGGGAAGGGGGTTTTATGGGGGTTTTAATTTTTCCAAAAATCAGTTTTTTGAACTTTTTACCCTAAAACTTTGAAAACACTAGATTTTGGTAATAACCATTTCGTAGAGCTCAAAAAAAAAAACAATTTAGTATTTTGAATCATTAAGGTAGGTTTAGTGATTGTGGAGAAAAGTCAAAAAATGTGTCCATAAATTTTCCCATGTTAATCTTATGGGAATACGGTTTTTAGATTTTCCTCAGATAATTTCACTAAAAACTCCATATTTCTTTCTACCAATCAGTTTAGCTCTACAAAACAATCATTTTGGCGTTTTAATTGTTGTTTTACGTCCAACTGTTGCAGTGATATTCAAAGTGCTAAACACAGTAAGTTGTCCAATGTTATCCTTATGTAAAATAAATAAAATGTTATATTTCGATTATTTATGTATGTATATTGATGAAACTTGGTACGTGGCTTCAACTAATTGTCGTATATTGATAATAGTACAAAAAAAGTTCTTTGTTGATTTTTCCCGGTAGCAGCAAACCTGCATACTCAGCCCCCATGTTATTCATATAGAGAATAAGTAAAGTTTTATATCTCCCTTAGTTATGAACCTAAATTAATAAAACTTGGTATGTAGCTTCACCTGGTTGAGTTATATTGATAATTGCAAAAAAACACCCTAACCTATCTTCCTTGTTGCAGCAAACCTGCGTACCCATTTATAATGTTATTCTTATGGAGAATAAATTAAATGCTATATATAGCTTATTAATGAATGTATTTTTGTGAACTTTGTAAGTGGCTCTAGGAAGTAGTGATACCCATATATTTGCTTTGGAAATTCGCTGAGTACGCAGGTTTGCTGCGACGGGGTATTTTTATTACACTGTTATTTTGAGTCGTTGGTGTAGTGGAAAAGGCGACGGACTCTTATATCATGGCAGAGAACCTGCCGTGGGTTCAAGTTAAAATCCCAGTCTTGACTTGTAAATTGTAACACTACTCTACATCTCGTGGTTCACCCCTTAGCGTGGCTCTATGATGAAGGTATAATAATTGCACGTAAAAATATCTAATTAATCCTAAAACATGTAAATAGAATCATTTTTGTATTTTCTTGTAATTACGAAACATTAATTGATGTATGAACGAAGTGAAGGATCCTATGTATTAACAGAGAAAAATGACTCATTGTCCGTCGGTGTGTGGGTGTGTGTTCGTAATGCAATATCGTGAAAACGCCTGCACCGATAATTTATAGATTTGATACACATGTTTTCCCATGCATTTCAAGTATCCAGTTCGAAGATATAACACATTAATTAGACAGTTTTTTATTAATACATATTTAAAAGTTTTAAATGTCATAAGATAAAGCATTAGATAAAAATTACTGCTTGTAAAGTACGAGATACTAATACAATATTGTTTCGTAAATTCAAGAAACTCCTAAAATATAGTCCTATTTATATGTCTTATTATTAAATAAATACAGCACTGTCCGTTTAACATGAGTTTATTCATTTTATCAAAGGTTATTAGATTTTAAATAACATACCAGTTTTTATAAATAAAGTTAACGTGGGCTATGATGTGAATAATTTGAGTAAGTTAATAGTTTATCCCCTAGATTGCAGCAGCCATTTATTTCATATTTACTTCTGCCAGCTGTTTTCTTTTATCAGTTTATGATCTTTAAACACCCCCGTCATAGCAAACCTAATTATTCAGTCAATTTCCAATGTACCTCACTGCATAGGCAACTGTATATATATTTTTTAAGGATTTGCACCTAAAATATAATATAATTTAAGAGTCCTCATCACCGGAAGTTGCCGGACGCCATCTTGGTGTCTTGTTCCATAACGCTCATGTTAATTTTGTGCCTCCGTTACTCCACACCTCATCGTCACAAACGAATCATTTTGGTGTCAAATTATAGGTTTTGTCGTCCTCTTGGGAAATACAATAGTTGAATTTGGATTTTCTTACAAATTAATGAGAACATGTACAGCGTTTCAGTTCAAAATTGAACTATTTATTATGAAACTCTGATACCCAAATTAAAACATTCGACATTTTATTTCCCTAGAGGACCAAGAAATATTGAAATTGACAAAAAATAAATTGTATGTGACGATCAGGTGAGGAGAAATGGGAGCACAAAGTGAACACTGGCTTTATGGAACAAAACTCTAAGATGGCGTCCAGCAACTTCCGCTGATGAAGACTCTTAATATTATTAAGAACGATTTACCCTATGACCTAACATTAACAAAAGGACATTTTTTATAATATTTTGAAAACAAATTTAGGTAAGAACTTACGAAACAGCAGAAACTTTTATCTACCATTTCCGAGTTCGCCCATCCTATTACGCAAATACTTGAATATCTATGGTCCGGGAGCAGTTATGAGGTGCCGTTTCCTAAATCGGCTGGGACACAACAGACACACGCACAACTACTTTATTAGTACAGATATTTCGTATCTATCTTCTACATTCTTTAATGAATATCTTGATTTTTGTTCGGCGGATTTAGACCCCTATTATTATTATTTTATAAACATATTTGGTTTCAATCGAAAGCTCTTATATGGTCTATATGTGCCTTTTGGGGTCTTGAAAAACATCCGACCTCAGTGCTCCACCTCATTGGCACTTAAGTTTCCAATGTTAATCTTATGAGTTAAATATTTTATTTAGACTAACAGCTGATAGTAGTTCAAAACATCTGACCCTGTGCCTGCAAGATTTCCGTGTGGAGAACGGGACACCTGCCAGTCCGTATTAACCAGTGTTGTTCACTTCTTCGCGTTCCTTCAATTCCTTCTACTTGTAATTAATACCTCAAAAGTGCGGCATCGTTGCTGGCAGATATAAGGCTTAAGAAAGAGAGAAACGGAAAAGCACCGCATATTCACCACGCAACATATAGGACATTCTTTTATGGCAGTCAAATAGCCCCATACTCAATTTCTTCAGATGGCGGCAGTATAGCACTTTTTGAAAGCGTTCGAATAGCTTCGCTGTGATTTTATTTTGTGTTTTTTAAGCGTTTTGGGGCTTTAAATTGAACATTTATAATAATTTCGGACTTAGATCTTCTCATTCTACCTCCAATAATAGTTATGTGTCATTTTTATTACTTTAAATCTGTGAATATTATAATAATTTAATGGTCTTTAGATCTACCTAAGTAAAACCTGAGGACAGTTGGCTATCGTAGGCATTACAAAACGTAAGAGAATAATTAGATGTGAAATAGCCAGTAGACAGTAGTATTTTTTATTCATATTATATTCGAAAAACTGATATTTATATTGTGTTGGCATTTGGAATCACCACGGCTGTCAAATATACAATTCCACTAATTACTGTTCTTCCATAAGTTCAACTTTGAGAGCCTGTAAGGCGTAGCCCTGAGGGCCGATGCAAATTATAAGGGGGTTCTGCTCATGTACACGACAATACCTTAATAACGGTATCCATGATTTTTTCTACGAAGTACACACTCTGATAAAAGGAGGGAATATTTTGTGCTTACCTATAAATATAGCAGAGTTATTTTCTGTATATGGATCACCGTACGGCTCATCTACGAGGAGTTATAGCATGACATTTTCAGGATAGGTTCCTTTAGGTTACAGCTGTTGTACCTGACTCTCAGTTTCCTCTAAAACCTCTAGGGCTACTTCCCGTGGGACATTCAAAATTCCAATGTCAATCAAATGATACCATACTGTTACAGTTTTCTGCTTTTTTTTAACGAAATTCAAATCATCAGCTGTTTTTCAACTTTATTTTATATCCCAGTGAAACCGGTATAATAAACTCGTAATGAAATAAAAAATACCCCCATCGCAGCAAACCTGCATACTCGGCGAATTTCCAATGGAGATATAAATGTCTTAATACTACATAAAGCTACTTACCAAGTTTCATAAAAATATATTCACAAATAAGCGATATATACAATTTTAATTATTCTCCATAAGAATAACATTGGGGCTGAGTACGCAGGTTTGCTGCAATAAGTAACACAAAAAATGGGTTTTTATGCTAATATCAATATAACTCAACTAGGTGAAGTCGTATACTAGTTTTTATTCATGTATATTCGTAATTAAGGGAGACAGAGCTTTTAATTATTCTCCATATGAATAACATGGGGGCTGAGTACGCAGGTTTGCTGCTACGGGAGGATTTGGCAAAGATTATTTTTTTTAGTCAATATCAATAGACCACAACGACATGAAGCTGTATACAAGTTTCGTCAGTATACGCTCATAAATAAGCGAGATATGAAAATTGTCTTTTCCTCCATAAGAATAACATTAGACAACGTACTGTGTTTAGCACTTACAATATCTCGGTAACCAATTGACATAGAGAAATAATCAAAATACCAAATTGGTTGGATTTTTAAGCTGAATGGAATGGTGAAAACTAAAACTTTACTAATTCAAAATTGATATGTAAAAAATTCAAAATACCTATTTTTGGGGTACAAAACCCCCCCAAAATACCCCTTCGGATAGAGTGATCTGGCTGGTTTTCGAACTAAAAGTCATAAATGTTGCTTTACACGTTTTTGCCAAGTTTCATCAAAATCGGATCATTTTTACTAGAGTTATCGTGCTCCCGGACACAAATATATATATATATCTACAGTTTAGAACGAATGGTGTTTTGGGGGTCTGGGGAACGAAAAGTTATCATGGTCCCGGGCTTAGGTCTTACCATGCCGACTACGGTAATAGCTTTTTCCCTATAGGGGAAATTGGCTAATAAAAAACATTGAAAACCTTACCTCCCAAAACGTAGTGTAGTTTTAAACATTAGAAGCGATAGGTAAAGTCCAAACAAATTAATATTAAATTCAAATCCATTGATATTATTAGTTTCAAAATATAATAAAGATTGTTACTCACATCTTCTACAGGGAGGTTATGAACATCAGCTGTATCATCACCACCCTTTAAATGAGTACATGAGTAATGACGCGTATTTATTAAATATTTGTATCAAGTTTACCCTAAAATGAGGGGTGCCTACCTGTTGATCGACAAGTTATTTGGTCGCAGGGACAGTTGGTAGGGTTTTAAAAAATAAATATTAATAATTAAATAAAGTACTGAAACGCACTGAACGACATGTTAGTTGCTCACAGGAACAGTTGGTAGGGTTTTAGAAAATAAGTATAAATAATTAAATCAAGTCCTGAAACCCACTGATCGACATCTTAGTTGCTCGCATGGACAGTTGGTAGGGTTTCAAATAAATAAATGTAAAAACAGATTGGCTACTTGCTAGATGTACCTGTTGCTCGCGCCCCCCACTCTGCTTTCCATAGAAGAGGGGCGAGGCGGAGGCTTGTAGCGGAAGTGTGTAGCCCCACCACCAATTCAATGGACTCAATGTTTGACTGGCGGGACCACGGGACCACGCAGGACGCAGGTGCGGTAAGAAATTTGCTGAACCTTGTAACAAAATTTCCCCGATGTTGCGGCGTATAAGGCAGTTCCGACGGCAACGATTGCTACCTCACCTTACTCTCTGAATTGTGCTCCTACCTTTTGGCGCTTTGGAGAACTACGTCCAACTAACTTGTTACGCAGTACAACTCTCTACGGCATAATTTATACGGTGCGGCACACGGGAGACATTTCAGGAGCCGTATGACGTCACCAATGAACACAAAAACAGAAGCCCTATGACATCACACGTACTGTAGCTAAAGTCTGCTGCTCATCTGTCAGTTCAAGAGTCGTCCGCTCTGTTATGTTAACAACTTTACGCGTCTATAAATCGACTGAAAGGAATGTTTATGTATTTATTGTATCATAAATTAACCTGAACAATATACCAGTAACTGTTTTCATACATACGAATTCACATAAAAATAATAATTTTGTCCGTCAAATAAATGAGAACAAAAAGTGTTTGTTTCTTTGGGCTTTGAAAACAAATTAATATAGGCCTACCTATATTTAAAAAATGTAAGCTACTGCACATTTACATAATGTTTCAACCTACTCAGAAACAGTTATTTTTCTTCTACTTACAATTAATCGGAAACATTATAATTCTATTTTTACTCAATCTGTGTTGTGTAGGTTCACACATATTATTTGTTGTGTGTAATTACACAAATTGTAAAGAATTTTAAGTAGATAGGCCAAACATAGTATAGCCTATGTAAATAAAGCATGTTCCTCTTCAGTTTTGCGTAATGAGTTAAAACATTGGGTTATTCTCTTAATAAGCTAATTGTTTGCTTGTAGTAGAGCTGTAAATAAGAGACATCAATATGGACAATTTAAATTTTACTACTAAGAAGATTCAATAAACTTTCTCCTTAATTGGACACCAAAGTTGTCCTCGATTGGTTGACTTAATGATAAAAGACGAATAAATAGTGAAACATATCACGCAATATGCTAATAACTATGGAAAACCTGCCGAACATAATTTTACCAGGGCTATATTAATTAAGTTGTTTATGGTTTCAGGCCAGGTTGGATTATTGCCCATTAGATTGGATAGCGATGAGGATGAAAGTAACGTGTTTAACTCTGGAAACAGCAAAGGTTAATCTGCTAATGATAAAGGGTTTATTTCAGTAATGAGTAGCTGTTTTGATTGTAAAATCAGTGAATAAAAAAGTATCTAACTGCTGCCCCGCAGAGCGCTGACAATCGGGTAAGGGAATACTTTGGACAGAAGTAATAAGAATGTGGTTACAAGTACAAATATTGAACATATGATGAGATGATGACGATGATCCTGGATCTTGATTAACTTAGATGTCGGCAAAAACTGTTCTGGCGCTAGCGGCGGGCGATGAGGGAACCTTACCGATGACGCGGACTAGTGACGTCACACGGCTCCTGAAATGTCTCCCGTGTGCCGCACCGATAATTTATATTGGTTAGTTGTGATTTCAAAATATTACCGCGCCCATTGAACAGTTCGCTGTACACACTAGCAGCTAAGAAGAGGCGCGAACCTCCTGAAGAGGAGACTTTGTATATGTGGTGCCTCTAGTTGCTCTAGAAACAGGGGCAGTTTAGTCAGCGTGTTGTTTTTGTATTTGCACCTCTTATAATTTGGCGTTCTCGTTAACTGCATATTTACTTGGCCTAGTGGGAAATGGAGTGCTGGATGTGCATAGTAGTAATATGCTACAATTTGGGGAAGTCTTATTATCTTTTACATAGGTTTAAACGACTGTAGATGGGGAAAGTGGCCGTAAAACGTGTATGGTACAATGGAATGCATCCTTGCTTGAAGTTGTTACATTTGTAAATTGGTAATTGTAATTAATTATGGAATCAAGACGTACAAGGTATTGTCCAATACTGCAGGGTCATCTCGCTGTAATTAATTACAATTTGCAAGGGCTGGGATTCCATTTGAATACACTATATTAAATGTTGCATTTGAATCTGCTTCTTTATTGATGACAGCTAACAAAGAATGCAAACTTTTATCCTTCTAATTTTAATATTACTAATGTGAAAGTTTAAAATTATGGATATTTGTAGTTCCATCACGCATAAACTACTGGACCGGTTAAGCTGAAACGTTGCATGAACTGTTGAATGAACAGCTTAGATATTGCATTAACAAATAATAATAACAACACAAATCCAACCTGATAATGTCCACATCCAACCTCAGGGTTTCACCCCACGGGTCCTGTAAGTTCCAATGCAGATCTTATGCGAGTATACCTATCTATCTATCAATCTATAATGCTATAAAGAAGAGGTGGTTTCTATCTGTCTGTCTGTCCGTCTGTCTGTCTATCTGTCTATCTCTCTGTCTGTCTGTCTGATGTTCCAGGTAAACACAAAAACTACTGAACCGAC
This sequence comes from Allygus modestus, assembly GCA_963675035.1. NCBI lineage: Eukaryota > Metazoa > Arthropoda > Insecta > Hemiptera > Cicadellidae > Allygus > Allygus modestus. Next base: position 143,958,098 of record OY776112.1, on the reverse strand, counting down.
TGGGCTGAAACTTTACACAAAGCCCGAGTTTTACACTTTTCATCTTGAGCCCATGCAACACATAGGCCTATTCACTTCCTTAAAATCCCCTCGGGCTACGCCCCGTGAACGCTCTAAGTTTCAACATTTCAGAAGAAAGTAAACATCTAGAAACTGTAATGCGAACAGCTGTTGACACTTCCATTTGACAGCTTAAAGAACAGAAGCAAGAACAGCTGTTTCGAGCTACCTTACCTTTCTAACCCGTGCGAAGAACGGGTACATTCAACTATTCATTTATAAAATTACCAGCTGTAGATGTTTGTCAGAATTTGTCGCGAGTGAAGCCGCGGGTAATTGCTAGTATTAAATAAACCTTGAAAGTATAAATTCGTCCAGTGAAATATATTGCAATTAAAAGAAATTAACTCCTTTACAACCCGTTTAGCGAATTTCCCCTGTAGGGAAGAAGCTTTACCGTAGACAGCCTGTTAATACCTAGGCCCGGGACCATGATAACTTGTAGTTTTGAGGTCCCCAGACCCCAAAAACACAATTCGTTCATAACTGTATGTATGGGTATGTGTGCGTGTGTGTGTTTGTGTCCGTGGGTCCGATATCTGTCGTATGTTCGCGTCGGGGTTCGGTAGTGTATGGCGACTCCCCTTGCTTTGCTCTTCCTTGTCAGACAGCAGTTTGTTTTTATGAATGGAGTAGGCCCCTAATGTTAAACCACGTCCTCCTAATGGCGAGCACATTTGCTTAGCTTACATTTGTCTTTTTTATGCATGTTTGAGGTAACTCCAGTTGTTATTATAGCTCAATATCCCTTTTATTCATTTCGTACCGCTTTATATTTATTCTTCATTCAATAGTTTTTACAATACACTGATTGATTAAACCTCAGAGTTACGACTGACTGTTATGATTCTTTAGTTTTGATTTTAAAATCCATAAGGTACATTTACATATTTTAGTTTTGTTATTACTTTTATTACATTACTCGAGTTTATCAAGAGAATGACACCTGCCTGGAATTTATTTTTATCCTAGAAGTTTGATATTTCCTACACTTTAGGACATCACTGGAGCAGTTTAAAAAACTCAAATTTACAAGCAAGTTATAACCTTATTCATATAAGAGTATAGCATAGACAGATTGATATTGAATTGGGGGGGAGGCAGTACCCTTCAGAACGTAACTGACGAAACCCTTTATGCCCAGCTACGTTCAGAACCAGATTTAGGGTATGTAGACACCATGTGGTGCGGCCCCTTGCTGTCCACCGCCAAGGTTAACTACATTTTTTGGAATATGGTTTTAGGTTTTTATGATTTATGTGTAGTACGGGCCAATTTGTGGATCGGGCCCCTAAGCAATTACCTATGTAGCCTATGACTAACTCCGGCCGTGGCTACGAATCAGGGAAAACATCAATCGTTATTATATATTCATAAATAACGGAGGCACTGTCTATCAAATTACTCCTTAACGTATGTATAAGATGCATACATATAATATATATATAGATCATATCTGATACAATCATAACATATTATGGGTATAAAATAATTTACACTATTTCGTTCCTATTTCTATTTTATGTCATATAAATACAGTCACATTAACGGGTAAATTTATATCATACGGGAAATTTTGGTTGTAAGTGTTGGTATCTCTGCCCAGTGACGATCAGCTCCACGCTGCGTTACTCCGCTACTTGGGCGCGCCTACAGCTATGAATGGACGTAACAGTTCCTGTAAATCCGCGCGAATATCCGCCTCTCCCCTCTCTTCGAGACAAGGAGTAGGGGGCGCGAGCAACTGGTACATCGAGCAAGTAGCCCATCTGTTATTACATTTATTTATTCGAAACCCTACCAACTGTCCATGCAAGCAACTAAGATGTCGATCAGTGGGTTTCAGGACTTTATTTAATTATTTATACTTATTTTCTAAAACCCTACGAACTGTCCCTGTGAGCAACTAGCATGTCGTTCAGTGTGTTTCAGTCCTTTATTTAATTATTAATATTTATTTTTTAAAACCCTACCAACTGTCCCTGAGACCAACTAACATGTCGATCAACCGGTGGGCCCCCAAAATGAGTTCCACTCAACATTAAGTCTTCTTGTTTTTGTGGAGTTTCACTTTTAAGACAATTAACATTGTTTTCATTTCGGCATTCATAACTAATGTTAGTTGTTGGCATTATTTAGTTTGATAAGGTATATCCTACCTTTAAAAAGTGGTTGATAATTATATATAGTTCAATTTGTACAGTGCAAATATGTTTGTTTCACCAATTTTCTATGACACTAAATTTTGTTTAAGGCGGATCAGCACCCTTTTAAAGAGACAAATCTAGCGAAAATTTCTGATTGTATTACGTCTAAGAATTGCTAATAGCAAATCGTCTATGAAATTATTTGTTAATGAAAACCAAAAACAATAACTAATTATTAGACTTACAGGTGGAGCAAGAGGTGTAGCTGGTTCCTGCAAGGAAATTATACCAGAAGCAATTAAAGTAGTTAAAATTAAACAAAACTCTGCTTGCATGTTATATATTGAAGGAAATATTTCTGACATTGAATTATTATTTAAAAGTAATATCTGAACACAAATTTCTTTTATTACACTGCTATTTTGAGTCTTTGGTGTAGTGGACAAGGCGACGGACTCTTATATCATTACAGAGAAACTGTCGTAGGTTCAAGTTAAAATCCCAGTCTTTACATGTAAATTGTAACACTACTCTACATCTCGTGGCTCACCCCTTAGCGTGGCTCTATGATGAAGAATAATTGCACGTCAAAATATCTAATTAATTCTAAAACATAAATAGAATCATTGTTGTATTTTCTTGTAATTACGAAACATTAATTGTTGTCGGAACGAAGTGAAGGATCCTATGTATTAACAGAGAAAAATTATTCATTGTCCGTCGGTGTGTGGGTGTGTATGTTCGTAATGCAATGTCGTGTAAACGCCTGCACAGATTGTTTTTAGATTTGATACAAATGTTTTCCAATTTACTTTAAGCATTTAGTTCAAGAATATAACAAATTCGTTAAACAGTTTTTATTACTTGATATTTAATTTTTTTTAATTTCCATAAGTTAAAGCATTAGATAAAATTACTGCTTGTAAAATACGAGATACTAATACAATATTGTTCCGTAATTTCAAGAAACTACTAAAAGATGGTCCTATTTATAGGTTTTATTATTAAATAAATAAAGTACTGTCTGTTTAACATGAGTTTATTCAATTTATCAAATGTTTATAGATTTTAAATAAAATACCAGTTTTTATAAATAAAGTTAACGTGGGCTGTGATGTGAATAATTTGAGTAAGTTAATAGTTTATCCACTAGATTGTAGCAGCCATTTATTTCATATTTACTTCTGCCAGCTGTTTTCTTTTATCAGTTTATGATCTTTAAATACCCACGTCATAGCAAATCTGATTATTCAGTCAATTGCCAATGCACCTCACTGCATAGGCAACTGTGTATTTTTTTTGTTTAAGAATTTTCACCTTAAATATAAAATCATTTAAGAGTATTCATCAACGGAAGTTGCCGGACGCCAGTAGTATAGAATAGGCTGTTGAGCCCACTCAATTTTTGATTGATTGATGTGTTTATATGGCGTCATGTTGTGACGTAAGGAGGTATGACGTGTTTTCGTGACGTCACGATGTGTTTTGGTTATGTTGGGATATATTTTGGTGATATTATTACATATGCTGTGTTTTTGGGATATTAGGATGACTTCCATACAATTTTAATAATAGCGCTAGTGGTTGTGAGCCTATGTTGGATGAGGTCATGGTCTATGACGACATGATTAATGACGCGATACGTATGACGTCATCAGCTATGCTTGGGCTCTCAGCCCAGGTTCGAAATGATGTTTGTTCATGACGTAGTGATCTATGACGTCATGATCAATTACGCGGTAAGTATGACGTAACTATTTGTGCTTGGGCTCTCAGCCCTGGTTGTAAGATGTGTATGACGTCATGACTTACGGATATCAGGACATGGTAAGAACAACACCAGTACAAGTTGGATTTTAGTTCATTATATTTGGGTCAAGGTCATCACAATTGTTTTTTTAAACATATCTTGCACTTGAAAGTGTTAATGCAAGATATGTGTTTAATTTGTTCATCTTTTATTATAATTATTTTACAAATATATTTACAAAAACGTTCTTAAATCTAACAGTTTTCATCTTCATGTTTTATAGTAGTAGAATTGTTGCAGGAAGTCGAAGATCCGTAGTTCCCGAGTTCAAATTGTCGTTTATGTACAGCAGGTAGTTTTGGTGTATCCCAATCCCCAAAAATATTGTTTGCAGCAGAAACCTTCAAAGACATGCTATATCCGCTAGCTATTAAAACTCTCATTTCTTCAGCAAAAACGTCCACATCCGAGTATGTTGTCAAGTTAACGTTATCGTAGTGAACACACTTGATTTTCAATGCCATGACGTTTTTGGAGAAAATTATCCTACTGTGTTCACTCCTTGTTAGCAGCTAACAAATGATTATACGTAATAAGACGAGGCTATTTATATACATGTTGCCCCTCCCCCACTCACCAAAACCAACTTTCCTCTTTAAAGTGATGTACTTAAATCAGGTGTTGATCTCGATCTTCTTTCATAATGTTTAAGAATAAAATAGATTTCATTAATCAAATGTGTTATATTATAACGGTTCCAGTTTATGTAACAACAAACGCAGGTATCTGGTCCACACTCCACATCGTCTCTTGACCATGGACATTCTCTATAATGAACACCATGTTTTGATTTAATCTTTGTTGTCAAACCATGAGAATCGATTTTCTTTTTAATTTCAATAATATTGTTAATAATTTTTGCAAACTTGAGCACTGCATCTAAATTCCAATTGTTTAAACCCAATGCAGGATGAGTTAATACACGATATAGTTCACTCTCCATACCGTGTTACCTCTACTTTGACTGTCGTCAAACTGATGGCAAAACTTCTTCACGCTTCCTTTTATACTGAATCCAAATAAAACAAAAAAAAACAAAAACAAAACATAACACAAGTTTAAACGAGAAATATCTTCAACACTGATTTGACAGGAGCTCTACAATAAACACAGTTGTCGAAGCTCAATCCGCATGAAGTGCATGTGCAACAGTGGCTACAAGGTAGAAACAGTATATTTCTTTCAGACGATAGACATAATATACACTCCCTGCCTACCTTCTGTTCATCTTCAGGTTTTTCAATCTTGTTTTCTTCAGGCTTATCAATGTTGTTTGTTGCCGTTTTTATAGGATTGCAAGTTTTTCTGTTGCGATGAATATCAACAAAATATTACCCTTTAATAACTATGACGAAAGGACACTTTCCAAACCATCGAGCGTGTTCTTCCCAAGGATCATCTGCATCGTCCCAATCTTTCAAACCTCCACCGCAATAGTAACAAATTGTTTCATCATCTTTCCCTGTATGAAAGAATCCTGCATCTGCAAATACCTCTTTAAAATCATATATAACTGAGTAAGAATATTTGCGCTTATACGAATCCAATCTTGTTTGAAAATCAGAGTATTGCGGGAATGCGATTTTCTTCTTAAACACTGCTTGAGCCATTCCGTGTTCCCTCAAGTCTATTTCTCTACAAACTGAGACTCGTCTTTAGCTATCCTAGCTATTTAAACCCTCTGTACATGTTCATTTCTCCCCCCCCCCTTAACCTAAACATTTAACAATATCAATCTACAAAGCAAATTGCATTTTAAAATAGGTCAAGGTCACCCCAAATTGTTTAAAAAAAAAACAACATATCAGTGCTAAAGTAAACACTGATATGTTTTTTTATTTTATATTTTTAAATTTTATTTATTTTATTTACAATATTTAGTTACAAACATAACTTATATCTAGGATTGATGCGTGATGTGAAGAGAGAGTTCAGTAGAGTTGTTACCACTTACTCCGTGAGATACCAAGTACAGAGAACCGGGTTCAATTGCTTTTAAATCTTCATTTTGGAGTAGGTTTACGAAACGTTTTGGAAGGAACACTTGGAATTTTGCTTCATCCCCTGGTGTAAAAGGTGCATCGCTCAACGAAGCCAGGATTGCATCTCCAATTGTTGTTTCCGCTTTCCTGATATTGTGAACTATGTAATGCTTGTTTTCCTTAAGTTCAGAGCATCTTTTAGTCAACAAAACATTAGATTTGGAGTGTACGTTGAATTGTTCAACTAAAGATTGCAGGTACTGTTTCGATGTCATTTTCGCTTGTGTTGTCTCCTTGGTGTTTGGAGTAATACTCATGCAGGGTTGGTGGCCCGTCCCGATATTTATACCCATCGATACCCCCACCAGTCCCCTCCTCAACCGGTTTCAAGAAAGCAGCCAACCGATATGCATTCTTCAATGCACACTGTGAATGTTTGTGTTGCTTATGTTTTACTAAAATACAGATATCTTCACAATTGCAATATTCAAAACCTTTATCCACTGTCACATCGAGCACTTGACTTGTTGTATACATTTGAATCCAGTTGCGTTTTTCTAACCCTCTTGTTGTAAATTCGTTACAGAAATAATACATAACACTTTCAAGACTTCGATAACTTGTAAAACCTTCAGACCATTTAATACAGTGAAAGTTTTTCACCATCCATTTATTAGTTCTTTTCACTTTACTGTTTAACTTGTTGAAAGAGAAGGGAGGTTTAAATAAAAACGGATACACAACACCGGTTAGCAAATCCAAAATGACTAATTCTTTGACTATATATTCATCCTTGTTTCCACGAAATGCTTGAAACTCGATCACGCAAGGTTTCTGTTGTATCTCTGTAACCTTATCAGAAAAGCAAACCCGTCGTTCCATCTCTGCATATAAACATTGACTGATTTCCCCACCACGGTAGATCCTTTTATAGACCAGGCCGTACAGTTCTCGGCGCGTTAGTGTATATTTAACGTGGGCACCATCCCCGGTAGGCCTACCCCACGAATTTAGAGTTTAACTCTACTCCTTGACTTCTTCAGTCGAAACTATTTCATTTTTTGTATCTGTTGCAAGTATTGCAACGTTTACATTTTCCTCTTCCTTTATCTCCTCGTTAAGCTCTTTCTGCTCATATTCATTTACTTTTCTCCACATCTCCACTTCATGAGGTATTCGGTTGAAAATTGATGTATCTACAGGTCCATACAATATTGGAATATCTGGTTGTTTCTCCATTGTATCTACTAAATAATCTTTTACAACTGAACTTGAAAATACCAGTTGCCTCATATATCTTGTAATCGGTGATGTTGCACAGCTTAACATGTAGAAATCTTCACGTGATAGTAGAATCTTATCATCATGCTTTGTTAGATCTCTAAAACGAACTTGTTGATCAACTCGATGTTTAACAATATCTATTTCAATATCACAACCTAAAAGTCTGATTGCAGTTTTTCTTCCAAATAAATTATTTGTTAAATAGCATTCAATCAAATGTAAATGTTTAATAAATGACTAACGGCGTTTTCTGTAAATACCAACATCTTTGCTCCATGGCTTAGAATTACTGCAGGAGAATAATCCAATGGTTTGAACATGCCAATTGATATATTCTTGGTCATACATCTTTAAATTGGATAAAGTAAACGAAGGAATACTTCTGTTAATAAGTTTAGTGAAATATCGTCTTCAAGTTTCCTCTTCCTCTTGGTCGTAGGCTTTGACACAGTAGTATTGTCTTCTTCCTTATCCATCTTTTGCTCTCCTGTATAAAAAGTTATAAACTCCGAAACTGATTCTTTTATATTATTTGTTCTCACACCTTGTTCTTGTTCTACTGGCAACAACTTCGTTGATTTTGAATCATCCTGTAGAAAACTCATCTTTGAAAATGAAGCTTCTTCAACGACACGGACTGATTAACTGAGGTGTTCTCCCACGAAGCGTGCTATTTATACCTACGGATATCCAGTGTTGTTCTTGTTATAACACAATTTTTACTACACCTGTTAGAGGTGTGTATGTTACAATCTTATCATGCAGAATCAAACAGTATGCAGAAGTGTGAGCAGGTATATTATCCTCAAATTCCAGTTCCAACTTAATATCTACACTAGATGATTTTACTGATTCGTTTTGTTTAGAACAGTCTATAACTACAATCGGTGCTTTCGATTCAAACTGTTCAGGTGATAGAAGAGGAGTGTTTGTCTTACCGTAGTAAGATGTTTGAAATCGTGCATACATATCGTAGAGTACGCTGTATCTTTTCTTATTAAAGGAAATATTTAAATTATCATAAGGGAAAAATTGAGAGTTTAAGAACAGTTTACAATTTGTTAGTTTACAATGATCAAACAAGGCAGCGTTCTCTGTTACTGTCTTTCTTTTTCCAGTCTGCAATCCGAATATCACATATCTTGGTTTTTCCAAATGATTTGAAGTTTTTACAGTCCAAGTGTGTCGTTGCGTAGCAGGTAACTCGGGATATTCATGCAATTCCCAGCTTCTAAAAGGTAATACTATATCGCGATCTGATTTCAATTGCTTAAGCAGTGTAATCCTATGTTCGTCAGCCAGTCTCAGGTGTGGTACTCTCCACACAATCTTGTTTAAAACCAAGCCCCAATCAAGATTTGCTACAGTTGTTCCGGTATTTGCTTTGATAATATCGTTATTAGTCGATGATCTTAATAAAACTAATTCCTGTTTTACGTTGATTATAATCCTTCTGTAGTCTTCAGCAAACCCTAACAATAACCTTAAAGGGATGTAGAAATCAAAGTTCCCAGCATCGTTTGGTGTTATTGTATCTTGTTGAGGTGCAACCCATCCAGCGACTGCTAACACATTTTTTTCACTTGGTGTTAAAGACGTCAAACCTTTCATTGTACTTGCTATTCCTACCTTTTTCGTGGCGTCTACTGTAACACCTGAGATCTCATACCTGATCTCCTCAAAAAGGAATGCCATTGGATTATTGATAAATGGGACCGTCGTTCCATCTGTCCCATCCTTTTTTGTAACTTTTCCTTCTATATATAGATAACTCTCGCTAGGTAGTGTGTATATATCTTGCTGTTGTATCGGAATCCTGATCTCGTCGTTATTGTTTAATTTTGATGAAGCGTAAGGGTTGTGTGTGTGATACTCCTTTTCCCACAAGGTTTCGTCGAACGTGGGACCGTGCGTTATATCCAGTATATCCATAATCAGTAATTTGTAAACCAACTTCTTGTAGAAAACCTATGTTTTCACTAGTTAACTCCTCTAATGCTGATGAGCTACTGACCTTTTTCTCTGTAGGTTCTTTGTTTTTAAAGGTTAACCCCATAATCTACAATGCTGATTTGATATGTAACCGTACTGTAATAGTTTCTCCTCTAAAGTCAATTAAATCACCGTCTTGATCTAGTATGTTCAGAACGATGTCTGATATATAAGTGGTGTTCAATGGTAGGTACACAAGGTTATGAGGTCTTTCTATTATCTTAAATCCTGGAGGTACTGATGGGTAGAATGTATGTAGTATGTGACGGTTTTCTCCATTTCTGTAAGATCCTTGTATAATATTACATGTAACGTCTATTGTATTCACTTTAATAATACTCACAGTGTTATCACCTGTGTAGACTTTACCTTTTTCTAATACGTTAAATGTTTTAGGAAAACCTAATAATTCTCCTATTGACCCTTCTTTACTAAAGTCAATATAATAGTTAGATGAAACTTCTGTTTTTAATGTATTGTTATTTCCTTTAATCTCAATATTCTCCTTTCCCATGCGTTCTTGAAATGCATTATTTATATCACCTATTTCGTATGATCCTGTAGGTAAACTTAGTTCTTCAAGTGAAGAGTAGTTTCCATCGCTGTCTTTACTCTTGTAATAATGTAATTTGTTGTTTCGATCTTCAGTAATATTTGGAATTGAGTTATATGTAGTAATATCTAATAAATCCACTTCCCATAATTTACCTCTTGACAAACGCAATGCAGGAAAAAGAATACTTCGTAAATTAGATGATGTTCCAGTAATCGATACTGTATAGGACGACATCTCAAAGCTGACTAACACTTGTAGCTAGGAATTCTAAACATAAATGTCCGCAAATAGACGTATCTTCTGGTTGTTGTCTTTCATAGTTATAAAATACATTTTTTGCAGAACGAAAATAATGTTGAAGTTCTTTTGGTGGCGGAAGATTACCAAAACTGTCGAAGTAATAAACTGATTTATCAAGTTTTTTATAACACACCCAATGGGTTCCAGGCCCACTTGCATTGTCGAGATTAACTATTCCAGTCTCGTTCTTCCCTATTAAACTTGGTAGTTCATTTCTCATAAACACCCCTCTAAAAAATGGTATATTTAAACAAGATACATATTTATAAAGGTCTTTATTAGTTAATGCTTTATTTGGGACTATTAATTGTTTCTTATCATTTAAAATACACGATACGGTCTTAGGTATAATCCTTGACCTTTTCGTATCATCGACCATAGTTTAGTTTTTTGTTTGTTTTGATTCGAACGGTTCCTTTTCCTCCTCCGCGCTTTTTAGTCGATCTTCTCTTTCCTCTTCGCTTTTTCCCACCTCCAATTGCAGTTTTGCCTTTCATTGCTGCTGCGACTGCTAACGCTGCTGCTCTTTCACCAACAGTGGTGTCACTAGACCTAACTCTTTGCCAAGCTTTTTCCGCTAGAACTCTATCTGCTATAGATCTCCTAGCTGAATCACTAAACTTGGAATATGCTATATCGTGTTCTTTGCAAGCTTTATCCAATCTGTTAATTCCTGGGTCTCCTCGCGCTAAACGTTTCTTTAGTTTAGTTCCTGGACCACAATATTGATAACCTCCAGGAAGATGTAGTTCTACAGGTAATACGTCAATGGCTTTATTGAGTATAGCTCCGACAGGTTTTGTCAATAAGGAAAGTGTAGATGATATAACTCCACCTCCTCTCTTATACAGCTCTCGATTACGACTAATATCGTTACGTATCATCATCGATATTTATAGTAGAATCGGTTAACCTCTCTTGACGAGTGCGTTTTAATCAATGATTTAGTCTTATTTGTAATAGTTATTAAATCCCTTTCTCAAACTATTATACCGCGATTTCTTAGTTCAGATATCAAAGCAACCCATTCGTTATCGAGTCCTGTATGACCAGCTTTTATAGCTTCATGTACTAACCTCATCCGATCTACTAACTTATTTACATTGTTATAATAAATAACATTTGTGTTGTATGTGTTTTTTAATAAACCTTCTCCTGAAGAACTAGAAACATTTGTTTTTCTCTTTTTATGAAAAACATTAAGTTCAGCTGAGGATACAGCTCTTCTTTTTATATGCGCTTTTGTAGTTGGAAATATTTCTGATATAACGCTTTTATACTTTATTGAGTTATTTCTATGTATTGGGGACTTTGGGGAATATCCTTTTCTGTGAGCGTTTGTCTCTTTACATATATTTTTAAATACTGCTATGTCTGCCTGAGTATAGCTACCTGGTTTGTTTTTGAAAATTAACTCAAACAATCCGGTTGTTCCTTTGTATTTTCTGTGATTTATAATAATGTTATCGTTTTTATCAACATCAAGTTTACTATTGCCTATCATTAACCCATTCCCCTCTAGCCTGGCTCCATAAACATGATATCTTCTGTTAGCAGGGGCCGAATGTAACATCTTTAATAAATACTTTCGACCAAGTTCGCCTTTCGAAACAATTTCTGTCCCAAGCTTACTTATGTTTGAGGGGTTAGGTAACTCCCCCTCAACTTCTTCACCTAACTTACTGATGTTTACAGGGTAGGCTGATTTGTCCTCTTCTCTTATACTCTTTTCTCTTACTCCTTCTGTTGTTTCAGATGAGTCGGATTGATCTGATTCCACAGTTTCCTCATATTCTTCGGTTTCTTGATGATCCTGTTCATAATTTGAAATAGGTAGAATTACTTCTCCTTCTGTTCGTGGAGTAATTTTATCAAACTTCTGCGATAATTCTTTAATGGGTTCAATAACTGGTTTAAATGTTGTTTCCAGGAATTTATCTCTCTCACTTATACCGAGCTTTAATGCTCTGTTTTTTCTTCTAATAGAATCGCTTAACAATTTTATCTCTTTTACCAATTTTTCTTGGTTGATCATGTTTACACTACGGAGACCTGTTGTATAATACATGTATATCACTGTATCGTTGCATTAAAATAACTTCTTCTCTCATGAAGCTGATCCGGTCCACTGAAAACCCTTTTATTAAACACGTAATTTATTAAATCCGTTTGCTCCTTATACTGTCTTCATCATCTGTATCGGTTTGCTTATCAACTTCGACTTGATCTTGCTTTCTCAAATCGTTGAGATTAGGGGGTATTTTAAATTCCTGTCCTTGATTATCGCTTACCGGATTATGTATTTCATCCCAATTTAAGAAATTCCTGCTATTTGTATTCGGATCCGCAGCTCTGCCTGAAGACCTATGAACATATGTAAATAGAGCTGCGCCCAACCTTTCTAAATGTTTCTCATTGTATATAGTCCATTTATTTACAGCAATATCCAACGTTTTTTTATTTACAGCATCACCGTCCTGTTCACAGTCAGCTATGTTAGATATTTTAGAATTGTTAGCATCGTAATTTTCATCGGTTTTAGTCTTCTTACAAACTGTTGACGATTGCAGCGTTATTAAATTAACCACTTCACCATCGTAGATTGGATCTCTTACATTGCTTAACCTTTTGTGGGAAAAACCCCAGTGATCTTCATTTACAGTAGGTGTCATATTCTTCATGTATTGCATAGTAACCACGTCTGATGATGTAAGTGGGTCACTAACGTTTTGAAGTATTTTCCCCTCAAAATCATAATTACCATTTTCACTTGTTTTCACAACTTTACTTAACACATAACCTTTATTAGCAACGTCTGTAAGAAGGATTGGGTCTTTAACGTTACGAATCAGTTTATTCACTGCATCAAAGTCTCCACTCTTAGTTACTGGAAACCCTGTGTCGGTAGGTTTCCGATCTTTTACAAAATCCCCACCGTAACGTCCGAATTTGTCCACACTCATGTTGTAAATGACTCCATACAACCACATACAAATTATATATATATATATATATCATACAGTTTAAGTTGCTTTCCTTATTCATAGAACGGATACCTCTTATATAGTAAATGCCTTGTCTCAATATCACTGCATTAAAACAATACGATCTAATCCTATTCTATACCGACCATTTTGGAGGGTTTGTTCTTTATCAACTACCAAGAAACCGTACTTATCTTCCCAAGCTTTCCCACAAAGACCTTGAAATTTTTCAAATAACATATCTCCCCCTACATGATCGTTGTATATATGTTTAAGGTTGGTATCGTCTTGTTTGAATATTATAAGCACGTTTGAATTATCCCTAATTAGTTGTTTAGGTATTTTGCTGTACGTTTGACCAATATATATACAATCAATATTATAATGTCTTCCCATAGCAAAATAATTTCTAATAGTATCATGATTTTCAGTAGATACATCGTCAAATATAAAAATAGAATACGGTTTAGCTTTATCTGGTTGCATAATCTCATCACTAGCGTTAAATTTGAAGAAACTGACATCAGGTACTTCAGACAGGATTTTATCTAATAGTTGATATTTTGGTTGAAGCAAAGACTTTGAAAATAAATATATATTATTAAACCTTAAACCATTTGGATGCGTTATTAAGTTAAATACCACATTAGTTTTACCACAGTTTGATGGGTCGCTTACTAAACATCGCAGGGTGTTTGGAATTAAACCTCCATGTTTACCTTCTTCGTTTTTAATATTATCAACAGTTAACTCATCTATGTTGTGAATATTAAAACTAGTCCTATGATGAACAATCTTCATAGTCGTTTACTCGTGCTCACTCTTCAATGGTGATCGTTGAAATGATGTAAATTCTATAATAAATCCTTTTTTGGTATCCAAGAATCTTCAGTCTTGTTAAACCCTAGCCATCGCACTAAAACTTGGTCTTTCTTTTTTCGTAGTATCTTTTCTACTAAATACACATCTCCAACCGTAGATTTTAACATTTCATGTCCGTAAAACCCTCCTTGAAGGAGTTCTCCTTTATTATCTTTTAAAATATATGTTTCGGGTTCTGTAGGTTGAACTCTATGAACTGTAAAGACTTCATTGGTCCAATTTGGTAGATACTTTTTAGTAAACACCCCCTTATATTTACTTATACGAACTTTGTCCCCTACATAAAACTTTTGCGGACGTCTTTTATCAGCTTTGATTTTTGTGGTTTTCTTTATATGTTTTAATACTTGTTTAACATTCTTATTATTAACCTCGATCGGTTTCATACCAATGGTTCTATGAAACTTGTTGTTATATTCTTAAATTAATTTTGGTAAAAGATCATACCACACATGAGAACCTCTGTTTGAAAAGAATTTAAACATTGCTCCTTTTAAAGTTCTATTGAATCTTTCAATTATTGCTGCTTTCGTCTCTGATTTTGTAGAATAATGGTTTATGTTATACTTCTTCATTAACTCTGAAAAGGATTTGTTAAAGTATTCTTTTCCATCATCAGTCTGTAAATGTTTTATATAATTTTTGTCACGTTTAATAATATTTTCCATAGCTTGTGTTACACTTTCACCACTTTTGTTTTTTAGAGGAGCTGCATCGGCAAGTTTGCTTAAACAGTTAATAACTGTTAATATATACTTAAATCCTTTGTTTATTTTACTATAAGGTTTAACCTCAATGAGATCAGCTTGATATAGATCATTTAGACCTTTCAAAACTGTATTTCTTCTAGGAAAATGGATTCTTGCAGGTTTATGAAGTTCGTGAACAATTTTATGTTTAAAGTCCATACCTATTATGTATTCCCGGTTACGTTTAGAAGATTACTGGTTTGTAGGTCTTTTTCAATCGGCTTTATACATGCCCTAGTTGTTAATAGGTCAAGGTCAAAGAAAAGAAAGTGTAAAAAAGAGGGAGCATGGCTGTTCCCCCCTTTTTTACGGAAAAGGATAGTTATAGGTTTGGTTGAAAGGGAACTGAAGAAAGGGAGTGAACTCTGGTTATTACTCATCAATTGTTTTGGTAGAGTAATGTCCGTATGGTAGGGTGTGAACTCCATCAGCAAGTATCACTCTCTTATTATCTTCAGAGGTTAAAGCCTTTTTGATTTCTGTCACGCTGTACAGTCTGTGGTTAAAACTTCTAATTGTGTTGAAGGTTGCGGTGTGAACATAATTTTCAAAGAGACACTGTTTATAGTTTTCAAATTTAATTTTCTTCTTCAAATAAATATTCTTGATTCCTTTTGCTTTTTTGATAACTCCTACTTCTTCACTCTTGGTTCGTTTGGTCTTTTTGACACCTTTTCCTTCTTCAACTTGATTACTTTTCAGCAATTTTAAGGCGTATAATTTGGACATGAGTGCTACAATTTCTTGTAAGGGTATACCATTAGTCTCGTCTTTGAATTTGCCTAAGACCTTCTTGTTTTTGTCGTGATCGTAATTTGGATGGTTCTTTGGGTAGTCAGAGAAATCAAAGTCGTCTCTATGCGGAAATGTTCTTAAATCTTTATACAAATCTAAGGTTTTTATCCAATAGATATACGCGTCCGTATCCATATATGCAATACCTATGTTTGCTCTTCCATAAAACTTTACCATCTTGTTGTAGTGGAAGTCATACATATGTGTTTTTGATATGTCCAGGATTGACATACCAACATAAAGAGGCCTATCCATTACAATTTTAATCTTGTTCATAGAAACAGCTACAAGATTTTGATTAATGATTATTGAAGTATGAAAATTAGGTTGTCTTACTAGTTTTTCAAATTTATTTCCATTTGATACTAACTTCACGTTTTTATGTTTTCTTTTGTTTTCCAGAGTTTTACCAAAAATTGCGTTGTTCATTAGTTTAAAAAAGTCTTTTTGAAACGCTGACGTTGCTGCTGCTCGACGCTGTGTATTTGAATCAATGTATGGTTTTAACCAGCATGACTGTTTAAACTTGAGCACTTTATGTATTTTGGTTATACAAATACCCAATTGCAGGGCTTGTTGTACAATCCAAAAGTGAGCAACATACCTTTGTTTGTTTTGAAGGGTCATCATTAGCTTTGTATGTTTCCCATTAGGAGGTATCTCTGATTTCGCCAGTAAGGGTAGATCGTAGTGATGGTCGTGCAGATGGTCTGGATATTCAAAATCAAACTCAAGGATGTAGCCATATTCTCCATGTTTTGGGATATTTCTTATGTCGTCTAACTGATTAGGATCTAACCATTTAAAATCACTGCAAGGTAAGGGGTTACCCATCGCCCAACCATAAAGGTTATTTGCATCGAAGTAACCTAAAAAGACGGATTCTTTAGTGGAGTCATAATTTGGTAGATATGGGTTGTTTGCTTTAACATGTCTTGTTACACTTTGCGTTAAACCTCCTCTTACACCAGATTCAACCATTAACACCATATCGACGTCTGTTAATAACTGCAATTCGCACCCGGTTTCTTTTAACATTGCCTGCCATGCTAAGCCTGGAGAAGTGTAAGAGTGTAGTGGGTCTAACCCATAAGCTGCCATGCAGGTGTTGCGGAATTCTTCCATTATATCACAGAGGAGGGTTACATCAAGTTTAACATAAAAATCACTGTATTCACCTAAGGTTTTAATTTCTAATTCTTCCCAAACATTACATGCGTGTTGATAGTCTTCAGGATCGATATCCTCTTCTGTCAGCTTGCTGTAGAAACATTTTGGAGGTGGTAGAGATGTCTCTTCAAATCTATGTAAACTATCAATGTAATCATATGGGAACACAGCCTTCCTAAGCACCAGATCTATTTTATCGGCAGCCACAGTTTTTCTGGTTTCAACTAAGTCTTCTTTTCTTAAATTTTCTGTTAGCTTCATAAGGCTAGAAGGCTGGAATCTAAATGAGTCCAAGAATCTTAGTTTTATTTTACCAACTTTTTTAGAAAAACTAATAAGTTTTTCCATACTTGTTGCTAGTACGTCAATAGAACCATAATCTCTCCCTAATTCTGGAATAATAAAATGGGCGTCATATCCACTTAGATTGTGAAGGATTACAGGTATAAATCGTGGAAGTTTAAAATTAAGGTTGCAACTGTTACAAGCAGGACCTCTGTACTCGCCGGTAAGGTGATCATGATCACGTACCTTTCCGTTGTCTTCAGTAAATAAACAATTACAAAGGTAGCATCTTGTTGAAGAAGTATGGAGTTGAAGTTCATCTTCTTGAAGATTTATCATAGGTACAATGTTGTTGTACAACCATTCAACTTTATATGATATATCATACAGAGCATCTAGAAATTTGGCAGCCACCTTTTCACCACGGTATACTTGCGGTTGTGATGTAAACCCGTAGTCTTGTAGATGATTTTCGTTTAACGTAGATTTTAATAATATACAATAGCTGTTTGTATATCAAGAGGCAATAATGTTGATTCAAAGTCAGCATAAATTATAATAGGTATACGATATTGCTGAATATGTTTGTTAAATTTAACAGCTGATTTATCTTTAGATGGTAATATTATTTTAACAGGATCTTTATCATTGCAAAGCCGTTGATGTTCCATTAACCACTTATTTCCTCCTCTGTCTGAATGTTTTAGAACATGACAAAAACATCTTTTGCACACAGTGATACTTGCATGCATCTTTGTAAGTTGATTTCTCACTAAGACATTGAAGTTTTTGATGTATATATAGTGGCATATTTCACCATCTTTGATTAGCAATAAATCGGTGTGATCAGTTTTTTCTTTAAGCGATATTTGCAAAGGATAAACATTGTTCGAATTGTCTAAAGCAAAAACGTTGACAGAAGCTGCAGGATTTTCTTTCTCAAACTTCTTAATATCATTTAATGAGACTGGATATGTTAAACCTTTAAAATTGTATTTGTTGCTTACATCTTTATATTTTTGGTTGGGTCTCTCAAAATGTTTTTCATTTACAAATTTGGCTAACATTGAATATTTAAAACATTCATTATCAACGTTTCTAACATTAATACATGATCGTGTTTGTGAGATCTTTTTCGGTAGTGGAATGTAACTGCTACCTCTATCTCCATAACCATGTTTGTGAACTCGAATGTCCAAACCATCTATACTTAATAGACTCCATCCGGATCCTCTTCCTTCATGTTCACTGATTTTCACTACAAGATCTTGCAAACAATCTTCTACAATTGAGTCAATACCACTAGTTGTCATGATGGTTTGGTTTTTAGTTATAAAACCTCTTGGTGAAATTTCATTTTGTACGTTGGTAAAGGTGGTATCTAGGAGTAGTCCAAATTTTATGAAGTTTAGTCTTTTTAGTTCTGCTTTTAATGTTTGGATAATTAGCTCTTTTGTTTTAACGATGAATTGTTGAAGATTATAGCTTGTGTTATTAATTTTAAAATGTCTAACAACTGACTGTGGAAGAGCTTGTGCTAATAGTTCGACAGATAAAGGCCTGGCAGGGGCATATTGTATTACACTAGGTCTTACTTGTTGAACTATGTTTCCATCTTGAGGTAACAAATCTTCATGAGCTTCATAGTCTGTATCTACAAGGTTGTTTTCAATATTGTGTACAATCTCTTGATGTATATTGTAAATAATTTCATCTTGAAACGTTTCTTGACAGATGTTGCATGTATACATAGTAACCAGGTCGTTACTACGCGATATCTGTCGCGGGTATGAGTATAAGCCCTAACTGAGCTTGTATTTATAGGGTCATCCTTCCCTTACCCCCACCACCGGACAAACAAGGTTATATAAACAAACAGAACGTGTGTTATATCAGAAGATCATTATGTCTCCCACAGATCACACCAACCTAACTAACCGTTTCAAAGTAGAAATCAGCCAGACTGAAGATGAGAATGAATTGTTTCATACAAGTGATTTTGAAGTAAGTTTTGAAAGCCAATTTAATGAAGAGGAAGGTTTGAATGAAGAGGAAGGCTTATATCAAGAAGAATGTTTGAGTGAAGAGGAAGGTTTAAACGAAGAAGAAAGTTTTGGAGGTTTGAATGAAGTGGAAACACCAAAGACTATTTGGAATGTTGACAATTTAGAGATGGGAAGAACAAGTGTTTGTAGAATACTTAATTATAAAACTCATGTTTGTAGACGGTTAGAGTTTGACTCTGAAAATGAAGATTAATAATTAAATTTAAAAAAACTTGATTACATGACCTTGACCTCAATAAAGTATTTAGATTGGAAAAGGATTTTCTAATAAACAATTGGTATAACAGTATATTTGTTTAAAGTACCCTCAACAAAGTACAAAAATTACATGTTCTGCTAGTGGGTCAAGGTCACGTATTATTTTTACCAAAAAGGGGAACAGATTAGTAAGTGATTGAATGATAACCACAGACTAATATGTTCCCTTTTCTGTATTCAGCTGATTAACAATTGGAGTTTAATTGTTCTATGAATTTATGAAAAATGAATTGAAGTAGCTTTCACTCTCATAGTTTGCAGATATAAACGCAATATACTGTTCATTGATCATATTTTCGTTGAATATTAGATGGTCTCCTCTTATTATTTCACTAAAAGAATAGGCTAAAATGTTAGTTTCTATGTAATAGTCTGGTGAGAATCCATTGAACATTGTTTCTTCTTCAAGAGTGTTTGCTTCAGGCAGGTACCACGTGTGAGCAAATATTAAAAACTGTAGTGGATGTTCAAGAAAGACGAACAGGTCGAGCAGAACGTGTACATAGTAGTTAGCCGGACAATTAACGTATCGAAGATCACGAAAGTTCCTTTCATGCACTTCTTCAGAAGCAGAAGCAGGGTCAGATACTAGAACGTGGTAGAAAACACTATTGTCAAACTTTGTGGAGAGTTTGTTACGAGCTGCCACCATTGTTGAAGATGTCAAAAGAGCGAACGGGAGAGTTTGCTGCGCGATGTTACTATGATGCAGTAGAGGACTACGACTGATGCACATAACGCGATTCGTATAACTTTTATAGTTAATCCCCTACACTAGATAAAAGCCCCCCTCCACTTAGTAAGAACCTTCCGCTAAATAGAAGAAGGGGTAAGAGTGATAAATTATTTAACGGGGTCAAGGACATACTTCATAAAGCGGAAAATTTGATCCTCTCATCTTCTTAACAATAATGAGAGGATAAAATTTTCCTAAACAAGAGGGAAGAATTTTACTGATATCAATCATCCCAAAGCTCGTCTACGACTACATGTTCTACTGGAGAACATAATCTATTCAACAGTTCTAGAAGAGTGAGGTCTTTAAACGGTTTTGTAATAGTAGTAACTTCAGGTTCCTGGATTGGTCCGTTACAATTAGTTGTAGCATCCTGATCAATCACAACAGACGTGTCAGATGAGGAAGAAATTTCGTTTACTTGGACCGACATGTTGGTTGCAAGTACAGAGCTGCGAGTGATGCATACAACACCAAGCACAGAGCTTTTATACTCTACCCCCTCCACTATGTTGTAATGGATGTAAGATAAGAAACGGGGTAATGCTAATCAATTGGATATTATTATTTAACTAGGTCAAGGCCGTTCGTAATATAGAAAGAATGGATCCTCTCAGGAGTTATATGGTTTATAATTATAAGAAGAGAACTAGAGGAAATGTAATTTAAAAAGGATTAAGTCAAATCCATTTACTATTGCTTTTTTTAAAGATCAGGTAAATGTATTTCTTGTTTTTAATATTACATTATTATGCGATGTTTAGTGTATCAATCAAATATTTAATCACAATCGCTTAAACACCCTGCCATGGCTTGGGAATGGCTGAAATATCTTCAAAGCATGTTATTTGACTAAACGCTCTTTGAACATATTTCCCGGGGTTAAGTGTTATCTGTAAGTGATTTTCAGTCCTAGTTAAAGGAAAGAAACACATAAACAAATAACACCCCCTCCCCCTTAGGTGTTATTACTTTATTTATAAAACGTAAAATGTTACAGGTTCCCACAAATCCCCCTACTATTTTTTATTTTTCCAATATTTTTTTTAATTTTTTTTAATAATTTTTATATTTAGCAAGATTGATGTTTCTAGTATTACATATTATGGCCACTATATGTAATACTAAAAGATCATATAATGTTTAAACGGATTTTATGTTTTTAAAAATTTATTGTGCATAGTAAATGATAAACAATAGAACAATAAAACAATAAAAGACTCGGGGTATAGACCTTGTGTGATGGTTTCACGCGAGTCAGGGACTAAAACCTTCAGCGGTTATCCCTTACAGAATGTAACATTTCGTCCTCAATTACTTCTCAAGGAGTTTCAGACGAAATGTTTAAGTTGTGTTATACCTCGTTTTAGTTTCACACAACTCTTAAAGAGATTAAACCTTCAACGGTTATCTCGTTAATAAACACATTTTGCCATGATTACTTCACAAAAGAGTTTCTGGCAATATATTTTACTGCATCTCGACTCCCTCAGCGTGTCCACACATCTCGGTAGGATGGAATCGTATGATGACAGCTGTGTTCGGTCTGCGCTCGGAAGGTTTTCTGTCCCTCTATTGGTTTTGGTTGTAGAATAGCCGTAGTCTGTGCAGGCAAAACATACAAACAGTTAAAAACATAATAATAATCACAATAATAAACAGGTGACTCGCAATATAGACCTCGTATGTTGGTTTCATGCGAGTCAGGGACTACAACCTTTAGCGGTTATCCCTTACAGAATGTAACATTTCGCCCTCAATTACTTCTCAAGGAGTTTCAGACGAAATGTTTGAGTTGTGGTTATACCTCGTTTTGGTTTCACACAACTCTTAAAGAGATTAAACCTTCAACGGTTATCTCGTTAATAAACACATTTTGCCATGATTACTTCACAAAAGAGTTTCTGGCAATATCTTTTTCTGCATCTCGACTCCCTCAGCGTGTCCACACATCTCGGTAGGATGGAATCGTATGATGACAGCTGTGTTCGGTCTGCGCTTGGAAGGTTTTCCATCCTTCTATTGGTTGGGGTGCAGTCGGACCGTAGTCTGTGCGGGCAAAACATACAGACAGTTAAACATAATACTAATCACAATAATAAATAGGTGACTCGCAATATAGACCTGGTATGATGGTTTCATGCGAGTCAGGGACTACAACCTTTAGTGGTTATCCCTTACAGAATGTAACATTTCGCCCTCAATTACTTCTCAAGGAGTTTCAGACGAAATGTTTGAGTTGTGGTTATACCTCGTTTTGGTTTCACACAACTCTTAAAGAGATTAAACCTTCACCGGTTATCTCGTTAATAAACACATTTTGCCATGATTACTTCACAAAAGAGTTTCTGGCAATATCTTTTTCTGCATCTAGACTCCCTCAGCGTGTCCACACATCTCGGTAGGATGGAATCGTATGATGACAGCTGTGTTCGGTCTGCGCTCGGAAGGTTTTCCGTCCCTCTATTGGTTGTGGTTGTAGAATAGCCGTAGTCTGTGCAGGCAAAACATACAGACAGTTAAAAACATAATAATAATCACAATAATAAACAGGTGACTCGCAATATAGACCTCGTATGTTGGTTTCATGCGAGTCAGGGACTACAACCTTTAGCGGTTATCCCTTACAGAATGTAACATTTCGCCCTCAATTACTTCTCAAGGAGTTTCAGACGAAATGTTTGAGTAGTGGTTATACCTCGTTTTGGTTTCACACAACTCTTAAAGAGATTAAACCTTCAACGGT
The DNA here is from genome assembly GCA_963675035.1 of Allygus modestus. Lineage (NCBI taxonomy): Eukaryota > Metazoa > Arthropoda > Insecta > Hemiptera > Cicadellidae > Allygus > Allygus modestus. The sequence goes on along the minus strand of OY776112.1, from coordinate 143,935,296 downwards.
TATCTCGTTAATAAACAAATTTTGCCATGATTACTTCACAAAAGAGTTTCTGGAAATATCTTTTTCTGCATCTCGACTCCCTCAGCGTGTCCACACATCTCGGTAGGATGGAATCGTATGATGACAGCTGTGTTCGGTCTGCGCTCGGAAGGTTTTCCGTCCCTCTATTGGTTGTGGTTGTAGAATAGCCGTAGTCTGTGCAGGCAAAACATACAGACAGTTAAAAACATAATAATAATCACAATAATAAACAGGTGACTCGCAATATAGACCTCGTATGTTGGTTTCATGCGAGTCAGGGACTACAACCTTTAGCGGTTATCCCTTACAGAATGTAACATTTCGCCCTCAATTACTTCTCAAGGAGTTTCAGACGAAATGTTTGAGTTGTGGTTATACCTCGTTTTGGTTTCACACAACTCTTAAAGAGATTAAGCCTTCAACGGTTATCTCGTTAATAAACAAATTTTGCCATGATTACTTCACAAAAGAGTTTCTGGCAATAACTTTTACTGCATCTCGACTCCAGCATCTCGAACCCCACAGCGTGTCCACACATCTCGAAAGGATGGAATCGTATGATGACATCTGTGTTTTGGTCTGCGATGCAGTTGGTGCCTGTATCGGTTTAGCAGCAAGGATTTTTGTTTTACTAAACATTGAACAGAACAATTTAGTAAATACGCTATATATACTTTATTACAGTTTCAAGCGTTGGTGGCAAAACCTTTCACGGTTACCAAACCTCTGTTATATATACTTCCATAGAGTTTCAAACGAGTAATATTAAATATTAACTGTTAGGTTAGTAACTAAAATGATGCAAACATGCCGTGCAAACATTAAGAGCTAATGCTACCATGCTGTCAGTAGGAATGACCAAAACCAAGTGCGATTCTCTTACAATGCTGATCTGCTTTTATAGAGCAGGTTTGGGGTGGGGGTAACATCTGATGGTATTTTGGATGTGGAGAATTACAAACTGTGAACGGTTTTTGGATGTGGAGACTGATAAACCTAATGTTTAACACGCGGTTTTAAAGTAATTTTTGAAAGCGAATTTAATAACACGTTGCAGTCGGCCGAAATATACGTTGCTCAGTATAGCTTTTGCGCCTGCAAATGTCGAACACAATCCTGTAGCGCGCGGGTAGCGCGCGCAAGATTCTACAATGTACAGGCGCAGCGTTAATGTTTGATTCAATCTTAACTTATATATTAAGAGGTTCAAACAGATTATATTCCTAAACAACACATCAGGTATGATTAAACAATACTTTAAGTAAACTATATTGTTGAACTTGTTGTTTATACTTTTCTCGGTTTCACCCAAGTAAGTGACTATACCTCTGTACTGTTATTAAAGAATTATTAAGATACATTTATAAGTTTATCTTTAAGAATATCATATGATTTTTAAAGAACCTTGCTATGAATTGGAAATAGCTCGAATATTATTCATGTTTTGAGATAATATTCGTCGGGGTTAAGCATTAAATGATAAACGTTTTAAACCTTATTACAGGTAAACATTTACCATTTAATATCCCCTCCCCCTCGGTCCATTTGATTTTATTAATTAAGGGGTGGGATGAATTTTGAATATATTTAAAACAAGAGTAGGCTAGACATTGATAGTTTGGTTAGACGATTTGATTTAGATCTCCTTCCAAATCATTTGAGGCGCTTCGCTATCACAAACGAGGGACCATTTCCCGTTTGGAATAGGGCGATTCATGTAAGTCGGCAAAGGGACTTGGAAGAGCTTTCCTTTGCTTAAGAGAACCGCCATACCGATTTATAGCGAATAAGCTTATATGTTTCAGTCGGCTGTAACTTATAAATCCGAATCTTTTGAATTTGGTGTCTTCGGTTTTTCTTTAGGTTTTGTTTGGGTTTACTTACTACGCTTCTTTCCTTTGATGCGTCTTTCATTAGATTTAGTACGACCTGTTCCAAAGTTTTTAATTTAGCTTTAGTTTCATCAAGGGACTTATTGAGTAGCACGTCTGTTTGTAGGTCTTTTGAAGATAACGATGGGGAAGGAGCCTTGTTTAGCGGCAAGTCTTTTGAAGATACCGATGGGGAAGACAATGATTTTTTTACACTAACTCCAAAGTGGATACCGCACAGTTTTCGTCCTTTTGAACATTTCTTCCCGCACATCATCCCTTTGTTCGAACCCTTTACAAAGCGGTGTGTACATACCTCGGAACCTTGCTGCTGTGGTTGTATCAGTATAGCTCGCCTCGGTGGTGAACCACATTCCTCGTCTGACAATTGCAAGTCCAGCTCTAGAAGTAGGTTTCTTTTAACTATATCGTCTACACGGATTTCAGGCTGTGTCGATAGAGGAGTAGGCAATTTTCTGGTCCCCAAAGCTGGAACTTGGTTTGTTATTGGTCGAGGTAATGGTGCAATGATAGATGGTCTTGTTTGTTTTCTTTCGCAAGCAAGTGCCGAAGACATTGTTAATATAGTTAAACAGAAATACAACAAAGACAGAGTTTTAGGTTATGTGATGGAAGGAAAATCGGGTTAAATTATGATACACTTTGATGTACAAGTCCTCGTATCCCCAAAGCAGTCTGTTAAAAGAAAACCCGGAGTTAGATATACAAAGATATATAACACTAATGTGACGAAATACAAATGTTCAAACTGTAAAATCACAAAGATGAATGTTTGAAAGGAAGGTATAAAGAAACACAAGTTTTTAAATGATGGAACTGCACGCAGGCGCTGAAGTATAACACTGCTGGAAACTGTATTAAGGAAGATTTTTAAAAGTTTGAAATATTAATAATAGTTATATAAACACACACAAACACAAGAAATACAGAGGTACGCTCAGACCAGATTCTCAAGCTATGCAAGGAAGACTGGTATCGATGCATGTTTTGCTTGCATTATATAGCAATACAAATAAACAACGACTGACAAGGATGTAAACTGCACCGCGCCCCACAATTATTTAGTTGTACTCGGGTATGCGGGCGGTAACATTGTTTACGTTTTGGAGCGCGTCACACCCAACCTGTTCAATTACACCGGTGCGTAATAAAACTGGTGCAGTCGCGGACTACTGTCTGGAGACCTTGACTCAAGGTTTATCGCGACTGCAGACATCCTGTTCATATTTTTGAAACCTACAACGAGTGTTTGAAGAATATTTGAACCGTTTTAAAGACTTTTATTTTATCTTAAATGACTTTGCTAACTTTCATACAGGTTATTTGTGTTAGTTATATTGTACAATATTCATAGCGCTAGTTTAACAAACAATGAATTTTTGTTTCGATCTCTACTTTGTAGGGTTGTTTCTTATTAAATGCAAAGACATTCTATGAACCTAAACCGTAATATTTACACATGTTTGGTCGTGTCAATAATAAAAGCCTTGGTAGATATTGTAAGGCTACATATTAAATAACTAGCTAACTTTCATATTGCTTATTTGTGTTTGGCTAAATTGTACAATATTCAAAGTTCTAGTTTAACAACTATGGGTTCTTGTTTCGATCTCTGCTTTGAGGGATTATTTTTATTAAATGCACAGACAAACTTTGAGACGAGAAGGAGATTATTACAAGTAAATATTACTTGGCACAGAGCGCTATAACTTGCAGTTCTACACTGGTGTTCAGAGAAGGAGGTTGTTACAAGTAGAAGTAGAAGGAGTGTCGTGACGACATAGATCTCACTACGTCATGAACAAACATCATTTCGAACCTGGGCTGAGAGCCCAAGCATAGCTGATGACGTCATACGTATCGCGTCATTAATCATGTCGTCATAGACCATGACCTCATCCAACATAGGCTCACAACCACTAGCGCTATTATTAAAATTGTATGGAAGTCATCCTAATATCCCAAAAACACAGCATATGTAATAATATCACCAAAATATATCCCAACATAACCAAAACACATCGTGACGTCACGAAAACACGTCATACCTCCTTACGTCACAACATGACGCCATATAAACACATCAATCAATCAAAAATTGAGTGGGCTCAACAGCCTATTCTATACTACTGACGCCATCTTGGTGTTTTATTTCTTAACTCTAAAGTTAATTTTGTGCCTCCATTACTCCTCACCTGATCATCAAAAACGATTCATTTTGGTGTCAAATTAGAGGTTTCGTCGTCCTCTAGGGAAATACAATAGTCGAATTTGGATTTTCGTACAAATAAATGATGACATGTACAGTGTTTCAGTTCAAAATTGAACTATTTATTATGAAAATATAATATCCAAATTAAGAAATTCAACATTGTATTTCCCTACAGGACGATAAAATCTTTAAATTGACACCAAAATTAATTGTATGTGTCGATCAGGTGAAGAGTAATGGAGGCACAAAGTTAACATTTGCCTTATGGATCAAAACTCTAAGATGGCGTCCAGTAACTTCCAATGATGAAGACTTAGTATTATTAAGAACGATTTACCTTATGACCTACAATTAACCAAAGGACTATTTCTTTAATATTTTGTTAACAAATTTAGGTTTGAACTTACGAAACAGCAGTAACTTTTATCTACCATTTCCGAGTTCGGCCATCCTACTACGGAAATATTTGAATATCTACAACGTGGTATGGTCCAGGAGCAGTTATGAGGTGCCGTTTTCTAAATCGGCTGGGACACAACAGAGACACGCACAACTACTTTATTAGTACAGATATTTCGTCTCTATCTTTTACATTCTTTAATGAATTTCTAGATTTTTGTTCTGCGAATTTAGACCCCTAATATTATTATTTCATAAACATATTTGGTTTCAATCGAAAGCTCTTATATAGTCTATATGTGCCTTTTGGGGTATTGAAAAACATCCAACCTCAGGGCTCCAACTCATTATCACTTAAGATTCGAATGTTAATCTTATGGAGTTAAATATTTTATATAGACTAACAGCTGATAATTATGTAAATAGTTCAAAACATCTGACCCTGTGCCTGCAAGATTTCTGTGCTGAGAACGGCACACCTGCTAGTCCGTACTAACCAGTGTCCTTCACTTCTTCGCGTTCCTTCAATTTCTTCTACTTGTAATTAATACCTCAAACGTGCCGCACCGTTGCTGGCAGTTATAAGGCTTAAGAAAGAAAGAAACGGAAAAGCACCGCATATTCACCACGCAACATATAGGACATTCTTTTATGGCAGTCAAATAGCCCCATACTCAATTTCTTTAGATATCAACAGTATAGGACTTTTTGAAAGCGTTCCAATAGCTTCGCTGTAATAATTATTTTGTGTTTTTTAAGCGTTTCGGGGCCTTAAATTTAACATTTTTAATAATTTCGGACTTAGATCTTCTCAATACACCTCCAATAATTGTTACGTGTCATTTTTATTCCTTAAGATCTGTGAAAATTACAATAACTTAATGACCTTTAGATCTACCTTAGTAAAACCAGAGGACAGTTGGCTATTACGAAACGTAAGAGAATAATGAGCTCTGATATAGCCAGTAGACAGTAGTATTTTGTATTTATATTATATTCGAAAAACTGATAGTGATATTGTGTTGGCATTTGGAATTACAACGGCTGTCAAATATACAATTCCACTGATTACTGTTCTTCCATAAGTTCAACATTACAACTTTGAAAGCCTGTAAGGCTTAGCCCTGAGGCCCAAAGCAAATTATTAGAGGGTTCGGCTAATGTACACGACAATACCGTAATATCGGTATCCATGAATTATTCTACGAAGAACACACCCTGTGATAAAAGGAGGGAATATTTTGTGCTTAACTACGAATATAGCTGAGTTATTTTCTGTATATGGATCACCGTACGGCTCATCTACGAGAAGTTATGGCATGACATTTTCAGGATAGGTTCCTTTAGGTTACAGCTGTTGTACCTGACTCTCAGTTTCCTCTAAATCCTCTAGCACTACTTCCCGTGGGACATTCAAAATTTCAATGTCAATCAAATGATACCATACTGTTACAGTTTTCTGCTATTTATTAAACGATATTCAAATAAACTGCTGGTTTTCAACTGCATTTTATACCCCGGTAAAACCGGTATAATCAACTCGTAATAAAAAAAATAAATATAAAAAACCCCGTCGCAGCAAACCTGCGTAGTCAGCGAATTTCCAATGCATTTTTATGTTTCTCACTGCTACATAAAGCCACTTACCAAGTTTGACAAAAATACATTCATTTAAAGTGATTTATAACATTTTATTTATTCCCCATAAGAATAACATTAGGACTGAGTACGCAGGTTTGCTGCAACAAGGAAGATAAGAAATGAGTTTTTATGCAATTATCAATATAACTGAACCAGGTGAAGCTACTTACCAAGTTTTATTAATTTATGTTCATAATTAAGGGAGATATAAAACTTACTTATTTTCTATAAGAATAACATTAGGGCTGAGTATGCAGGTTAGCTGCTACGGGGACAATCAACAAAACATTTATTTGTTGTGCAAATATCAATATACCAGTACAACGTGAAGCCACATACCAAGTTCATCAATATAAATTCATAAATAATCGAGATATCAAATTTTATTAATTCTCCATAAGGATAACATTGGACAACGTACTGTATTTAGCACTTTGAATATCTCTGCAACGGTTGGACGTAGAATCACAATTTAAACACCAAAATGATTGTTTTGTGGAGCTGAAGTGATTGGTAAAAGCAAATGTGAAGTTTAAAGTAAAATTAACTGAGGAAAAGCCAAAAAGCTTTTTCCTATAAGATAAACATGGGAAATTTTATAAGCATGTTTTTTAGATTTTTTCCGCAACCACTTAAGCTAGGTTTATAATTCAAAATACCATATTATTTGTTTTTTTAACCTCTATAACATGGTCAAAACCAAAATTAAGTGTTTTAAAAATTTTAGGGTGAAGAATTAAAAAAAAAACTGATTTTTGGAAAATTTAAAACCACCATAAACCCGCCTTCCCATGGTCTGATTTTTCTGGTTTTCAAACTTAAGTCATAAATGTCAATTTACACATTTGAGCCAAAATTCATCGAAATCGGACGTTTTTTACTCAAGTTATCGCATTCATGGACACATATATATATATATATATATATATATATATATATATATATAAATTTGAACAAATAGTGTTTTTGGCATCTGGGGACCTCAAAACAAAAAGTTATCATGGTCTCGGGCTTAAGTCTTACCATGAGACCTACGGTAATAGCTTCTTCCCTATAGGGGAAATTCGCTAAACAACATTGACAACCTTACATTCCGAAACGTAGTGTAGTTTTAAACATTAGAAGCGAAAGGTAAAGTCCAAACAAATCAATAATACATTCAAATCAATCTATATTATTAGATTCAAAATATAAAAAAGATTGTTACTCACATCTTCTTCAGGGAGGTTATGAACATCAGCTGTATCATCACCACCCTGTAAATGAGTACATGAATAATGACACGTATTTATTAAATATTTGTATCAAGTTTACCCTAAAATGAGTTCCACCTAACCATTAAGTCTTCTTGTTTTTTGGAGTTTCACTTATAACACAATTAACATTGTTTTTATTTCGGCATTCATAACTAATGTTAGTTGTTGGCATTATTTAGTTAGTAGTGGGGCATTGTAGGTTTTGGCTCACTTGATTGACAGCTTCCGGTCACGTGACCGGAAGCGCTGAGTCATTAAACACGTCATCTGAGGCTGAGCCAGTGACGTAGGCGGTTTTGTGACGTAATGAGGGAAAGTTCAAGGTCAAGGGGAGGGTGTTTTAAAAAAGTACTACCTCGCACGCGTAAAATCCGATTGTGATTCGATAGTTTTCATTCGATAAAAGAATCGAATGAAAACAATTGAATGAAGCAATCGAATGATACGAGTGCGAGGTAGTACTATTTACATTTATTACTTTAATTTTTACATTTCTTTTTATTTACAATAAGTTATGGTTACAATAATTTATGTTTACAATAGTTCCCCGTTGTTCATCGTCATCTATGTTGTTGTTCCTGAGTCGCGGCCATCACTTCGTTTCCTGATGAAAGGCGGTGGATACTTTGATTCCTGCACAGAGTCTATGTTGTTTGTTGCGATCAGTTCTAAAGATAAACTGTAGCCATTCGCTAGGAGAAGTCTTAACTCTTCTTTAAAAACCTCCAGGTCCGTAGAAGTTGATATATAAATAGAGTCATAATAAATACATCGAATCTTGAGTGACATGACAATATTATTTTGTGAAGAGCACGGAGAGAGGATGATGTTCACCGGTCGAGAGCTGGAGGTGTACTGACTATTCACAAGCTAGCGTTGTAGTCGTACTAAATGGTGGGGGTAAAAGTGTGGTGGGGTGGAGCAGATGGCGGATGGCAGATGGCAGATGGCAGGGGGCAGGCGGCAGGTGGTAAATGGCGCGGGGAGGAAGACTTTGAATAAAATATCCATTAGTTAAAACCCATCAAAGTATTTGCGGATCCATGTGCACCGCGCAAAAGTTGGACTGCTCATCGAAGTTCTTCCTCTAGTTTGGTAACCAGCCGAAAATCCGCTTCCATTTCATCCTCCTGCTCTGGACATTGAGGCTGCGCACACCACCTTTTGCAGGCATAATCATACGCGTCCTTATATTCCTCCAGGACATGTTCATATGTCCTAGGCTGCTGGGATGCAGTTTGCATCGCCGCTCCTTGCTCAACCTCGGTAGCCTCAAGAGTTGCTACCAACTCCTTCTCACTAATCACATCTCCCCAAATAATGTTATTACCGCTGCTAATGGTGTTGCTTGTTGGCTGCTGGGATGTAGTTTGCTCAACCTCGGTAGCGTCAAGAGTTGCTATCAACTCCTCCTCACAAACCGCATCTCCCCAAATATTGTCGTTGACGCTGCTCATGGTGTCGCTTGTTCCAATGTCTGTATAGAAATGCAGCGTTTGAGCGTAGGTTAGGTACTCGACCCTTCCCCCACCACACCACTTCCCCCACCAATATTTCACATCGCGCACTAACTAGCGTACACGCATTAGTTAGGGTCTGACTCTTACACTGTCAAGACCGTAGCTCCTTAACTAAAAACTTCAATTAATTTGTCCCAACACTGTATGTGTATAAATATTACAGACACTATGATCTAAACTAGTGCATGTTTCCATGTGTTGCTTCTTATGCAGCAGACAACTGGTTAAGACTGTTCCAACCTTGGCTATTCTACGATGGAACCGCTCACTGTCCGCTAAAAGCGTAGACATTCTATCTTCATCGTCAGAGAAGTAGAAGGTGGTGGCAAGCGGGGTACTGAAGGACACCTTACTCATATTCCTGTAAAATTGGGACATGCTCAGACGTTAACACAAACTATATAGGTAGATGTTCATCCGACAAGAGCTGGAAGTATAATGATGTAGCGCTAGCGAGTAGGATAGACACCTATCCCCACCACAACGTTACCTTGTCCTTCAAACAGTTGTTTTTCGCTACGTCAGTGGAGTACCCACTCGATATACTTTCAGCCCAAAATAAAGAAGTTATTTAGGTTTAACCTTCAAAATAGTGTATTTTTGCTGTTGCTGCTATACCCTTGGTCGGATCTGAATTCTGATTGCACCGTCTTGTTCGTCTTGCTAGGCCGCGTTAGTAGAGTACCCACATGACATACTTTGGATAAAGTTTACCCCCCCCAATATATATATAGGGGGGGTTCGATGACCCTTCGATGTCATTGAACCCTTGACGGTGGAGTAGTGACACCTTCAAGGTCAACTGGAGACTAACATAAGTCTCCTGCCTATATAAAGGCGAGGTCCCTAACTTGAAATGCTTAGGGTGGTCCTGAAAAGAACCGTTTGGGTCGTCCTGGAAGAGATGCTTGGGAGGAGAAAAGGTGGAGAAGCTGAGTTTATTTCAAAAGCCAATGATTTCCTCTACCTTCTTTTCTGACGAAGTACAATGACTTGCCGTGTGGAATTAAAGGAGGTGGTGGTGGAAGAGTCCGCGGCAAATGTACCTTCACGTGACCTTGATTTTGAAAAAATAAATAAGCTCCGTCAGTCACCCTTGCCACAAATTCATATTCCGCATTCAGTTTTAGCTGTTTGAATTTTGCTGATACAAAAGTCAAGGGCGTGACTAGCTCATCCTCTTGTATCACCTTGGTCAGTTCCAAGACCTCATCGACGGTAGGCGGTAGAGTCGATGGTCGAGGTGGAGTCGATGGTCGAGGTGGAGTCGATGGTCGAGGTGGAGTCGATGGTCGAGGTAGAGTCGATGGTCGAGGTGGAGTCGAAGGTAGAGGGTCGGCTGTCGAAGTTGAAGGTTTAGACTCAAAGTATAGCGGATGATTTTTGAAATTTGCTTTTATTTTTGATCGAAACTAACTTGGCTTCTTAAAACCACTCCTCTTCTCCACTGTTCTCCTCAAAGACTCCTTCAGGCGACGCAGCTTGTCAGGGGTAACTGGAGACGACATGGTAAAACGTGCTTCCAGTGCTCGAGACAAAGCCAGAATGAGCTTGCCGACGGAGTAACACAGCGAAATGGAGAAGGGGAAACCAGTCACCGTCTGGGAATGCAGCTGGGTACGGAGTAACACAGCGAAATGGAGAAGGGGGAAACCAGTCGCCGTTTGGGAATACAGCTGTGGTCGGGCCGCTTGTCTTAACTGTCAATGACCGCTTGAGGTCAGACAGGTACTAAACCAGTCGTGCAATTAACGGCAAATATTCCGCTCTGATACGAGACAGCGGGAAGATAATCCACTCCGTATCGACGGCTACGGTCTTGGGGTGTTAATAAATAAAAGGTTATTTATTAACCTTTTATTATATCATATCATTATTATATTATATTATATTATATCATTTTGTAGATCTCAAAGAGCATAATATTTTGGCTTCACCTTTAAGGGGAACAACATGTTAAGTCACATTGTACAGCTTTTTAAAATAATAGAAAACAGGGGAAAAACCTGATGAGTCCAGCAAAATCACGGGAACAACCTGTCAAGTCCATTTTATTTTGTTACTTATAGTGCTGCTGTCTTTGTTGTATTGGCTAACCTGATGTTGTTTACAGTACGAAACAAGCGTGCAGCTAATTGTTTAGAGGTTAGAGCGTTATTAGTGCCTAATGTTTTAGTGATTTTAGTGATTTTTACACCATGGCAGTGGCTGATAGTGATTGTGAAGGTGAAAGAACGATTAAAATTAAAACGATTAAACGATTAAAATAAAGCTCAAGAGTTTTACACAAACTTACCATATAAATAACTTAATCACCATCAGTATGTAAATAAATTTCAGTTCTTTCTGAATATTTCCTGATTATTTACAATACCTCATCATAATAACAGGGAAAAAATATGTAAGACCAATGGACTTACCATGTTGTTCCCCAGTAAACCATGTACTTAGGCTAATAAAGTTAAAATAATACTGTACATGTTGACAAAAACTTGTTTTTTTTTAGACTATATGGTTTATATGGTTTCGTCTACCGGGCGACGCGATAAAATCGTACACTTGCACTATTCATAAGCTTTCGTTTCACAGGCTACGGAACAAACTTAATGCGTTTTAGGACCGATACCACTCATGTTCACGGACCAGACACCCTGGCAGTACTAAAGGGACGATTGGACAAAGGATTAGACAGAGCGGTAAGGCCCGACAGGGTAGGCAACTATTAAAAACTGTAATTCCTCAAAAGTCACGTCGCCTGGGAGACGAATGCTTATGAATCTAGGGTTAATAATGAACAAGGCCACAGTTTGATGTAAATTTATAAACAATTTGTGCAATAACTTTAACCCTATAATAGATATAAACATTAAAACAGCTCTCCTGAAAATCTGTAAAATGTGACTTATCAGTTTTTTCCCCTGTGGTCTTCGTCTATAATTGTGAGTATTTTTCCCTTGTATTTTTGGGAGGTTAATTAATAATATGTTCCGGTTATCAGGATTATTGTCTATAACTGTGAGTATTTTCCCTTTGACTTACTGACGGGGACTTGTTAAAATTGGCTTCCTTTCGATATCATTGTCCGCTTGAGGTCAGACAGGTGGAGCAGGGGGGTTCCCCCACCATTGGCCGTCGCCTTTATAAGTGGGAGCAGTCCGCAGTCTCTTCGCAGTTGCTTGCCGCCCGCTGTTTGTGTCTAAGCACCAGCGGGTTGCGCTCTGCCAGCGTAGGTATGTTAAGTGTGCGTTGGGCCCGACGTGCACTTAACATACCATGCGCATTTGCATGTGCATGTTAGTAAGTTAGGCATGGTAGTTTGATTGTTAGATTATTGCCTCGTAGTTTGCTAGTAGTATATGTAGTTAGTGTTTGTGTTTGTTTTTGTGTTCGGTGTTGGTTGAAGTGTCTTATTTACTAATAAAATATGTACTTGGGGGGTCCCTCATGTTTTTTTTCTTTTTGTCTCTGGGGTAAAGTCTCAAAATTTTGTCAAAGTAATTTAATATGTTTCTCAAATAAACCCCCTTCCTTTACAAAGAGGTTCGGCCCTGAAAACCGACCTGTGTCAATACGGCCATGCAAACCGGTTGGCATTACCTTTCTTACCTCTCCCGCACGAGAAACGTTTGTGAATATTAAGTCAGTCTTTGTAATATATCTTGGTCAAAACTTTGGTTCTCAGCTGCCTGACGCCCTTTGTATGTGTCTAAGCACCATTGGGTTTCAGGATGATGTTAACCATTGTAACACCGACCTTGATCAGCTTTGGGGTGTTAATAAATAAAAGGTTCCAGTTATCAGGATTATTGCCTATAACTGTGAGTATTTTTCCCTTGTATTTTTGGGAGGTTAATTAATAAAAGGTTCCGGTTATCAGGATTATTGCCTATAACTGTGAGTATTTTCCCTTTGACCTTCTGACGGGACTTGTTAAAATTGTCTTCCTTTAATACAGAGCGGGGAACAGAGCAGTTTATAATTCAAGTGAGAATTACGTACTGCTCTGTTCCCCGTTTTGGTAATTGTTTAGATGACCTTGACCCACTGACGGGACTTGTTAAATCGTCTTCCTTTAATACAGAGCGGGGAACAGAGCAGTTTATAATTCAAGTGTTAATTACTTACTGCTCTGTTCCCCGTTTTGGTAATTGTTTAAATGACCTTGAGGACTTAAGAAAATTCTTGTTTTGGTAAAATATTATAAGTCAAATTTATCTCTCTCAACAATATCCCCTCTCAAACACTCGCACTCCCCACCACTTGCATTTGGTATAAAAGAGGCTCCCTATCGTTGGCAAAATCATTCTGCTGCTTACACTTCCCAAGCGCAGTTCAGTCTCTAAAATGTCTGACTGTAGGAAACAGACTTTACCGAGGAAGGTTGTGGAGTCTGCACCTGCTCCGCCAGCTTTTTCCATTCTTCGGCAGGCGTTGATGCTGTCAACCATTGTTCCTGAGGAGCCTGCACCACTTTCGATGCCAGCACTTCAGGATAACCCCGTTGCTCCCCCGTCTGTTTCTTCTTCAACCATTGTTCCTGAGGAGGCTGCACCACTTTCGATGCCAGCACTTCAGGATAACCCCGTTGCTCCCCCGTCTGATTCTTCTTCATCTTCTTCATCGTCTTCATCTTCTTCATCGTCTTCATCGTCTTCATCTTCTCCGGCTACTTCTCGCCCACCTTCTCCGGCCAGTTCTTCAACAACACCACCTGCTCCATCTTCGTCTTCACCAGCTCCTTCCATTCTGCAGCAGGCGCTGGCAAGCATTCTACCACTGAGGCCGCAGCCAGCTACACCAGTCTGTCCTACACGTCCGTCTGTAATTTGCACAAATCAATCTCCTTCAGAAAAACTCAAACAATTAAAATCGATGAAAAGGATGTGCATACTTCCTGCACAACAATGCAAGTATAATTTCAAAAAAGGTTCAAAGAAAGGTGAACGTTGCGCGAAATGTAGTGCTTTAAATGAAGAGTTGTGCAGTCTTCATTTAAAACAAAAACATAAGGGTAACGTTTCTCGTTTTACAACATTTCCATCAGTGAAACCAACTAAAACTCGGATTAATAGGTTTTCCAAAAACAAACAATACTTCTTTGTTAAAACAATTGGTTTTTTAAAAGTGATGTTAAAATGTGGAGATCAACTCTACATTTTAAGATTGCCTAAAGGCATGGATCATCCTGAAAAACCCAACAAAAAACACTACTTAATCCGAAACATTAAAGGAGCAACTGAGTGGAAAAAATTGTAAAAATAAACAACGAAAAAAGATTTCTTTCCAAATTAAATAAAGTATTTTTTTTTTCCAAATTAAAAAAAAAATGTGGACAACCTATTTACATTTTGCAGCATGTGCTACAAAATGTAAATAGGTTTTCCACATTTTTTTTAACGTTACAACGACCTTGACTTACATATCAACTTAGAAAATATTGTACGAAGTCAAAGATATGATTCAAGAGAAAAGAGGGGGGTTAATAGGTATTGGTGGGGGTTAGTGGGTATTTAAGCGAGCGCTTCGAAATATACTTATCAGTCAGCTATGAAGACTTCAGCCAGCACATCCAACTCCGGATCTCGTAAAACCGAGAGAAACAATGAAAGTTCGCGAAAATGGAGAGCGAGAATGAACGATGGTTTTCAAAGATTAAAAAACAGCTTGCCATCGGCGCATCCGGATGACTCAAAATTTAAAACAATTAACATGGCCATCAAATATATAAAACATCTTGAAGCAAAACTAATTGTACCCCGATCATCTGATAAACCGCTCACCCCTCAACCGTTTGAATCTGTTTTCCTTCAAGAAGATAACTTAGCGGCTGAACATTTCTTCGATGAAGAACCTTCAGTGTACAAACAACTTTTCCTTCTTGATGAGGACCAGGACGAGTAATTGTTGTTGTAACTAATTAGTGACTTTTGAAATACAGAGCGGGGAATAGATCAGTTTGTGGTCAAAGTGAGAACTACTTACTGCTCTATTCCCCGTTTTGGTAGTTAGTTCAGGTGACCTTGACCCACTCACAGACTTGGTCAAATTTGCGGGTAGAATAGATATGTTAAATAAAACACCCCTTCCCTACCACCTACCCCCACTTTAATCGGGCAGGTAAGCTGGGGTATTTAAGCGGCCGCTCCGGAGTTTAGTTAGTAGTCAGCTATGGAGAGTCAAGCTGGATCGTCCAAAGTAAACAACGAACCAAGAAATGGGCGAGAGCGGAAAAGGGTTTTAAAATTAAGTGAAGTATACAGTTTGCTACAATCAAAATTGCCATTTGCTAATCAAAAAATGACAAAACTAGAAATTATTACACAGGCTAAAAAATACATTGAAACCCTACAAATGGAATTGGAAAACTCATTAGCTTCACCTCAACTGCCCGAACAACCAATTGCAACCTCAAGTATCAAAGAAATGCTTTTTAATGAAGATTTTGCGATTGAAAAAATTGTTCAAGAAATCCTTTTAGATGAAATTGCACTTGAACGTTAGGTTAACGAAAACCGAAGACATGTGAAATAAAGAGCGGGGTAATACAGAGCAGGGAATAGATCAGTTTGCGGTTTGAATAAGAATCACTTACTGCTCTATTCCTTGTTCTGGTGGTATTTTCAGGTGTCCTTGACACACTTACGAGACTTAGAAACCTTGCAGGTAGTATACAATTGTTAGATATATTTGATTCTTATAACCTACCCTTCCCTATCACAAACCACCCCCCCCCATATTATCCCCCCACCAACTGAATCGGGTATAAAAGAAGGTTTCCCGTCAGTGGTAAAATCATTCTGCTGAAAATGAATACATCCGCTGCAACACTAGTAGTAAGCAGAAGAATTGTAAATGCTGATCAGTTGATTTGTTTAAGAAGATTACTACAAAAGTTTCTCGATTATGTGGTTGGTTGCGATTTGTATATGTGGAAGCCTACAAGTCCAGTGTATAATAGTGAAGAGGACGCGTGGAAAACAGACTATCCGGATAATATATTGTTACGAAAAATGATGAATATATTAGCAAGATTACTTAGGCAGGGATGGATCATAAACATTTCATTTTATATCAAACGAAACCTTTGTTAAGCAATAAAAAAGGGACCCTCCCCCCTTCCCCCCCTCCCCCCATCTAAATCGAGTATAAAAGGAAAGTTCCCAACGGTACTCAAATCAGTCTGTTACTCGGAATTATGTCGCCTAGAGACAACATATTCCCGTCTAAGAAGACTATACTGGAAATGATACAAAATATTCCAGTCGAAATTATCGAAGACGAGGACGAAGACGATTCGGAAATGGAAGAAGATTCGGAAATGGAAGAAGATCTTTTTAGCAATCTTGAACTACTGAGCGATATTTCAGGCAGTGTACCATATTTTGGAGAGATGGAGCGAATCGAGTTTTTGACTGATGATGATGATGATGATTCAGAGTTTCATCAACAATTGCTTTGTTCGGAGGAAATGGACCTTGTTGATAGTGAAACTCCAACAAGCAGTAATACCGATGGGTTTATTGTATTAGATTTAGTGACAGGGGATTTTACAGTTCGTCGTCGCTTATTCAGTGATATGTCTTCATCATCATCATCATCAACATCATCGTCGGCTGAGTCTGATTAAGTTTTTGTTTTCTTCAAATAGTTCACTAATACAGAGCGGGGAATAGATCAGTTTGTGGTTATAGTGAGAATCACTTACTGCTCTATTCCCCGTTCTGACATTATGTTCACACGACCTTGACCCACTTGAAAGACTTTAAAAGTATAATATAAAAAGGCAATACAAATATGTGCTCCCCACCACTTAAAATCTTTCACTTTTTGTTTTAGACGACTGGTATATAAGCGCAATGTTGCGGTTTCGATTATCACTTTGGTTGTGAACGGCTTACATAGAGCATCCACCATGGTCTACCTTCATTCCATCTCCTCCACTGCTGAAGCCGATGTTTTTCTCCAGCGTGTGTATAAACTTCTCACGGATTTTCATCATGTTCGCGTAAATGGAATTGCTCTTCGTGGAACAGAAAAAGTTAAAATAGCCTTAAAATCAATCCCTCTAGCAAACGTAATTCATCGTTTGTTACGAGAAGGATACATTCTGTGCCTTTATTACACGACATCATAAACAGTATTCGAGTGGATTAGTTTCAAATACAGAGCGGGGAATAGAGCAGTTTGTAGTCAAAGTGAGAATTACTTACTGCTCTATTCCCCGTTCTGGCCATGTGATCAAACGACCTTGACCCACTAAATTGGGTATAAATTGAGAGGTTATTGCAGTATGTTTCATTATTGCGTTGACCCTTGTGGAGATCACACCTACATTATGCATTGCTGCGATATTTGTAAGAATTCATTTAAGGACGAATTTCTTTTAATAATTCATAAAGAACTAAAACATAACAACAACCAAGATGAAGAATATGAAGAAGAAGAATTGAAAGAAATAGATCAAATGTTAGCTCAACACCAACATTCCAGACCAAGTGTTATTCAATATGCACAATCAACACCATCAAAATCGACTTCTACCTCTGCTCTGTCTACACTTCACCGTCCTTCAACAACAACAGCTGCATCGACCTCTACGCCTGCTCAATCTACACTTCACCGTCCTTCAACATCAACAGCAGTAAATGTGGAACTACACGCTCAAGCACTACCTGGTAAAGTAGTAACACATTATAAAATTGACAATGTAAAATTACAACTTGAAAACTTTTTAAATAACGCCAAAGGATTAGCAATCAAAACACTAAAGAATGAACAAAAAAGATTAAATTATATTAAATTTGGATTTTTACTAGATGCTGTGTTCACTAACATTCAAAACGAAACATCACCAAGAGGATTCATGACAAAAAACTGAACCATCATGACCGCGTCAGATATTGAAAAGATTGTAACAGAATGTTTTGAAGAACTTTTGACAAAAATACAAGAACACGAAGGAAGAGGATCTGGATGGAGTTTGTTGAGCATCACAGGGCTAGAATTAAGAGTGCACAAACACGGTTATGGAATCCGTGGCAGTAGCTATATCCCTTTACCAAAAAAGATTAGTGATACCAAATCCTGCATCAACGTACAAAATCAAGATACTGAATGTTTTAAATATGCCATGTTGGTCAAATATGTAACAGACAATCCAATAAGACCAAGTCACAAATATGAAGAAGTACAACATAGATATAATTTTCAAGGGATGACTTACCCTGTTGCTATAACAGACATTTCAAAATTTGAAAAACAAAATCCTTCAGCTTCTGTCAACCTATTTGGATTGGATTCATCAAACAATGTGAACCCCTTGCGTATAACATCAAATGAGTGCAGAGATCATACGGATTTGCTATTGATCACTAAGGAGGACATATCCCACTATGTCTACATTAAAAAGTTTGAAGCTCTTGTTTCTAATCAATTATCTAAACATGAAGAAAAGAAAACAATTTGTAAAAGATGTTTTTGTCATGTAAACAAAGAATTAAGAAGAGGAGGTTCAGAATGGTTAAAAGAACATCAAAGGTTATGTAGTGGAAACTATGAGGTAAGAATTAAATTGCCACATCCCAGCAGAGCGCAGATAAAATTTGACAAAGTAAATCAACAATACCCTGTTCCATTTGTTGTGTACGCGGATTTCGAAGCATCTTTACTTCCAATTGAACAACAAGAAGAGGATATCACAAAAAGAAGCAAATATCAAAAACATGCACCAAACAGTTATTGTATACTAACAAAATCCACGCTGTCTGAAGAACATCTTCAAGAATTTGGACTATCATCTGCTCCGAAGATTTATCGTGGTGAACAAGCAGCGAAACACTTTGTAGATGAGTTGTATTACATTGCCTCTAAGGTGGAAGAAATCTACAAAATTAAAATACCGATGCAACCTATGGATGAACACCAACTTCAACATCACAATTTGACAACAACATGTTATCTGTGTAATAACCTATTTACACCAGATAACGTTAAAGTGCGTGATCACGACCATCTTACAGGAGCCTACAGAGGTGCAGCCTGTAACGCTTGCAACTTAAATTACAAAGTACCATCTTTTATACCCGTTGTTCTACATAACCTTAGCGGATATGACTCTCATTTCATAATCCCGGAGTTAGGAAGAGATGATGGAGCAATAGATGTTTTGGCAACAACAATGGAAAAATGTATAAGTTTCTCTAAAAAGGTTGGCAAAATAAAACTTAGATTTATTGATTCGTTTCGATTTATGCCTTCTAGCCTAATGAAATTAACTGATAATTTAAAAAGAGAAGATCTGATAGAAACAAGCAAAATTGTAGCCAGTAGTAAAATGGATCTGGTTCTTCGAAAAGGAGTCTTCCCCTACGATTACATCGATGGACTTCATAGATTTAATGAAACAACACTTCCTCCACCAGAACAATTTAACAACAAACTTAATGATTCGGAAATTTCACTTGAAGACTATCAACACGCATGTCGAGTATGGAATGAGTTAAATATGAAGACTTTAGGAGAGTATTCAGACTTTTATGTAAAACTCGACGTAACTCTGCTCTGCGATGTTATGGAAGAATTCCGAAGAACGTGTTTTGCAGCATACGGTTTGGACCCTCTACATTCGTATACATCTCCAGGACTAGCTTGGCAAGCAATGTTGAAGGAAACAAAATGTAAACTTCAGCTGTTAACAGATATAGATATGGTTTTAATGGTTGAGTCTGGTGTTAGAGGTGGATTAACTCAAAGCGTAACGAGACATGTTAAAGCCAACAACAAATATCTACCTGACCATGATCAAGAGAAACCTTCAACGTACTTGGGATATTTCGACGCGAATAATCTGTATGGATGGGCCATGTCGAACCCACTGCCATTTGACAACTTTAAATGGATTGATCCCGACTGTATTGGCGATATTTCACAAATTCCAAAACATGGAGATACCGGATACATTTTGGATTGCGACTTTGAATATCCAGAACATTTACACGATCTTCATTATGACCTTCCACTCCTTGCAAGAACAGAAATTTCACCAACTGGAAAACACCCCAAATTAATGATGGCCCTTAACAATAAACAACGATACGTAGCTCACTATTGGGTTGTTCAACAAGCTATCGAATTAGGTTTACGTCTTACTAAAATTAATAGAGCTGTAGAATTTTCCCAATCGTGCTGGTTGAAACCATACATAGACTCGAATACTACCAGAAGAGCAGCCGCTACATCAGCCTTTCAAAAAGACTTTTTTAAATTGATGAACAATGCGATATTCGGTAAAACATTGGAAAACAAAAGAAGACATAAAAATGTTAAACTTGTTACAGATCCGAACAAACTACAAAAACTCGTACAACAGCCAAACTTTGGATCATCTATAATTATTAAGGAAAATCTTGTAGCTGTATCTATGAAGAAAACAAGTGTGAAGATGGATCGTCCTTTGTATATAGGTATGACAATCCTGGATATCTCCAAGACTCATATGTACGATTTTCATTACAAAAAGATGGTCACCTTTTATGGACGAGAAAACATCGGCATCTCCTACATGGATACAGACGCTTTTATATATTGGATAATTACTAACGATATGTATGAAGACCTTCGGACATTTGATTACACAAACGACTTTGACTTTTCCGACTATCCAAAAGATCATCCAAACTACGACAATGACAGAAACAAAAAAGTGCTTGGCAAATTTAAAGATGAAGCCAATGGTGTTATACTTCAAGAAATTGTTGCACTAATGTCAAAATTATATTCTTTACAACTAAATGAAAACCAAGTCATTAAGAAAGCTAAAGGAGTACAAAGTTTGTATTTAAAGAAGAATGTGCATTTTAATCACTATAAGAAATGTTTATTTGAAGATCAAGATATAACAGCAAAATTCAACACAATCAGAAGTTTCAACCATCAGCTGTACAGCGTGACGGAAGTAAAAAAAGCTCTCTCTTCAAATGATGATAAACGACACATCCTTGCAGACAACATCCACACTCTACCATTCGGCCACTATTCCCTCAACCCTATTGACGAGTAACCCTTTCATCGTCCTACATCCCTTTCCGTATAAAAGGGGGAACACAGCAGTATTTCGCTGTGTTCCCCCTTTTATACATTATTTTAGAATGACCTTGTCCTATATAAGCAGATTTATACAAAAGAATATTTAATATCATATCAGCTGTCTTCGTGAAACCATCATGTCAGACCTGAATGAGAAGATTATTAATGAACTACACAAACCTGCAAGAATAAAGTTTCCAAGAAGAAATACTGTTATAAAAGGGATAAATGATCTATATCAAGCGGATTTAATTGAAATGCGACCGCATAGCAGAATAAACAAAGGATTTAAATATATACTCACAATTATTAATTGTTTTACAAAAGTTGCAGACGCTTTGCCTCTAAAGGACAAGACTGGTAAAAGCGTAACAGAAGCCATGGAAATAGCCATAAAAAGAGATAAAAACAAAATTAAACATTTACAAACTGATGATGGAACAGAATACTTTAATACAAACTTTGCACAGTTAATGAATAAATATAAAATAAATCATTATTCTACAAATTCAGAGAAAAAAGCAGCTATTGTAGAAAGATTCAATAGAACCTTAAAAGGAGCACTGTATAAACAATTTTCAAAAAGAGGTTCTTACGTATGGTATGATGTTTTACCACAATTAATAAATGATTATAACAACAGGTTTCATAGAATTATCGGTATGAAACCTAACAAAGTAAATAGAAGAAATGCAAAAGATGTATTAAAACGCATTAAGATAAATACAAAGCCTAAAGTAGAAAAAATGCAGCCAAGAAAATTTAATGTAAGTGATAAAGTACGGATTAGTAAATATAAGGGAGTGTTTACCAAGAAATACCTTCCCAATTGGACGAATGAAGTTTTTACAGTGTATAAAGTGCAACCGACTGTACCTGAAACGTATATCTTAAAAGATAACAAAGGAGATTTGTTGCAAGGTGCATTTTATGGACATGAAATGTTAAAGTCAACAGTAGGTGATGTATATCTTGTTGAAAAAGTGTTACAAAGAAAAAAGGACGCAGTTAAAGTGCGGTGGTTAGGGTTTAACAAAACTGAGGATTCATGGATACCTATAAAGGACTTGGTTTAATGCAAGCAACTCATTTCATCGTTAACCTTTGAGCAGGATGGAGATAATTAACCATAAAGATCGATTCAATATTAATAACATAGATGATTGGATTGAGTGAAACGAAATCCTTATACATAACTTTACTGCTTACAGTGGTAAGAGAATCAACTCGAACTGGCGTGTCTGTGACATAAATAACTCAAAAACGCCTCTACAGATCCACTTCAAACTTTAGAGACAGATTCTATAGTACGAAATCTCGGTCAAGTTCGTTATTGGGAATATTTGGATAAGTGATAATAAAATTATCTTTAAAACAAATCTATTTTTTATCCCATAAGATTAACATTGGGAGCCATTTTAGTGGTACTTGAATCGTTGATATTTAGCCAACGTCTATGTTTCAACTATAGAGTAACGTAAGTCACAGTGCCATAGATTCACTACAGAACTGTAGTTATTCATGTTCATGTTGACTAGGAAAAAACTTCTTTTCGTAACTTGAAACACAAAAACTAAGTTTTAAATTTTATTAGCTTTTAAAAGTTGTATGTATATTTTATTTTATACTAATTAAAAGATACATTATTATTTTAAATACTATTATAATAAATAACTTTATTGGTACCGTACTCTATGTAAAGAAATGCAGGCTGAGCGCTGGGACTTTGGCCAGTCCAGACTCCAGACGACAGAATCGACAGAAGTATAACCGAAAGTAAAGATGTCAACAAGAAAATTATTAAAGTGATTATACGCTAATATATGTAATTATTTACATTATAATTTCCACTAATTAACAGTAGAAAGTCTTAATTTGTTAAAAACATTATTATCTCGCTTATAAAACTTACGGTAAGTTACCAAATAAAATTAATGTTTTGGTTTTTTTTTGGCGGCTATCACCAATGCAACTTTACAATATTACAATAATTAACATTTGTAAGAACAGAAAACAGAACAAACTATAGCTACCTATACATCGTGCTTTTAACTATGATGGTATGTTATTAAAACTTATGTGGCACATTACTTTTCACCATTTTCTGGGACTAGCCTATTTCCTTTTTGTCAGATTGAAAACTGAAGTTTAATATAAATTTATTTTCCTACAAAATGATAATTGCATACCAGAACTTGTTTATTCAAACTCAATAAGGCAAACTCAATAAGTTTGGTCCTTTTTGGAGGTTAATATTTGTAAGGTATGCCTATCGACTTTAATTTTCTAGGCATAGTTTATGATGCCCATACACCACTGTTTTAATCCAATTTTTGACTAGATTTCTTCATTCTTATCCAAATTAAACATTTTATAAAATTGTTCGGTAAGGTAAAACTTAGTCTCTGGATAATTGTGCCTTTTGGCACAAGTTCATCCTAGGCCTACTTTTCGATTGAAAATGATCATTTTCATTGAACTAACCTCATGTAAATTTACCTCTAGAGTTTGGAATTCACATTTGTTTTTTCAGAAACAAGGGTAAAGTGATACAAATTTTAAATCCAAAATAGGCTTTGACTTTTGTTTAACTTACATTTAATTTACCCAGGCGAATCCAATATGGTTTCGGTCTTACTCGGCTCGGGTATACTTTTATAAGTGGAACAAAATAAAGAACCAAATGAAATTGTTCGATAGGCTACGGTATATTAATTAGGTTGCTATTTTTAACACTGATTAATATTTTATAGCTTTTATGTTTGTTGGATGAACGTTAGAGAATCATTATACTCAGTTTGGAATTCGAAGTAGTGTGACGCTATCTACATTTTAACGGTTTGATGGATTGTCATGAAATGTTTAGGGTAACGTTTTGATGAATTAATGCTTTAAATAAACTATAATTGTCAAATTATTATTACATTTTAATAATTGTTAGTTTTTTCATTTAACATTATTTCAGTACATATTTTGAGCTTTGTGGTACCGTGTTGCTGGAGAACTGTCAAAATACATCAGCTCAGCTGCTGTCGTTTAGTTTTGTTCGCAATCGCTGTTTGTTGTTTGTGTTTAGGTTAGAAGTTACGTTACAAACAGTTTATTTTTTTTATTTGTTCTAAATTCAAAACACAGAACATTGTTCTTTTGAATTCAATAATAATAACAATTTCACTAAGGTTTAGCAATAATCAAATGTAAACATTCTGTAAGTTAGGGATGTTATACCTTGTGACTTCGATACACATAACTTATGTGAAGCACTGTGGTTCAAGTTGGATTTCATACGATAAAATGTTTCATCGCGGAGAATGCCAAGATTATTCAGCACTACTAAACACAACCATACATCTTTGGTGGTTTTGTATCTGTGTTCTTTTGCAGATAGTTAGTGTTCGAATAATACTCAGGTTTTGTATATTAGCCTATAGTTTTAACCATAACATGGATGATTATAATACAAGGTGTGACTAAAAACTAACTTTTTATGTTATTAATAAACTTACAACGTTTGAATTGTCATAACAGACAGTACCCTTTGACTAAGTATTTACCTTTCATATAGGTTAATTTAGGCCAATGCTATTGTTGTTTTCCAACCGTCAAGTTGGTCAATCTTCATAAATATATTTTAATTTAGCTTTGCTGTAAATTCATTCTAACGATAAGTAAGTTAGGTCTTGGTAGTCTATACAGGGGAATGTTATGATAGGTCTAACTTATATTTACATTTGTGAGTTACTAAATGTCACCAATGTCCACTTGCTTTTTGTGGTAAACTTAAGTTTGCCGAGGCTAATTGTACTTGGAATGGCTAAATATACTGAAATCAACCTACCACAACACATTGTCTTATAAACATTACCCAACCCAAGGTAGTTAACGTACTAAGTTAATAAGCAACCATGTAAATCTCACCAATCAATCATGTCTGCAGGTAAACATACTTACTGATTTCAAATAAATAAACTAACAGATAAGTTAAGTGTCTAAAATGTACATAAGGTAAAAAAAAAAACTTAAACTCAAATACAGACCTCACAATAAACAACGGCAGTAGAACTTTTGGTGTCAATACATTTTGTATCGCCATATTACAATATCGCTATCAACAGATTATTTGCTTACTTAGTTAGGCCCTAATGTGGAAATATTAAGGTTAGTCAAGCTGTTAATATTACCTGTCACGTAATATCCACAAGCAGAAAGGGGAGAGAATTATGTTTACCGGTACCTACCTAAGTTATGTAGTTTGGGGGAAACCTTATAATTTCATATATAAAGTTATCTTATTGGATTGAAGCGAAGCGAAAATCCTTATACCTCAGTCTAAAAATCTAATTACTGATAAGCTCTCCATTTCCACCGGTGGATGGATTGTCATTAAATTTTTAAGGTTAACGTTTTGACGATTTACTTATTCTGATAAACTATACCGGAGATTGTCGGATTATTATTACATTGTAATAATTATTTTAACATTCTTCAGTAAGTTACCCTACCACTTTTGACCTTAGTGGCACACCGTACACAGGCTCTTTAGAACAGTCAAAATTCTTTAGTTGCTGTCATCTTGATGTTTGGCATTACTTTTTTGAGGTTACGATTACGAACTAGAAGTTTATTTTTTGATAATTTGTTCTAACATCTTGTTCGAAAATCATAAACTATAAACGTGACGTTCTTCATGCTCAATAATAATATTTTAATTTACATTGTAAGAATACCGGTAA
This sequence comes from Allygus modestus, assembly GCA_963675035.1. Taxonomy (NCBI): domain Eukaryota; kingdom Metazoa; phylum Arthropoda; class Insecta; order Hemiptera; family Cicadellidae; genus Allygus; species Allygus modestus. The sequence goes on along the minus strand of OY776112.1, from coordinate 143,909,538 downwards.
TCAAATGTAAACCTTCTGAGTTATGGATACGTTTCCATGGTAGTTTCATACATATCTGTAAATAAGACTGTGTTTTTTTTAGTTGGATTTAACACGATAAAAGTGACATCGGCGAGAATGACAACATTATTCCATTACTGGTTAAATAATCTGTGGGAATAACTTTAGAACTGAGGTTTTGGTTTAGGCCTATAGCCTACAGTTTTATTCATAAGTAACATACGTAGGCTATATAAGAAAGATGTGACTAAAAACAAACTTCTGATGCTGTCAATATACATGAAATACTGTCTGCAACGTTTTAATAATATATGAAGATTAAATGGTATTCTTTAAGACTAAGTTACCATACCTATTTAACTTTCATATAATGTAGATACGGTAGGCCAATGCTATTGTTTGTCAACCATCACATTCTAATTTTAGCCTTGCTGTAAGTATCTATATATAGGCCTTGGTTGTCTATTAGGGAGGATTTTTTAAGAGGACTAGCTTAGCCTATATTTGGGATTTACAAAATCTCACATATGTCCACTCGCTTTTTGTGAGAAGTTTGCTGAGGTAAGCTGTAGACCTACTTGGAATGGCCAAACATACTACAATGAATCCGACAGACCACACCACCTCATACACCTTACCTAACCCAAGGTATCTACTTAACGTGATAAGGACCCAGTGCCGTCCTTAGGGCGGCGCGACAGATGCAGCCGCACAAGAGCCTCGTGCCTACAAAGGCCTCGCGCCTACAAAGGCCTCGCACTTAGGGTTTTTTTTTCATGGAAGCTAGAGGCGTCATGGCCATGACTGGGATCAGAAATGTGGACTTTTGATCATTATCAATTGAGGAACTGAAGACAACGTACAAACAGTTAGTGGTATGTACATATTTTTCTAATATTGACAATGTGTTTTAATTTAACGTCAAGTTCTAAAGTACATGAATTAGCCGTGTATTTAGCCAATAGCGGGTGTATTTATCTATGCATCAAGCAAGTCTGTGTCAGGACTATATAGGGGCCATAATTTTATTTTGATATTAACGGAATGAGTTTCAGGTATTTTCCAGTTTATCCTAGCTATTTTTTTTTATCTTTTAGAACCTAGGAATTGATTTTTTGCCAAAGTCAGTGATAAGAGTGACCTTCGATGTTGAAATGGTATTTTTTTTTTTACCACCCATCTTGTACAGTGTGTTAGGTTAGGTTATCTTATGTTGTTTTTAAATAACAAATCCTATCGTATCCAACGAGGTATATATCTATAGAGGTCTCGTCTGGGGTAAAAAACTGTGCTTACATGCTGACCGCCATTTTTACGCTCTATACCCTCCGATCTTCATGGCAACAAATATATTAACCAATCAAATCCCCTCTTCACAACTTATGTTAGTCTTTATTATTCTTTGGCTAGATGTTTTCCAGTGAGGTTTCACTTTTTTAACAAAAGTGACAAAGCTCTATAATTAAACCGCGTTAATCTTATCCTGACCACCACAGTGTGTTAACAGTTTTAACTGTTGCATATTCATAACCGGTTGAAATAGAAAGTATTGGACCAATAACTTATTCATAGCCTATATTATTTTTTCTGAAAGATTTTAACTGTAGCATTCACAAATAAGGTTCTGTGTTTATCAGAAACTTTTCATTCGGGTACACATTCATAAATGATGAAGCGATCATATAAAATACCCCCGTAGCAGCAAACCTGCGTACTCAGTGAATTTCCGATGCATATATATGTATCTTAATACCACATAAATCCACATACCAAGTTTCATCAATATACATTCATAAATAAACGATTTATATGACATTTTAATTATTTTACATAAGAACAACATGACGGCTTAGTATGCAGGGTTGCTGAAGCAAGGAACACAAAAAACGGGGTTTTATACAAATATCAATATAACTCGAGAAGGTAAAGCCACATACCAAATTTTATTTATTTATTTTCATAATTAAGGGAGATAACACGTTACTTATTCTCTATAAGAATAACATGGGGCTGAGTACGCAGGTTTGCTGCTACGGGAACTATCAGCTAAAAAGTGTTTTTAGTGCAAATATCAATAGACCACAGCGATATGAAGCAATATACCAAGTTTCATCAGGATAAGTTGATAAATAAGCGAGATATAAAATTTTTCTTATTCTCCATAAGAATAACATTGGACAACGTACTGTGTTTAGCACTTTCAATATCTCTGTAACCATTTGACATAGAGAAATTATCAAAACACCAAATTGTGCGTCTTTTTAAGCTGATTCTAAAAAAAACTAAAATTTGACGTTTTTCAAAATGATATATAAAAAACGCAAAAACCCCATTTTTGGGGTACAAAACCCCCCCAAAATACCCCTTCGGATAGGTCGATCTGTCTGGTTTTCGAACTTTAAGTCATAAATGCTGCTTTTCACGATTATACCAAATTTCATCAAAATCGGATAATTAATACCAGAGTTATCGTGCTCACGGACACATATATATATATATTACGAACGAATGGTGTTTTTGGGGTCTGGGGACCTCAAAACGAAAAAGTTATCATGGTCCCGGGCCTAGATCTTACCATGCCGACTACGGTAATACCTTCTTCTCTATAGGGGAAATTCGCTAAAACAAAATGAAATTGTTCGATACGGTATAGCTATTATTTAGGTTATTCGGTTATGTTCGGTCTCAAAGATGTGGAAGATATTGTCTGGAAATTTTTCCAGGTAAGAAACGTTGATTCCAATAATACTTAAACATGTATTCTCGGGAGCAACCTTTTAACGGATCTATGGAAATCGTATGTTCTTTTTACATGCTGCTGTAATACCAGAAAGTTATTTCCTAGAAACATTTTAAATTTGTTTGTTTTTTACTTTTATGTTTTGTAAATCAATTATTTTGTTTATGCAGGTAAGGTTTATTTCATTTTTATTTTAAGTTTATTTGATAAAAAAAACTAAAAAACAAATATTACGTAATAACTAACATACAGATGATAAAATATTTTACAGTCGATCTAATCAATATATCGGTAAATTTATTCGGCTTTTTGTATTGTTCCGTTTATGAAAGTGTACCCTTCCGTTCTCATGGAATTTCAAAGTTCACACCACCCTGCATTAGTCAAGAGAATCCTCTCTCCAATCTGGTGTGTTTATTCGTGACGGGTAATTTTGGCTATTTAACAAACGTTAATAGGCTATACTTATTCTTAACAATCTAATGAAAGAAAATATTCGGATCCTTTCCTTTAACCCTTTCATTAATACTACATAAAGCCACTTACCAAGTTTCATGAAAATATATTCACAAATAAGCGATATTACAATTTTTATTATTCTCCATAAGAATAACATTGGGGCTGAGTACGCGGGTTTGCTGCAACAAGGAAAACAAAAAATGGATTTTTATGCTAATATCAATATAACTCAACTAGGTGAAGTCATATACCAGATTTGATTAATTTATGTTCATAATTAAGAGAGACATGGCATTTAATTATTATCCATAAGAATAACATGGGGCTGATTACGCAGGTTTGCTGCTACGGGTGCCTTTGGCAAACAACATTTTTTTGAGCAAATATCAATATACCACAACCAGATGAAGCCATATACCAAGTTTCGTCAGTATACGTTCATAAATAAGCGAGATATACAATTTTTCTTATTCTCCATAAGAATAACATTGGACAACGTACTGTGTTTAGCACTTTCAATATCTCTGTAACCATTTGACATAGAGAAATTATCAAAACACCAAATTGTGCGTCTTTTTAAGCTGATTCTAAAAAAAACTAAAATTTGACGTTTTTCAAAATGATATATAAAAAACGCAAAAACCCCATTTTTGGGGTACAAAACCCCCCCAAAATACCCCTTCGGATAGGTCGATCTGTCTGGTTTTCGAACTTTAAGTCATAAATGCTGCTTTTCACGATTATACCAAATTTCATCAAAATCGGATAATTAATACCAGAGTTATCGTGCTCACGGACACATATATATATATATTACGAACGAATGGTGTTTTTGGGGTCTGGGGACCTCAAAACGAAAAAGTTATCATGGTCCCGGGCCTAGATCTTACCATGCCGACTACGGTAATACCTTCTTCTCTATAGGGGAAATTCGCTAAAACAAAATGAAATTGTTCGATACGGTATAGCTATTATTTAGGTTATTCGGTTATGTTCGGTCTCAAAGATGTGGAAGATATTGTCTGGAAATTTTTCCAGGTAAGAAACGTTGATTCCAATAATACTTAAACATGTATTCTCGGGAGCAACCTTTTAACGGATCTATGGAAATCGTATGTTCTTTTTACATGCTGCTGTAATACCAGAAAGTTATTTCCTAGAAACATTTTAAATTTGTTTGTTTTTTACTTTTATGTTTTGTAAATCAATTATTTTGTTTATGCAGGTAAGGTTTATTTCATTTTTATTTTAAGTTTATTTGATAAAAAAAACTAAAAAACAAATATTACGTAATAACTAACATACAGATGATAAAATATTTTACAGTCGATCTAATCAATATATCGGTAAATTTATTCGGCTTTTTGTATTGTTCCGTTTATGAAAGTGTACCCTTCCGTTCTCATGGAATTTCAAAGTTCACACCACCCTGCATTAGTCAAGAGAATCCTCTCTCCAATCTGGTGTGTTTATTCGTGACGGGTAATTTTGGCTATTTAACAAACGTTAATAGGCTATACTTATTCTTAACAATCTAATGAAAGAAAATATTCGGATCCTTTCCTTTAACCCTTTCATTAATACTACATAAAGCCACTTACCAAGTTTCATGAAAATATATTCACAAATAAGCGATATTACAATTTTTATTATTCTCCATAAGAATAACATTGGGGCTGAGTACGCGGGTTTGCTGCAACAAGGAAAACAAAAAATGGATTTTTATGCTAATATCAATATAACTCAACTAGGTGAAGTCATATACCAGATTTGATTAATTTATGTTCATAATTAAGAGAGACATGGCATTTAATTATTATCCATAAGAATAACATGGGGCTGATTACGCAGGTTTGCTGCTACGGGTGCCTTTGGCAAACAACATTTTTTTGAGCAAATATCAATATACCACAACCAGATGAAGCCATATACCAAGTTTCGTCAGTATACGTTCATAAATAAGCGAGATATACAATTTTTTTTCCTCCATAAGAATAACATTAGACAACGTACTGTGTTTAGCACTTTCAATATCTCGGTAACCAATTGACGTAGAGAAATGATGAAAATACCAAATTGTGTGTTTTTTAAGCTGAATCCAATGATAAAAACTAAAATTTTTTTTTCAAAAATTACATGTACAAAATTCAAAAAAACCATTTTTGGGGTACAAAACCCCCCAAAAATACCCCTTCGGATAGAGCGATCTGGCTGGTTTTTGAACTTAGTCATAAATGTTGCTTTACACGTTTATACCAAATTTCATCAAAATCGGATCATTTTTACGAGAGTTATCGTGCTCACGGACACATATATACATATATATATATATATACCTCAAAATGAAAAGTTATCATGGTCCCGGGCCTAGGTCTTACTATGCCGACTACGGTAATAGCTTCTTTCCTATAGGGGAAATTCGCTAAAAAAGAGTTTGAGTTGCCATTCAAGTACTCTTTTTATTTCCAAAATGAGAGTTTCCATTCAAGTAGCTTTTTATTTCTATAATCAACATATGTATATGCCTTTCAAGTATGTTTACAGCTGCTTGGTGTAACTAACTGAACTTAGATAAAATCAATACAAACTTTGAAGGCCTGTGGGCCAGAGCTCTTAGGTCAGATTAAAAATTGTCTTATATAAGAACCTTGTCCTGACATAAACGAACTCAACAAGAAATAATTATTCAATTTGGTCCACTAATTCTCAAGTAATGGCGTGACCAAGGGAAATAGGGATCCATTTCAGCGAATTTCCCATATAGGGATGAAGCTATTACCGTAGTCGGCATGGCAAGACCTAGGCCCATGACCATGATAACTTTTCATTTTGAGGTCCCCAGATGCCAAAAACACCATTCTTTCAAAAACTGTATATAGGCCTATATATATGTGTGTGTGTGTGTCCGTGAGCACGATAACTGTCGTAAAATTAATCCAATTTTGACAAAATTTGGTATAAACGTGTAAAGCAGCATTTATGACTTTAAGTTCGAAAACCAGACGGATCGACCTATCCAAAGAGGTATTTTGGGGGGGGTTTGTATCCCAAAAGTGGGTTTTTTGAGCTTTTTACATATAATTGTTGAAAAAGTCAAATTTTAGTTTTTTTCCATTGGTATCAGCTTAGAAAGACGCACAATTTAGTGTTTTGATCATTGCTCTACGCCAAATGGTTACAGAGATATCGAAAGTGCTAAACCTAGTATGTTGTCCAATGTTATTCTTACGGAGAATAAGATAAATTGTATATCTCGCTTATTTATATACTTTTGCTGATGAAACTTGGTATATTACTTCATATCGTTGTGGTCTATTGATATTTGCACTAAAAAACATTTTTCGGCCGATAGTTCCTGTAGCAGCAAACCTGTGTACTCAGTCCCATGTTATTCTTATGGAGAATAAGTAACATGTTATCTCCCTTAATTATGAACATAAATTATTCACATTTGGTATGTGGCTTTACCTACTTGAGTTATATTGATATTTGTGTAAAACCCCATTTTTGGAGTTCCTTGCTTCAGCAAACCTGCACACTCAGCCGTCATGTTATTCTTATGGAGAATAATTAAAATGTCATAAATCGTTTATTTATGAATGTATATTGATGAAACTTGATATGTGGCATTAAGATACATATATATGCATATTTATGCATTGGAAATTTGCTGAGTACGCAGGTTTAATGCTACGGGGGTATTTATATACTAAGATGTATACAAAATCTTGGACCTTGACACAATGACTCGTGGATTCTAAGAAGTGGGTCAAAGAGTTTTAATTTCTTCCTAGATTATATTTAACATAAGGTACTACTTTTCTTTTCTTTTTAAAATGAGGCAATTTATTCTTCTTAAAAACAAATTGAATGATTTAAGCCTTATTGTTTTTTAAGTTCTGCATTTATAGGTTGCCTATGTATTTGAACAACCGTATAAAGTTACAATAACAATGGGAGGCCTGGGGGGCACAGCCCCCCTCCCCCCAGTAAGTTTTATGTGTTACATTAAAACCTCTGGATTAAAGTTTAAGATATTTAGGCATTCAAAACCAATTGACTGATTTTAAAACGTATTGTTCATCAAGTTTTGTATTTATACTTATAGATTTTTACAGCAATATTAAGCTACAATAAAATAAATATCCTGATGGGTCCTCCAGTGGAACCAAAGTGTAAATAACTACTTTTAAACCACGTGCTCTCACTGATTGGGGACCTTTATTGCCGCCAACATATTACATTTTATCAAAATCTTCAGCTAATATTATTATGAGGGCCTAGATGATACAGCCCTCAGTGAGACTGAGGGGTGAGTAACTACTTCATATGAGTAGTGTGGGTTTGCGGGTTTTGCGCCGGAAGTGACGTCATCCGGTCACGTGACCGGAAGTGCTGAGTCATGAAAGATGTTATCTGGGGCTGAGCCAGTGACGTAGGCGGTTTTGTGACGAAATGAGTTAAAGTTCAAAGTTCAAGGTCACGGGGAGGTAATTTTAAAAAAAGTACTACCTCGCACGCGTAAAATCCGATTGTGATTCGATAGTTTTAATTCGATAAAATATCGAATGAAAATTATCGAATGAAGCAATCGAATGATACGAGTGCGAGGTAGTACTAATACAAATATTACTTTATTTTATTTACAATAATTCATATTACAAATATTACTTTATTTACAATAATTCATGTTTACAATAGTTCCCCGTTGTTGGTTGTCATCGATGTTGTTGATCCGGACGAGTTGCGGCCTCGCCAGATGAATAGAGTCATAATGAATACACCTAATTTTGATGGACATTTCAACAGAGAGCTCGATGTACACCGGTCGAGAGCCGGAGGTGTACTGACTACTCGCTAGCTAGCGTTTTGGTATCAAACAAAATGGTGGGGGTAAAAGTGTGGTGGGGCGGAGCAGATGGCGGACGGCAGATGGCAGGCGACAGATGGTAGGCGGTAGGTGGCAAGTGCGCGGCAGATGGTTGCTACTACATCCACCATCATTAGTCAAACCCTATTAGGGATGACATTATTGCTTCTGCATCAGTAGATATTGTGCTAGAAACTTCATGTACTTGTATTTCATCATTTGTATTGTCAGCTTGCTCAATATTAAAAGAAGAACATGTGGAAGAAACAGTAGTGCCTTGTATTTGCGAATCCATGTGAACTATGCAAGAGCCGCAGGTATACTGAAGTGATACAAGCATGTAGGATAGACACTCGCCTTTACCCCCCACCACACCAGTTTCCCCCACCAAGTTTTCACATCGCACAATAACTACGGGACATGCATTAGTTAGGGTCTAGCTCTGACTCTGTGAGGATCGGAGCTCCGTAACTGAAAACAATAACAATTCTTGCTCGACACTGTTTTTACGCAATCATAACAGTCACTGTGATCTAATTTATTGCATGTACTCATATGATGCATCTTGCGTAGCAGACAACTTGCTAAGAATGTTTCAGCCTGGAGTATTCTACGGCGAAATCGCTCACAATCCACTAACAGCGTAGACCTTCTATCTTCACAGTCGGAGAAGTAGAAGGTGGTGGCAGGCGGACTGTTGAAGGACACCTTCGTCATATTTCTGTAAAACTGTGACATCTTTAGAATAACACAAACTCTATAGGTAGATGTTAATCCTGCAAGAGCTAAAAGTATAATGATATAGCGCTAGCGTGTATGATACCCACCCGACCTACCCGCACAACAACGTTACCTCGTTATACTTTAAACTATAAATAACTTGTCGTAGTTTAATCCATAAACAAAGTATTTATTAATGTCAGGCCTTGAAAGTGTTGTTTTCGCGCTGTTTCTTCCCTAATCTCAGTCGGATCTGAATTATATTCGCACCATCTTGTTCGTCTGATTAACCCGCGTAATTTGAGTACCCACTCGCTATACTTTAACCCAATAATAAAGAAGTTATTAGTATGTAACCTTGAAAACATTGGTTTTTTCGCTATTTCTGCTATACCGTTGGTCGGATCTGAATTCTGTTTGCACCATCTTGTTCGTCTGATCAATTCGCGTAATTTGAGTACCCACATGACATACTTTGGACAAACTTTGTAGTTTTTTCGCTTCTGCTACTATACCCTTGGCCGGATCAAAATTCTGTTTGCACCATCTTGTTCGTCTGATCAATTCGCGTAATTTGAGTACCCACATGACATACTTTGGACAAACTTTGTAGTTTTTTCGCTTCTGCTACTATACCCTTGGCCGGATCAAAATTCTGTTTGCACCTCCTTGTTCGTCTGATCAATTCGCGTAATTTGAGTACCCACATGACATACTTTGAAAAACTTTGTACCCCCCCCCCCCCAACATGGGTCATGTTCAAGGTCAAGGTCAAGTTCAAGGACTTTGGGACTTAGAAAATTTCACAAAGTGGGCTGCACAAACAAACTCTCCTGCCTATGTACAGGCCAAGTCCCTAACTTGAAATGCTTAGGGTGGTCCTGAAAAGGACCGTTTGCGTGCTGAAAGTTGGTCGGGATAAGGATCAGTTCAAACTTTATTCTTCAAAACCCACTTTACCCTCCCATCTTTTCTGGTTAAGAATAACTCCTGTGTATCAGGTATCAGAGGAGGTGGCGGTGGGAGAGACTGCGGCAGACGCACCTCGATGTAGTGGATGGTGTGTTGAAACAGGAACACGTGGTCCCCGTTGGTTGCCACATATTTATACTCCGTCATCCGCTTCAGATTTCGAAACTCGACCTTGGAGACTTCAAACGGCGTCACCAAGTCGTTCAGCCCCATCACCCTTGTCCGTTGCATCACCTCATCGACAGTCGGTGTTGGAGACGAAGGTTGAGCCGCCGATGTAGAAGGCCGAGGCTGAGCCGATGTAGAAGGTCGAGGCTGAGTCGAGGGTCGTTGTTCAAAATACAGCGGATGACCATGGAGATTCCGTTTGAGAGACTTCAAAGTTGAAGGTCTCTTAAACCCGCTCCTTCTTTCCGTCGACCTCTTCAAAGATTCCTTTAAGCGCTGGAGTTTTTCAGGAGTCAGAGGAGAAGACATGGTGTAAATAGGATGGAAAAGAAAATGGATAAGATAGAGTTGGATAGAGCACGTGTGTACTGGTTGCAATCCAAAGCCGGAATGAGGCGGCTGGCAGAGTGAAGCAGGTCGTAAAGTGAAACCTTGCCCTATCCATATATGGGTAGAAAGCTGAGGACTGGTTTAGAACCGGCCCCCCCCCCCCGCGACGGACCCCCCCCCCGGACGGAACCCCCCCCCCCCCGCGACGGACCCCCCCCCACGGAACCCCCCCCCCCCTGACGGACCCCCCCCCCCTTTTGGGTCATGTTCAAGGTCAAGGTCAAGGTCGAGGGAAAAATGTTCTTGGAAGTGCGGGATAAAATCCCGCAACGAAGCAGGGTTATCCCTTATCCCGCTTTCCCCTTAATATCCCGATTTCCCATTCTCCGTCTATATAACCCGAGATTTCGAGCGTCTCTTCGCAGTAGCCTGCCGCCCGTTGCGATGAACGTCCCACTGGGTTGCAGTGCCTGCTGCAGCGTAGGTCTGTTAAGTGTGCGTTGGGCCCGACGCGCAATTAAGAGATCCGCGCCCTTGCATGTTTAGTTAGTTTGTTTAAGCATGTTAGATAACGCTTGTAGTTTGCTGCTAGTTAAATATATTTAAGGGGATCTTGGTCAGGGGATTATTGTACTTCGGTTCGTAGTATTCTGAAGCCTACACAGTGATGAACGTCCTTGCGGTTTCAGAGTGCACGACTGTTGTAAACTGACCATATTTTGATGCTTTATAATAACATTGTAGATGGAATGTGTTTCCTTAACATTTAATGTTTTGTAGTTTGCTTAACACTTAATGCTTTTATCTTCAACGTGTCCTTGACCTAGATTAGGACTTAGAAAATATTCAAGAAACATTCAATGTACACAACCACGTTTTAGCACAAAATTTATGGAAGGGGAAATTTAATATATACTGCAACAGCGTGGTAAAAATCATCATATCGCTATGGAAGCTGTAGGTGTAAACACTTGGCTTGTTCCTTCCGAGCTTGCTATTTCAGAAGCCTTTCTGTCCATCCTTACTTATGAGTTTCGAGGCATTAAATTAAAAGTAAAAATAGAGCTGAGACCGTTGCATAGAAATGATATGCATTGTATTTTGGTGGAATGGGAATCGCCCTCCGGCATTAATCTTTTCCATTTTATCAAAAGATCGTGCAAGGAGTTTTGCGTAAAACGGATAACAGTCTCCCTTGTTTAAACGTAGTACAGATTTCTTCCAAAGTAAAATAGCAAAGGTAACACCTTTGCTATTTTACAAAATATTTTAACGTGTCCTTGACCCAGTTACCGGACTTGGAGTAATTCAAAGTGTGCTATACAGCGTTAGAACAAACTACTGTCGAAGCCCCCCCCCCCCCGATATATTCCTATAAAAGCGGGAGCAGCCCGCAGAGGGTTCGCAGTCGCAGGCCGACAGCCTAGCTAGCTGTTTGCCCGCGCTGTCCGCAATAGTATCTCTAGTATAGAGTTGGTACCACTATATATTAGAGATGCTACCTTAGCTTAAGGCATGTCTGTGTATTATTAAGCATGTTAGAATAACGCTTGTAGTTTGCTGCTAGTAAATGTAGTTAGTTTAACTGTAGTTAGTTTGGTGTTGGTTTTAAAGTGTTTTTGAAGTGTTTTTTATTTACTAATGAAATATGTACTTTTCTTTCACGCTCCCATTCAAAAAGGTATGGCACGAAAACCGACCTTATGTCTTTAAATATCTCAGGGGGGATTATGTTTCTCAAATAAACACCTTTCCTAACCCCTTACAAAAAGGTATGGCACGAAAACCGACCTTAAGTCATTACGGCGCGCAAACCGGATGACTTTACCTATCTTAACCCTTACTCACGAGAAACAGATTCAGTCAGTTTGCTTATTTTTGGTTAAATTTAAGGGGACCTTGGTCAGGTAATTATTGTACTTCGGTTCGTAAAACTCTGACGCCTACACAGTGATGAACGTCCTTGCGGTTTCAGAGTGCGCGACTGTTGTTAACTGACCATTTTGCTTATCTTGGAGGATACATCATCGGGGAAATAAACTTAAGGGGACCTTGGTCAGGTATTATTGTACTTCGGTTCGTAGTATTCTGACGCCTACACAGTGATGAACGTCCTTGCGGTTTCAGAGTGCGCGACTGTTGTTAACTGACTATATCGTTTGTGTGTTGGGTGAATAATTTTTTCGGGGGAGAGGTTAGTGTTCCGTTATCAGGTTTATTTGCCTATAATTGCGAGCTTTAAGCTAGTCCTCTTCTCCTAATACAGAGCGGGGAATAGAGCAGTTTGTGGTCCAAGTGAGAATCACTTACTGCTCTATTCCCCGTTTTGGCAACATGTTCAGATGACCTTGACCCACTTCGGGACTTAGAAAATTTTCGTTTAGTAAAACATTACAACAATATTCCTTCCCTAACCTCTAAAGCCCCCCCCCCCCCTCTACAACTGGGTATAAAAGGAGGGTTTTCACCAGTGGTAAAATCATTCTGCTGCTTACACATCACGAGTACAGTTCAGTTCCCGAGATGTCTGACCGTAGGAAGCAACTTTTGCCGAGGAAGGTTGAGCACTCTTCACCTGCTCCGTCATCTGCTCCGCCAGCTCCTTCCATCCTTCGGCAGGCGTTAATATTATCATGCATTGTTCCTGAGGAGCCTGCACCACGACCGCAACCACTTCAAGAAAACCTCGTTGCTCCCCCGTCCGCTTCTTCATCTTCTTCATCTTCTTCATCGTCTTCGTCGTCTTCATCTTCTTCGGCTACTTCTCGCTCACCTTCTCCATCACCGAGGAAGGATGAGCAAACAACTGCACCATCTTTGGCTTCACCAGCTCCTTCGCTTCTTCAGCAGGCGCTGGCAAGCATTCTTCCACCTTCTACACCAGGCTCTTCAACACCATCTGCAAGTCTACATTCTTCTTCTCCTACCAAACCTTCTACACCTTCTGTAAGTGTCCTTTCCCGTCCTTCAGTGATCTGTATTAACAACGAATCTCCTTCAGAGAAATTTCAACAATTAAAAACCTTGAGAAGGCAGTCTATACTTCCTGCACCAAGATGCAGCTACAGTTTTAAAAAAGGTGCAAGGAAAGGGGAACGTTGTGCTAAGTCTTGTGTTTTAAATGAAGAAGTATGCAGATCACATTTAAAACAAAATCACAAGGGCACCGTTTCTCTTTCTACACCCCATCCAGCAGTGAGACCAACCAAAATTCGAATTAATAGGCTTTGTAGAAATAAACGATACTTTTTTGTTAAATCAAAGGGCTTTGCAAAGGTGGTGGTTCAATGTGAAGGTAAATTGTACTATGTAGAGTTGCCTAGAGGCATGGACCTCCACGTCAAAGAACTTACCAAACAGAACTATTTAATTCGAAATGATACAGGTTTCAGTGTGTGGAAAACATTTAAAATAAAAAAAGATTAAAAAGTGTATTCCAAATTAAAAATAGTCTTTTCCAAATTAAAAAAAAAAGTGTGGACAACCTATTTACAATTTGTAGCATATGCTGCAGAGTGTAAATAGGTTGTCCACACCTTTTTTTTACAATGCTACAACGACCTTGACCTAAATAACGGACTTAGATATATTGTACTAAGTCAAAGATAAAACTTAAATGGAAAAAGGAGAAATATTATATTAAAGACATTATTCAACAGTAAAGAGGGGAGGGGGTAAGCGGGTATTTAAGCGAGAGATTCGGAATATAATTATTGGTTGTATCGTCATGAGCGTCAACAGCAACACATGGGGAAAGGAAATTAGCGAAGAGGAGTTGTACGCGATTGTTGAGGCTGCTGAAATAACCAACTCAGAGCGAAATACTGTATAATTTCTGTCCTTCTAAAGAATGCATTTTATGTTTGTTGTCTTTTATGTACTCATGGTGTGTAATTTGTTACAAACTCTCTGAAACTGGTGTTGGTTACAATCCTTTTACTAGTAAATTCAGTAGAATTATATATTGATTCAGTTTGTTACAGAGTTTTACAAGCAATCAACTACAACAAAAAGACAACTTTACAAAATACCCTACAGTCTCTTTTTACACATTATTTTTAATTCATTAACAGGGGGCCCGGAGGGTCCAACACTTAGAATTATTCCACTTCTAGTGTATGTAACACAGTTTTAAGATGACTCCAAATTACTACTCTAGACCATATTCAAAAGTATTTTGGTTGGGGGTAAAGTACATTTAAGACAAAATTAATCGGAAAAAACTAACTCCCTACCTTACCATGCCCATACCATACCCATACCATACCCATACCATACCAATTCCATACCCATACCATACTCATACCATACCAATTCTATACCATATCATCCAGTACAATACCATGCCATATTAATGTTTCAAAGAGCATCGCGATTTTCGACCCTTGTCGGGATGCCAAGAGTAACAAAACTACCTTCAGTTTATTTTATTAAAGGCGAGTCCCATTTCCAGACCCTTGGAGCAGGGAATAGTTTTCTTCCCTGTCCATTTCTGCTAGTGTTTCATTTCAGTACATATTAAAAAGTATTCCTACTAAAATAAGCTTAAAGTTACAAGTATTCCTTTAATTTACATACACTCCCTCTATACTAAACAGAAAAAATCTCCACTCATGAAACTAAAAATCCAGTTAATATACTAACAATCTAATAAAAGACAGAGACATGACCCAAAATAACAGCTAAAATACACAAATACCCCCGTCGCAGCAAACCTGCGTCCTCAGCAAATTTCAAATGCAAAATATTTGTCTTAATACCACATGAAGCCGCATACCAAGTTTCATAAAAATATATTCACATATAAGCGATTTTAATTATTATCCATAAGAATAACATTGGTAATGAGTACGTAGGTTTGCTGAAACAAGGAACATAAACAATTGGTTTTTATGCAAATATAAATATAATTCAACTAGGCGAAGCCACATACCAAGTTTCATCAATATTCAATCATAAATAAGCGCCATATAACATTTTAGTTATTCTCCATAAGAATAACATGGGGGCTGAGTAAGCAGGTTTGCTGCAACGAGGAACAAAAAAAAGTTTTTTATGCAATTATCAATATAACTCAACCAAGTGAAGCTACATACCAAGTTTTATTAATTTATGTTCATAATTAAGGGAGTCATTACATTTTACTTATTCTCCATAAGAATAACATGGGGGCTGAGTACGCAGGTTTGCTGCAACGAGGAACAAAAAAAGTTTTTTATGCAATTATCAATATAACTCAACCAAGTGAAGCTACATACCAAGTTTTATTAATTTATGTTCATAATTAAGGGAGTCATTACATTTTACTTATTCTCCATAAGAATAACATGGGGGCTGAGTACGCAGGTTTGCTGCTATGGGAATAATCAACAAAAAATCAATTTTTTGTGCAAATATCAATATACCAGTACTACGTGAAGCCACATACCAAGTTTTATCAACATGCATTCATAAATAATCGAGATATCAAATTTTATTTATTCTCCATAAGGATAACATTGGACAACGTACTGTGTTTAGCACTTGAAATATCTCAGCATCGGTTGGGCGTAGAATCACAATTTAAACACCAAAATGATCGTTTTGTGGAGCTGAACAGATTGGTAAAAGCAAATGTGAAGTTTACATTAAAATAAACTGAGGAAAAGCCAAAAACCTTTTTCCCATAAGATTAACATGGGCGATTTTATGAGCAGGTTTTTTTGGATTTTCTCCGCAACCACTTAACCTAGGTTAATAATTCAAGATACAATATTATTTGTTTTTTTAAGCTGTAAACATGTTCAAAACCAAAATTAAGTTGTTCAAAAATGTTAGGGTGAAAATGCAAAAAACTGATTTTTGAAAAATTTAAAACCCCCATAAACCCCCCTTCCCATGGTCCGATTTTTCTGGTTTTCTAACTTAAAGTCATGAATGTCATTTTACACATTTGAGCCACATTTCTACAAAATCGGACGTTTTTTACTCAAGTTATCGCATTCACGGACACATATATATATATATATATATATATATATATACATATATATAAATTTGAACGAATAGTGTTTTTGTCACCTGGGGACCTCAAAACAAAAAATTATCATGGTCTCGGGCTTAAGTCTTACTATGAGACCTACGGTAATAGCTTCTTCCCTATAGGGGAAATTCGCTAAAAAAGATAAAATACACAAGAAAAAGCTAAAATACACGAAAAACAGCTAAAAGTAGCCAGAGTGCCATTTTAGCAAAGGGGGAAGTATTGACCCCCTTTACCTTCACCTTAAAGAATCAGTCAAAGTATCATCTATTTTGTGTTGGTTTGTCACAAGTTTACTTGTAGTTTGTTTCAATCACATGTATTTTAAATTATCATGATTTAAGAGTGGCTGAGGTATATGATGATGTAGAGAAAACCATACCGGAAGTGGGGGTGAACGTTTTGTTCACCCCTTTGAATTATCAATCCCAAACAATTTACATCAATGAACCAGGGCTTTACTATATTTAACATAAAAAAGAAGCAAACACCCTGAAAAAACTAGTTCAACAGAGCTTGTAGTCTGTCCAGTTTTTGTGATGTTTCTTCTTTACATAGTTTAAATTGTAGTGTGGGTTAAAAAGTAGCAAAATGCATTTCAATTACCCTAAAAACTCTCAAGATATTTAATTTTAAAGTATAGCTCCTTCAATTTTTTATACTTCCCCACAGTACAGAGTTTAAGTTGTTTTAAATCGTAGCAGAGGTTAACAAGTACATACATACCAAATTGAATTTCAATTACCCCAAAAGCTCTCAAAGTATTTAATTTTAAAGTATAGCTCCTTCAATTATTTTGATACTACATGCAGTACAGAGTTTAGGTTTTTGTAAATCGTAGCGGAGGTTAACAGGTACATACATGCCAAGTTTCGTGAAAATCGGCCAAGCCGTTTTGAGATATTTAATTTTGAAAATTTGCCCCTTCATTTGTTGAGATGCAACCCGCAACATTTAGGTTAAGACTTTTTATATGGGTAGATACCCCCCTGGAGTGCCTACACTACGTAGTACGCGGTTTTCTGGGGTCAAAATGACCCTAGGACTACTGTTTTCGAGATATTAGCGATTTTTAAGAAAATCTGACTCAATAAAGAGAAGAAAAAGAAGAGAAAAGAGAGAAGTAGTGGCGCGGAGTGGTGAAGGTGAGAGGGGAAGGTGAGGGGAGTAACATAGCATGCAGAAGAATATAATATAATACACACGAGAGAGAGAAAAAGAAGAATAAAATCAGAACACACAAGAGAGAAGAAGAAGAAATAAAACAGTGGATGGGTGAGGGGGTGAGGGGGAGGGGAAGGTGAGGGTGAGAAGAAGAAGAACACGCAAGTGCTAACAGAAGTGATCAGTAGGGTTGGCAGGGAGTGGGTCCTAACATGGGAATAGTTTTTGAAGTAAATGAATGTGTCCATGATATTTTATATATGTAAATGGTCACATTAGCGTGATGTGAGTTGGCAACAGTTTCTTTTTTTCTTAAGTTGTCAACATATATATTTTTTTCAGTCCGTTGTATTATAAATGTCTGTGAATTTACTGTTTTGAATACCCATGACTTTCTTACTTAACTGTCCATGAGCGTGACGTAATGACTCCATTATTCATAAATCAATGACTTTATTTTCTTTGGCCACGCTCTTTGGTTTACCCGTCTTTGACGTAATGATAATCTGGTGGGAAGAAAACCGAGGTTAGGAAATCTGGCGGGAAGAAAAGTAAGGTTAGGTTTGGCGCCAATATTTTTGGCGCGCAAATTTGGCGGGAAAATTTTCTTCTTACTCTTTCCGGAATAACGCGCTCTAACCACTATGCCATTTCCGGTTCTCACCTCCCGCCAACCCTACTGATCACTTCTGTTAGCACTTGCGTGTTCTTCTTCTTCTCACCCTCACCTTCCCCTCCCCCTCACCCCCTCACCCATCCACTGTTTTATTTCTTCTTCTTCTCTCTTGTGTGTTATTCTTCTTTTTCTCTCTCTCTTGTGTATTATATTATATTCTTCTGCATGCTATGTTACTCCCCTCACCTTCCCCTCTCACCTTCACCACTCCGCGCCACAACTTCTCTCTTTTTTCTTCTTTTTCTTCTCTTTATTGAGTCAGATTTTCTTAAAAATCGCTAATATCTCAAAAACGGTAAGTCCTAGGGTCATTTTGACCCCAGAAAACTGCCTACCACGTAGTGTAGACACTCCAGGGGGGTATCTACCCATATAACAAGTCTTAACTTAAATGTTGCGGGTTGCATCTCAACAAATGAAGGGGCAAATTTTCAAAATTAAATATCTCAAAACGGCTTGGCCGATTTTCACGAAACTTGGCATGTATGTACCTGTTAACCTCCGCTACGATTTACAAAAACCTAAACTCTGTACTGCATGTAGTATCAAAATAATTGAAGGAGCTATACTTTAAAATTAAATACTTTGAGAGCTTTTGGGGTAATTGAAATTAAATTTGGTATGTATGTACTTGTTAACTTCTGCTACGATTTAAAACAACTTAAACTCTGTACTGTGGGGAAGTATAAAAAATTGAAGGAGCTATACTTTAAAATTAAATATCTTGAGAGTTTTTAGGGTAATTGAAATGCATTTTGCTACTTATTAACCCACACTACAATATAAACTATGTAAAGAAGAAACATCACAAAAACTGGACAGACTACAAGCTCTGTTGTACTAGTTTTTTCAGGGTGTTTGCTTCTTTTTTATGTTAAATATAGTAAAGCCCTGGTTCATTAATGTAAATTGTTTGGGATTGATAGTTCAAAGGGGTGAACAAAACGTTCATCCCCACTTCCGGTATGGTTTTCTCTACATCATCATATACCTCAACCACTCTTAAATCATGATAATGTAAAATACATGTGATTGAAACAAACTACAAGTAAACTTGTGACAAACCAACACAAAATAGATGATACTTTGACTGATTCTTTAAGGTGAAGGTAAAGGGGGTCAATACTTCCCCCTTTGCTAAAATGGCTCTCTGGCTACTTTTAGCTGTTTTTCGTGTATTTTAGCTTTTTCTTGTGTATTTTATCTTTTTTTGTGTATTTTAGCTGTTATTTTGGGTCATGTCTCTGTCTTTTATTAGATTGTTAGTATATTAACTGGGTTTTTAGTTTCATGAGTGGAGATTTTTTCTGTTTAGTACAGAGGGAGTGTATGTAAATTAAAGGAATACTTGTAACTTTAAGCTTATTTTAGTAGGATTACTTTTTAGTATGTACTGAAATGAAACACTAGCAGAAATGGACAGGGAAGAAAACTATACCCTGCTACAAGGGTCTGGAATTGGGACTCCCCTTTAATAAAAATAAACTGAAGGTAGTTTTTGTTACGCTTGGCATCCCGACAAGGGTCGAAAATCGCGATGCTCTTTGAAACATTAATATGGCATGGTATTGTACTGGACGATATGGTATGGAATTGGTATGGTATGAGTATGGTATGGGTATGGAATTGGTATGGTATGGGTATGGTATGGGTATGGTATGGGCATGGTAAGGTAGGGAGTTAGTTTTTTCCGATTAATTTTGTCTTAAATGTACTTTACCCACACCCAAAATACTTTTGAATATGGTCTACAGTAGTAATTTGGAGTCATCTTAAAACTGTGTTACATACACTAGAAGTGGAAATAATTCTAAGTGTTGGACCCTCCAGGCCCCCTGTTAATGAATTACAAATAATGTGTAAAAAGAGACTGTAGGGTATTTTGTAAAGTTGTCTTTTTGTTGTAGTTGATTGCTTGTAAAACTCTGTAACAAACTGAATCAATATATAATTCTACTGAATTTACTAGTAAAAGGATTGTAACCAACACCAGTATCAGAGAGTTGGTAACAAATTACACACCATGAGTACATAAAAGACAACAAACATAAAATGCATTCTTTAGAAGGACAGAAATTACACAGTATTTCGCTCTGAGTTGGTTATTTTTGTCTGAGTCCTGGTAGTTCTGCAGATTGATGGTGTAATTTCTCGGATGAATATGTTTAAGTTCGTTAAAACTGATTACCAGGGACCGTTAGGTACTCTGACGGTCTAATTTATCGTCAATTCTGTCAAAAATTATTTAAAATACTCTACCGGGGCTACATTTAACTTGACCGAAACTTCTTAAATTTCTCGGTCATTTACTCCTGCCTCCGCTGAAGCTACATTATAATGTGTTACATTTCACCTTAACGGGGATCTTTTTAAATTTATCGGCTAAACACTTCTAACCCCGGTGAAATAATTTTGAACGCTCACGTTTCCACACCACGGTAAGCCTTTAGGCTAGGCCGTAGGAGCGTCGGCGCGTTCTTTTTGGTTACCCAAAGCTTCCCCTGGAGGCCTAACCTCTGGGGTGAGAGGCCCCAACCATCGCCTCTCACAGTGGTAGCCACTCCATAACAAAATGCTACCTCCTTTCATATTTTTTGTTTGTTTTTTGCTTTATATTTTTTGTATTTTTATTTTTATCTTTTTTTTTTGTTGCGCCTTTCCATCCGGTTTTCCCTGACAGTCAGAGGATTACCATAAACAGTTTCACGGTTTTTTATGCCAACCTCCCAACACCCCTGGACTTACAAAGGGTTTAGCCCTGCATGATGGGTGAGCGACTGCCGGGTCTTTTTTTTATAAGACCCCACTCGAAAATATTTTCGAGCTTAGTACTTCGCGGACATCAAGGCGCAGTTTTCATTTTTATTATTTTACAAGTCCCACCGTACGGACTGTTCCAAGGAGTAACCTGGGTATTAGCCTGGCGCCTCAATGTACATAGTCCTTCATTCACACCGGGTTGTTCAAAGGAGTAGCCGGGGTGTTAGCCCGGTGCCTCAATCTACTAATCCCTTCATCACACATTCAGGTTTACGGGGCTTTTTGTCACCCGCGCCAGTGACCTTCATTCAGGTTTACGGGGCTTTTCGTCACCCGCGCCAGGGACCTTCATTCACACACACACACTCACACACACACACACACACACACACACACACACACACACACATACACACACACACACACACACACACACACACACACACACACACACACACACACACACACACATACATACAGTGGGAACTTGTGATTCTAAAGAAAAAATTACATTTAAAATGAACTTTTATCCTTCATATTTGTGTAAGTAAGGTAAAACTTCTCCGGCAACAGACTTCTTACTAACAGTCTTGCCTCAGGAGTAGTTGATTTTAACATCAAAGAACATAAACCCGTTTCATTTATGAAAACCGTTGTTTTCTCAATAGGCCCAACGCCCTGATTTGGGTGTCAGAAAAACTACCAACAGTTAATTTATCACTGTCATCTACATGTTTCCGAACTGCACTCCAGCCATTAACATGCTTTAGAGCAGTAGCTACGTCTTTAGCTTTAAACCATGGCTTTCCTTCATTATCAAACAGAACCAATACCGGTTTGTTATTGAATGTATAGAACTTGGCAGCCATGTCACAATTTACTCAATAGTACAGGAAAAAGGAGCGCAGAAGAACGTCTGATCAGTACCGCGACTTGGAGCAGAATGATGTAACTGTACTAGTGACATTTGGTATATACAAGAGTAACGCTGCTCCGTAGGGAAAGCTGCTACCTTTATCGAAGGTAGCAACATGGAATCGAGATAAGTGCTACTTCAAGACGTAAAACACCAGATAGTTTCTTAACGTTACAAAATATTTCTTCAAAGTGATCATCAAAAACTGACGGTGTTAAATTCCCTAAAGGCAGAAACGGTATATTTCCCAAAACATCACCATGCTTTATTGCTACTCCGATGTAGGTGTTTGATGAGGGGTTCTCCATTATTTTATCTACTATATACTCCGAGAACATCAAAGGCCATTCCCATGCATTTATTGGCCCAGTAAGAAATAACTCATACTCTGAGCATGTAATGCGAAATTTTAAATTTTCATTTAACTTTCTTTTAGATATAAACTTTAAAAACACCGCTTGAATAGCGGATGTATTTCGTTCAGCAGGCATTCTACAAGGAGAGAAATACAGGGTAAGACACAGGCACGTCCGTTCACTACCGCGTCTCAGACAGAATGATTTGATAGAGCTGATGTTTAGAGGTATATGCACACAGTACCCGTGTGAGTGACACCTCCGTTAAGCAACTCTTTGTTTTTTAAAGCCGAAAGGCAGGGTATCGTGATCATCATTAAATTTTCTCTTGGGTCCTGTAATTTTAAACTTTTTAATTTCACTTACTGTAACGACTTTTCGTCTCTGTGTTCTCCTGATTCTGTTTTCTTCAATTTCTAGTATTTCAGCAGCTTCACTAAGGACCATCTTTTTCAATTGTTCAAAATTTAATGTTTTGGAGGTTTTTAAATTGAGGGTGAGGCCTTTTATTTTACATACAGATTCTAGGTTTTGCTTTTTGGTTGACCAGACAAGGTACGCGTAAGTTTTAGGCCCCCCAGAAACAAACTCTACGATATAAGAGCCGGGCCCGTAGTCACCTGCCAATTCATCGGTCATTTCCCCGAGGTAATCTCCCGTAGGGACCCTGTACAGTCCTTCCCGGTATAAATAAATACAACTATCTGTGTCATAGTAAAGGACTTGCCCACCCAAAGCCTCCAAGTGTTCATAAGGTTTAAGTCTCGCATGAGCTGTAGTGTAGGCAGCAATTACAACATTTACAGTTTTTAGAGGCTCACTAGCTTCATCAACATTCTGCCAATTAACTAATAAAACCTCCTGGTTAATTACTTCAACAAACTTTACTTTTGTTCCTGGTTGAGTTAACGAATTGAACAATTCTTTAGAGTCTCTCACAATTGAAGTGTTTGTCATGTTTTCGCGTTGACCAAACTTGCCCCAAAAACTGTTTAGCATGAGTTTGGCTACCGATCTCAAACCCCCGTTTTTAGCAATTTTGTCTTTCTCCAATTGAATACCCTCACGCTCAAAGAAATCAGAAACATACTTGTCTTTATCCTCCTGTGTTTTACACCAAGCGGGATACCCTGAGGCTTCCTGCTTTACTTTCAAGAATTTATAATAAAATCGGTAAAAAGTCCCCCTTTCTCATAAGTGGCAACTTCATACTCCCACAACTCATACATGTCCAAAATCATATAGCCTTTTTCTACAGATTTCCTGATTTCATCCATAGTCCATGTTCCTACCATCGCCCTTTCCTCACTATCATGAAAACATTCCCCTTGGTTTAAAGTCTCCCCGCAAGTTCTACACAACACAAACATCAATTTATTATTCATTTTTGCGGGGAGTACGGGATGATACAAGTTGTAATGAGGTAGAATCTTACATTTTAACAAGCCCTCTATTTCAAGACCTCTCTCTCGGCACTCATTTCCAACGTAAACAGTAGGATGACCCACGGGATACTTACAATATTTATTTACATATGGGTAGAGGGAACAGACATGAACGTATTGAATTGTTTCTCCCTCTTCACATTTACAATACGTTTTAGTATTACCCGTCCTGCCTCCAAAGAAGGAATCTCTAGGATTAAGTGGAAGTGTGTTTAGAATGGACAATTGGTTCAGGTGATTTAACTTTTTGTCCTTCTTCAAATTTTTAAACTCACACTCCCACATCTCTACAACCTCATAGCTATTAAATCTTGCCATTTTAGACTTGGTTCTCTCATAACGGAGATGCAAACTGTCTGAGGGATCCTCCTTCAGAGGTTCTTCTCTGCTGAATTGATAACATTTTGGGCAGCCATGCCAATAACACCCGTGAAACTCATAAATTCGCTCACCGTCAAACCCATCTACTTTCATTCCTTTAATTCTTACCTCTTTACCCCGGCCCGCATGTTGAATCTTTACTCCACGTTTCTCCTCCTCCCATGTTAACCACTGTAAAGCAACGGCTGACTGATTGTCAGTCAGTCGGTACCCTGATTTTGGTATAAGTCCAATAGTATTTTCTTTTAAGAAGTTACGGCGGAAGGCCAAGTTACAGGCACTGGCTATTGTGATAGCCTTTAGAGAAAGGATCTACGTTACACTCTTGAAGAAGTAAGGTTCTAAATTTAATACACGCTCGAGCTAGGATTTCTACGTCCGAAATACAGTACTCCAAGATTTCCTTTTTAAAATCAAACAAGTAGTCTTCAGCGACTCGTTCCTCGTACCAAATCTCAACGGCCTTGTGTGGTTTCTCAAACATGGACTCGGGGCAATAGTAGTTTTTGTTGGGCATAGGGCCTACATAATTTTGGTTTGCCAATCTATTAAAAAGATGCGGGAAGTAGCCCTTCTTTTTCTCGGGAGGCAGGTCAAAAGCTTTAGGGAGCGCAGAGAGGGACATGGGAAAGTAGCTAAGTGAGTCCACAAACCTTACGTTTGCTACTTCAATCAAAATAGCTTTAGTTCCCCGAGGAGTTATTTTTGGCATAAATTTAGTTTCTTCCATAATATACTGTAGTATGAATTGGAAATCAAAACCCTGCCCGTTGTGGGCAATTACACAAACATCTTTAAATTTTTTTCGAATTTTCCATTACATAGTCCATAAACTGTTTTACCGGTTCTTTTTCAAATACCCTTTGCCGTTCTGAGCAAGTTTCACACTCACCCCCATTAATACATTTAAAACAGTACTGTTGTGAGACACACAAGTTAACTTTATGTACTTTTTGATTTTCGTCAGAGGGGAGAGACTCATCTTGGCGAGTCTCCAAGTCAAAGAAAATAAACAAAAAATCACGGTCTTTCGGAGTTCTCCTATCTACCCTCATGAAACACTGATGCGCTGGGTCTTTGAACGCTTCACAGGGCTTACAGTAAACTTCTCCGCATACGTGAGCTGTCTTACTTTTTTTGGATGAATCATTTTCTTACAGTCACGGCAGAGTTTTAAAGTTTTACAAACTTGCCCTTGATGGGCTATTAAACACCGCTCATTTTTGAAGAAACGACAGCAAAAACGGCATGTAATGCCTCCGTGTTTTAGTTTACAAGGTGGGGAGATAGTATGGCAGGACGAGCATCTGTTAGAGCATCGATGCTCTGATTTGTGGTCAAAAGGGATGTGGCAGGCTTCACAAAAGAAATTACAAACAAACGCTGCAGTTAAGTTTGTAATTACATTATAATGACCGTTGTGAAACAGAAGATTTATTTTAAATTTAGCATCTTCATTACCTCCTTCAAAATAGACATCCCGGCCTTTTCTGTCGTAGTTGTAGACGGTAATTTTGTATTTTTTAAGATGGGACTGGAATTTTTCAAGCTCAGGGATACCGGCGCCTTACTCCGGCATTTCTACACGGGCTTTTGCTATGAGCTTATTAGCTCTGAAAGTTTGTCTTTTCCCCCTTGTCTCTTTGGATTGCTTTATACTGAGGATCATTTTTTGCAAGTGCTTTACCTACTACCAACGCTCTAGCCAGGCATAAATTGTCTTTATTATTAATTACTACAATACCCTTCCTAGCATAACATTCTTCATCAAATGTATTATAAAAGTCAGGTCTTACCCTCCCAGAACCTACTGGAACGTTTACCCGTGCTACATCTACTTTGAACGTGTCTGTAGACTTAATAGATTCGGAATTTGATTGAATTATGCCTCCGAAAATTTGCCAAAGGACATCACTGCTAACTTCAGAGACTCGTCTAAAATCTACGTACCCCGGCTCTGCACTTTTTAAATTTATTGATTGCATTTAAACCCTAGATAATCAGTGGGTACAGCATCGGCTTTAGCTTTTTCAACAATTTGATTAAGACCCTTATGAATCCAATCAAACTCAGAGATACCCTTGGGAGGATTAGTGAATTTGAAAACAGTGTTAGTCCCGTAAAGTCTGAATTTTCTAACATAGGTTTGATCTTTACTAATTAAATTTATCGGGTTTTGAGGGCCCTTTTTAGAAACTTCCATCTTTCAATAAAGAATCTAATACTGAAAACAAGCTAAACTTTACTAGCGCTTAAAAGAGCAAACACACCGACTAGAGTCAAACTCACACGGATACAACTGAATTACGCAGAATCAATAATAATCTGTGCAAGAGAACACTTACGCAAGAGCAGCGCAGGGACACGTCCGACCAGTGTGACGACTGAAATCAGACTGAAGAACCAGAGCTTGTTGTAAGAGCTATATAGAGAACGGAACTGTTACTTTGTCACTGATTGGTCTACTGGAACTGTTACTTTTGGAACGGTTACCGTTGGAACCGTTGGAACTGTTACATTGTTGGAACTGTAACCATTTGGAACCGTTACTTTGTAGCAGTTTCCAATGTTATAACATGAACAAGATAGAGAAGGTAACTGTTACTATTGGAACGGTTACGTCTAGAACTGATACTTTAAAGTCACTGATCAAGTTCTCTAAAATAACAGGTACAGAGGATCTAAAAAAAAGCACGGTACCTCTGTATCACTACGCAAGTCAGAAAAACACTAACACACAAACTACGCAGGTCAAATCAGAACTACAAGTTACCAAAAGTTAACTCTAAGGAAGGTAGAAAACACTACTCTAACCAAAAGAACAAGAATAGAAAGTGAGATTACTGTTACTCAGCACATAAAACACAACAATACTCTTGACACAAGAAAGTGAGGTTAGGTTTGGCGCTAATTCTTTTTTGGCGCGCTAATTTGGCAGGAAAATTTGGCGGGAAAATTTGGCGGGAAAATCTTCTTACTCTTTCCTCGCTCAGCGGCTCGGAAAAGTGAGATTACTGTTAGTCAACACATACAAAAATTGTTCTAACCAAAACTGTTTTAAAGAACAAGAATAGAAGGTGAGGTTACTGAGGTGAATCTACAGTTCAAAAGAACCAGGGCAAAAAAATAAGGTTACTGAGAGTGAGGTTATGACAGTCAACACAACACTACTTTAGCCACGAGAAAGTGAGGGTATGTTTAATTCTTTACCGTAAACTATCAAATCAAACAATTAAACACAAACACAACACTACTCTAGCCAAGACAAAAAACACGCATACATCACAAAAAATAAAATGAAGTATACCAGGCACGGAAAATGAATATAATACAGTAAAGTTGGAGTGTAAAGAGCGAGGTTAGAAAAAGTGAGGTTATGTTACACTAGGATAGGGTAAGCAAACGCTCAAGCTTATCTTTGCCAAGCGCAGCAAACGGAGCAACACAGGGACACGTCTGATCGCAACGAAAGCTGAGAGCAAAGAGAGGGAGAAAATGCGCGGCAAGAGAGCAGGTGTTGTTTGTTGCGGGTGTCTGGACCAATCAGAGGGCAGGACGCCTAATTACAACCAATGGGGTGCGAGCTTATTCCGGCCAATCACAGAACAGTATTTTAACAGGTAACGGCAAGTTTGCTGACAAAGACTTGTTGTGGATGTTGCAGTTAGATACGCAGAAGGAGGTGAGATTAGATTTGCAGAAGGAAGCGGAGGTTAGATGTATAGAAGAGCACGAGGGTTAAATATGTAGAAGGTAACGTAGTTCAAATAATTACCACAGAAGGACACGAATTAAGACGCCAGCCAATCAGGTTACTTAAAGTGTTACGACTCGTCAGCTACAGTACGCTGAGAGAACAGGAGCTGTAGTTAGATACACAGAAGGAGACAGAAGGACATGAGGGTTAAATAATTACCATAGAAGGCTAGATGATTACCAACGGAAGGACACGAATTAACACGTCAGCCAATCAGGTTACTTAAAGTGTTACGACTCGTCAGCTACAGTACGCTGAGAGAACAGGAGCTGTAGTTAGATACACAGAAGGAGGCAGAAGGACGCGCGGGTTAAATATTTAGAAAGACACGAGGGTCAAATAATTACCACAGAAGGCTAGATGATAAACAACAGAAGGACACGAGGGTTAAATAATTAACCACATGGGGATGAAAATGATAAATAATCAACCACAAAGGGTAGCAAAAGAACCACAGAGGGAGCCAATTACACCCTAATTCCATTCCCTCATAAGAGCCCATGTTATTCTATTCTCCATAAGAGTCCATGTTAATCTATTCTCCATAAGAGTCCATGTTATTCTATTCTCCATAAGACTCCATGTTGGGCCCAAAGCGCTGGGCCTTACTACTATAATAATATTAGGGGTCTAAATCTGCCGAACAAAAATCTAGAAATTCATTAAAGAATGTAGATGATAAATACGAAATATCTGCACTAATAAAGTAGCTGTGGGTGTTTCTGATGTGTCCCAGCCGATTTAGGAAACGGCACCTCATAACTGCTCCCGGACAATAGATATAAGTATTTGCGTAATAGGATGGCCAAACTCGAAAATGGTAGATAAAAGTTACTGCTGTTTCGTAAGTTCTAACCTAAATTTGTTAACAAAATATTAAAGAAATAGTCCTTTTGTTAATTTTAGGTTATAGGGTAAATCGTTATTCTATTCTCCATAAGAGTCCATGTTAATCTATTCTCCATAAGAGTCCATGTTATTCTATTCTCCATAAGACTCCATGTTGGGCCCAAAGCGCTGGGCTTTACTACTTATTATTTTATAAACATATTTGGTTTCAATCGAAAGCTCTTATATAGTCTAGATGTGCCTTTTGGGGTATTGAAAAACATCCAACCTCAGGGCTCCGCCTCATTGGCACTTAAGGTTCCAATGTTAATCTTATGGAGTTAAATAATTTACTTAGACTAACAGCTGATAATTATGTAAATAGTTCAAAACATCTGACCCTGTGCCTGCAAGATGTCCGTGTGGAGAACGGGACACCTCCTAGTCAGTATTAACCAGTGTCATTCACTTCTTCGCATTCCTTCAATTCCATATACTTGTAATTAATACCTCAAAAGTGCGGCATCGTTGCTGGCAGATATAAGGCTTAAGAAAGAAAGAAACGGAAAAGCACCGCATATTCACCACGCAACATATAGGACATTCTCTTATGGCAGTCAAATAGCCCCATACTCAATTTCTTTAGATGACGGCAGTGTAGCACTTTTTGAAAGCGTTCGAATAGCTTCGCTGTGATATTTATTTTTGGTTTTTTAAGCGTTTCGGGGCTTTAAATTGAACATTTATAATAATTTTGGACTTAGATCTTCTCATTCCACCTCCCATAATGGTTGTGTGTAATTATTATTACTTTAGATCTGTGAAAATTATAATAATTTAATGGTCTTTAGATCTACCTAAGTAAAACCTGAGGACATTTTTTTTGGTTATCGTAGGCATTACAAAACATAAGAGAATAATGAGATGTGATATAGCCAGTTGACAGTAGTATTTTGTATTTATATTATATTCGAAAAACTTATATTGATATTGTGTTGGCATTTGGAATTACCACGGCTGTCAAATATACAATTCCACTAATTACTGATCTTCCATAAGTTCAACTTTGAAAGCCTATAAGGCGTAGCCCTGAGGGCCGATGCAAATTATAAGGGGGTTCTGCTCATGTACACGACAATACCTTAATAACGGTATCCATAAATTTTTCTACGAAGTACACACCCCGAGATAAATGGAGGGAATATTTTGTGCTTACCTATAAATATAGCAGAGTTATTTTCTGTATATGGATCACCGTACGGCTCATCTACGAGGAGTTATAGCATGACATATTCAGGATAGGTTCCTTTAGGTTACAGCTGTTGTACCTGACTCTCAGTTTCCTCTAAAACCTCTAGGGCTTCATCCCGTGGGAGATTCAAAATTCCAATGTCAATCAAATGATACCATACTGTTACAGTTGTCTGCTATTTATTTAACGAAATTCAAATCAACAGCTGTTTTTCAACTTTATTTTATATCCCGGTGAAACCAGTATAATCAGCTCGTAATGAAATAAAAAATAAAAAACCATTGACAACCTTACCTCCCAAAACGTAGTGCAGTTTTAAACATTAGAAGCGATAGGTAAAGTCCAAACAAATCAATAATAAATTCAAATCCATCGATTTTATTAGTTTTAAAATATAATAAAGATTGTTACTCACATCTTCTCCAGGGAGGTTATGAACATCAGCTGTATCATCACCACCCTGAAAATGAGTACATGAATAATGACATGTATTTATTAAATATTTGTATCAAGTTTACACTAAAATGAGTTCCACTCAACCATTAATTCTTCTTGTTTTTTGTGGAGTTTCACTTATAACAACATTTACATAGTTTTTCATTTCGTTATACATAGCTAATGTTAGTTGTTGGCATCGTTTAGTTTGATAAGGGATATCCTACCTTTAAAACTTGTTGATAATTATATATAGTTAAATCTGTGCAATGCGAATAAGTTTGTATCACTAAATTTCTATGACACTAAATTTTATTTAAGGCGGATCAGCACCCTTTTAAAGAGACAAATCTAGCAAAAATGTCTGATAGTATTAGTCTAAGAATTGCTTATAGGTAATCGTCTTTGAAATTATCTGTAAATGAAAACCAAAAACAACAACTAATTATTAGTGTTGCAGGTGTAGCAAGAGGTGTAGCTGGTTCCTGCAAGAAAATTAAGCCAGAAGCAATTAAAGTAGTTAAATTTAAACAGAACCCTGCTTGTAAATTATATAATGAAAGAAATATATTTGGCATTGAATTATTATATAATAGTAACATTTGAACACTAAGATATTTTTTTACTTTTTTTATTACACTGTTATTTTGAGTCGTTGGTGTAGTGGACAAGACGACGGACTCTTATATCATGGCAGAGAACCTGCCGTGGGTTCAAGTTAAAATCCCAGTCTTGACATGTAAATTGTAACAATACTAAAACATATAAATTGAATCATTTTTGTATTTTCTTGTAATTACGAAACTTTAATTGATGTATGAACGAAGTGAAGGATCCTATGTATTAACAGAGAAAAATGATTCATTGTCCGTCGGTGTGTGGGTGTGAGTTCGTAATGCAATATCGTGAAAACGCCTTAACCGATTGTTTTTAGATTTGATACACATGTTTTCCAATGCACTTAGAGCATCCAGTTGGAAAATATAGCACATTCTTTAGACAGTTTTTTAATAATTGATATTGAATAGTTTTAAATTTCCATAAGATAAAGCATTAGATAAAAATTACTGCTTGTAAAGTACGAGATACTAATACAATATTGTTTCGTAAATTCGAGAAACTCCTAAAATATAGTCCTATTTATATGTCTTATTATTAAATAAATAAAGTACTGTGCGTTTAACATGAGTTTAATCATTTTATCAAAGGTTTTTAGATTTTAAATAAAATACCAGTTTTTATAAATAAAGTTAACACGGGCTATGATGTGAATAATTTGAGTAAGTTAATAGTTTATCCACTAGATTTCAGCAGCCATTTACATCATATTTACTTCTTCCAGCTGTTTTCTTTTATCTGTTTATGATCTTTAAATACCCCCTTCATAGCAAACCTGATTATTCAGTCATTTTACAATGTACCTCACTGCATCGGCAACTGTATATATATATATATTTTTTAAGATTTGCACCTTAAATATAATATCATTTAAGAGTCTTCATCACCGGAAGTTGCCGGACGCCATTTTGAGGTTTTGTTACATAACGCTAATGTTAATTTTGTGCCTCCGTTACTCCTCACCTGATCGTCACAAACGATTGATTTTGGTGTCAAATTAGAGGTTTCGTCGTCCTCTAGGGAAATACAGTAGTCGAATTTGGATTTTCTTACAAATTAATGAGAACATGTACAGTGTTTCAGTTCGAAATTGAACTATTTATTATGAAACTCTGATACCCAAATTAAGACATTCGACATTGTATTTCCCTAGAGGACCAAGAAATCTTGATATTGACAAAAAATAAATTGTATGTGACGATCGGGTGAGGAGTAATGGGGGCACAAAGTGAACACTGGCTTTATGGAACAAAACTCTAAGATGGCGTCCAGCAACTTCTGGAGATTAAGACTCTTAATATTATTTAGAACGATTTACCCTATGACCTAAAATTAACAAAAGGACTATTTATTTAATATTTTGTTAACAAATTTAGGTTAGAACTTAAGAAACAGCAGTAACTTTTATCCATCATTTCCGAGTTCGGCCATCCTATTACGCAAATACTTAAATATCAAAGGTCCGGGAGCAGTTATGAGGTGCCGTTTCCTAATTCGGATGGGACACAACAGACACACGCACAACTACTTTATTAGTGCAGATATTTCGTATTTATCTTCTACATTCTTTAATGAATTTCTAGATTTTTGTTCGGCGGATATAGACCCCTAATACTATTATTTGATAAACATATTTGGTATCAATCGAAAGATCTTATATAGTCTAGTTGTGCCGTTTGGGGTATTGAAAAACATCCAACCTCAGGGCTCCGCCTCATTGGCACTTAAGGTTCCAATGTTAAGCTTATGGAGTTAAATAATTTACTTAGACTAACAGCTGATAATTATGTAAATAGTTCAAAACATCTGACCCTGTGCCTGCAAGATGTCCGTGTGGAGAACGGGACACCTGCCAGTCCGTATTAACCAGTGTTGTTCACTTCTTCGCGTTCCTTCAATTCCTTCTACTTGTAATTAATACCTCAAAAGTGCGGCATCGTTGCTGGCAGATATAAGGCTTAAGAAAGAAAGAAACGGAAAAGCACCGCATATTCACCACGCAACATATAGGACATTCTCTTAT
Source organism: Allygus modestus (assembly GCA_963675035.1). Classification (NCBI taxonomy): domain Eukaryota; kingdom Metazoa; phylum Arthropoda; class Insecta; order Hemiptera; family Cicadellidae; genus Allygus; species Allygus modestus. The sequence goes on along the minus strand of OY776112.1, from coordinate 143,876,646 downwards.
GGCAGTCAAATAGCCCCATACTCAATTTCTTTATATGACGGCAGTGTAGCACTTTTTGAAAGCGTTCGAATAGCTTCGCTGTGATATTTATTTTTGGTTTTTTAAGCGTTTCGGGGCTTTAAATTGAACATTTATAATAATTTTGGACTTAGATATTCTCATTCCACCTCCCATAATGGTTGTGTGTAATTATTATTACTTTAGATCTGTGAAAATTATAATAATTTAATGGTCTTTAGATCTACCTAAGTAAAACCTGAGGACATTTTTTTTGGCTATCGTAGGCATTACAAAACATAAGAGAATAATGAGATGTGATACAGCCAGTTGACAGTAGTATTTTGTATTTATATTATATTCGAAAAACTTATATTGATATTGTGTTGGCATTTGGAATTACCACGGCTGTCAAATATACAATTCCACTAATTACTGATCTTCCATAAGTTCAACTTTGAAAGCCTATAAGGCGTAGCCCTGAGGGCCGATGCAAATTATAAGGGGGTTCTGCTCATGTACACGACAATACCTTAATAACGGTATCCATAAATTTTTCTACGAAGTACACACCCCGAGATAAATGGAGGGAATATTTTGTGCTTACCTATAAATATAGCAGAGTTATTTTCTGTATATGGATCACCGTACGGCTCATCTACGAGGAGTTATAGCATGACATATTCAGGATAGGTTCCTTTAGGTTACAGCTGTTGTACCTGACTCTCAGTTTCCTCTAAAACCTCTAGGGCTTCATCCCGTGGGAGATTCAAAATTCCAATGTCAATCAAATGATACCATACTGTTACAGTTGTCTGCTATTTATTTAACGAAATTCAAATCAACAGCTGTTTTTCAACTTTATTTTATATCCCGGTGAAACCAGTATAATCAGCTCGTAATGAAATAAAAAATAAAAAACCATTGACAACCTTACCTCCCAAAACGTAGTGCAGTTTTAAACATTAGAAGCGATAGGTAAAGTCCAAACAAATCAATAATAAATTCAAATCCATCGATTTTATTAGTTTTAAAATATAATAAAGATTGTTACTCACATCTTCTCCAGGGAGGTTATGAACATCAGCTGTATCATCACCACCCTGAAAATGAGTACATGAATAATGACATGTATTTATTAAATATTTGTATCAAGTTTACCCTAAAATGAGTTCCACTCAACCATTAAGTCTTCGGGTTTTTGTGGAGTTTCACTTATAACAACATTTACATAGTTTTCATTTCGTTATACATAGCTAATGTTAGTTGTTGGCATCGTTTAGTTTGATAAGGGATATCCTACCTTTAAAACTTGTTGATAATTATATATAGTTAAATCTGTGCAATGCGAATAAGTTTGTATCACTAAATTTCTATGACACTAAATTTTATTTAAGGCGGATCAGCACCCTTTTAAAGAGACAAATCTAGCAAAAATGTCTGATAGTATTAGTCTAAGAATTGCTTATAGGTAATCGTCTTTGAAATTATCTGTAAATGAAAACCAAAAACAACAACTAATTATTAGTGTTGCAGGTGTAGCAAGAGGTGTAGCTGGTTCCTGCAAGAAAATTAAGCCAGAAGCAATTAAAGTAGTTAAATTTAAACAGAACCCTGCTTGTAAATTATATAATGAAAGAAATATATTTGGCATTGAATTATTATATAATAGTAACATTTGAACACTAAGATATTTTTTTACTTTTTTTATTACACTGTTATTTTGAGTCGTTGGTGTAGTGGACAAGACGACGGACTCTTATATCATGGCAGAGAACCTGCCGTGGGTTCAAGTTAAAATCCCAGTCTTGACATGTAAATTGTAACAATACTAAAACATATAAATTGAATCATTTTTGTATTTTCTTGTAATTACGAAACTTTAATTGATGTATGAACGAAGTGAAGGATCCTATGTATTAACAGAGAAAAATGATTCATTGTCCGTCGGTGTGTGGGTGTGAGTTCGTAATGCAATATCGTGAAAACGCCTTAACCGATTGTTTTTAGATTTGATACACATGTTTTCCAATGCACTTAGAGCATCCAGTTGGAAAATATAACACATTCTTTAGACAGTTTTTTAATAATTGATATTGAATAGTTTTAAATTTCCATAAGATAAAGCATTAGATAAAAATTACTGCTTGTAAAGTACGAGATACTAATACAATATTGTTTCGTAAATTCGAGAAACTCCTAAAATATAGTCCTATTTATATGTCTTATTATTAAATAAATAAAGTACTGTGCGTTTAACATGAGTTTAATCATTTTATCAAAGGTTTTTAGATTTTAAATAAAATACCAGTTTTTATAAATAAAGTTAACACGGGCTATGATGTGAATAATTTGAGTAAGTTAATAGTTTATCCACTAGATTTCAGCAGCCATTTACATCATATTTACTTCTTCCAGCTGTTTTCTTTTATCTGTTTATGATCTTTAAATACCCCCTTCATAGCAAACCTGATTATTCAGTCATTTTACAATGTACCTCACTGCATCGGCAACTGTATATATATATATATATTTTTTAAGATTTGCACCTTAAATATAATATCATTTAAGAGTCTTCATCACCGGAAGTTGCCGGACGCCATTTTGAGGTTTTGTTACATAACGCTAATGTTAATTTTGTGCCTCCGTTACTCCTCACCTGATCGTCACAAACGATTGATTTTGGTGTCAAATTAGAGGTTTCGTCGTCCTCTAGGGAAATACAGTAGTCGAATTTGGATTTTCTTACAAATTAATGAGAACATGTACAGTGTTTCAGTTCGAAATTGAACTATTTATTATGAAACTCTGATACCCAAATTAAGACATTCGACATTGTATTTCCCTAGAGGACCAAGAAATCTTGATATTGACAAAAAATAAATTGTATGTGACGATCAGGTGAGGAGTAATGGGGGCACAAAGTGAACACTGGCTTTATGGAACAAAACTCTAAGATGGCGTCCAGCAACTTCTGGAGATGAAGACTCTTAATATTATTTAGAACGATTTACCCTATGACCTAAAATTAACAAAAGGACTATTTATTTAATATTTTGTTAACAAATTTAGGTTAGAACTTAAGAAACAGCAGTAACTTTTATCCACCATTTCCGAGTTCGGCCATCCTATTACGCAAATACTTAAATATCCATGGTCCGGGAGCAGTTATGAGGTGCCGTTTCCTAATTCGGCTGGGACACAACAGACACACGCACAACTACTTTATTAGTGCAGATATTTCGTATTTATCTTCTACATTCTTTAATGAATTTCTAGATTTTTGTTCGGCGGATATAGACCCCTAATACTATTATTTGATAAACATATTTGGTATCAATCGAAAGCTCTTATATAGTCTAGTTGTGCCGTTTGGGGTATTGAAAAACATCCAACCTCAGGGCTCCGCCTCATTGGAACTTAAGGTTCCAATGTTAATCTTATGGAGTTAAATAATTTACTTAGACTAACAGCTGATAATTATGTAAATAGTTCAAAACATCTGACCCTGTGCCTGCAAGATTTCCGTGTGGAGAACGGGACACCTGCTAGTCCGTATTAACCAGTGTCATTCTCTTCTTCGCGTTCCTTCAATTCCTTATACTTGTAATTAATACCTCAAAAGTGCGGCATCGTGTCTGGCAGATATAAGGCTTAGGAAAGAAAGAAACGGAAAAGCACCGCATATTCACCACGCAACATATAGGACATTCTTTTATGGCAGTCAAATAGCCCCATACTCAATTTCTTTAGATGGCGGCAGTATAGAACTTTTTGAAAGCGTTCGAATAGCTTCGCTGTGATATTTATTTTGTGTTTTTTTAAGCATTTCGGGACTTTAAATTGAACATTTATAATAATTTTTTACTTAGATCTTCTCATTCCACCTCCAATAATAGTTATGTGTAATTTTTATTACTTTAGATCTGTGAAAATTACAATAATTTAATGGTCTTTAGATCTACCTAAGTAAAACCTGAGGATATTTTTTTTTGCTATCGTAGGCATTACAAAACATAAGAGAATAATGACATGTGATATAGCCAGTTGACAGTAGTATTTTGTATTTATATTATATTCGAAAAACTTATATTGATATTGTGTTGGCATTTGGAATTACCACGGCTGTCAAATATACAATTCCACTAATTACTGTTCTTCCATAAGTTCAACTTTGAAAGCCTGTAAGGCGTAGCCCTGAGGGCCGATGCAAATTATAAGGGGGTTCTGCTCATGTACACGACAATACCTTAATAACGGTATCCATGAATTTTTCTACGAAGTACACACCCGGAGATAAAAGGAAGGAATATTTTGTGCTTACCTATAAATATAGCAGAGTTATTTTCGGTATATGGATCACCGTACGGCTCATCTACGAGGAGTTATAATATGACATTTTCAGGATAGGTTCCTTTAGGTAACTGCTGTTGTACCTGACTCTCAGTTTCCTCTAAATCCTCTAGGGCTACTTCCCGTGGGGCATTCAAAATTCTAATGTCAATCAAATGATACCATACTGTTACAGTTTTCTGCTATTTATTTAACGAAATTCAAATCAACAGCTGTTTTTCAACTTTATTTTATATCCCGGTGAAACCGGTATAATCAGCTCGTAATAAAATAAAAAATATAAAACCATTGACAACCTTACCTCCCAAAACGTAGTGTAGTTTTAAACATTAGAAGCGATAGGTAAAGTCCAAACAAATCAATAATAAATTCAAATCAATCGATATTATTAGTTTCAAAATATAATAAAGATTGTTACTCACATCTTCTCCAGGGAGGTTATGAACATCAGCTGTATCATCACCACCCTGTAAATGAGTACATGAATAATGACATGTATTTATTAAATATTTGTATCAAGTTTACACTAAAATGAGTTCCACTCAACCATTAATTCTTCTTGTTTTTTGTGGAGTTTCACTTATAACAACATTTACATAGTTTTTCATTTCGTTATACATAGCTAATGTTGGTTGTTGGCATTGTTTAGTTTGATAAGGGATATCCTACCTTTAAAAGTGGTTGATAATTATATATAATTAAAACTGTGCAATGCGAATATGTTTGTTTCACTAAATTTCTATGACACTAAATTTTATTTAAGGCGGATCAGCACCCTTTTAAAGAGACAAATCTAGCAAAAATGTCTGATAGTATTAGTCTAAGAATTGCTTATAGGTAATCGTCTATGAAATTATCTGTAAATGAAAACCAAAAACAACAACTAATTATTAGTGTTGCAGGTGGAGCAAGAGGTGTAGCTGGTTCCTGCAAGAAAATTAAACCAGAAGCAATTAAAGTAGTTAAATTTAAACAGAACCCTGCTTGTAAATTATATACTGAAAGAAATATTTTTGGCATTGAATTATTATATATTAGTAACATTTGAACACTAAGATATTTTTTTACTTTTAGCGAATTTCACCTATAGGGAAGAAGCTATTACCGTATGTGGCATGGTAAGACTTAAGCCCAAAACCATGATAACTTTTTTTTTGAGGTCCCCAGATGACAAAAACACTATTCGTTCAAATTTATATATAAATATATACATATATATATATATATATATGTGTGTGTGTGTGTGTGTGTGTGTGTGTGTGTGTGTGTGTGTGTGTCCGTTACCACGATAACTTTTGAAAAAAACACCCGATTTTTATGAAATTTGGCACAAATGTGGAGAGTAATATTTATGACTTTAAGTTCGAAAACCAGATCGATCGGTCTATGGGAAGGGGGTTTTATGGGGGTTTTAATTTTTCCAAAAATCAGTTTTTTGAACTTTTTACCCTAAAACTTTGAAAACACTAGATTTTGGTAATAACCATTTCGTAGAGCTCAAAAAAAAAAACAATTTAGTATTTTGAATCATTAAGGTAGGTTTAGTGATTGTGGAGAAAAGTCAAAAAATGTGTCCATAAATTTTCCCATGTTAATCTTATGGGAATACGGTTTTTAGATTTTCCTCAGATAATTTCACTAAAAACTCCATATTTCTTTCTACCAATCAGTTTAGCTCTACAAAACAATCATTTTGGCGTTTTAATTGTTGTTTTACGTCCAACTGTTGCAGTGATATTCAAAGTGCTAAACACAGTAAGTTGTCCAATGTTATCCTTATGTAAAATAAATAAAATGTTATATTTCGATTATTTATGTATGTATATTGATGAAACTTGGTACGTGGCTTCAACTAATTGTCGTATATTGATAATAGTACAAAAAAAGTTCTTTGTTGATTTTTCCCGGTAGCAGCAAACCTGCATACTCAGCCCCCATGTTATTCATATAGAGAATAAGTAAAGTTTTATATCTCCCTTAGTTATGAACCTAAATTAATAAAACTTGGTATGTAGCTTCACCTGGTTGAGTTATATTGATAATTGCAAAAAAACACCCTAACCTATCTTCCTTGTTGCAGCAAACCTGCGTACCCATTTATAATGTTATTCTTATGGAGAATAAATTAAATGCTATATATAGCTTATTAATGAATGTATTTTTGTGAACTTTGTAAGTGGCTCTAGGAAGTAGTGATACCCATATATTTGCTTTGGAAATTCGCTGAGTACGCAGGTTTGCTGCGACGGGGTATTTTTATTACACTGTTATTTTGAGTCGTTGGTGTAGTGGAAAAGGCGACGGACTCTTATATCATGGCAGAGAACCTGCCGTGGGTTCAAGTTAAAATCCCAGTCTTGACTTGTAAATTGTAACACTACTCTACATCTCGTGGTTCACCCCTTAGCGTGGCTCTATGATGAAGGTATAATAATTGCACGTAAAAATATCTAATTAATCCTAAAACATGTAAATAGAATCATTTTTGTATTTTCTTGTAATTACGAAACATTAATTGATGTATGAACGAAGTGAAGGATCCTATGTATTAACAGAGAAAAATGACTCATTGTCCGTCGGTGTGTGGGTGTGTGTTCGTAATGCAATATCGTGAAAACGCCTGCACCGATAATTTATAGATTTGATACACATGTTTTCCCATGCATTTCAAGTATCCAGTTCGAAGATATAACACATTAATTAGACAGTTTTTTATTAATACATATTTAAAAGTTTTAAATGTCATAAGATAAAGCATTAGATAAAAATTACTGCTTGTAAAGTACGAGATACTAATACAATATTGTTTCGTAAATTCAAGAAACTCCTAAAATATAGTCCTATTTATATGTCTTATTATTAAATAAATACAGCACTGTCCGTTTAACATGAGTTTATTCATTTTATCAAAGGTTATTAGATTTTAAATAACATACCAGTTTTTATAAATAAAGTTAACGTGGGCTATGATGTGAATAATTTGAGTAAGTTAATAGTTTATCCCCTAGATTGCAGCAGCCATTTATTTCATATTTACTTCTGCCAGCTGTTTTCTTTTATCAGTTTATGATCTTTAAATACCCCCGTCATAGCAAACCTAATTATTCAGTCAATTTCCAATGTACCTCACTGCATAGGCAACTGTATATATATTTTTTAAGGATTTGCACCTAAAATATAATATAATTTAAGAGTCCTCATCACCGGAAGTTGCCGGACGCCATCTTGGTGTCTTGTTCCATAACGCTCATGTTAATTTTGTGCCTCCGTTACTCCACACCTCATCGTCACAAACGAATCATTTTGGTGTCAAATTATAGGTTTTGTCGTCCTCTTGGGAAATACAATAGTTGAATTTGGATTTTCTTACAAATTAATGAGAACATGTACAGCGTTTCAGTTCAAAATTGAACTATTTATTATGAAACTCTGATACCCAAATTAAAACATTCGACATTTTATTTCCCTAGAGGACCAAGAAATATTGAAATTGACAAAAAATAAATTGTATGTGACGATCAGGTGAGGAGAAATGGGAGCACAAAGTGAACACTGGCTTTATGGAACAAAACTCTAAGATGGCGTCCAGCAACTTCCGCTGATGAAGACTCTTAATATTATTAAGAACGATTTACCCTATGACCTAACATTAACAAAAGGACATTTTTTATAATATTTTGAAAACAAATTTAGGTAAGAACTTACGAAACAGCAGAAACTTTTATCTACCATTTCCGAGTTCGCCCATCCTATTACGCAAATACTTGAATATCTATGGTCCGGGAGCAGTTATGAGGTGCCGTTTCCTAAATCGGCTGGGACACAACAGACACACGCACAACTACTTTATTAGTACAGATATTTCGTATCTATCTTCTACATTCTTTAATGAATATCTTGATTTTTGTTCGGCGGATTTAGACCCCTATTATTATTATTTTATAAACATATTATGGTTTTATAAACGACAAATTTTGGTTTCAATCGAAAGCTCTTATATGGTCTATATGTGCCTTTTGGGGTCTTGAAAAACATCCGACCTCAGTGCTCCACCTCATTGGCACTTAAGTTTCCAATGTTAATCTTATGAGTTAAATATTTTATTTAGACTAACAGCTGATAGTAGTTCAAAACATCTGACCCTGTGCCTGCAAGATTTCCGTGTGGAGAACGGGACACCTGCCAGTCCGTATTAACCAGTGTTGTTCACTTCTTCGCGTTCCTTCAATTCCTTCTACTTGTAATTAATACCTCAAAAGTGCGGCATCGTTGCTGGCAGATATAAGGCTTAAGAAAGAGAGAAACGGAAAAGCACCGCATATTCACCACGCAACATATAGGACATTCTTTTATGGCAGTCAAATAGCCCCATACTCAATTTCTTCAGATGGCGGCAGTATAGCACTTTTTGAAAGCGTTCGAATAGCTTCGCTGTGATTTTATTTTGTGTTTTTTAAGCGTTTTGGGGCTTTAAATTGAACATTTATAATAATTTCGGACTTAGATCTTCTCATTATACCTCCAATAATAGTTATGTGTCATTTTTATTACTTTAAATCTGTGAATATTATAATAATTTAATGGTCTTTAGATCTACCTAAGTAAAACCTGAGGACAGTTGGCTATCGTAGGCATTACAAAACGTAAGAGAATAATTAGATGTGAAATAGCCAGTAGACAGTAGTATTTTTTATTCATATTATATTCGAAAAACTGATATTTATATTGTGTTGGCATTTGGAATCACCACGGCTGTCAAATATACAATTCCACTAATTACTGTTCTTCCATAAGTTCAACTTTGAGAGCCTGTAAGGCGTAGCCCTGAGGGCCGATGCAAATTATAAGGGGGTTCTGCTCATGTACACGACAATACCTTAATAACGGTATCCATGATTTTTTCTACGAAGTACACACTCTGATAAAAGGAGGGAATATTTTGTGCTTACCTATAAATATAGCAGAGTTATTTTCTGTATATGGATCACCGTACGGCTCATCTACGAGGAGTTATAGCATGACATTTTCAGGATAGGTTCCTTTAGGTTACAGCTGTTGTACCTGACTCTCAGTTTCCTCTAAAACCTCTAGGGCTACTTCCCGTGGGACATTCAAAATTCCAATGTCAATCAAATGATACCATACTGTTACAGTTTTCTGCTTTTTTTTAACGAAATTCAAATCATCAGCTGTTTTTCAACTTTATTTTATATCCCAGTGAAACCGGTATAATAAACTCGTAATGAAATAAAAAATACCCCCATCGCAGCAAACCTGCATACTCGGCGAATTTCCAATGGAGATATAAATGTCTTAATACTACATAAAGCTACTTACCAAGTTTCATAAAAATATATTCACAAATAAGCGATATATACAATTTTAATTATTCTCCATAAGAATAACATTGGGGCTGAGTACGCAGGTTTGCTGCAATAAGTAACACAAAAAATGGGTTTTTATGCTAATATCAATATAACTCAACTAGGTGAAGTCGTATACTAGTTTTTATTCATGTATATTCGTAATTAAGGGAGACAGAGCTTTTAATTATTCTCCATATGAATAACATGGGGGCTGAGTACGCAGGTTTGCTGCTACGGGAGGATTTGGCAAAGATTATTTTTTTTAGTCAATATCAATAGACCACAACGACATGAAGCTGTATACAAGTTTCGTCAGTATACGCTCATAAATAAGCGAGATATGAAAATTGTCTTTTCCTCCATAAGAATAACATTAGACAACGTACTGTGTTTAGCACTTACAATATCTCGGTAACCAATTGACATAGAGAAATAATCAAAATACCAAATTGGTTGGATTTTTAAGCTGAATGGAATGGTGAAAACTAAAACTTTACTAATTCAAAATTGATATGTAAAAAATTCAAAATACCTATTTTTGGGGTACAAAACCCCCCCAAAATACCCCTTCGGATAGAGTGATCTGGCTGGTTTTCGAACTAAAAGTCATAAATGTTGCTTTACACGTTTTTGCCAAGTTTCATCAAAATCGGATCATTTTTACTAGAGTTATCGTGCTCCCGGACACAAATATATATATATATCTACAGTTTAGAACGAATGGTGTTTTGGGGGTCTGGGGAACGAAAAGTTATCATGGTCCCGGGCTTAGGTCTTACCATGCCGACTACGGTAATAGCTTTTTCCCTATAGGGGAAATTGGCTAATAAAAAACATTGAAAACCTTACCTCCCAAAACGTAGTGTAGTTTTAAACATTAGAAGCGATAGGTAAAGTCCAAACAAATTAATATTAAATTCAAATCCATTGATATTATTAGTTTCAAAATATAATAAAGATTGTTACTCACATCTTCTACAGGGAGGTTATGAACATCAGCTGTATCATCACCACCCTTTAAATGAGTACATGAGTAATGACGCGTATTTATTAAATATTTGTATCAAGTTTACCCTAAAATGAGGGGTGCCTACCTGTTGATCGACAAGTTATTTGGTCGCAGGGACAGTTGGTAGGGTTTTAAAAAATAAATATTAATAATTAAATAAAGTACTGAAACGCACTGAACGACATGTTAGTTGCTCACAGGAACAGTTGGTAGGGTTTTAGAAAATAAGTATAAATAATTAAATCAAGTCCTGAAACCCACTGATCGACATCTTAGTTGCTCGCATGGACAGTTGGTAGGGTTTCAAATAAATAAATGTAAAAACAGATTGGCTACTTGCTAGATGTACCTGTTGCTCGCGCCCCCCACTCTGCTTTCCATAGAAGAGGGGCGAGGCGGAGGCTTGTAGCGGAAGTGTGTAGCCCCACCACCAATTCAATGGACTCAATGTTTGACTGGCGGGACCACGGGACCACGCAGGACGCAGGTGCGGTAAGAAATTTGCTGAACCTTGTAACAAAATTTCCCCGATGTTGCGGCGTATAAGGCAGTTCCGACGGCAACGATTGCTACCTCACCTTACTCTCTGAATTGTGCTCCTACCTTTTGGCGCTTTGGAGAACTACGTCCAACTAACTTGTTACGCAGTACAACACTATACGGCATAATTTATACGGTGCGGCACACGGGAGACATTTCAGGAGCCGTATGACGTCACCAATGAACACAAAAACAGAAGCCCTATGACATCACACGTACTGTAGCTAAAGTCTGCTGCTCATCTGTCAGTTCAAGAGTCGTCCGCTCTGTTATGTTAACAACTTTACGCGTCTATAAATCGACTGAAAGGAATGTTTATGTATTTATTGTATCATAAATTAACCTGAACAATATACCAGTAACTGTTTTCATACATACGAATTCACATAAAAATAATAATTTTGTCCGTCAAATAAATGAGAACAAAAAGTGTTTGTTTCTTTGGGCTTTGAAAACAAATTAATATAGGCCTACCTATATTTAAAAAATGTAAGCTACTGCACATTTACATAATGTTTCAACCTACTCAGAAACAGTTATTTTTCTTCTACTTACAATTAATCGGAAACATTATAATTCTATTTTTACTCAATCTGTGTTGTGTAGGTTCACACATATTATTTGTTGTGTGTAATTACACAAATTGTAAAGAATTTTAAGTAGATAGGCCAAACATAGTATAGCCTATGTAAATAAAGCATGTTCCTCTTCAGTTTTGCGTAATGAGTTAAAACATTGGGTTATTCTCTTAATAAGCTAATTGTTTGCTTGTAGTAGAGCTGTAAATAAGAGACATCAATATGGACAATTTAAATTTTACTACTAAGAAGATTCAATAAACTTTCTCCTTAATTGGACACCAAAGTTGTCCTCGATTGGTTGACTTAATGATAAAAGACGAATAAATAGTGAAACATATCACGCAATATGCTAATAACTATGGAAAACCTGCCGAACATAATTTTACCAGGGCTATATTAATTAAGTTGTTTATGGTTTCAGGCCAGGTTGGATTATTGCCCATTAGATTGGATAGCGATGAGGATGAAAGTAACGTGTTTAACTCTGGAAACAGCAAAGGTTAATCTGCTAATGATAAAGGGTTTATTTCAGTAATGAGTAGCTGTTTTGATTGTAAAATCAGTGAATAAAAAAGTATCTAACTGCTGCCCCGCAGAGCGCTGACAATCGGGTAAGGGAATACTTTGGACAGAAGTAATAAGAATGTGGTTACAAGTACAAATATTGAACATATGATGAGATGATGACGATGATCCTGGATCTTGATTAACTTAGATGTCGGCAAAAACTGTTCTGGCGCTAGCGGCGGGCGATGAGGGAACCTTACCGATGACGCGGACTAGTGACGTCACACGGCTCCTGAAATGTCTCCCGTGTGCCGCACCGATAATTTATATTGGTTAGTTGTGATTTCAAAATATTACCGCGCCCATTGAACAGTTCGCTGTACACACTAGCAGCTAAGAAGAGGCGCGAACCTCCTGAAGAGGAGACTTTGTATATGTGGTGCCTCTAGTTGCTCTAGAAACAGGGGCAGTTTAGTCAGCGTGTTGTTTTTGTATTTGCACCTCTTATAATTTGGCGTTCTCGTTAACTGCATATTTACTTGGCCTAGTGGGAAATGGAGTGCTGGATGTGCATAGTAGTAATATGCTACAATTTGGGGAAGTCTTATTATCTTTTACATAGGTTTAAACGACTGTAGATGGGGAAAGTGGCCGTAAAACGTGTATGGTACAATGGAATGCATCCTTGCTTGAAGTTGTTACATTTGTAAATTGGTAATTGTAATTAATTATGGAATCAAGACGTACAAGGTATTGTCCAATACTGCAGGGTCATCTCGCTGTAATTAATTACAATTTGCAAGGGCTGGGATTCCATTTGAATACACTATATTAAATGTTGCATTTGAATCTGCTTCTTTATTGATGACAGCTAACAAAGAATGCAAACTTTTATCCTTCTAATTTTAATATTACTAATGTGAAAGTTTAAAATTATGGATATTTGTAGTTCCATCACGCATAAACTACTGGACCGGTTAAGCTGAAACGTTGCATGAACTGTTGAATGAACAGCTTAGATATTGCATTAACAAATAATAATAACAACACAAATCCAACCTGATAATGTCCACATCCAACCTCAGGGTTTCACCCCACGGGTCCTGTAAGTTCCAATGCAGATCTTATGCGAGTATACCTATCTATCTATCAATCTATAATGCTATAAAGAAGAGGTGGTTTCTATCTGTCTGTCTGTCCGTCTGTCTGTCTATCTGTCTATCTCTCTGTCTGTCTGTCTGATGTTCCAGGTAAACACAAAAACTACTGAACCGACTGGGCTGAAACTTTACACAAAGCCCGAGTTTTACACTTTTCATCTTGAGCCCATGCAACACATAGGCCTATTCACTTCCTTAAAATCCCCTCGGGCTACGCCCCGTGAACGCTCTAAGTTTCAACATTTCAGAAGAAAGTAAACATCTAGAAACTGTAATGCGAACAGCTGTTGACACTTCCATTTGACAGCTTAAAGAACAGAAGCAAGAACAGCTGTTTCGAGCTACCTTACCTTTCTAACCCGTGCGAAGAACGGGTACATTCAACTATTCATTTATAAAATTACCAGTTGTAGATGTTTGTCAGAATTTGTCGCGAGTGAAGCCGCGGGTAATTGCTAGTATTAAATAAACCTTGAAAGTATAAATTCGTCCAGTGAAATATATTGCAATTAAAAGAAATTAACTCCTTTACAACCCGTTTAGCGAATTTCCCCTGTAGGGAAGAAGCTTTACCGTAGACAGCCTGTTAATACCTAGGCCCGGGACCATGATAACTTGTAGTTTTGAGGTCCCCAGACCCCAAAAACACAATTCGTTCATAACTGTATGTATGGGTATGTGTGCGTGTGTGTGTTTGTGTCCGTGGGTCCGATATCTGTCGTATGTTCGCGTCGGGGTTCGGTAGTGTATGGCGACTCCCCTTGCTTTGCTCTTCCTTGTCAGACAGCAGTTTGTTTTTATGAATGGAGTAGGCCCCTAATGTTAAACCACGTCCTCCTAATGGCGAGCACATTTGCTTAGCTTACATTTGTCTTTTTTATGCATGTTTGAGGTAACTCCAGTTGTTATTATAGCTCAATATCCCTTTTATTCATTTCGTACCGCTTTATATTTATTCTTCATTCAATAGTTTTTACTATACACTGATTGATTAAACCTCAGAGTTACGACTGACTGTTATGATTCTTTAGTTTTGATTTTAAAATCCATAAGGTACATTTACATATTTTAGTTTTGTTATTACTTTTATTACATTACTCGAGTTTATCAAGAGAATGACACCTGCCTGGAATTTATTTTTATCCTAGAAGTTTGATATTTCCTACACTTTAGGACATCACTGGAGCAGTTTAAAAAACTCAAATTTACAAGCAAGTTATAACCTTATTCATATAAGAGTATAGCATAGACAGATTGATATTGAATTGGGGGGGAGGCAGTACCCTTCAGAACGTAACTGACGAAACCCTTTATGCCCAGCTACGTTCAGAACCAGATTTAGGGTATGTAGACACCATGTGGTGCGGCCCCTTGCTGTCCACCGCCAAGGTTAACTACATTTTTTGGAATATGGTTTTAGGTTTTTATGATTTATGTGTAGTACGGGCCAATTTGTGGATCGGGCCCCTAAGCAATTACCTATGTAGCCTATGACTAACTCCGGCCGTGGCTACGAATCAGGGAAAACATCAATCGTTATTATATATTCATAAATAACGGAGGCACTGTCTATCAAATTACTCCTTAACGTATGTATAAGATGCATACATATAATATATATATAGATCATATCTGATACAATCATAACATATTATGGGTATAAAATAATTTACACTATTTCGTTCCTATTTCTATTTTATGTCATATAAATACAGTCACATTAACGGGTAAATTTATATCATACGGGAAATTTTGGTTGTAAGTGTTGGTATCTCTGCCCAGTGACGATCAGCTCCACGCTGCGTTACTCCGCTACTTGGGCGCGCCTACAGCTATGAATGGACGTAACAGTTCCTGTAAATCCGCGCGAATATCCGCCTCTCCCCTCTCTTCGAGACAAGGAGTAGGGGGCGCGAGCAACTGGTACATCGAGCAAGTAGCCCATCTGTTATTACATTTATTTATTCGAAACCCTACCAACTGTCCATGCAAGCAACTAAGATGTCGATCAGTGGGTTTCAGGACTTTATTTAATTATTTATACTTATTTTCTAAAACCCTACAAACTGTCCCTGTGAGCAACTAGCATGTCGTTCAGTGTGTTTCAGTCCTTTATTTAATTATTAATATTTATTTTTTAAAACCCTACCAACTGTCCCTGAGACCAACTAACATGTCGATCAACCGGTGGGCCCCCAAAATGAGTTCCACTCAACATTAAGTCTTCTTGTTTTTGTGGAGTTTCACTTTTAAGACAATTAACATTGTTTTCATTTCGGCATTCATAACTAATGTTAGTTGTTGGCATTATTTAGTTTGATAAGGTATATCCTACCTTTAAAAAGTGGTTGATAATTATATATAGTTCAATTTGTACAGTGCAAATATGTTTGTTTCACCAATTTTCTATGACACTAAATTTTGTTTAAGGCGGATCAGCACCCTTTTAAAGAGACAAATCTAGCGAAAATTTCTGATTGTATTACGTCTAAGAATTGCTAATAGCAAATCGTCTATGAAATTATGTGTTAATGAAAACCAAAAACAATAACTAATTATTAGACTTACAGGTGGAGCAAGAGGTGTAGCTGGTTCCTGCAAGGAAATTATACCAGAAGCAATTAAAGTAGTTAAAATTAAACAAAACTCTGCTTGCATGTTATATATTGAAGGAAATATTTCTGACATTGAATTATTATTTAAAAGTAATATCTGAACACAAATTTCTTTTATTACACTGCTATTTTGAGTCTTTGGTGTAGTGGACAAGGCGACGGACTCTTATATCATTACAGAGAAACTGTCGTAGGTTCAAGTTAAAATCCCAGTCTTTACATGTAAATTGTAACACTACTCTACATCTCGTGGCTCACCCCTTAGCGTGGCTCTATGATGAAGAATAATTGCACGTCAAAATATCTAATTAATTCTAAAACATAAATAGAATCATTGTTGTATTTTCTTGTAATTACGAAACATTAATTGTTGTCGGAACGAAGTGAAGGATCCTATGTATTAACAGAGAAAAATTATTCATTGTCCGTCGGTGTGTGGGTGTGTATGTTCGTAATGCAATGTCGTGTAAACGCCTGCACAGATTGTTTTTAGATTTGATACAAATGTTTTCCAATTTACTTTAAGCATTTAGTTCAAGAATATAACAAATTCGTTAAACAGTTTTTATTACTTGATATTTAATTTTTTTTAATTTCCATAAGTTAAAGCATTAGATAAAATTACTGCTTGTAAAATACGAGATACTAATACAATATTGTTCCGTAATTTCAAGAAACTACTAAAAGATGGTCCTATTTATAGGTTTTATTATTAAATAAATAAAGTACTGTCTGTTTAACATGAGTTTATTCAATTTATCAAATGTTTATAGATTTTAAATAAAATACCAGTTTTTATAAATAAAGTTAACGTGGGCTGTGATGTGAATAATTTGAGTAAGTTAATAGTTTATCCACTAGATTGTAGCAGCCATTTATTTCATATTTACTTCTGCCAGCTGTTTTCTTTTATCAGTTTATGATCTTTAAATACCCACGTCATAGCAAATCTGATTATTCAGTCAATTGCCAATGCACCTCACTGCATAGGCAACTGTGTATTTTTTTTGTTTAAGAATTTTCACCTTAAATATAAAATCATTTAAGAGTATTCATCAACGGAAGTTGCCGGACGCCAGTAGTATAGAATAGGCTGTTGAGCCCACTCAATTTTTGATTGATTGATGTGTTTATATGGCGTCATGTTGTGACGTAAGGAGGTATGACGTGTTTTCGTGACGTCACGATGTGTTTTGGTTATGTTGGGATATATTTTGGTGATATTATTACATATGCTGTGTTTTTGGGATATTAGGATGACTTCCATACAATTTTAATAATAGCGCTAGTGGTTGTGAGCCTATGTTGGATGAGGTCATGGTCTATGACGACATGATTAATGACGCGATACGTATGACGTCATCAGCTATGCTTGGGCTCTCAGCCCAGGTTCGAAATGATGTTTGTTCATGACGTAGTGATCTATGACGTCATGATCAATTACGCGGTAAGTATGACGTAACTATTTGTGCTTGGGCTCTCAGCCCTGGTTGTAAGATGTGTATGACGTCATGACTTACGGATATCAGGACATGGTAAGAACAACACCAGTACAAGTTGGATTTTAGTTCATTATATTTGGGTCAAGGTCATCACAATTGTTTTTTTAAACATATCTTGCACTTGAAAGTGTTAATGCAAGATATGTGTTTAATTTGTTCATCTTTTATTATAATTATTTTACAAATATATTTACAAAAACGTTCTTAAATCTAACAGTTTTCATCTTCATGTTTTATAGTAGTAGAATTGTTGCAGGAAGTCGAAGATCCGTAGTTCCCGAGTTCAAATTGTCGTTTATGTACAGCAGGTAGTTTTGGTGTATCCCAATCCCCAAAAATATTGTTTGCAGCAGAAACCTTCAAAGACATGCTATATCCGCTAGCTATTAAAACTCTCATTTCTTCAGCAAAAACGTCCACATCCGAGTATGTTGTCAAGTTAACGTTATCGTAGTGAACACACTTGATTTTCAATGCCATGACGTTTTTGGAGAAAATTATCCTACTGTGTTCACTCCTTGTTAGCA
Organism: Allygus modestus; assembly: GCA_963675035.1. NCBI lineage: Eukaryota > Metazoa > Arthropoda > Insecta > Hemiptera > Cicadellidae > Allygus > Allygus modestus. The sequence goes on along the minus strand of OY776112.1, from coordinate 143,858,489 downwards.
GCTAACAAATGATTATACGTAATAAGACGAGGCTATTTATATACATGTTGCCCCTCCCCCACTCACCAAAACCAACTTTCCTCTTTAAAGTGATGTACTTAAATCAGGTGTTGATCTCGATCTTCTTTCATAATGTTTAAGAATAAAATAGATTTCATTAATCAAATGTGTTATATTATAACGGTTCCAGTTTATGTAACAACAAACGCAGGTATCCGGTCCACACTCCACATCGTCTCTTGACCATGGACATTCTCTATAATGAACACCATGTTTTGATTTAATCTTTGTTGTCAAACCATGAGAATCGATTTTCTTTTTAATTTCAATAATATTGTTAATAATTTTTGCAAACTTGAGCACTGCATCTAAATTCCAATTGTTTAAACCCAATGCAGGATGAGTTAATACACGATATAGTTCACTCTCCATACCGTGTTACCTCTACTTTGACTGTCGTCAAACTGATGGCAAAACTTCTTCACGCTTCCTTTTATACTGAATCCAAATAAAACAAAAAAAAACAAAAACAAAACATAACACAAGTTTAAACGAGAAATATCTTCAACACTGATTTGACAGGAGCTCTACAATAAACACAGTTGTCGAAGCTCAATCCGCATGAAGTGCATGTGCAACAGTGGCTACAAGGTAGAAACAGTATATTTCTTTCAGACGATAGACATAATATACACTCCCTGCCTACCTTCTGTTCATCTTCAGGTTTTTCAATCTTGTTTTCTTCAGGCTTATCAATGTTGTTTGTTGCCGTTTTTATAGGATTGCAAGTTTTTCTGTTGCGATGAATATCAACAAAATATTACCCTTTAATAACTATGACGAAAGGACACTTTCCAAACCATCGAGCGTGTTCTTCCCAAGGATCATCTGCATCGTCCCAATCTTTCAAACCTCCACCGCAATAGTAACAAATTGTTTCATCATCTTTCCCTGTATGAAAGAATCCTGCATCTGCAAATACCTCTTTAAAATCATATATAACTGAGTAAGAATATTTGCGCTTATACGAATCCAATCTTGTTTGAAAATCAGAGTATTGCGGGAATGCGATTTTCTTCTTAAACACTGCTTGAGCCATTCCGTGTTCCCTCAAGTCTATTTCTCTACAAACTGAGACTCGTCTTTAGCTATCCTAGCTATTTAAACCCTCTGTACATGTTCATTTCTCCCCCCCCCTTAACCTAAACATTTAACAATATCAATCTACAAAGCAAATTGCATTTTAAAATAGGTCAAGGTCACCCCAAATTGTTTAAAAAAAAAACAACATATCAGTGCTAAAGTAAACACTGATATGTTTTTTTATTTTATATTTTTAAATTTTATTTATTTTATTTACAATATTTAGTTACAAACATAACTTATATCTAGGATTGATGCGTGATGTGAAGAGAGAGTTCAGTAGAGTTGTTACCACTTACTCCGTGAGATACCAAGTACAGAGAACCGGGTTCAATTGCTTTTAAATCTTCATTTTGGAGTAGGTTTACGAAACGTTTTGGAAGGAACACTTGGAATTTTGCTTCATCCCCTGGTGTAAAAGGTGCATCGCTCAACGAAGCCAGGATTGCATCTCCAATTGTTGTTTCCGCTTTCCTGATATTGTGAACTATGTAATGCTTGTTTTCCTTAAGTTCAGAGCATCTTTTAGTCAACAAAACATTAGATTTGGAGTGTACGTTGAATTGTTCAACTAAAGATTGCAGGTACTGTTTCGATGTCATTTTCGCTTGTGTTGTCTCCTTGGTGTTTGGAGTAATACTCATGCAGGGTTGGTGGCCCGTCCCGATATTTATACCCATCGATACCCCCACCAGTCCCCTCCTCAACCGGTTTCAAGAAAGCAGCCAACCGATATGCATTCTTCAATGCACACTGTGAATGTTTGTGTTGCTTATGTTTTACTAAAATACAGATATCTTCACAATTGCAATATTCAAAACCTTTATCCACTGTCACATCGAGCACTTGACTTGTTGTATACATTTGAATCCAGTTGCGTTTTTCTAACCCTCTTGTTGTAAATTCGTTACAGAAATAATACATAACACTTTCAAGACTTCGATAACTTGTAAAACCTTCAGACCATTTAATACAGTGAAAGTTTTTCACCATCCATTTATTAGTTCTTTTCACTTTACTGTTTAACTTGTTGAAAGAGAAGGGAGGTTTAAATAAAAACGGATACACAACACCGGTTAGCAAATCCAAAATGACTAATTCTTTGACTATATATTCATCCTTGTTTCCACGAAATGCTTGAAACTCGATCACGCAAGGTTTCTGTTGTATCTCTGTAACCTTATCAGAAAAGCAAACCCGTCGTTCCATCTCTGCATATAAACATTGACTGATTTCCCCACCACGGTAGATCCTTTTATAGACCAGGCCGTACAGTTCTCGGCGCGTTAGTGTATATTTAACGTGGGCACCATCCCCGGTAGGCCTACCCCACGAATTTAGAGTTTAACTCTACTCCTTGACTTCTTCAGTCGAAACTATTTCATTTTTTGTATCTGTTGCAAGTATTGCAACGTTTACATTTTCCTCTTCCTTTATCTCCTCGTTAAGCTCTTTCTGCTCATATTCATTTACTTTTCTCCACATCTCCACTTCATGAGGTATTCGGTTGAAAATTGATGTATCTACAGGTCCATACAATATTGGAATATCTGGTTGTTTCTCCATTGTATCTACTAAATAATCTTTTACAACTGAACTTGAAAATACCAGTTGCCTCATATATCTTGTAATCGGTGATGTTGCACAGCTTAACATGTAGAAATCTTCACGTGATAGTAGAATCTTATCATCATGCTTTGTTAGATCTCTAAAACGAACTTGTTGATCAACTCGATGTTTAACAATATCTATTTCAATATCACAACCTAAAAGTCTGATTGCAGTTTTTCTTCCAAATAAATTATTTGTTAAATAGCATTCAATCAAATGTAAATGTTTAATAAATGACTAACGGCGTTTTCTGTAAATACCAACATCTTTGCTCCATGGCTTAGAATTACTGCAGGAGAATAATCCAATGGTTTGAACATGCCAATTGATATATTCTTGGTCATACATCTTTAAATTGGATAAAGTAAACGAAGGAATACTTCTGTTAATAAGTTTAGTGAAATATCGTCTTCAAGTTTCCTCTTCCTCTTGGTCGTAGGCTTTGACACAGTAGTATTGTCTTCTTCCTTATCCATCTTTTGCTCTCCTGTATAAAAAGTTATAAACTCCGAAACTGATTCTTTTATATTATTTGTTCTCACACCTTGTTCTTGTTCTACTGGCAACAACTTCGTTGATTTTGAATCATCCTGTAGAAAACTCATCTTTGAAAATGAAGCTTCTTCAACGACACGGACTGATTAACTGAGGTGTTCTCCCACGAAGCGTGCTATTTATACCTACGGATATCCAGTGTTGTTCTTGTTATAACACAATTTTTACTACACCTGTTAGAGGTGTGTATGTTACAATCTTATCATGCAGAATCAAACAGTATGCAGAAGTGTGAGCAGGTATATTATCCTCAAATTCCAGTTCCAACTTAATATCTACACTAGATGATTTTACTGATTCGTTTTGTTTAGAACAGTCTATAACTACAATCGGTGCTTTCGATTCAAACTGTTCAGGTGATAGAAGAGGAGTGTTTGTCTTACCGTAGTAAGATGTTTGAAATCGTGCATACATATCGTAGAGTACGCTGTATCTTTTCTTATTAAAGGAAATATTTAAATTATCATAAGGGAAAAATTGAGAGTTTAAGAACAGTTTACAATTTGTTAGTTTACAATGATCAAACAAGGCAGCGTTCTCTGTTACTGTCTTTCTTTTTCCAGTCTGCAATCCGAATATCACATATCTTGGTTTTTCCAAATGATTTGAAGTTTTTACAGTCCAAGTGTGTCGTTGCGTAGCAGGTAACTCGGGATATTCATGCAATTCCCAGCTTCTAAAAGGTAATACTATATCGCGATCTGATTTCAATTGCTTAAGCAGTGTAATCCTATGTTCGTCAGCCAGTCTCAGGTGTGGTACTCTCCACACAATCTTGTTTAAAACCAAGCCCCAATCAAGATTTGCTACAGTTGTTCCGGTATTTGCTTTGATAATATCGTTATTAGTCGATGATCTTAATAAAACTAATTCCTGTTTTACGTTGATTATAATCCTTCTGTAGTCTTCAGCAAACCCTAACAATAACCTTAAAGGGATGTAGAAATCAAAGTTCCCAGCATCGTTTGGTGTTATTGTATCTTGTTGAGGTGCAACCCATCCAGCGACTGCTAACACATTTTTTTCACTTGGTGTTAAAGACGTCAAACCTTTCATTGTACTTGCTATTCCTACCTTTTTCGTGGCGTCTACTGTAACACCTGAGATCTCATACCTGATCTCCTCAAAAAGGAATGCCATTGGATTATTGATAAATGGGACCGTCGTTCCATCTGTCCCATCCTTTTTTGTAACTTTTCCTTCTATATATAGATAACTCTCGCTAGGTAGTGTGTATATATCTTGCTGTTGTATCGGAATCCTGATCTCGTCGTTATTGTTTAATTTTGATGAAGCGTAAGGGTTGTGTGTGTGATACTCCTTTTCCCACAAGGTTTCGTCGAACGTGGGACCGTGCGTTATATCCAGTATATCCATAATCAGTAATTTGTAAACCAACTTCTTGTAGAAAACCTATGTTTTCACTAGTTAACTCCTCTAATGCTGATGAGCTACTGACCTTTTTCTCTGTAGGTTCTTTGTTTTTAAAGGTTAACCCCATAATCTACAATGCTGATTTGATATGTAACCGTACTGTAATAGTTTCTCCTCTAAAGTCAATTAAATCACCGTCTTGATCTAGTATGTTCAGAACGATGTCTGATATATAAGTGGTGTTCAATGGTAGGTACACAAGGTTATGAGGTCTTTCTATTATCTTAAATCCTGGAGGTACTGATGGGTAGAATGTATGTAGTATGTGACGGTTTTCTCCATTTCTGTAAGATCCTTGTATAATATTACATGTAACGTCTATTGTATTCACTTTAATAATACTCACAGTGTTATCACCTGTGTAGACTTTACCTTTTTCTAATACGTTAAATGTTTTAGGAAAACCTAATAATTCTCCTATTGACCCTTCTTTACTAAAGTCAATATAATAGTTAGATGAAACTTCTGTTTTTAATGTATTGTTATTTCCTTTAATCTCAATATTCTCCTTTCCCATGCGTTCTTGAAATGCATTATTTATATCACCTATTTCGTATGATCCTGTAGGTAAACTTAGTTCTTCAAGTGAAGAGTAGTTTCCATCGCTGTCTTTACTCTTGTAATAATGTAATTTGTTGTTTCGATCTTCAGTAATATTTGGAATTGAGTTATATGTAGTAATATCTAATAAATCCACTTCCCATAATTTACCTCTTGACAAACGCAATGCAGGAAAAAGAATACTTCGTAAATTAGATGATGTTCCAGTAATCGATACTGTATAGGACGACATCTCAAAGCTGACTAACACTTGTAGCTAGGAATTCTAAACATAAATGTCCGCAAATAGACGTATCTTCTGGTTGTTGTCTTTCATAGTTATAAAATACATTTTTTGCAGAACGAAAATAATGTTGAAGTTCTTTTGGTGGCGGAAGATTACCAAAACTGTCGAAGTAATAAACTGATTTATCAAGTTTTTTATAACACACCCAATGGGTTCCAGGCCCACTTGCATTGTCGAGATTAACTATTCCAGTCTCGTTCTTCCCTATTAAACTTGGTAGTTCATTTCTCATAAACACCCCTCTAAAAAATGGTATATTTAAACAAGATACATATTTATAAAGGTCTTTATTAGTTAATGCTTTATTTGGGACTATTAATTGTTTCTTATCATTTAAAATACACGATACGGTCTTAGGTATAATCCTTGACCTTTTCGTATCATCGACCATAGTTTAGTTTTTTGTTTGTTTTGATTCGAACGGTTCCTTTTCCTCCTCCGCGCTTTTTAGTCGATCTTCTCTTTCCTCTTCGCTTTTTCCCACCTCCAATTGCAGTTTTGCCTTTCATTGCTGCTGCGACTGCTAACGCTGCTGCTCTTTCACCAACAGTGGTGTCACTAGACCTAACTCTTTGCCAAGCTTTTTCCGCTAGAACTCTATCTGCTATAGATCTCCTAGCTGAATCACTAAACTTGGAATATGCTATATCGTGTTCTTTGCAAGCTTTATCCAATCTGTTAATTCCTGGGTCTCCTCGCGCTAAACGTTTCTTTAGTTTAGTTCCTGGACCACAATATTGATAACCTCCAGGAAGATGTAGTTCTACAGGTAATACGTCAATGGCTTTATTGAGTATAGCTCCGACAGGTTTTGTCAATAAGGAAAGTGTAGATGATATAACTCCACCTCCTCTCTTATACAGCTCTCGATTACGACTAATATCGTTACGTATCATCATCGATATTTATAGTAGAATCGGTTAACCTCTCTTGACGAGTGCGTTTTAATCAATGATTTAGTCTTATTTGTAATAGTTATTAAATCCCTTTCTCAAACTATTATACCGCGATTTCTTAGTTCAGATATCAAAGCAACCCATTCGTTATCGAGTCCTGTATGACCAGCTTTTATAGCTTCATGTACTAACCTCATCCGATCTACTAACTTATTTACATTGTTATAATAAATAACATTTGTGTTGTATGTGTTTTTTAATAAACCTTCTCCTGAAGAACTAGAAACATTTGTTTTTCTCTTTTTATGAAAAACATTAAGTTCAGCTGAGGATACAGCTCTTCTTTTTATCTGCGCTTTTGTAGTTGGAAATATTTCTGATATAACGCTTTTATACTTTATTGAGTTATTTCTATGTATTGGGGACTTTGGGGAATATCCTTTTCTGTGAGCGTTTGTCTCTTTACATATATTTTTAAATACTGCTATGTCTGCCTGAGTATAGCTACCTGGTTTGTTTTTGAAAATTAACTCAAACAATCCGGTTGTTCCTTTGTATTTTCTGTGATTTATAATAATGTTATCGTTTTTATCAACATCAAGTTTACTATTGCCTATCATTAACCCATTCCCCTCTAGCCTGGCTCCATAAACATGATATCTTCTGTTAGCAGGGGCCGAATGTAACATCTTTAATAAATACTTTCGACCAAGTTCGCCTTTCGAAACAATTTCTGTCCCAAGCTTACTTATGTTTGAGGGGTTAGGTAACTCCCCCTCAACTTCTTCACCTAACTTACTGATGTTTACAGGGTAGGCTGATTTGTCCTCTTCTCTTATACTCTTTTCTCTTACTCCTTCTGTTGTTTCAGATGAGTCGGATTGATCTGATTCCACAGTTTCCTCATATTCTTCGGTTTCTTGATGATCCTGTTCATAATTTGAAATAGGTAGAATTACTTCTCCTTCTGTTCGTGGAGTAATTTTATCAAACTTCTGCGATAATTCTTTAATGGGTTCAATAACTGGTTTAAATGTTGTTTCCAGGAATTTATCTCTCTCACTTATACCGAGCTTTAATGCTCTGTTTTTTCTTCTAATAGAATCGCTTAACAATTTTATCTCTTTTACCAATTTTTCTTGGTTGATCATGTTTACACTACGGAGACCTGTTGTATAATACATGTATATCACTGTATCGTTGCATTAAAATAACTTCTTCTCTCATGAAGCTGATCCGGTCCACTGAAAACCCTTTTATTAAACACGTAATTTATTAAATCCGTTTGCTCCTTATACTGTCTTCATCATCTGTATCGGTTTGCTTATCAACTTCGACTTGATCTTGCTTTCTCAAATCGTTGAGATTAGGGGGTATTTTAAATTCCTGTCCTTGATTATCGCTTACCGGATTATGTATTTCATCCCAATTTAAGAAATTCCTGCTATTTGTATTCGGATCCGCAGCTCTGCCTGAAGACCTATGAACATATGTAAATAGAGCTGCGCCCAACCTTTCTAAATGTTTCTCATTGTATATAGTCCATTTATTTACAGCAATATCCAACGTTTTTTTATTTACAGCATCACCGTCCTGTTCACAGTCAGCTATGTTAGATATTTTAGAATTGTTAGCATCGTAATTTTCATCGGTTTTAGTCTTCTTACAAACTGTTGACGATTGCAGCGTTATTAAATTAACCACTTCACCATCGTAGATTGGATCTCTTACATTGCTTAACCTTTTGTGGGAAAAACCCCAGTGATCTTCATTTACAGTAGGTGTCATATTCTTCATGTATTGCATAGTAACCACGTCTGATGATGTAAGTGGGTCACTAACGTTTTGAAGTATTTTCCCCTCAAAATCATAATTACCATTTTCACTTGTTTTCACAACTTTACTTAACACATAACCTTTATTAGCAACGTCTGTAAGAAGGATTGGGTCTTTAACGTTACGAATCAGTTTATTCACTGCATCAAAGTCTCCACTCTTAGTTACTGGAAACCCTGTGTCGGTAGGTTTCCGATCTTTTACAAAATCCCCACCGTAACGTCCGAATTTGTCCACACTCATGTTGTAAATGACTCCATACAACCACATACAAATTATATATATATATATCATACAGTTTAAGTTGCTTTCCTTATTCATAGAACGGATACCTCTTATATAGTAAATGCCTTGTCTCAATATCACTGCATTAAAACAATACGATCTAATCCTATTCTATACCGACCATTTTGGAGGGTTTGTTCTTTATCAACTACCAAGAAACCGTACTTATCTTCCCAAGCTTTCCCACAAAGACCTTGAAATTTTTCAAATAACATATCTCCCCCTACATGATCGTTGTATATATGTTTAAGGTTGGTATCGTCTTGTTTGAATATTATAAGCACGTTTGAATTATCCCTAATTAGTTGTTTAGGTATTTTGCTGTACGTTTGACCAATATATATACAATCAATATTATAATGTCTTCCCATAGCAAAATAATTTCTAATAGTATCATGATTTTCAGTAGATACATCGTCAAATATAAAAATAGAATACGGTTTAGCTTTATCTGGTTGCATAATCTCATCACTAGCGTTAAATTTGAAGAAACTGACATCAGGTACTTCAGACAGGATTTTATCTAATAGTTGATATTTTGGTTGAAGCAAAGACTTTGAAAATAAATATATATTATTAAACCTTAAACCATTTGGATGCGTTATTAAGTTAAATACCACATTAGTTTTACCACAGTTTGATGGGTCGCTTACTAAACATCGCAGGGTGTTTGGAATTAAACCTCCATGTTTACCTTCTTCGTTTTTAATATTATCAACAGTTAACTCATCTATGTTGTGAATATTAAAACTAGTCCTATGATGAACAATCTTCATAGTCGTTTACTCGTGCTCACTCTTCAATGGTGATCGTTGAAATGATGTAAATTCTATAATAAATCCTTTTTTGGTATCCAAGAATCTTCAGTCTTGTTAAACCCTAGCCATCGCACTAAAACTTGGTCTTTCTTTTTTCGTAGTATCTTTTCTACTAAATACACATCTCCAACCGTAGATTTTAACATTTCATGTCCGTAAAACCCTCCTTGAAGGAGTTCTCCTTTATTATCTTTTAAAATATATGTTTCGGGTTCTGTAGGTTGAACTCTATGAACTGTAAAGACTTCATTGGTCCAATTTGGTAGATACTTTTTAGTAAACACCCCCTTATATTTACTTATACGAACTTTGTCCCCTACATAAAACTTTTGCGGACGTCTTTTATCAGCTTTGATTTTTGTGGTTTTCTTTATATGTTTTAATACTTGTTTAACATTCTTATTATTAACCTCGATCGGTTTCATACCAATGGTTCTATGAAACTTGTTGTTATATTCTTAAATTAATTTTGGTAAAAGATCATACCACACATGAGAACCTCTGTTTGAAAAGAATTTAAACATTGCTCCTTTTAAAGTTCTATTGAATCTTTCAATTATTGCTGCTTTCGTCTCTGATTTTGTAGAATAATGGTTTATGTTATACTTCTTCATTAACTCTGAAAAGGATTTGTTAAAGTATTCTTTTCCATCATCAGTCTGTAAATGTTTTATATAATTTTTGTCACGTTTAATAATATTTTCCATAGCTTGTGTTACACTTTCACCACTTTTGTCTTTTAGAGGAGCTGCATCGGCAAGTTTGCTTAAACAGTTAATAACTGTTAATATATACTTAAATCCTTTGTTTATTTTACTATAAGGTTTAACCTCAATGAGATCAGCTTGATATAGATCATTTAGACCTTTCAAAACTGTATTTCTTCTAGGAAAATGGATTCTTGCAGGTTTATGAAGTTCGTGAACAATTTTATGTTTAAAGTCCATACCTATTATGTATTCCCGGTTACGTTTAGAAGATTACTGGTTTGTAGGTCTTTTTCAATCGGCTTTATACATGCCCTAGTTGTTAATAGGTCAAGGTCAAAGAAAAGAAAGTGTAAAAAAGAGGGAGCATGGCTGTTCCCCCCTTTTTTACGGAAAAGGATAGTTATAGGTTTGGTTGAAAGGGAACTGAAGAAAGGGAGTGAACTCTGGTTATTACTCATCAATTGTTTTGGTAGAGTAATGTCCGTATGGTAGGGTGTGAACTCCATCAGCAAGTATCACTCTCTTATTATCTTCAGAGGTTAAAGCCTTTTTGATTTCTGTCACGCTGTACAGTCTGTGGTTAAAACTTCTAATTGTGTTGAAGGTTGCGGTGTGAACATAATTTTCAAAGAGACACTGTTTATAGTTTTCAAATTTAATGTTCTTCTTCAAATAAATATTCTTGATTCCTTTTGCTTTTTTGATAACTCCTACTTCTTCACTCTTGGTTCGTTTGGTCTTTTTGACACCTTTTCCTTCTTCAACTTGATTACTTTTCAGCAATTTTAAGGCGTATAATTTGGACATGAGTGCTACAATTTCTTGTAAGGGTATACCATTAGTCTCGTCTTTGAATTTGCCTAAGACCTTCTTGTTTTTGTCGTGATCGTAATTTGGATGGTTCTTTGGGTAGTCAGAGAAATCAAAGTCGTCTCTATGCGGAAATGTTCTTAAATCTTTATACAAATCTAAGGTTTTTATCCAATAGATATACGCGTCCGTATCCATATATGCAATACCTATGTTTGCTCTTCCATAAAACTTTACCATCTTGTTGTAGTGGAAGTCATACATATGTGTTTTTGATATGTCCAGGATTGACATACCAACATAAAGAGGCCTATCCATTACAATTTTAATCTTGTTCATAGAAACAGCTACAAGATTTTGATTAATGATTATTGAAGTATGAAAATTAGGTTGTCTTACTAGTTTTTCAAATTTATTTCCATTTGATACTAACTTCACGTTTTTATGTTTTCTTTTGTTTTCCAGAGTTTTACCAAAAATTGCGTTGTTCATTAGTTTAAAAAAGTCTTTTTGAAACGCTGACGTTGCTGCTGCTCGACGCTGTGTATTTGAATCAATGTATGGTTTTAACCAGCATGACTGTTTAAACTTGAGCACTTTATGTATTTTGGTTATACAAATACCCAATTGCAGGGCTTGTTGTACAATCCAAAAGTGAGCAACATACCTTTGTTTGTTTTGAAGGGTCATCATTAGCTTTGTATGTTTCCCATTAGGAGGTATCTCTGATTTCGCCAGTAAGGGTAGATCGTAGTGATGGTCGTGCAGATGGTCTGGATATTCAAAATCAAACTCAAGGATGTAGCCATATTCTCCATGTTTTGGGATATTTCTTATGTCGTCTAACTGATTAGGATCTAACCATTTAAAATCACTGCAAGGTAAGGGGTTACCCATCGCCCAACCATAAAGGTTATTTGCATCGAAGTAACCTAAAAAGACGGATTCTTTAGTGGAGTCATAATTTGGTAGATATGGGTTGTTTGCTTTAACATGTCTTGTTACACTTTGCGTTAAACCTCCTCTTACACCAGATTCAACCATTAACACCATATCGACGTCTGTTAATAACTGCAATTCGCACCCGGTTTCTTTTAACATTGCCTGCCATGCTAAGCCTGGAGAAGTGTAAGAGTGTAGTGGGTCTAACCCATAAGCTGCCATGCAGGTGTTGCGGAATTCTTCCATTATATCACAGAGGAGGGTTACATCAAGTTTAACATAAAAATCACTGTATTCACCTAAGGTTTTAATTTCTAATTCTTCCCAAACATTACATGCGTGTTGATAGTCTTCAGGATCGATATCCTCTTCTGTCAGCTTGCTGTAGAAACATTTTGGAGGTGGTAGAGATGTCTCTTCAAATCTATGTAAACTATCAATGTAATCATATGGGAACACAGCCTTCCTAAGCACCAGATCTATTTTATCGGCAGCCACAGTTTTTCTGGTTTCAACTAAGTCTTCTTTTCTTAAATTTTCTGTTAGCTTCATAAGGCTAGAAGGCTGGAATCTAAATGAGTCCAAGAATCTTAGTTTTATTTTACCAACTTTTTTAGAAAAACTAATAAGTTTTTCCATACTTGTTGCTAGTACGTCAATAGAACCATAATCTCTCCCTAATTCTGGAATAATAAAATGGGCGTCATATCCACTTAGATTGTGAAGGATTACAGGTATAAATCGTGGAAGTTTAAAATTAAGGTTGCAACTGTTACAAGCAGGACCTCTGTACTCGCCGGTAAGGTGATCATGATCACGTACCTTTCCGTTGTCTTCAGTAAATAAACAATTACAAAGGTAGCATCTTGTTGAAGAAGTATGGAGTTGAAGTTCATCTTCTTGAAGATTTATCATAGGTACAATGTTGTTGTACAACCATTCAACTTTATATGATATATCATACAGAGCATCTAGAAATTTGGCAGCCACCTTTTCACCACGGTATACTTGCGGTTGTGATGTAAACCCGTAGTCTTGTAGATGATTTTCGTTTAACGTAGATTTTAATAATATACAATAGCTGTTTGTATATCAAGAGGCAATAATGTTGATTCAAAGTCAGCATAAATTATAATAGGTATACGATATTGCTGAATATGTTTGTTAAATTTAACAGCTGATTTATCTTTAGATGGTAATATTATTTTAACAGGATCTTTATCATTGCAAAGCCGTTGATGTTCCATTAACCACTTATTTCCTCCTCTGTCTGAATGTTTTAGAACATGACAAAAACATCTTTTGCACACAGTGATACTTGCATGCATCTTTGTAAGTTGATTTCTCACTAAGACATTGAAGTTTTTGATGTATATATAGTGGCATATTTCACCATCTTTGAATAGCAATAAATCGGTGTGATCAGTTTTTTCTTTAAGCGATATTTGCAAAGGATAAACATTGTTCGAATTGTCTAAAGCAAAAACGTTGACAGAAGCTGCAGGATTTTCTTTCTCAAACTTCTTAATATCATTTAATGAGACTGGATATGTTAAACCTTTAAAATTGTATTTGTTGCTTACATCTTTATATTTTTGGTTGGGTCTCTCAAAATGTTTGTCATTTACAAATTTGGCTAACATTGAATATTTAAAACATTCATTATCAACGTTTCTAACATTAATACATGATCGTGTTTGTGAGATCTTTTTCGGTAGTGGAATGTAACTGCTACCTCTATCTCCATAACCATGTTTGTGAACTCGAATGTCCAAACCATCTATACTTAATAGACTCCATCCGGATCCTCTTCCTTCATGTTCACTGATTTTCACTACAAGATCTTGCAAACAATCTTCTACAATTGAGTCAATACCACTAGTTGTCATGATGGTTTGGTTTTTAGTTATAAAACCTCTTGGTGAAATTTCATTTTGTACGTTGGTAAAGGTGGTATCTAGGAGTAGTCCAAATTTTATGAAGTTTAGTCTTTTTAGTTCTGCTTTTAATGTTTGGATAATTAGCTCTTTTGTTTTAACGATGAATTGTTGAAGATTATAGCTTGTGTTATTAATTTTAAAATGTCTAACAACTGACTGTGGAAGAGCTTGTGCTAATAGTTCGACAGATAAAGGCCTGGCAGGGGTATATTGTATTACACTAGGTCTTACTTGTTGAACTATGTTTCCATCTTGAGGTAACAAATCTTCATGAGCTTCATAGTCTGTATCTACAAGGTTGTTTTCAATATTGTGTACAATCTCTTGATGTATATTGTAAATAATTTCATCTTGAAACGTTTCTTGACAGATGTTGCATGTATACATAGTAACCAGGTCGTTACTACGCGATATCTGTCGCGGGTATGAGTATAAGCCCTAACTGAGCTTGTATTTATAGGGTCATCCTTCCCTTACCCCCACCACCGGACAAACAAGGTTATATAAACAAACAGAACGTGTGTTATATCAGAAGATCATTATGTCTCCCACAGATCACACCAACCTAACTAACCGTTTCAAAGTAGAAATCAGCCAGACTGAAGATGAGAATGAATTGTTTCATACAAGTGATTTTGAAGTAAGTTTTGAAAGCCAATTTAATGAAGAGGAAGGTTTGAATGAAGAGGAAGGCTTATATCAAGAAGAATGTTTGAGTGAAGAGGAAGGTTTAAACGAAGAAGAAAGTTTCGGAGGTTTGAATGAAGTGGAAACACCAAAGACTATTTGGAATGTTGACGATTTAGAGATGGGAAGAACAAGTGTTTGTAGAATACTTAATTATAAAACTCATGTTTGTAGACGGTTAGAGTTTGACTCTGAAAATGAAGATTAATAATTAAATTTAAAAAAACTTGATTACATGACCTTGACCTCAATAAAGTATTTAGATTGGAAAAGGATTTTCTAATAAACAATTGGTATAACAGTATATTTGTTTAAAGTACCCTCAACAAAGTACAAAAATTACATGTTCTGCTAGTGGGTCAAGGTCACGTATTATTTTTACCAAAAAGGGGAACAGATTAGTAAGTGATTGAATGATAACCACAGACTAATATGTTCCCTTTTCTGTATTCAGCTGATTAACAATTGGAGTTTAATTGTTCTATGAATTTATGAAAAATGAATTGAAGTAGCTTTCACTCTCATAGTTTGCAGATATAAACGCAATATACTGTTCATTGATCATATTTTCGTTGAATATTAGATGGTCTCCTCTTATTATTTCACTAAAAGAATAGGCTAAAATGTTAGTTTCTATGTAATAGTCTGGTGAGAATCCATTGAACATTGTTTCTTCTTCAAGAGTGTTTGCTTCAGGCAGGTACCACGTGTGAGCAAATATTAAAAACTGTAGTGGATGTTCAAGAAAGACGAACAGGTCGAGCAGAACGTGTACATAGTAGTTAGCCGGACAATTAACGTATCGAAGATCACGAAAGTTCCTTTCATGCACTTCTTCAGAAGCAGAAGCAGGGTCAGATACTAGAACGTGGTAGAAAACACTATTGTCAAACTTTGTGGAGAGTTTGTTACGAGCTGCCACCATTGTTGAAGATGTCAAAAGAGCGAACGGGAGAGTTTGCTGCGCGATGTTACTATGATGCAGTAGAGGACTACGACTGATGCACATAACGCGATTCGTATAACTTTTATAGTTAATCCCCTACACTAGATAAAAGCCCCCCTCCACTTAGTAAGAACCTTCCGCTAAATAGAAGAAGGGGTAAGAGTGATAAATTATTTAACGGGGTCAAGGACATACTTCATAAAGCGGAAAATTTGATCCTCTCATCTTCTTAACAATAATGAGAGGATAAAATTTTCCTAAACAAGAGGGAAGAATTTTACTGATATCAATCATCCCAAAGCTCGTCTACGACTACATGTTCTACTGGAGAACATAATCTATTCAACAGTTCTAGAAGAGTGAGGTCTTTAAACGGTTTTGTAATAGTAGTAACTTCAGGTTCCTGGATTGGTCCGTTACAATTAGTTGTAGCATCCTGATCAATCACAACAGACGTGTCAGATGAGGAAGAAATTTCGTTTACTTGGACCGACATGTTGGTTGCAAGTACAGAGCTGCGAGTGATGCATACAACACCAAGCACAGAGCTTTTATACTCTACCCCCTCCACTATGTTGTAATGGATGTAAGATAAGAAACGGGGTAATGCTAATCAATTGGATATTATTATTTAACTAGGTCAAGGCCGTTCGTAATATAGAAAGAATGGATCCTCTCAGGAGTTATATGGTTTATAATTATAAGAAGAGAACTAGAGGAAATGTAATTTAAAAAGGATTAAGTCAAATCCATTTACTATTGCTTTTTTTAAAGATCAGGTAAATGTATTTCTTGTTTTTAATATTACATTATTATGCGATGTTTAGTGTATCAATCAAATATTTAATCACAATCGCTTAAACACCCTGCCATGGCTTGGGAATGGCTGAAATATATTCAAAGCATGTTATTTGACTAAACGCTCTTTGAACATATTTCCCGGGGTTGAGTGTTATCTGTAAGTGATTTTCAGTCCTAGTTAAAGGAAAGAAACACATAAACAAATAACACCCCCTCCCCCTTAGGTGTTATTACTTTATTTATAAAACGTAAAATGTTACAGGTTCCCACAAATCCCCCTACTATTTTTTATTTTTCCAATATTTTTTTTAATTTTTTTTAATAATTTTTATATTTAGCAAGATTGATGTTTCTAGTATTACATATTATGGCCACTATATGTAATACTAAAAGATCATATAATGTTTAAACGGATTTTATGTTTTTAAAAATTTATTGTGCATAGTAAATGATAAACAATAGAACAATAAAACAATAAAAGACTCGGGGTATAGACCTTGTGTGATGGTTTCACGCGAGTCAGGGACTAAAACCTTCAGCGGTTATCCCTTACAGAATGTAACATTTCGTCCTCAATTACTTCTAAAGGAGTTTCAGACGAAATGTTTAAGTTGTGTTATACCTCGTTTTAGTTTCACACAACTCTTAAAGAGATTAAACCTTCAACGGTTATCTCGTTAATAAACACATTTTGCCATGATTACTTCACAAAAGAGTTTCTGGCAATATATTTTACTGCATCTCGACTCCCTCAGCGTGTCCACACATCTCGGTAGGATGGAATCGTATGATGACAGCTGTGTTCGGTCTGCGCTCGGAAGGTTTTCTGTCCCTCTATTGGTTGTGGTTGTAGAATAGCCGTAGTCTGTGCAGGCAAAACATACAAACAGTTAAAAACATAATAATAATCACAATAATAAACAGGTGACTCGCAATATAGACCTCGTATGTTGGTTTCATGCGAGTCAGGGACTACAACCTTTAGCGGTTATCCCTTACAGAATGTAACATTTCGCCCTCAATTACTTCTCAAGGAGTTTCAGACGAAATGTTTGAGTTGTGGTTATACCTCGTTTTGGTTTCACACAACTCTTAAAGAGATTAAACCTTCAACGGTTATCTCGTTAATAAACACATTTTGCCATGATTACTTCACAAAAGAGTTTCTGGCAATATCTTTTTCTGCATCTCGACTCCCTCAGCGTGTCCACACATCTCGGTAGGATGGAATCGTATGATGACAGCTGTGTTCGGTCTGCGCTTGGAAGGTTTTCCATCCTTCTATTGGTTGGGGTGCAGTCGGACCGTAGTCTGTGCGGGCAAAACATACAGACAGTTAAACATAATACTAATCACAATAATAAATAGGTGACTCGCAATATAGACCTGGTATGATGGTTTCATGCGAGTCAGGGACTACAACCTTTAGTGGTTATCCCTTACAGAATGTAACATTTCGCCCTCAATTACTTCTCAAGGAGTTTCAGACGAAATGTTTGAGTTGTGGTTATACCTCGTTTTGGTTTCACACAACTCTTAAAGAGATTAAACCTTCACCGGTTATCTCGTTAATAAACACATTTTGCCATGATTACTTCACAAAAGAGTTTCTGGCAATATCTTTTTCTGCATCTAGACTCCCTCAGCGTGTCCACACATCTCGGTAGGATGGAATCGTATGATGACAGCTGTGTTCGGTCTGCGCTCGGAAGGTTTTCCGTCCCTCTATTGGTTGTGGTTGTAGAATAGCCGTAGTCTGTGCAGGCAAAACATACAGACAGTTAAAAACATAATAATAATCACAATAATAAACAGGTGACTCGCAATATAGACCTCGTATGTTGGTTTCATGCGAGTCAGGGACTACAACCTTTAGCGGTTATCCCTTACAGAATGTAACATTTCGCCCTCAATTACTTCTCAAGGAGTTTCAGACGAAATGTTTGAGTTGTGGTTATACCTCGTTTTGGTTTCACACAACTCTTAAAGAGATTAAACCTTCAACGGTTATCTCGTTAATAAACACATTTTGCCATGATTACTTCACAAAAGAGTTTCTGGCAATATATTTTACTGCATCTCGACTCCCTCAGCGTGTCCACACATCTCGGTAGGATGGAATCGTATGATGACAGCTGTGTTCGGTCTGCGCTCGGAAGGTTTTCTGTCCCTCTATTGGTTGTGGTTGTAGAATAGCCGTAGTCTGTGCAGGCAAAACATACAAACAGTTAAAAACATAATAATAATCACAATAATAAACAGGTGACTCGCAATATAGACCTCGTATGTTGGTTTCATGCGAGTCAGGGACTACAACCTTTAGCGGTTATCCCTTACAGAATGTAACATTTCGCCCTCAATTACTTCTCAAGGAGTTTCAGACGAAATGTTTGAGTTGTGGTTATACCTCGTTTTGGTTTCACACAACTCTTAAAGAGATTAAACCTTCAACGGTTATCTCGTTAATAAACACATTTTGCCATGATTACTTCACAAAAGAGTTTCTGGCAATATCTTTTTCTGCATCTCGACTCCCTCAGCGTGTCCACACATCTCGGTAGGATGGAATCGTATGATGACAGCTGTGTTCGGTCTGCGCTTGGAAGGTTTTCCATCCTTCTATTGGTTGGGGTGCAGTCGGACCGTAGTCTGTGCGGGCAAAACATACAGACAGTTAAACATAATACTAATCACAATAATAAATAGGTGACTCGCAATATAGACCTGGTATGATGGTTTCATGCGAGTCAGGGACTACAACCTTTAGTGGTTATCCCTTACAGAATGTAACATTTCGCCCTCAATTACTTCTCAAGGAGTTTCAGACGAAATGTTTGAGTTGTGGTTATACCTCGTTTTGGTTTCACACAACTCTTAAAGAGATTAAACCTTCACCGGTTATCTCGTTAATAAACACATTTTGCCATGATTACTTCACAAAAGAGTTTCTGGCAATATCTTTTTCTGCATCTAGACTCCCTCAGCGTGTCCACACATCTCGGTAGGATGGAATCGTATGATGACAGCTGTGTTCGGTCTGCGCTCGGAAGGTTTTCCGTCCCTCTATTGGTTGTGGTTGTAGAATAGCCGTAGTCTGTGCAGGCAAAACATACAGACAGTTAAAAACATAATAATAATCACAATAATAAACAGGTGACTCGCAATATAGACCTCGTATGTTGGTTTCATGCGAGTCAGGGACTACAACCTTTAGCGGTTATCCCTTACAGAATGTAACATTTCGCCCTCAATTACTTCTCAAGGAGTTTCAGACGAAATGTTTGAGTTGTGGTTATACCTCGTTTTGGTTTCACACAACTCTTAAAGAGATTAAACCTTCAACGGTTATCTCGTTAATAAACAAATTTTGCCATGATTACTTCACAAAAGAGTTTCTGGAAATATCTTTTTCTGCATCTCGACTCCCTCAGCGTGTCCACACATCTCGGTAGGATGGAATCGTATGATGACAGCTGTGTTCGGTCTGCGCTCGGAAGGTTTTCCGTCCCTCTATTGGTTGTGGTTGTAGAATAGCCGTAGTCTGTGCAGGCAAAACATACAGACAGTTAAAAACATAATAATAATCACAATAATAAACAGGTGACTCGCAATATAGACCTCGTATGTTGGTTTCATGCGAGTCAGGGACTACAACCTTTAGCGGTTATCCCTTACAGAATGTAACATTTCGCCCTCAATTACTTCTCAAGGAGTTTCAGACGAAATGTTTGAGTTGTGGTTATACCTCGTTTTGGTTTCACACAACTCTTAAAGAGATTAAGCCTTCAACGGTTATCTCGTTAATAAACAAATTTTGCCATGATTACTTCACAAAAGAGTTTCTGGCAATAACTTTTACTGCATCTCGACTCCAGCATCTCGAACCCCACAGCGTGTCCACACATCTCGAAAGGATGGAATCGTATGATGACATCTGTGTTTTGGTCTGCGATGCAGTTGGTGCCTGTCTTGGTTTAGCAGCAAGGATTTTTGTTTTACTAAACATTGAACAGAACAATTTAGTAAATACGCTATATATACTTTATTACAGTTTCAAGCGTTGGTGGCAAAACCTTTCACGGTTACCAAACCTCTGTTATATATACTTCCATAGAGTTTCAAACGAGTAATATTAAATATTAACTGTTAGGTTAGTAACTAAAATGATGCAAACATGCCGTGCAAACATTAAGAGCTAATGCTACCATGCTGTCAGTAGGAATGACCAAAACCAAGTGCGATTCTCTTACAATGCTGATCTGCTTTTATAGAGCAGGTTTGGGGTGGGGGTAACATCTGATGGTATTTTGGATGTGGAGAATTACAAACTGTGAACGGTTTTTGGATGTGGAGACTGATAAACCTAATGTTTAACACGCGGTTTTAAAGTAATTTTTGAAAGCGAATTTAATAACACGTTGCAGTCGGCCGAAATATACGTTGCTCAGTATAGCTTTTGCGCCTGCAAATGTCGAACACAATCCTGTAGCGAGCGCGTAGCGCGCGCAAGATTCTACAATGTACAGGCGCAGCGTTAATGTTTGATTCAATCTTAACTTATATATTAAGAGGTTCAAACAGATTATATTCCTAAACAACACATCAGGTATGATTAAACAATACTTTAAGTAAACTATATTGTTGAACTTGTTGTTTATACTTTTCTCGGTTTCACCCAAGTAAGTGACTATACCTCTGTACTGTTATTAAAGAATTATTAAGATACATTTATAAGTTTATCTTTAAGAATATCATATGATTTTTAAAGAACCTTGCTATGAATTGGAAATAGCTCGAATATTATTCATGTTTTGAGATAATATTCGTCGGGGTTAAGCATTAAATGATAAACGTTTTAAACCTTATTACAGGTAAACATTTACCATTTAATATCCCCTCCCCCTCGGTCCATTTGATTTTATTAATTAAGGGGTGGGATGAATTTTGAATATATTTAAAACAAGAGTAGGCTAGACATTGATAGTTTGGTTAGACGATTTGATTTAGATCTCCTTCCAAATCATTTGAGGCGCTTCGCTATCACAAACGAGGGACCATTTCCCGTTTGGAATAGGGCGATTCATGTAAGTCGGCAAAGGGACTTGGAAGAGCTTTCCTTTGCTTAAGAGAACCGCCATACCGATTTATAGCGAATAAGCTTATATGTTTCAGTCGGCTGTAACTTATAAATCCGAATCTTTTGAATTTGGTGTCTTCGGTTTTTCTTTAGGTTTTGTTTGGGTTTACTTACTACGCTTCTTTCCTTTGATGCGTCTTTCATTAGATTTAGTACGACCTGTTCCAAAGTTTTTAATTTAGCTTTAGTTTCATCAAGGGACTTATTGAGTAGCACGTCTGTTTGTAGGTCTTTTGAAGATAACGATGGGGAAGGAGCCTTGTTTAGCGGCAAGTCTTTTGAAGATACCGATGGGGAAGACAATGATTTTTTTACACTAACTCCAAAGTGGATACCGCACAGTTTTCGTCCTTTTGAACATTTCTTCCCGCACATCATCCCTTTGTTCGAACCCTTTACAAAGCGGTGTGTACATACCTCGGAACCTTGCTGCTGTGGTTGTATCAGTATAGCTCGCCTCGGTGGTGAACCACATTCCTCGTCTGACAATTGCAAGTCCAGCTCTAGAAGTAGGTTTCTTTTAACTATATCGTCTACACGGATTTCAGGCTGTGTCGATAGAGGAGTAGGCAATTTTCTGGTCCCCAAAGCTGGAACTTGGTTTGTTATTGGTCGAGGTAATGGTGCAATGATAGATGGTCTTGTTTGTTTTCTTTCGCAAGCAAGTGCCGAAGACATTGTTAATATAGTTAAACAGAAATACAACAAAGACAGAGTTTTAGGTTATGTGATGGAAGGAAAATCGGGAAAAATTATGATACACTTTGATGTACAAGTCCTCGTATCCCCAAAGCAGTCTGTTAAAAGAAAACCCGGAGTTAGATATACAAAGATATATAACACTAATGTGACGAAATACAAATGTTCAAACTGTAAAATCACAAAGATGAATGTTTGAAAGGAAGGTATAAAGAAACACAAGTTTTTAAATGATGGAACTGCACGCAGGCGCTGAAGTATAACACTGCTGGAAACTGTATTAAGGAAGATTTTTAAAAGTTTGAAATATTAATAATAGTTATATAAACACACACAAACACAAGAAATACAGAGGTACGCTCAGACCAGATTCTCAAGCTATGCAAGGAAGACTGGTATCGATGCATGTTTTGCTTGCATTATATAGCAATACAAATAAACAACGACTGACAAGGATGTAAACTGCACCGCGCCCCACAATTATTTAGTTGTACTCGGGTATGCGGGCGGTAACATTGTTTACGTTTTGGAGCGCGTCACACCCAACCTGTTCAATTACACCGGTGCGTAATAAAACTGGTGCAGTCGCGGACTACTGTCTGGAGACCTTGACTCAAGGTTTATCGCGACTGCAGACATCCTGTTCATATTTTTGAAACCTACAACGAGTGTTTGAAGAATATTTGAACCGTTTTAAAGACTTTTATTTTATCTTAAATGACTTTGCTAACTTTCATACAGGTTATTTGTGTTAGTTATATTGTACAATATTCATAGCGCTAGTTTAACAAACAATGAATTTTTGTTTCGATCTCTACTTTGTAGGGTTGTTTCTTATTAAATGCAAAGACATTCTATGAACCTAAACCGTAATATTTACAAATGTTTGGGCGTGTCAATAATAAAAGCCTTGGTAGATATTGTAAGGCTACATATTAAATAACTAGCTAACTTTCATATTGCTTATTTGTGTTTGGCTAAATTGTACAATATTCAAAGTTCTAGTTTAACAACTATGGGTTCTTGTTTCGATCTCTGCTTTGAGGGATTATTTTTATTAAATGCACAGACAAACTTTGAGACGAGAAGGAGATTATTACAAGTAAATATTACTTGGCACAGAGCGCTATAACTTGCAGTTCTACACTGGTGTTCAGAGAAGGAGGTTGTTACAAGTAGAAGTAGAAGGAGTGTCGTGACGACATAGATCTCACTACGTCATGAACAAACATCATTTCGAACCTGGGCTGAGAGCCCAAGCATAGCTGATGACGTCATACGTATCGCGTCATTAATCATGTCGTCATAGACCATGACCTCATCCAACATAGGCTCACAACCACTAGCGCTATTATTAAAATTGTATGGAAGTCATCCTAATATCCCAAAAACACAGCATATGTAATAATATCACCAAAATATATCCCAACATAACCAAAACACATCGTGACGTCACGAAAACACGTCATACCTCCTTACGTCACAACATGACGCCATATAAACACATCAATCAATCAAAAATTGAGTGGGCTCAACAGCCTATTCTATACTACTGACGCCATCTTGGTGTTTTATTTCTTAACTCTAAAGTTAATTTTGTGCCTCCATTACTCCTCACCTGATCATCAAAAACGATTCATTTTGGTGTCAAATTAGAGGTTTCGTCGTCCTCTAGGGAAATACAATAGTCGAATTTGGATTTTCGTACAAATAAATGATGACATGTACAGTGTTTCAGTTCAAAATTGAACTATTTATTATGAAAATATAATATCCAAATTAAGAAATTCAACATTGTATTTCCCTACAGGACGATAAAATCTTTAAATTGACACCAAAATTAATTGTATGTGTCGATCAGGTGAAGAGTAATGGAGGCACAAAGTTAACATTTGCCTTATGGATCAAAACTCTAAGATGGCGTCCAGTAACTTCCAATGATGAAGACTTAGTATTATTAAGAACGATTTACCTTATGACCTACAATTAACCAAAGGACTATTTCTTTAATATTTTGTTAACAAATTTAGGTTTGAACTTACGAAACAGCAGTAACTTTTATCTACCATTTCCGAGTTCGGCCATCCTACTACGGAAATATTTGAATATCTACAACGTGGTATGGTCCAGGAGCAGTTATGAGGTGCCGTTTTCTAAATCGGCTGGGACACAACAGAGACACGCACAACTACTTTATTAGTACAGATATTTCGTCTCTATCTTTTACATTCTTTAATGAATTTCTAGATTTTTGTTCTGCGAATTTAGACCCCTAATATTATTATTTCATAAACATATTTGGTTTCAATCGAAAGCTCTTATATAGTCTATATGTGCCTTTTGGGGTATTGAAAAACATCCAACCTCAGGGCTCCAACTCATTATCACTTAAGATTCGAATGTTAATCTTATGGAGTTAAATATTTTATATAGACTAACAGCTGATAATTATGTAAATAGTTCAAAACATCTGACCCTGTGCCTGCAAGATTTCTGTGCTGAGAACGGCACACCTGCTAGTCCGTACTAACCAGTGTCCTTCACTTCTTCGCGTTCCTTCAATTTCTTCTACTTGTAATTAATACCTCAAACGTGCCGCACCGTTGCTGGCAGTTATAAGGCTTAAGAAAGAAAGAAACGGAAAAGCACCGCATATTCACCACGCAACATATAGGACATTCTTTTATGGCAGTCAAATAGCCCCATACTCAATTTCTTTAGATATCAACAGTATAGGACTTTTTGAAAGCGTTCCAATAGCTTCGCTGTAATAATTATTTTGTGTTTTTTAAGCGTTTCGGGGCCTTAAATTTAACATTTTTAATAATTTCGGACTTAGATCTTCTCAATACACCTCCAATAATTGTTACGTGTCATTTTTATTCCTTAAGATCTGTGAAAATTACAATAACTTAATGACCTTTAGATCTACCTTAGTAAAACCAGAGGACAGTTGGCTATTACGAAACGTAAGAGAATAATGAGATCTGATATAGCCAGTAGACAGTAGTATTTTGTATTTATATTATATTCGAAAAACTGATAGTGATATTGTGTTGGCATTTGGAATTACAACGGCTGTCAAATATACAATTCCACTGATTACTGTTCTTCCATAAGTTCAACATTACAACTTTGAAAGCCTGTAAGGCTTAGCCCTGAGGCCCAAAGCAAATTATTAGAGGGTTCGGCTAATGTACACGACAATACCGTAATATCGGTATCCATGAATTTTTCTACGAAGAACACACCCTGTGATAAAAGGAGGGAATATTTTGTGCTTAACTACGAATATAGCTGAGTTATTTTCTGTATATGGATCACCGTACGGCTCATCTACGAGAAGTTATGGCATGACATTTTCAGGATAGGTTCCTTTAGGTTACAGCTGTTGTACCTGACTCTCAGTTTCCTCTAAATCCTCTAGCACTACTTCCCGTGGGACATTCAAAATTTCAATGTCAATCAAATGATACCATACTGTTACAGTTTTCTGCTATTTATTAAACGATATTCAAATAAACTGCTGGTTTTCAACTGCATTTTATACCCCGGTAAAACCGGTATAATCAACTCGTAATAAAAAAAATAAATATAAAAAACCCCGTCGCAGCAAACCTGCGTAGTCAGCGAATTTCCAATGCATTTTTATGTTTCTCACTGCTACATAAAGCCACTTACCAAGTTTGACAAAAATACATTCATTTAAAGTGATTTATAACATTTTATTTATTCCCCATAAGAATAACATTAGGACTGAGTACGCAGGTTTGCTGCAACAAGGAAGATAAGAAATGAGGTTTTATGCAATTATCAATATAACTGAACCAGGTGAAGCTACTTACCAAGTTTTATTAATTTATGTTCATAATTAAGGGAGATATAAAACTTACTTATTTTCTATAAGAATAACATTAGGGCTGAGTATGCAGGTTAGCTGCTACGGGGACAATCAACAAAACATTTATTTGTTGTGCAAATATCAATATACCAGTACAACGTGAAGCCACATACCAAGTTCATCAATATAAATTCATAAATAATCGAGATATCAAATTTTATTAATTCTCCATAAGGATAACATTGGACAACGTACTGTATTTAGCACTTTGAATATCTCTGCAACGGTTGGACGTAGAATCACAATTTAAACACCAAAATGATTGTTTTGTGGAGCTGAAGTGATTGGTAAAAGCAAATGTGAAGTTTAAAGTAAAATTAACTGAGGAAAAGCCAAAAAGCTTTTTCCTATAAGATAAACATGGGAAATTTTATAAGCATGTTTTTTAGATTTTTTCCGCAACCACTTAAGCTAGGTTTATAATTCAAAATACCATATTATTTGTTTTTTTAACCTCTATAACATGGTCAAAACCAAAATTAAGTGTTTTAAAAATTTTAGGGTGAAGAATTAAAAAAAAACTGATTTTTGGAAAATTTAAAACCACCATAAACCCGCCTTCCCATGGTCTGATTTTTCTGGTTTTCAAACTTAAGTCATAAATGTCAATTTACACATTTGAGCCAAAATTCATCGAAATCGGACGTTTTTTACTCAAGTTATCGCATTCATGGACACATATATAGATATATATATATATATATATATATATATATAAATTTGAACAAATAGTGTTTTTGGCATCTGGGGACCTCAAAACAAAAAGTTATCATGGTCTCGGGCTTAAGTCTTACCATGAGACCTACGGTAATAGCTTCTTCCCTATAGGGGAAATTCGCTAAACAACATTGACAACCTTACATTCCGAAACGTAGTGTAGTTTTAAACATTAGAAGCGAAAGGTAAAGTCCAAACAAATCAATAATACATTCAAATCAATCTATATTATTAGATTCAAAATATAAAAAAGATTGTTACTCACATCTTCTTCAGGGAGGTTATGAACATCAGCTGTATCATCACCACCCTGTAAATGAGTACATGAATAATGACACGTATTTATTAAATATTTGTATCAAGTTTACCCTAAAATGAGTTCCACCTAACCATTAAGTCTTCTTGTTTTTTGGAGTTTCACTTATAACACAATTAACATTGTTTTTATTTCGGCATTCATAACTAATGTTAGTTGTTGGCATTATTTAGTTAGTAGTGGGGCATTGTAGGTTTTGGCTCACTTGATTGACAGCTTCCGGTCACGTGACCGGAAGCGCTGAGTCATTAAACACGTCATCTGAGGCTGAGCCAGTGACGTAGGCGGTTTTGTGACGTAATGAGGGAAAGTTCAAGGTCACGGGGAGGGTGTTTTAAAAAAGTACTACCTCGCACGCGTAAAATCCGATTGTGATTCGATAGTTTTCATTCGATAAAAGAATCGAATGAAAACAATTGAATGAAGCAATCGAATGATACGAGTGCGAGGTAGTACTATTTACATTTATTACTTTAATTTTTACATTTCTTTTTATTTACAATAAGTTATGGTTACAATAATTTATGTTTACAATAGTTCCCCGTTGTTCATCGTCATCTATGTTGTTGTTCCTGAGTCGCGGCCATCACTTCGTTTCCTGATGAAAGGCGGTGGATACTTTGATTCCTGCACAGAGTCTATGTTGTTTGTTGCGATCAGTTCTAAAGATAAACTGTAGCCATTCGCTAGGAGAAGTCTTAACTCTTCTTTAAAAACCTCCAGGTCCGTAGAAGTTGATATATAAATAGAGTCATAATAAATACATCGAATCTTGAGTGACATGACAATATTATTTTGTGAAGAGCACGGAGAGAGGATGATGTTCACCGGTCGAGAGCTGGAGGTGTACTGACTATTCACAAGCTAGCGTTGTAGTCGTACTAAATGGTGGGGGTAAAAGTGTGGTGGGGTGGAGCAGATGGCGGATGGCAGATGGCAGATGGCAGGGGGCAGGCGGCAGGTGGTAAATGGCGCGGGGAGGAAGACTTTGAATAAAATATCCATTAGTTAAAACCCATCAAAGTATTTGCGGATCCATGTGCACCGCGCAAAAGTTGGACTGCTCATCGAATTTCTTCCTCTAGTTTGGTAACCAGCCGAAAATCCGCTTCCATTTCATCCTCCTGCTCTGGACATTGAGGCTGCGCACACCACCTTTTGCAGGCATAATCATACGCGTCCTTATATTCCTCCAGGACATGTTCATATGTCCTAGGCTGCTGGGATGCAGTTTGCATCGCCGCTCCTTGCTCAACCTCGGTAGCCTCAAGAGTTGCTACCAACTCCTTCTCACTAATCACATCTCCCCAAATAATGTTATTACCGCTGCTAATGGTGTTGCTTGTTGGCTGCTGGGATGTAGTTTGCTCAACCTCGGTAGCGTCAAGAGTTGCTATCAACTCCTCCTCACAAACCGCATCTCCCCAAATATTGTCGTTGACGCTGCTCATGGTGTCGCTTGTTCCAATGTCTGTATAGAAATGCAGCGTTTGAGCGTAGGTTAGGTACTCGACCCTTCCCCCACCACACCACTTCCCCCACCAATATTTCACATCGCGCACTAACTAGCGTACACGCATTAGTTAGGGTCTGACTCTTACACTGTCAAGACCGTAGCTCCTTAACTAAAAACTTCAATTAATTTGTCCCAACACTGTATGTGTATAAATATTACAGACACTATGATCTAAACTAGTGCATGTTTCCATGTGTTGCTTCTTATGCAGCAGACAACTGGTTAAGACTGTTCCAACCTTGGCTATTCTACGATGGAACCGCTCACTGTCCGCTAAAAGCGTAGACATTCTATCTTCATCGTCAGAGAAGTAGAAGGTGGTGGCAAGCGGGGTACTGAAGGACACCTTACTCATATTCCTGTAAAATTGGGACATGCTCAGACGTTAACACAAACTATATAGGTAGATGTTCATCCGACAAGAGCTGGAAGTATAATGATGTAGCGCTAGCGAGTAGGATAGACACCTATCCCCACCACAACGTTACCTTGTCCTTCAAACAGTTGTTTTTCGCTACGTCAGTGGAGTACCCACTCGATATACTTTCAGCCCAAAATAAAGAAGTTATTTAGGTTTAACCTTCAAAATAGTGTATTTTTGCTGTTGCTGCTATACCCTTGGTCGGATCTGAATTCTGATTGCACCGTCTTGTTCGTCTTGCTAGGCCGCGTTAGTAGAGTACCCACATGACATACTTTGGATAAAGTTTACCCCCCCCAATATATATATAGGGGGGGTTCGATGACCCTTCGATGTCATTGAACCCTTGACGGTGGAGTAGTGACACCTTCAAGGTCAACTGGAGACTAACATAAGTCTCCTGCCTATATAAAGGCGAGGTCCCTAACTTGAAATGCTTAGGGTGGTCCTGAAAAGAACCGTTTGGGTCGTCCTGGAAGAGATGCTTGGGAGGAGAAAAGGTGGAGAAGCTGAGTTTATTTCAAAAGCCAATGATTTCCTCTACCTTCTTTTCTGACGAAGTACAATGACTTGCCGTGTGGAATTAAAGGAGGTGGTGGTGGAAGAGTCCGCGGCAAATGTACCTTCACGTGACCTTGATTTTGAAAAAATAAATAAGCTCCGTCAGTCACCCTTGCCACAAATTCATATTCCGCATTCAGTATTAGCTGTTTGAATTTTGCTGATACAAAAGTCAAGGGCGTGACTAGCTCATCCTCTTGTATCACCTTGGTCAGCTCCAAGACCTCATCGACGGTAGGCGGTAGAGTCGATGGTCGAGGTGGAGTCGATGGTCGAGGTGGAGTCGATGGTCGAGGTGGAGTCGATGGTCGAGGTAGAGTCGATGGTCGAGGTGGAGTCGAAGGTAGAGGGTCGGCTGTCGAAGTTGAAGGTTTAGACTCAAAGTATAGCGGATGATTTTTGAAATTTGCTTTTATTTTTGATCGAAACTAACTTGGCTTCTTAAAACCACTCCTCTTCTCCACTGTTCTCCTCAAAGACTCCTTCAGGCGACGCAGCTTGTCAGGGGTAACTGGAGACGACATGGTAAAACGTGCTTCCAGTGCTCGAGACAAAGCCAGAATGAGCTTGCCGACGGAGTAACACAGCGAAATGGAGAAGGGGAAACCAGTCACCGTCTGGGAATGCAGCTGGGTACGGAGTAACACAGCGAAATGGAGAAGGGGGAAACCAGTCGCCGTTTGGGAATACAGCTGTGGTCGGGCCGCTTGTCTTAACTGTCAATGACCGCTTGAGGTCAGACAGGTACTAAACCAGTCGTGCAATTAACGGCAAATATTCCGCTCTGATACGAGACAGCGGGAAGATAATCCACTCCGTATCGACGGCTACGGTCTTGGGGTGTTAATAAATAAAAGGTTATTTATTAACCTTTTATTATATCATATCATTATTATATTATATTATATTATATCATTTTGTAGATCTCAAAGAGCATAATATTTTGGCTTCACCTTTAAGGGGAACAACATGTTAAGTCACATTGTACAGCTTTTTAAAATAATAGAAAACAGGGGAAAAACCTGATGAGTCCAGCAAAATCACGGGAACAACCTGTCAAGTCCATTTTATTTTGTTACTTATAGTGCTGCTGTCTTTGTTGTATTGGCTAACCTGATGTTGTTTACAGTACGAAACAAGCGTGCAGCTAATTGTTTAGAGGTTAGAGCGTTATTAGTGCCTAATGTTTTAGTGATTTTAGTGATTTTTACACCATGGCAGTGGCTGATAGTGATTGTGAAGGTGAAAGAACGATTAAAATTAAAACGATTAAACGATTAAAATAAAGCTCAAGAGTTTTACACAAACTTACCATATAAATAACTTAATCACCATCAGTATGTAAATAAATTTCAGTTCTTTCTGAATATTTCCTGATTATTTACAATACCTCATCATAATAACAGGGAAAAAATATGTAAGACCAATGGACTTACCATGTTGTTCCCCAGTAAACCATGTACTTAGGCTAATAAAGTTAAAATAATACTGTACATGTTGACAAAAACTTGTTTTTTTTAGACTATATGGTTTATATGGTTTCGTCTACCGGGCGACGCGATAAAATCGTACACTTGCACTATTCATAAGCTTTCGTTTCACAGGCTACGGAACAAACTTAATGCGTTTTAGGACCGATACCACTCATGTTCACGGACCAGACACCCTGGCAGTACTAAAGGGACGATTGGACAAAGGATTAGACAGAGCGGTAAGGCCCGACAGGGTAGGCAACTATTAAAAACTGTAATTCCTCAAAAGTCACGTCGCCTGGGAGACGAATGCTTATGAATCTAGGGTTAATAATGAACAAGGCCACAGTTTGATGTAAATTTATAAACAATTTGTGCAATAACTTTAACCCTATAATAGATATAAACATTAAAACAGCTCTCCTGAAAATCTGTAAAATGTGACTTATCAGTTTTTTCCCCTGTGGTCTTCGTCTATAATTGTGAGTATTTTTCCCTTGTATTTTTGGGAGGTTAATTAATAATATGTTCCGGTTATCAGGATTATTGTCTATAACTGTGAGTATTTTCCCTTTGACTTACTGACGGGGACTTGTTAAAATTGGCTTCCTTTCGATATCATTGTCCGCTTGAGGTCAGACAGGTGGAGCAGGGGGGTTCCCCCACCATTGGCCGTCGCCTTTATAAGTGGGAGCAGTCCGCAGTCTCTTCGCAGTTGCTTGCCGCCCGCTGTTTGTGTCTAAGCACCAGCGGGTTGCGCTCTGCCAGCGTAGGTATGTTAAGTGTGCGTTGGGCCCGACGTGCACTTAACATACCATGCGCATTTGCATGTGCATGTTAGTAAGTTAGGCATGGTAGTTTGATTGTTAGATTATTGCCTCGTAGTTTGCTAGTAGTATATGTAGTTAGTGTTTGTGTTTGTTTTTGTGTTCGGTGTTGGTTGAAGTGTCTTATTTACTAATAAAATATGTACTTGGGGGGTCCCTCATGTTTTTTTTCTTTTTGTCTCTGGGGTAAAGTCTCAAAATTTTGTCAAAGTAATTTAATATGTTTCTCAAATAAACCCCCTTCCTTTACAAAGAGGTTCGGCCCTGAAAACCGACCTGTGTCAATACGGCCATGCAAACCGGTTGGCATTACCTTTCTTACCTCTCCCGCACGAGAAACTTTTGTGAATATTAAGTCAGTCTTTGTAATATATCTTGGTCAAAACTTTGGTTCTCAGCTGCCTGACGCCCTTTGTATGTGTCTAAGCACCATTGGGTTTCAGGATGATGTTAACCATTGTAACACCGACCTTGATCAGCTTTGGGGTGTTAATAAATAAAAGGTTCCAGTTATCAGGATTATTGCCTATAACTGTGAGTATTTTTCCCTTGTATTTTTGGGAGGTTAATTAATAAAAGGTTCCGGTTATCAGGATTATTGCCTATAACTGTGAGTATTTTCCCTTTGACCTTCTGACGGGACTTGTTAAAATTGTCTTCCTTTAATACAGAGCGGGGAACAGAGCAGTTTATAATTCAAGTGAGAATTACGTACTGCTCTGTTCCCCGTTTTGGTAATTGTTTAGATGACCTTGACCCACTGACGGGACTTGTTAAATCGTCTTCCTTTAATACAGAGCGGGGAACAGAGCAGTTTATAATTCAAGTGTTAATTACTTACTGCTCTGTTCCCCGTTTTGGTAATTGTTTAAATGACCTTGAGGACTTAAGAAAATTCTTGTTTTGGTAAAATATTATAAGTCAAATTTATCTCTCTCAACAATATCCCCTCTCAAACACTCGCACTCCCCACCACTTGCATTGGGTATAAAAGAGGCTCCCTATCGTTGGCAAAATCATTCTGCTGCTTACACTTCCCAAGCGCAGTTCAGTCTCTAAAATGTCTGACTGTAGGAAACAGACTTTACCGAGGAAGGTTGTGGAGTCTGCACCTGCTCCGCCAGCTTTTTCCATTCTTCGGCAGGCGTTGATGCTGTCAACCATTGTTCCTGAGGAGCCTGCACCACTTTCGATGCCAGCACTTCAGGATAACCCCGTTGCTCCCCCGTCTGTTTCTTCTTCAACCATTGTTCCTGAGGAGGCTGCACCACTTTCGATGCCAGCACTTCAGGATAACCCCGTTGCTCCCCCGTCTGATTCTTCTTCATCTTCTTCATCGTCTTCATCTTCTTCATCGTCTTCATCGTCTTCATCTTCTCCGGCTACTTCTCGCCCACCTTCTCCGGCCAGTTCTTCAACAACACCACCTGCTCCATCTTCGTCTTCACCAGCTCCTTCCATTCTGCAGCAGGCGCTGGCAAGCATTCTACCACTGAGGCCGCAGCCAGCTACACCAGTCTGTCCTACACGTCCGTCTGTAATTTGCACAAATCAATCTCCTTCAGAAAAACTCAAACAATTAAAATCGATGAAAAGGATGTGCATACTTCCTGCACAACAATGCAAGTATAATTTCAAAAAAGGTTCAAAGAAAGGTGAACGTTGCGCGAAATGTAGTGCTTTAAATGAAGAGTTGTGCAGTCTTCATTTAAAACAAAAACATAAGGGTAACGTTTCTCGTTTTACAACATTTCCATCAGTGAAACCAACTAAAACTCGGATTAATAGGTTTTCCAAAAACAAACAATACTTCTTTGTTAAAACAATTGGTTTTTTAAAAGTGATGTTAAAATGTGGAGATCAACTCTACATTTTAAGATTGCCTAAAGGCATGGATCATCCTGAAAAACCCAACAAAAAACACTACTTAATCCGAAACATTAAAGGAGCAACTGAGTGGAAAAAATTGTAAAAATAAACAACGAAAAAAGATTTCTTTCCAAATTAAATAAAGTATTTTTTTTTTCCAAATTAAAAAAAAAAAATGTGGACAACCTATTTACATTTTGCAGCATGTGCTACAAAATGTAAATAGGTTTTCCACATTTTTTTTAACGTTACAACGACCTTGACTTACATATCAACTTAGAAAATATTGTACGAAGTCAAAGATATGATTCAAGAGAAAAGAGGGGGGTTAATAGGTATTGGTGGGGGTTAGTGGGTATTTAAGCGAGCGCTTCGAAATATACTTATCAGTCAGCTATGAAGACTTCAGCCAGCACATCCAACTCCGGATCTCGTAAAACCGAGAGAAACAATGAAAGTTCGCGAAAATGGAGAGCGAGAATGAACGATGGTTTTCAAAGATTAAAAAACAGCTTGCCATCGGCGCATCCGGATGACTCAAAATTTAAAACAATTAACATGGCCATCAAATATATAAAACATCTTGAAGCAAAACTAATTGTACCCCGATCATCTGATAAACCGCTCACCCCTCAACCGTTTGAATCTGTTTTCCTTCAAGAAGATAACTTAGCGGCTGAACATTTCTTCGATGAAGAACCTTCAGTGTACAAACAACTTTTCCTTCTTGATGAGGACCAGGACGAGTAATTGTTGTTGTAACTAATTAGTGACTTTTGAAATACAGAGCGGGGAATAGATCAGTTTGTGGTCAAAGTGAGAACTACTTACTGCTCTATTCCCCGTTTTGGTAGTTAGTTCAGGTGACCTTGACCCACTCACAGACTTGGTCAAATTTGCGGGTAGAATAGATATGTTAAATAAAACACCCCTTCCCTACCACCTACCCCCACTTTAATCGGGCAGGTAAGCTGGGGTATTTAAGCGGCCGCTCCGGAGTTTAGTTAGTAGTCAGCTATGGAGAGTCAAGCTGGATCGTCCAAAGTAAACAACGAACCAAGAAATGGGCGAGAGCGGAAAAGGGTTTTAAAATTAAGTGAAGTATACAGTTTGCTACAATCAAAATTGCCATTTGCTAATCAAAAAATGACAAAACTAGAAATTATTACACAGGCTAAAAAATACATTGAAACCCTACAAATGGAATTGGAAAACTCATTAGCTTCACCTCAACTGCCCGAACAACCAATTGCAACCTCAAGTATCAAAGAAATGCTTTTTAATGAAGATTTTGCGATTGAAAAAATTGTTCAAGAAATCCTTTTAGATGAAATTGCACTTGAACGTTAGGTTAACGAAAACCGAAGACATGTGAAATAAAGAGCGGGGTAATACAGAGCAGGGAATAGATCAGTTTGCGGTTTGAATAAGAATCACTTACTGCTCTATTCCTTGTTCTGGTGGTATTTTCAGGTGTCCTTGACACACTTACGAGACTTAGAAACCTTGCAGGTAGTATACAATTGTTAGATATATTTGATTCTTATAACCTACCCTTCCCTATCACAAACCACCCCCCCCCCATATTATCCCCCCACCAACTGAATCGGGTATAAAAGAAGGTTTCCCGTCAGTGGTAAAATCATTCTGCTGAAAATGAATACATCCGCTGCAACACTAGTAGTAAGCAGAAGAATTGTAAATGCTGATCAGTTGATTTGTTTAAGAAGATTACTACAAAAGTTTCTCGATTATGTGGTTGGTTGCGATTTGTATATGTGGAAGCCTACAAGTCCAGTGTATAATAGTGAAGAGGACGCGTGGAAAACAGACTATCCGGATAATATATTGTTACGAAAAATGATAAATATATTAGCAAGATTACTTAGGCAGGGATGGATCATAAACATTTCATTTTATATCAAACGAAACCTTTGTTAAGCAATAAAAAAGGGACCCTCCCCCCTTCCCCCCCTCCCCCCATCTAAATCGAGTATAAAAGGAAAGTTCCCAACGGTACTCAAATCAGTCTGTTACTCGGAATTATGTCGCCTAGAGACAACATATTCCCGTCTAAGAAGACTATACTGGAAATGATACAAAATATTCCAGTCGAAATTATCGAAGACGAGGACGAAGACGATTCGGAAATGGAAGAAGATTCGGAAATGGAAGAAGATCTTTTTAGCAATCTTGAACTACTGAGCGATATTTCAGGCAGTGTACCATATTTTGGAGAGATGGAGCGAATCGAGTTTTTGACTGATGATGATGATGATGATTCAGAGTTTCATCAACAATTGCTTTGTTCGGAGGAAATGGACCTTGTTGATAGTGAAACTCCTACAAGCAGTAATACCGATGGGTTTATTGTATTAGATTTAGTGACAGGGGATTTTACAGTTCGTCGTCGCTTATTCAGTGATATGTCTTCATCATCATCATCATCAACATCATCGTCGGCTGAGTCTGATTAAGTTTTTGTTTTCTTCAAATAGTTCACTAATACAGAGCGGGGAATAGATCAGTTTGTGGTTATAGTGAGAATCACTTACTGCTCTATTCCCCGTTCTGACATTATGTTCACACGACCTTGACCCACTTGAAAGACTTTAAAAGTATAATATAAAAAGGCAATACAAATATGTGCTCCCCACCACTTAAAATCTTTCACTTTTTGTTTTAGACGACTGGTATATAAGCGCAATGTTGCGGTTTCGATTATCACTTTGGTTGTGAACGGCTTACATAGAGCATCCACCATGGTCTACCTTCATTCCATCTCCTCCACTGCTGAAGCCGATGTTTTTCTCCAGCGTGTGTATAAACTTCTCACGGATTTTCATCATGTTCGCGTAAATGGAATTGCTCTTCGTGGAACAGAAAAAGTTAAAATAGCCTTAAAATCAATCCCTCTAGCAAACGTAATTCATCGTTTGTTACGAGAAGGATACATTCTGTGCCTTTATTACACGACATCATAAACAGTATTCGAGTGGATTAGTTTCAAATACAGAGCGGGGAATAGAGCAGTTTGTAGTCAAAGTGAGAATTACTTACTGCTCTATTCCCCGTTCTGGCCATGTGATCAAACGACCTTGACCCACTAAATTGGGTATAAATTGAGAGGTTATTGCAGTATGTTTCATTATTGCGTTGACCCTTGTGGAGATCACACCTACATTATGCATTGCTGCGATATTTGTAAGAATTCATTTAAGGACGAATTTCTTTTAATAATTCATAAAGAACTAAAACATAACAACAACCAAGATGAAGAATATGAAGAAGAAGAATTGAAAGAAATAGATCAAATGTTAGCTCAACACCAACATTCCAGACCAAGTGTTATTCAATATGCACAATCAACACCATCAAAATCGACTTCTACCTCTGCTCTGTCTACACTTCACCGTCCTTCAACAACAACAGCTGCATCGACCTCTACGCCTGCTCAATCTACACTTCACCGTCCTTCAACATCAACAGCAGTAAATGTGGAACTACACGCTCAAGCACTACCTGGTAAAGTAGTAACACATTATAAAATTGACAATGTAAAATTACAACTTGAAAACTTTTTAAATAACGCCAAAGGATTAGCAATCAAAACACTAAAGAATGAACAAAAAAGATTAAATTATATTAAATTTGGATTTTTACTAGATGCTGTGTTCACTAACATTCAAAACGAAACATCACCAAGAGGATTCATGACAAAAAACTGAACCATCATGACCGCGTCAGATATTGAAAAGATTGTAACAGAATGTTTTGAAGAACTTTTGACAAAAATACAAGAACACGAAGGAAGAGGATCTGGATGGAGTTTGTTGAGCATCACAGGGCTAGAATTAAGAGTGCACAAACACGGTTATGGAATCCGTGGCAGTAGCTATATCCCTTTACCAAAAAAGATTAGTGATACCAAATCCTGCAACAACGTACAAAATCAAGATACTGAATGTTTTAAATATGCCATGTTGGTCAAATATGTAACAGACAATCCAATAAGACCAAGTCACAAATATGAAGAAGTACAACATAGATATAATTTTCAAGGGATGACTTACCCTGTTGCTATAACAGACATTTCAAAATTTGAAAAACAAAATCCTTCAGCTTCTGTCAACCTATTTGGATTGGATTCATCAAACAATGTGAACCCCTTGCGTATAACATCAAATGAGTGCAGAGATCATACGGATTTGCTATTGATCACTAAGGAGGACATATCCCACTATGTCTACATTAAAAAGTTTGAAGCTCTTGTTTCTAATCAATTATCTAAACATGAAGAAAAGAAAACAATTTGTAAAAGATGTTTTTGTCATGTAAACAAAGAATTAAGAAGAGGAGGTTCAGAATGGTTAGAAGAACATCAAAGGTTATGTAGTGGAAACTATGAGGTAAGAATTAAATTGCCACATCCCAGCAGAGTGCAGATAAAATTTGACAAAGTAAATCAACAATACCCTGTTCCATTTGTTGTGTACGCGGATTTCGAAGCATCTTTACTTCCAATTGAACAACAAGAAGAGGATATCACAAAAAGAAGCAAATATCAAAAACATGCACCAAACAGTTATTGTATACTAACAAAATCCACGCTGTCTGAAGAACATCTTCAAGAATTTGGACTATCATCTGCTCCGAAGATTTATCGTGGTGAACAAGCAGCGAAACACTTTGTAGATGAGTTGTATTACATTGCCTCTAAGGTGGAAGAAATCTACAAAATTAAAATACCGATGCAACCTATGGATGAACACCAACTTCAACATCACAATTTGACAACAACATGTTATCTGTGTAATAACCTATTTACACCAGATAACGTTAAAGTGCGTGATCACGACCATCTTACAGGAGCCTACAGAGGTGCAGCCTGTAACGCTTGCAACTTAAATTACAAAGTACCATCTTTTATACCCGTTGTTCTACATAACCTTAGCGGATATGACTCTCATTTCATAATCCCGGAGTTAGGAAGAGATGATGGAGCAATAGATGTTTTGGCAACAACAATGGAAAAATGTATAAGTTTCTCTAAAAAGGTTGGCAAAATAAAACTTAGATTTATTGATTCGTTTCGATTTATGCCTTCTAGCCTAATGAAATTAACTGATAATTTAAAAAGAGAAGATCTGATAGAAACAAGCAAAATTGTAGCCAGTAGTAAAATGGATCTGGTTCTTCGAAAAGGAGTCTTCCCCTACGATTACATCGATGGACTTCATAGATTTAATGAAACAACACTTCCTCCACCAGAACAATTTAACAACAAACTTAATGATTCGGAAATTTCACTTGAAGACTATCAACACGCATGTCGAGTATGGAATGAGTTAAATATGAAGACTTTAGGAGAGTATTCAGACTTTTATGTAAAACTCGACGTAACTCTGCTCTGCGATGTTATGGAAGAATTCCGAAGAACGTGTTTTGCAGCATACGGTTTGGACCCTCTACATTCGTATACATCTCCAGGACTAGCTTGGCAAGCAATGTTGAAGGAAACAAAATGTAAACTTCAGCTGTTAACAGATATAGATATGGTTTTAATGGTTGAGTCTGGTGTTAGAGGTGGATTAACTCAAAGCGTAACGAGACATGTTAAAGCCAACAACAAATATCTACCTGACCATGATCAAGAGAAACCTTCAACGTACTTGGGATATTTCGACGCGAATAATCTGTATGGATGGGCCATGTCGAACCCACTGCCATTTGACAACTTTAAATGGATTGATCCCGACTGTATTGGCGATATTTCACAAATTCCAAAACATGGAGATACCGGATACATTTTGGATTGCGACTTTGAATATCCAGAACATTTACACGATCTTCATTATGACCTTCCACTCCTTGCAAGAACAGAAATTTCACCAACTGGAAAACACCCCAAATTAATGATGGCCCTTAACAATAAACAACGATACGTAGCTCACTATTGGGTTGTTCAACAAGCTATCGAATTAGGTTTACGTCTCACTAAAATTAATAGAGCTGTAGAATTTTCCCAATCGTGCTGGTTGAAACCATACATAGACTCGAATACTACCAGAAGAGCAGCCGCTACATCAGCCTTTCAAAAAGACTTTTTTAAATTGATGAACAATGCGATATTCGGTAAAACATTGGAAAACAAAAGAAGACATAAAAATGTTAAACTTGTTACAGATCCGAACAAACTACAAAAACTCGTACAACAGCCAAACTTTGGATCATCTATAATTATTAAGGAAAATCTTGTAGCTGTATCTATGAAGAAAACAAGTGTGAAGATGGATCGTCCTTTGTATATAGGTATGACAATCCTGGATATCTCCAAGACTCATATGTACGATTTTCATTACAAAAAGATGGTCACCTTTTATGGACGAGAAAACATCGGCATCTCCTACATGGATACAGACGCTTTTATATATTGGATAATTACTAACGATATGTATGAAGACCTTCGGACATTTGATTACACAAACGACTTTGACTTTTCCGACTATCCAAAAGATCATCCAAACTACGACAATGACAGAAACAAAAAAGTGCTTGGCAAATTTAAAGATGAAGCCAATGGTGTTATACTTCAAGAAATTGTTGCACTAATGTCAAAATTATATTCTTTACAACTAAATGAAAACCAAGTCATTAAGAAAGCTAAAGGAGTACAAAGTTTGTATTTAAAGAAGAATGTGCATTTTAATCACTATAAGAAATGTTTATTTGAAGATCAAGATATAACAGCAAAATTCAACACAATCAGAAGTTTCAACCATCAGCTGTACAGCGTGACGGAAGTAAAAAAAGCTCTCTCTTCAAATGATGATAAACGACACATCCTTGCAGACAACATCCACACTCTACCATTCGGCCACTATTCCCTCAACCCTATTGACGAGTAACCCTTTCATCGTCCTACATCCCTTTCCGTATAAAAGGGGGAACACAGCAGTATTTCGCTGTGTTCCCCCTTTTATACATTAGTTTAGAATGACCTTGTCCTATATAAGCAGATTTATACAAAAGAATATTTAATATCATATCAGCTGTCTTCGTGAAACCATCATGTCAGACCTGAATGAGAAGATTATTAATGAACTACACAAACCTGCAAGAATAAAGTTTCCAAGAAGAAATACTGTTATAAAAGGGATAAATGATCTATATCAAGCGGATTTAATTGAAATGCGACCGCATAGCAGAATAAACAAAGGATTTAAATATATACTCACAATTATTAATTGTTTTACAAAAGTTGCAGACGCTTTGCCTCTAAAGGACAAGACTGGTAAAAGCGTAACAGAAGCCATGGAAATAGCCATAAAAAGAGATAAAAACAAAATTAAACATTTACAAACTGATGATGGAACAGAATACTTTAATACAAACTTTGCACAGTTAATGAATAAATATAAAATAAATCATTATTCTACAAA
The DNA here is from genome assembly GCA_963675035.1 of Allygus modestus. NCBI lineage: Eukaryota > Metazoa > Arthropoda > Insecta > Hemiptera > Cicadellidae > Allygus > Allygus modestus. Next base: position 143,817,350 of record OY776112.1, on the reverse strand, counting down.
TTCAGAGAAAAAAGCAGCTATTGTAGAAAGATTCAATAGAACCTTAAAAGGAGCACTGTATAAACAATTTTCAAAAAGAGGTTCTTACGTATGGTATGATGTTTTACCACAATTAATAAATGATTATAACAACAGGTTTCATAGAACTATCGGTATGAAACCTAACAAAGTAAATAGAAGAAATGCAAAAGATGTATTAAAACGCATTAAGATAAATACAAAGCCTAAAGTAGAAAAAATGCAGCCAAGAAAATTTAATGTAAGTGATAAAGTACGGATTAGTAAATATAAGGGAGTGTTTACCAAGAAATACCTTCCCAATTGGACGAATGAAGTTTTTACAGTGTATAAAGTGCAACCGACTGTACCTGAAACGTATATCTTAAAAGATAACAAAGGAGATTTGTTGCAAGGTGCATTTTATGGACATGAAATGTTAAAGTCAACAGTAGGTGATGTATATCTTGTTGAAAAAGTGTTACAAAGAAAAAAGGACGCAGTTAAAGTGCGGTGGTTAGGGTTTAACAAAACTGAGGATTCATGGATACCTATAAAGGACTTGGTTTAATGCAAGCAACTCATTTCATCGTTAACCTTTGAGCAGGATGGAGATAATTAACCATAAAGATCGATTCAATATTAATAACATAGATGATTGGATTGAGTGAAACGAAATCCTTATACATAACTTTACTGCTTACAGTGGTAAGAGAATCAACTCGAACTGGCGTGTCTGTGACATAAATAACTCAAAAACGCCTCTACAGATCCACTTCAAACTTTAGAGACAGATTCTATAGTACGAAATCTCGGTCAAGTTCGTTATTGGGAATATTTGGATAAGTGATAATAAAATTATCTTTAAAACAAATCTATTTTTTATCCCATAAGATTAACATTGGGAGCCATTTTAGTGGTACTTGAATCGTTGATATTTAGCCAACGTCTATGTTTCAACTATAGAGTAACGTAAGTCACAGTGCCATAGATTCACTACAGAACTGTAGTTATTCATGTTCATGTTGACTAGGAAAAAACTTCTTTTCGTAACTTGAAACACAAAAACTAAGTTTTAAATTTTATTAGCTTTTAAAAGTTGTATGTATATTTTATTTTATACTAATTAAAAGATACATTATTATTTTAAATACTATTATAATAAATAACTTTATTGGTACCGTACTCTATGTAAAGAAATGCAGGCTGAGCGCTGGGACTTTGGCCAGTCCAGACTCCAGACGACAGAATCGACAGAAGTATAACCGAAAGTAAAGATGTCAACAAGAAAATTATTAAAGTGATTATACGCTAATATATGTAATTATTTACATTATAATTTCCACTAATTAACAGTAGAAAGTCTTAATTTGTTAAAAACATTATTATCTCGCTTATAAAACTTACGGTAAGTTACCAAATAAAATTAATGTTTTGGTTTTTTTTTGGCGGCTATCACCAATGCAACTTTACAATATTACAATAATTAACATTTGTAAGAACAGAAAACAGAACAAACTATAGCTACCTATACATCGTGCTTTTAACTATGATGGTATGTTATTAAAACGTATGTGGCACATTACTTTTCACCATTTTCTGGGACTAGCCTATTTCCTTTTTGTCAGATTGAAAACTGAAGTTTAATATAAATTTATTTTCCTACAAAATGATAATTGCATACCAGAACTTGTTTATTCAAACTCAATAAGGCAAACTCAATAAGTTTGGTCCTTTTTGGAGGTTAATATTTGTAAGGTATGCCTATCGACTTTAATTTTCTAGGCATAGTTTATGATGCCCATACACCACTGTTTTAATCCAATTTTTGACTAGATTTCTTCATTCTTATCCAAATTAAACATTTTATAAAATTGTTCGGTAAGGTAAAACTTAGTCTCTGGATAATTGTGCCTTTTGGCACAAGTTCATCCTAGGCCTACTTTTCGATTGAAAATGATCATTTTCATTGAACTAACCTCATGTAAATTTACCTCTAGAGTTTGGAATTCACATTTGTTTTTTCAGAAACAAGGGTAAAGTGATACAAATTTTAAATCCAAAATAGGCTTTGACTTTTGTTTAACTTACATTTAATTTACCCAGGCGAATCCAATATGGTTTCGGTCTTACTCGGCTCGGGTATACTTTTATAAGTGGAACAAAATAAAGAACCAAATGAAATTGTTCGATAGGCTACGGTATATTAATTAGGTTGCTATTTTTAACACTGATTAATATTTTATAGCTTTTATGTTTGTTGGATGAACGTTAGAGAATCATTATACTCAGTTTGGAATTCGAAGTAGTGTGACGCTATCTACATTTTAACGGTTTGATGGATTGTCATGAAATGTTTAGGGTAACGTTTTGATGAATTAATGCTTTAAATAAACTATAATTGTCAAATTATTATTACATTTTAATAATTGTTAGTTTTTTCATTTAACATTATTTCAGTACATATTTTGAGCTTTGTGGTACCGTGTTGCTGGAGAACTGTCAAAATACATCAGCTCAGCTGCTGTCGTTTAGTTTTGTTCGCAATCGCTGTTTGTTGTTTGTGTTTAGGTTAGAAGTTACGTTACAAACAGTTTATTTTTTTTATTTGTTCTAAATTCAAAACACAGAACATTGTTCTTTTGAATTCAATAATAATAACAATTTCACTAAGGTTTAGCAATAATCAAATGTAAACATTCTGTAAGTTAGGGATGTTATACCTTGTGACTTCGATACACATAACTTATGTGAAGCACTGTGGTTCAAGTTGGATTTCATACGATAAAATGTTTCATCGCGGAGAATGCCAAGATTATTCAGCACTACTAAACACAACCATACATCTTTGGTGGTTTTGTATCTGTGTTCTTTTGCAGATAGTTAGTGTTCGAATAATACTCAGGTTTTGTATATTAGCCTATAGTTTTAGCCATAACATGGATGATTATAATACAAGGTGTGACTAAAAACTAACTTTTTATGTTATTAATAAACTTACAACGTTTGAATTGTCATAACAGACAGTACCCTTTGACTAAGTATTTACCTTTCATATAGGTTAATTTAGGCCAATGCTATTGTTGTTTTCCAACCGTCAAGTTGGTCAATCTTCATAAATATATTTTAATTTAGCTTTGCTGTAAATTCATTCTAACGATAAGTAAGTTAGGTCTTGGTAGTCTATACAGGGGAATGTTATGATAGGTCTAACTTATATTTACATTTGTGAGTTACTAAATGTCACCAATGTCCACTTGCTTTTTGTGGTAAACTTAAGTTTGCCGAGGCTAATTGTACTTGGAATGGCTAAACATACTGAAATCAACCTACCACAACACATTGTCTTATAAACATTACCCAACCCAAGGTAGTTAACGTACTAAGTTAATAAGCAACCATGTAAATCTCACCAATCAATCATGTCTGCAGGTAAACATACTTACTGATTTCAAATAAATAAACTAACAGATAAGTTAAGTGTCTAAAATGTACATAAGGTAAAAAAAAAAACTTAAACTCAAATACAGACCTCACAATAAACAACGGCAGTAGAACTTTTGGTGTCAATACATTTTGTATCGCCATATTACAATATCGCTATCAACAGATTATTTGCTTACTTAGTTAGGCCCTAATGTGGAAATATTAAGGTTAGTCAAGCTGTTAATATTACCTGTCACGTAATATCCACAAGCAGAAAGGGGAGAGAATTATGTTTACCGGTACCTACCTAAGTTATGTAGTTTGGGGGAAACCTTATAATTTCATATATAAAGTTATCTTATTGGATTGAAGCGAAGCGAAAATCCTTATACCTCAGTCTAAAAATCTAATTACTGATAAGCTCTCCATTTCCACCGGTGGATGGATTGTCATTAAATTTTTAAGGTTAACGTTTTGACGATTTACTTATTCTGATAAACTATACCGGAGATTGTCGGATTATTATTACATTGTAATAATTATTTTAACATTCTTCAGTAAGTTACCCTACCACTTTTGACCTTAGTGGCACACCGTACACAGGCTCTTTAGAACAGTCAAAATTCTTTAGTTGCTGTCATCTTGATGTTTGGCATTACTTTTTTGAGGTTACGATTACGAACTAGAAGTTTATTTTTTGATAATTTGTTCTAACATCTTGTTCGAAAATCATAAACTATAAACGTGACGTTCTTCATGCTCAATAATAATATTTTAATTTACATTGTAAGAATACCGGTAATCAAATGTAAACCTTCTGAGTTATGGATACGTTTCCATGGTAGTTTCATACATATCTGTAAATAAGACTGTGTTTTTTTTAGTTGGATTTAACACGATAAAAGTGACATCGGCGAGAATGACAACATTATTCCATTACTGGTTAAATAATCTGTGGGAATAACTTTAGAACTGAGGTTTTGGTTTAGGCCTATAGCCTACAGTTTTATTCATAAGTAACATACGTAGGCTATATAAGAAAGATGTGACTAAAAACAAACTTCTGATGCTGTCAATATACATGAAATACTGTCTGCAACGTTTTAATAATATATGAAGATTAAATGGTATTCTTTAAGACTAAGTTACCATACCTATTTAACTTTCATATAATGTAGATACGGTAGGCCAATGCTATTGTTTGTCAACCATCACATTCTAATTTTAGCCTTGCTGTAAGTATCTATATATAGGCCTTGGTTGTCTATTAGGGAGGATTTTTTAAGAGGACTAGCTTAGCCTATATTTGGGATTTACAAAATCTCACATATGTCCACTCGCTTTTTGTGAGAAGTTTGCTGAGGTAAGCTGTAGACCTACTTGGAATGGCCAAACATACTACAATGAATCCGACAGACCACACCACCTCATACACCTTACCTAACCCAAGGTATCTACTTAACGTGATAAGGACCCAGTGCCGTCCTTAGGGCGGCGCGACAGATGCAGCCGCACAAGAGCCTCGTGCCTACAAAGGCCTCGCGCCTACAAAGGCCTCGCACTTAGGGTTTTTTTTTCATGGAAGCTAGAGGCGTCATGGCCATGACTGGGATCAGAAATGTGGACTTTTGATCATTATCAATTGAGGAACTGAAGACAACGTACAAACAGTTAGTGGTATGTACATATTTTTCTAATATTGACAATGTGTTTTAATTTAACGTCAAGTTCTAAAGTACATGAATTAGCCGTGTATTTAGCCAATAGCGGGTGTATTTATCTATGCATCAAGCAAGTCTGTGTCAGGACTATATAGGGGCCATAATTTTATTTTGATATTAACGGAATGAGTTTCAGGTATTTTCCAGTTTATCCTAGCTATTTTTTTTTATCTTTTAGAACCTAGGAATTGATTTTTTGCCAAAGTCAGTGATAAGAGTGACCTTCGATGTTGAAATGGTATTTTTTTTTTACCACCCATCTTGTACAGTGTGTTAGGTTAGGTTATCTTATGTTGTTTTTAAATAACAAATCCTATCGTATCCAACGAGGTATATATCTATAGAGGTCTCGTCTGGGGTAAAAAACTGTGCTTACATGCTGACCGCCATTTTTACGCTCTATACCCTCCGATCTTCATGGCAACAAATATATTAACCAATCAAATCCCCTCTTCACAACTTATGTTAGTCTTTATTATTCTTTGGCTAGATGTTTTCCAGTGAGGTTTCACTTTTTTAACAAAAGTGACAAAGCTCTATAATTAAACCGCGTTAATCTTATCCTGACCACCACAGTGTGTTAACAGTTTTAACTGTTGCATATCCATAACCGGTTGAAATAGAAAGTATTGGACCAATAACTTATTCATAGCCTATATTATTTTTTCTGAAAGATTTTAACTGTAGCATTCACAAATAAGGTTCTGTGTTTATCAGAAACTTTTCATTCGGGTACACATTCATAAATGATGAAGCGATCATATAAAATACCCCCGTAGCAGCAAACCTGCGTACTCAGTGAATTTCCGATGCATATATATGTATCTTAATACCACATAAATCCACATACCAAGTTTCATCAATATACATTCATAAATAAACGATTTATATGACATTTTAATTATTTTACATAAGAACAACATGACGGCTTAGTATGCAGGGTTGCTGAAGCAAGGAACACAAAAAACGGGGTTTTATACAAATATCAATATAACTCGAGAAGGTAAAGCCACATACCAAATTTTATTTATTTATTTTCATAATTAAGGGAGATAACACGTTACTTATTCTCTATAAGAATAACATGGGGCTGAGTACGCAGGTTTGCTGCTACGGGAACTATCAGCTAAAAAGTGTTTTTAGTGCAAATATCAATAGACCACAGCGATATGAAGCAATATACCAAGTTTCATCAGGATAAGTTGATAAATAAGCGAGATATAAAATTTTTCTTATTCTCCATAAGAATAACATTGGACAACGTACTGTGTTTAGCACTTTCAATATCTCTGTAACCATTTGACATAGAGAAATTATCAAAACACCAAATTGTGCGTCTTTTTAAGCTGATTCTAAAAAAAACTAAAATTTGACGTTTTTCAAAATGATATATAAAAAACGCAAAAACCCCATTTTTGGGGTACAAAACCCCCCCAAAATACCCCTTCGGATAGGTCGATCTGTCTGGTTTTCGAACTTTAAGTCATAAATGCTGCTTTTCACGATTATACCAAATTTCATCAAAATCGGATAATTAATACCAGAGTTATCGTGCTCACGGACACATATATATATATATTACGAACGAATGGTGTTTTTGGGGTCTGGGGACCTCAAAACGAAAAAGTTATCATGGTCCCGGGCCTAGATCTTACCATGCCGACTACGGTAATACCTTCTTCTCTATAGGGGAAATTCGCTAAAACAAAATGAAATTGTTCGATACGGTATAGCTATTATTTAGGTTATTCGGTTATGTTCGGTCTCAAAGATGTGGAAGATATTGTCTGGAAATTTTTCCAGGTAAGAAACGTTGATTCCAATAATACTTAAACATGTATTCTCGGGAGCAACCTTTTAACGGATCTATGGAAATCGTATGTTCTTTTTACATGCTGCTGTAATACCAGAAAGTTATTTCCTAGAAACATTTTAAATTTGTTTGTTTTTTACTTTTATGTTTTGTAAATCAATTATTTTGTTTATGCAGGTAAGGTTTATTTCATTTTTATTTTAAGTTTATTTGATAAAAAAAACTAAAAAACAAATATTACGTAATAACTAACATACAGATGATAAAATATTTTACAGTCGATCTAATCAATATATCGGTAAATTTATTCGGCTTTTTGTATTGTTCCGTTTATGAAAGTGTACCCTTCCGTTCTCATGGAATTTCAAAGTTCACACCACCCTGCATTAGTCAAGAGAATCCTCTCTCCAATCTGGTGTGTTTATTCGTGACGGGTAATTTTGGCTATTTAACAAACGTTAATAGGCTATACTTATTCTTAACAATCTAATGAAAGAAAATATTCGGATCCTTTCCTTTAACCCTTTCATTAATACTACATAAAGCCACTTACCAAGTTTCATGAAAATATATTCACAAATAAGCGATATTACAATTTTTATTATTCTCCATAAGAATAACATTGGGGCTGAGTACGCGGGTTTGCTGCAACAAGGAAAACAAAAAATGGATTTTTATGCTAATATCAATATAACTCAACTAGGTGAAGTCATATACCAGATTTGATTAATTTATGTTCATAATTAAGAGAGACATGGCATTTAATTATTATCCATAAGAATAACATGGGGCTGATTACGCAGGTTTGCTGCTACGGGTGCCTTTGGCAAACAACATTTTTTTGAGCAAATATCAATATACCACAACCAGATGAAGCCATATACCAAGTTTCGTCAGTATACGTTCATAAATAAGCGAGATATACAATTTTTCTTATTCTCCATAAGAATAACATTGGACAACGTACTGTGTTTAGCACTTTCAATATCTCTGTAACCATTTGACATAGAGAAATTATCAAAACACCAAATTGTGCGTCTTTTTAAGCTGATTCTAAAAAAAACTAAAATTTGACGTTTTTCAAAATGATATATAAAAAACGCAAAAACCCCATTTTTGGGGTACAAAACCCCCCCAAAATACCCCTTCGGATAGGTCGATCTGTCTGGTTTTCGAACTTTAAGTCATAAATGCTGCTTTTCACGATTATACCAAATTTCATCAAAATCGGATAATTAATACCAGAGTTATCGTGCTCACGGACACATATATATATATATTACGAACGAATGGTGTTTTTGGGGTCTGGGGACCTCAAAACGAAAAAGTTATCATGGTCCCGGGCCTAGATCTTACCATGCCGACTACGGTAATACCTTCTTCTCTATAGGGGAAATTCGCTAAAACAAAATGAAATTGTTCGATACGGTATAGCTATTATTTAGGTTATTCGGTTATGTTCGGTCTCAAAGATGTGGAAGATATTGTCTGGAAATTTTTCCAGGTAAGAAACGTTGATTCCAATAATACTTAAACATGTATTCTCGGGAGCAACCTTTTAACGGATCTATGGAAATCGTATGTTCTTTTTACATGCTGCTGTAATACCAGAAAGTTATTTCCTAGAAACATTTTAAATTTGTTTGTTTTTTACTTTTATGTTTTGTAAATCAATTATTTTGTTTATGCAGGTAAGGTTTATTTCATTTTTATTTTAAGTTTATTTGATAAAAAAAACTAAAAAACAAATATTACGTAATAACTAACATACAGATGATAAAATATTTTACAGTCGATCTAATCAATATATCGGTAAATTTATTCGGCTTTTTGTATTGTTCCGTTTATGAAAGTGTACCCTTCCGTTCTCATGGAATTTCAAAGTTCACACCACCCTGCATTAGTCAAGAGAATCCTCTCTCCAATCTGGTGTGTTTATTCGTGACGGGTAATTTTGGCTATTTAACAAACGTTAATAGGCTATACTTATTCTTAACAATCTAATGAAAGAAAATATTCGGATCCTTTCCTTTAACCCTTTCATTAATACTACATAAAGCCACTTACCAAGTTTCATGAAAATATATTCACAAATAAGCGATATTACAATTTTTATTATTCTCCATAAGAATAACATTGGGGCTGAGTACGCGGGTTTGCTGCAACAAGGAAAACAAAAAATGGATTTTTATGCTAATATCAATATAACTCAACTAGGTGAAGTCATATACCAGATTTGATTAATTTATGTTCATAATTAAGAGAGACATGGCATTTAATTATTATCCATAAGAATAACATGGGGCTGATTACGCAGGTTTGCTGCTACGGGTGCCTTTGGCAAACAACATTTTTTTGAGCAAATATCAATATACCACAACCAGATGAAGCCATATACCAAGTTTCGTCAGTATACGTTCATAAATAAGCGAGATATACAATTTTTTTTCCTCCATAAGAATAACATTAGACAACGTACTGTGTTTAGCACTTTCAATATCTCGGTAACCAATTGACGTAGAGAAATGATGAAAATACCAAATTGTGTGTTTTTTAAGCTGAATCCAATGATAAAAACTAAAATTTTTTTTTCAAAAATTACATGTACAAAATTCAAAAAAACCATTTTTGGGGTACAAAACCCCCCAAAAATACCCCTTCGGATAGAGCGATCTGGCTGGTTTTTGAACTTAGTCATAAATGTTGCTTTACACGTTTATACCAAATTTCATCAAAATCGGATCATTTTTACGAGAGTTATCGTGCTCACGGACACATATATACATATATATATATATATACCTCAAAATGAAAAGTTATCATGGTCCCGGGCCTAGGTCTTACTATGCCGACTACGGTAATAGCTTCTTTCCTATAGGGGAAATTCGCTAAAAAAGAGTTTGAGTTGCCATTCAAGTACTCTTTTTATTTCCAAAATGAGAGTTTCCATTCAAGTAGCTTTTTATTTCTATAATCAACATATGTATATGCCTTTCAAGTATGTTTACAGCTGCTTGGTGTAACTAACTGAACTTAGATAAAATCAATACAAACTTTGAAGGCCTGTGGGCCAGAGCTCTTAGGTCAGATTAAAAATTGTCTTATATAAGAACCTTGTCCTGACATAAACGAACTCAACAAGAAATAATTATTCAATTTGGTCCACTAATTCTCAAGTAATGGCGTGACCAAGGGAAATAGGGATCCATTTCAGCGAATTTCCCATATAGGGATGAAGCTATTACCGTAGTCGGCATGGCAAGACCTAGGCCCATGACCATGATAACTTTTCATTTTGAGGTCCCCAGATGCCAAAAACACCATTCTTTCAAAAACTGTATATAGGCCTATATATATGTGTGTGTGTGTGTCCGTGAGCACGATAACTGTCGTAAAATTAATCCAATTTTGACAAAATTTGGTATAAACGTGTAAAGCAGCATTTATGACTTTAAGTTCGAAGACCAGACGGATCGACCTATCCAAAGAGGTATTTTGGGGGGGGTTTGTATCCCAAAAGTGGGTTTTTTGAGCTTTTTACATATAATTGTTGAAAAAGTCAAATTTTAGTTTTTTTCCATTGGTATCAGCTTAGAAAGACGCACAATTTAGTGTTTTGATCATTGCTCTACGCCAAATGGTTACAGAGATATCGAAAGTGCTAAACCTAGTATGTTGTCCAATGTTATTCTTACGGAGAATAAGATAAATTGTATATCTCGCTTATTTATATACTTTTGCTGATGAAACTTGGTATATTACTTCATATCGTTGTGGTCTATTGATATTTGCACTAAAAAACATTTTTCGGCCGATAGTTCCTGTAGCAGCAAACCTGTGTACTCAGTCCCATGTTATTCTTATGGAGAATAAGTAACATGTTATCTCCCTTAATTATGAACATAAATTATTCACATTTGGTATGTGGCTTTACCTACTTGAGTTATATTGATATTTGTGTAAAACCCCATTTTTGGAGTTCCTTGCTTCAGCAAACCTGCACACTCAGCCGTCATGTTATTCTTATGGAGAATAATTAAAATGTCATAAATCGTTTATTTATGAATGTATATTGATGAAACTTGATATGTGGCATTAAGATACATATATATGCATATTTATGCATTGGAAATTTGCTGAGTACGCAGGTTTAATGCTACGGGGGTATTTATATACTAAGATGTATACAAAATCTTGGACCTTGACACAATGACTCGTGGATTCTAAGAAGTGGGTCAAAGAGTTTTAATTTCTTCCTAGATTATATTTAACATAAGGTACTACTTTTCTTTTCTTTTTAAAATGAGGCAATTTATTCTTCTTAAAAACAAATTGAATGATTTAAGCCTTATTGTTTTTTAAGTTCTGCATTTATAGGTTGCCTATGTATTTGAACAACCGTATAAAGTTACAATAACAATGGGAGGCCTGGGGGGCACAGCCCCCCTCCCCCCAGTAAGTTTTATGTGTTACATTAAAACCTCTGGATTAAAGTTTAAGATATTTAGGCATTCAAAACCAATTGACTGATTTTAAAACGTATTGTTCATCAAGTTTTGTATTTATACTTATAGATTTTTACAGCAATATTAAGCTACAATAAAATAAATATCCTGATGGGTCCTCCAGTGGAACCAAAGTGTAAATAACTACTTTTAAACCACGTGCTCTCACTGATTGGGGACCTTTATTGCCGCCAACATATTACATTTTATCAAAATCTTCAGCTAATATTATTATGAGGGCCTAGATGATACAGCCCTCAGTGAGACTGAGGGGTGAGTAACTACTTCATATGAGTAGTGTGGGTTTGCGGGTTTTGCGCCGGAAGTGACGTCATCCGGTCACGTGACCGGAAGTGCTGAGTCATGAAAGATGTTATCTGGGGCTGAGCCAGTGACGTAGGCGGTTTTGTGACGAAATGAGTTAAAGTTCAAAGTTCAAGGTCACGGGGAGGTAATTTTAAAAAAAGTACTACCTCGCACGCGTAAAATCCGATTGTGATTCGATAGTTTTACTTCGATAAAATATCGAATGAAAATTATCGAATGAAGCAATCGAATGATACGAGTGCGAGGTAGTACTAATACAAATATTACTTTATTTTATTTACAATAATTCATATTACAAATATTACTTTATTTACAATAATTCATGTTTACAATAGTTCCCCGTTGTTGGTTGTCATCGATGTTGTTGATCCGGACGAGTTGCGGCCTCGCCAGATGAATAGAGTCATAATGAATACACCTAATTTTGATGGACATTTCAACAGAGAGCTCGATGTACACCGGTCGAGAGCCGGAGGTGTACTGACTACTCGCTAGCTAGCGTTTTGGTATCAAACAAAATGGTGGGGGTAAAAGTGTGGTGGGGCGGAGCAGATGGCGGACGGCAGATGGCAGGCGACAGATGGTAGGCGGTAGGTGGCAAGTGCGCGGCAGATGGTTGCTACTACATCCACCATCATTAGTCAAACCCTATTAGGGATGACATTATTGCTTCTGCATCAGTAGATATTGTGCTAGAAACTTCATGTACTTGTATTTCATCATTTGTATTGTCAGCTTGCTCAATATTAAAAGAAGAACATGTGGAAGAAACAGTAGTGCCTTGTATTTGCGAATCCATGTGAACTATGCAAGAGCCGCAGGTATACTGAAGTGATACAAGCATGTAGGATAGACACTCGCCTTTACCCCCCACCACACCAGTTTCCCCCACCAAGTTTTCACATCGCACAATAACTACGGGACATGCATTAGTTAGGGTCTAGCTCTGACTCTGTGAGGATCGGAGCTCCGTAACTGAAAACATTAACAATTCTTGCTCGACACTGTTTTTACGCAATCATAACAGTCACTGTGATCTAATTTATTGCATGTACTCATATGATGCATCTTGCGTAGCAGACAACTTGCTAAGAATGTTTCAGCCTGGAGTATTCTACGGCGAAATCGCTCACAATCCACTAACAGCGTAGACCTTCTATCTTCACAGTCGGAGAAGTAGAAGGTGGTGGCAGGCGGACTGTTGAAGGACACCTTCGTCATATTTCTGTAAAACTGTGACATCTTTAGAATAACACAAACTCTATAGGTAGATGTTAATCCTGCAAGAGCTAAAAGTATAATGATATAGCGCTAGCGTGTATGATACCCACCCGACCTACCCGCACAACAACGTTACCTCGTTATACTTTAAACTATAAATAACTTGTCGTAGTTTAATCCATAAACAAAGTATTTATTAATGTCAGGCCTTGAAAGTGTTGTTTTCGCGCTGTTTCTTCCCTAATCTCAGTCGGATCTGAATTATATTCGCACCATCTTGTTCGTCTGATTAACCCGCGTAATTTGAGTACCCACTCGCTATACTTTAACCCAATAATAAAGAAGTTATTAGTATGTAACCTTGAAAACATTGGTTTTTTCGCTATTTCTGCTATACCGTTGGTCGGATCTGAATTCTGTTTGCACCATCTTGTTCGTCTGATCAATTCGCGTAATTTGAGTACCCACATGACATACTTTGGACAAACTTTGTAGTTTTTTCGATTCTGCTACTATACCCTTGGCCGGATCAAAATTCTGTTTGCACCATCTTGTTCGTCTGATCAATTCGCGTAATTTGAGTACCCACATGACATACTTTGGACAAACTTTGTAGTTTTTTCGCTTCTGCTACTATACCCTTGGCCGGATCAAAATTCTGTTTGCACCTCCTTGTTCGTCTGATCAATTCGCGTAATTTGAGTACCCACATGACATACTTTGAAAAACTTTGTACCCCCCCCCCCAACATGGGTCATGTTCAAGGTCAAGGTCAAGTTCAAGGACTTTGGGACTTAGAAAATTTCACAAAGTGGGCTGCACAAACAAACTCTCCTGCCTATGTACAGGCCAAGTCCCTAACTTGAAATGCTTAGGGTGGTCCTGAAAAGGACCGTTTGCGTGCTGAAAGTTGGTCGGGATAAGGATCAGTTCAAACTTTATTCTTCAAAACCCACTTTACCCTCCCATCTTTTCTGGTTAAGAATAACTCCTGTGTATCAGGTATCAGAGGAGGTGGCGGTGGGAGAGACTGCGGCAGACGCACCTCGATGTAGTGGATGGTGTGTTGAAACAGGAACACGTGGTCCCCGTTGGTTGCCACATATTTATACTCCGTCATCCGCTTCAGATTTCGAAACTCGACCTTGGAGACTTCAAACGGCGTCACCAAGTCGTTCAGCCCCATCACCCTTGTCCGTTGCATCACCTCATCGACAGTCGGTGTTGGAGACGAAGGTTGAGCCGCCGATGTAGAAGGCCGAGGCTGAGCCGATGTAGAAGGTCGAGGCTGAGTCGAGGGTCGTTGTTCAAAATACAGCGGATGACCATGGAGATTCCGTTTGAGAGACTTCAAAGTTGAAGGTCTCTTAAACCCGCTCCTTCTTTCCGTCGACCTCTTCAAAGATTCCTTTAAGCGCTGGAGTTTTTCAGGAGTCAGAGGAGAAGACATGGTGTAAATAGGATGGAAAAGAAAATGGATAAGATAGAGTTGGATAGAGCACGTGTGTACTGGTTGCAATCCAAAGCCGGAATGAGGCGGCTGGCAGAGTGAAGCAGGTCGTAAAGTAAAACCTTGCCCTATCCATATATGGGTAGAAAGCTGAGGACTGGTTTAGAACCGGCCCCCCCCCCCCCCCGCGACGGACCCCCCCCCCCCCCCCGGACGGAACCCCCCCCCCCGCGACGGACCCCCCCCCCCGCGACGGACCCCCCCCCACGGAACCCCCCCCCCCCCTGACGGACCCCCCCCCCCCCTTTTGGGTCATGTTCAAGGTCAAGGTCAAGGTCGAGGGAAAAATGTTCTTGGAAGTGCGGGATAAAATCCCGCAACGAAGCAGGGTTATCCCTTATCCCGCTTTCCCCTTAATATCCCGATTTCCCATTCTCCGTCTATATAACCCGAGATTTCGAGCGTCTCTTCGCAGTAGCCTGCCGCCCGTTGCGATGAACGTCCCACTGGGTTGCAGTGCCTGCTGCAGCGTAGGTCTGTTAAGTGTGCGTTGGGCCCGACGCGCAATTAAGAGATCCGCGCCCTTGCATGTTTAGTTAGTTTGTTTAAGCATGTTAGATAACGCTTGTAGTTTGCTGCTAGTTAAATATATTTAAGGGGATCTTGGTCAGGGGATTATTGTACTTCGGTTCGTAGTATTCTGAAGCCTACACAGTGATGAACGTCCTTGCGGTTTCAGAGTGCACGACTGTTGTAAACTGACCATATTTTGATGCTTTATAATAACATTGTAGATGGAATGTGTTTCCTTAACATTTAATGTTTTGTAGTTTGCTTAACACTTAATGCTTTTATCTTCAACGTGTCCTTGACCTAGATTAGGACTTAGAAAATATTCAAGAAACATTCAATGTACACAACCACGTTTTAGCACAAAATTTATGGAAGGGGAAATTTAATATATACTGCAACAGCGTGGTAAAAATCATCATATCGCTATGGAAGCTGTAGGTGTAAACACTTGGCTTGTTCCTTCCGAGCTTGCTATTTCAGAAGCCTTTCTGTCCATCCTTACTTATGAGTTTCGAGGCATTAAATTAAAAGTAAAAATAGAGCTGAGACCGTTGCATAGAAATGATATGCATTGTATTTTGGTGGAATGGGAATCGCCCTCCGGCATTAATCTTTTCCATTTTATCAAAAGATCGTGCAAGGAGTTTTGCGTAAAACGGATAACAGTCTCCCTTGTTTAAACGTAGTACAGATTTCTTCCAAAGTAAAATAGCAAAGGTAACACCTTTGCTATTTTACAAAATATTTTAACGTGTCCTTGACCCAGTTACCGGACTTGGAGTAATTCAAAGTGTGCTATACAGCGTTAGAACAAACTACTGTCGAAGCCCCCCCCCCCCCGATATATTCCTATAAAAGCGGGAGCAGCCCGCAGAGGGTTCGCAGTCGCAGGCCGACAGCCTAGCTAGCTGTTTGCCCGCGCTGTCCGCAATAGTATCTCTAGTATAGAGTTGGTACCACTATATATTAGAGATGCTACCTTAGCTTAAGGCATGTCTGTGTATTATTAAGCATGTTAGAATAACGCTTGTAGTTTGCTGCTAGTAAATGTAGTTAGTTTAACTGTAGTTAGTTTGGTGTTGGTTTTAAAGTGTTTTTGAAGTGTTTTTTATTTACTAATGAAATATGTACTTTTCTTTCACGCTCCCATTCAAAAAGGTATGGCACGAAAACCGACCTTATGTCTTTAAATATCTCAGGGGGGATTATGTTTCTCAAATAAACACCTTTCCTAACCCCTTACAAAAAGGTATGGCACGAAAACCGACCTTAAGTCATTACGGCGCGCAAACCGGATGACTTTACCTATCTTAACCCTTACTCACGAGAAACAGATTCAGTCAGTTTGCTTATTTTTGGTTAAATTTAAGGGGACCTTGGTCAGGTAATTATTGTACTTCGGTTCGTAAAACTCTGACGCCTACACAGTGATGAACGTCCTTGCGGTTTCAGAGTGCGCGACTGTTGTTAACTGACCATTTTGCTTATCTTGGAGGATACATCATCGGGGAAATAAACTTAAGGGGACCTTGGTCAGGTATTATTGTACTTCGGTTCGTAGTATTCTGACGCCTACACAGTGATGAACGTCCTTGCGGTTTCAGAGTGCGCGACTGTTGTTAACTGACTATATCGTTTGTGTGTTGGGTGAATAATTTTTTCGGGGGAGAGGTTAGTGTTCCGTTATCAGGTTTATTTGCCTATAATTGCGAGCTTTAAGCTAGTCCTCTTCTCCTAATACAGAGCGGGGAATAGAGCAGTTTGTGGTCCAAGTGAGAATCACTTACTGCTCTATTCCCCGTTTTGGCAACATGTTCAGATGACCTTGACCCACTTCGGGACTTAGAAAATTTTCGTTTAGTAAAACATTACAACAATATTCCTTCCCTAACCTCTAAAGCCCCCCCCCCTCTACAACTGGGTATAAAAGGAGGGTTTTCACCAGTGGTAAAATCATTCTGCTGCTTACACATCACGAGTACAGTTCAGTTCCCGAGATGTCTGACCGTAGGAAGCAACTTTTGCCGAGGAAGGTTGAGCACTCTTCACCTGCTCCGTCATCTGCTCCGCCAGCTCCTTCCATCCTTCGGCAGGCGTTAATATTATCATGCATTGTTCCTGAGGAGCCTGCACCACGACCGCAACCACTTCAAGAAAACCTCGTTGCTCCCCCGTCCGCTTCTTCATCTTCTTCATCTTCTTCATCGTCTTCGTCGTCTTCATCTTCTTCGGCTACTTCTCGCTCACCTTCTCCATCACCGAGGAAGGATGAGCAAACAACTGCACCATCTTTGGCTTCACCAGCTCCTTCGCTTCTTCAGCAGGCGCTGGCAAGCATTCTTCCACCTTCTACACCAGGCTCTTCAACACCATCTGCAAGTCTACATTCTTCTTCTCCTACCAAACCTTCTACACCTTCTGTAAGTGTCCTTTCCCGTCCTTCAGTGATCTGTATTAACAACGAATCTCCTTCAGAGAAATTTCAACAATTAAAAACCTTGAGAAGGCAGTCTATACTTCCTGCACCAAGATGCAGCTACAGTTTTAAAAAAGGTGCAAGGAAAGGGGAACGTTGTGCTAAGTCTTGTGTTTTAAATGAAGAAGTATGCAGATCACATTTAAAACAAAATCACAAGGGCACCGTTTCTCTTTCTACACCCCATCCAGCAGTGAGACCAACCAAAATTCGAATTAATAGGCTTTGTAGAAATAAACGATACTTTTTTGTTAAATCAAAGGGCTTTGCAAAGGTGGTGGTTCAATGTGAAGGTAAATTGTACTATGTAGAGTTGCCTAGAGGCATGGACCTCCACGTCAAAGAACTTACCAAACAGAACTATTTAATTCGAAATGATACAGGTTTCAGTGTGTGGAAAACATTTAAAATAAAAAAAGATTAAAAAGTGTATTCCAAATTAAAAATAGTCTTTTCCAAATTAAAAAAAAAAGTGTGGACAACCTATTTACAATTTGTAGCATATGCTGCAGAGTGTAAATAGGTTGTCCACACCTTTTTTTTACAATGCTACAACGACCTTGACCTAAATAACGGACTTAGATATATTGTACTAAGTCAAAGATAAAACTTAAATGGAAAAAGGAGAAATATTATATTAAAGACATTATTCAACAGTAAAGAGGGGAGGGGGTAAGCGGGTATTTAAGCGAGAGATTCGGAATATAATTATTGGTTGTATCGTCATGAGCGTCAACAGCAACACATGGGGAAAGGAAATTAGCGAAGAGGAGTTGTACGCGATTGTTGAGGCTGCTGAAATGACTGAGGTTTATAAAATTAATAAGGTTGCAGAAAATGGTGCTCAGTCTCAACCGCAACAAACTACATCACCGATGCAGTCAACAACGCAACAACCAAGACCCTATCATGTTATCCTGGAGGAGTACAATGAGGCGATGAGGTACGCCTTTACTAAGTGGTGTGGTCAACCGCGTTCTCCTGAACAATGGGAGGAGCATGATGCAGACTTTCGCCTGGTTGCAGACTTAGAACTTGAGCTTCAAAGAACAAAGGCTGCTCAATAGTGAGAAGAGTTATTGTTTACTTTAAAATACAGAGCGGGGAATAGATCAGTTTGCGGTCCAAGTGAGAACCACTTACTGCTCTATTCCCCGTTCTGGCAACTGGTGTAAATGACCTTGGGACTTAGAAAATATTCGTTTGATAAAAAATAATGAAAGATCTTCTTATTTCTCACAACAATATCTTTTCCTAACCCCCACCACTACCTAAACTAAGTATAAAGGAGGTTCTACATCGCTGGTAAAAATTAGTACTCTGCTGAAAATGAATGCATCCACTACTTCTATCTCTGCAGCAACTATAATAGTTAGCAGACGGGTCGAAAACATTGATCAGGTGCTTGCTGTAAGGAGATTACTGCTACGGTATCTTGATATAGAGGTTAGTTGTCAATTGTACATGTGGAGACCAACAGGTGAAGTTTATAGTAGTGAAAATGAAGCATTTGAAACAAACTACAGTAGAAAGTTATATAAAATCTTTGGTAATATGGTAAGGTTAGTCGATAAAGGATGGAACATTAATATAACATTTTATATTGTTCCAAACCTGTAATTAAAGCAAAAAAAAAAAAACAAAAAAAAAAAAAAAAAACGATGGGTATATAAGCCCGATGTTACAGAGACAATTATCACTTTGGTTCTGAATTGCGTCAAGAGAGCACCTACCATGGTATACCTCCACTATATTGACTCTACTGCTAAAGCGGATACTTTTATCCAGCGTGTTTACCAACTGTTAACGGAGTACCAACATGTTCAGGTCAAAGGATTGGGTATTCGTGGAACAGAAGAAGTAAAAATAGATGTAAAACCAATCCCTTTGAGGAAAAAAATTGTCCAATTATTACAAGAAGGCTACACACTGTGCCTTTATTACACAACCTCATAAACTAAATAAAACGCCAAAGGGGGGGGGGGAATACAGAACGGGGAATAGATCAGTTTGAGGTTTGAATAAGAATCTCTTACTGCTCTATTCCCCGTTCTGGTAATAGGATAAGGTGACCTTGACCCACTTACAGGACTTAATCATTTGTGTTACAATAATACCTCTTCCCTATCACTTTTCCCTACCACTTGCACTTTCAACACTTACCCCCACCACCACCGAAATCATGTATAAAAGGTGGTTTCGTATTAGTGGTAAATCAGTCTGCTACTTGGAATCATGTCGCCCAGAGATAACATTTTCCCTTCTAAGAAGACTATACTAGAATTGATTGAAAATATTCCATTAAATTTAAACGAAGATGAAGACGATGATGATTCAGAGATGGAAGGTGAACTATTTAGTGATCTTGAACTATTTAGTGGCTTTGAACTACTGAGTGAGTTTGCTAGCAGTGAACCATATCTTGGAGAGCTGGAGCTGTTGGAGCTGTTGACTGACGACGAAGATGTCGATAATAATGAACCGGAATTTCATCATCAGTTGCTTTGCTTGGAGGAAATGGACCTTGTTGATAGTGAAACCCCTCCAAGCAGTATTAATATCGATGATGTAGTTCTAGATCCAGTCACAGGGAACTTTTGTGTTCGTCGTCGCTTATTTAGTGATATGAGCTCATCATCATCATTATCATCGGAAGAATCTGAATAAGTTTTTGTTGTCTTCAAATAGTTTACTTTAAATACAAAGCGGGGAATAGATCAGTTTGTGGTTATAGTGAGAATCACTTACTGCTCTATTCCCCGTTTTGGTAATATCGTTGTATGACCTTGACCCATTTACATGATTAAAAAAGTGGGGTAACTTATACATTTAATGGTGGGGGAACGTCTATTTAAAGACGATGCAACAGTGTATATTTATCATATAGACATGATGAACCCACCAGGAAACTCCGTTTGCTACAGCTTTCCCCTCATCGATATCGATGATGTGATAAAACTTACATCAATAACAAAACGGTTCGAACTCGAAAGGCGACTCATAAAAGTCGACGTAATTCCACAAGATCTTCGTTCGGCAATGTTGACTATTGAATATGTTAAAGATGAATCTACAACTGAAGATCCCTATTGTTTTATGAAATTTTTAGTTGATCAAGATGCAATGTGTACAATCCAACTTCACATCCGAGTTTAAAATTTATCAAATGTTTCTGTTGGAGAAAATTGTCTTAGTTAAATACAGAGCGGGGAATAGATCAGTTTATGGTTTAATATAAAATCATTTACTGCTCTATTCCCCGTTTTGGTAAATTTGTTCAATGACCTTGACCTAAATACAGAAATTTGTAGCCTCCAGCTACAATAGTAAATATAAAATGCAAAAAAAAAAAAAAAAAAAAAAAAAAAAAAAAAAAAAATAGTAAACTTAACGTAATACGTACCCCCATTACTTTTGCTAGGGTATAAATAGAGGGGTATTTGCAGTGTTGTTCATTATTGCCTTGACCCTTGTGGAGATCGCACCTACATTATGCATCGCTGCGATATTTGCAAGTCTTCATTTAAGGATGAATTTATTTTAATGATACATAAAGAACTGAAACATAACAAAAACCAAAATGAAGAATATGAAGAAGAAGAATTGAAAGAAATAGATCAAATGTTAGCTCAACACCAAAATTCCAGACCTAGTGTTATTCAATATGCACCATCAACATCGCCTTCTACCTCTGCTATGTCTACACTTCACCGTCCTTCAACATCATCATCATCTGCATCGACTTCTACGCCTGTTCTGTCTACACTTCATCATCCTTCAACATCATCAGCTGCATCGACTTCTACGCATGCTCTGTCTACACTTCACCGTCCTTCAGCATCAACAGCAGTAAATGTAAAACTACATGCCCGAGCACTTCCGGGTAATGTAGTAACCCACTTCAAAATTGACAATGCAAAATTACAACTCGAAGAGTTTTTAAATAACGCAAAAGGATTGGTAAGCAACACTTTGCAAAATGAATTAAAAATATTAAATTTTATTAAATTTGGACTATTAATGGATGCTTTATTTACAAACATTCAAAATGAAACTTCACCGAGAGGGTTTTTAACAAAAAACCGAACTATTATGTTTTCGTCAGATATTGATTCAATCGTATCTGAATGTTTTGAAGAGCTAATGACTAAAATACAAGAACATGAAGGAAGAGGCTCTGGATGGAATTTGTTAAGCATCACAGGGCTAGACTTAAGAGTACACAAACACGGCTATGGAATTCGAGGAAGTAGCTACATTCCTCTACCAACAAAGATTAGAAATACCTTATCCTGCGTCAACGTACAAAATCAAGATACTGAGTGTTTTAAATATGCTATGTTGGCCAAATATGTAACAATTCATCCGGAAAGACCAAGTCACTATTATGAAGAAGTACAACATAGATATAATTTCCAAGGGATGACTTACCCTGTTGCTATAACAGACGTTTCAAAATTTGAAAAACAAAATCCTTCAGCTTCTGTCAACCTCTTCGGATTGGATTCGACAAACAATTTGTACCCCTTGCGTATAACACCAAATGAGCGCAGAGATCATACCGATTTGTTATTAATTACTAAAGGTGATATTTCACACTTTGTGTATATCAAAAAATTTGAAAGTCTTGTTTCTAATCAATTATCTAAGCATAAAAGAAAGATGACAATTTGCAAAAGATGTTTTTGTCACGTGAACAAAGAACTAAGAAGGGGAGGGTCTGATTGGTTAGTAGAACACCAGCGGTTATGTAATGGAAACTATGAAGTAAGAATTAAATTGCCGCATCCTAGCAGAGCGCAGATAAAATTTGACAAAGTAATACAACAATACCGTGTACCTGTTGTTGTTTACGCTGATTTCGAGTCTTCTTTACATCCGCTTGAACAACAAGAAGAGGACGTTACAAGAAGAAGCAAATACCAACTTCATTCACCAAACAGTTATTGCATACTAATTAAATCCACGTTGACTGAAGACCATCTTCAAAAATATGGACTATCATCTTCTCCAAAGATTTATCGCGGTGAAGAAGCAGCCAAATACTTTGTCGATGATTTGTATGACATAGCTGCAAAGGTAGAAGAACTGTATGGAACAAAGGTACCCATGTCACCTATGGAAGAAGAAGAACTTCAACATTATGATTCAACAACAACGTGTTATTTGTGTAATAACACCTTTACACTGGATAACGTTAAAGTTCGTGACCATGATCATCTTACGGGAGCGTACAGAGGTGCAGCCTGTAACGCTTGCGACTTGAACTACAAACTACCATATTTTATCCCCGTAGTTCTGCACAATCTGAGTGGTTATGATTCGCACTTCATAATCCCCGAACTAGGAAGAGATAATGGAGCAATAGACGTTTTGGCTACTACAATGGAAAAATTTATAAGCTTTTCAAAAAAGGTGGGTAAAATTAAATTAAGGTTTGTTGATTCATTTAGATTTATGCCTTCAAGCCTCATGAAATTATCTGAAAATCTAAGAAGAACAGATTTGATAGAAACAAGCAAAATTGTACCCAATAGTAAAATGGATTTGGTTCTTCGAAAAGGAGTCTTCCCCTATGATTACATCGATGGACTGCATAGATTTGATGAAACATCACTACCTTCACCAGAACACTTCAAAAACAAACTTAATGATTCGGAAATATCACTTGAGGACTATCAACACGCACGTCGAGTATGGAACGAGTTAGATATGAAGACCTTAGGAGATTACTCGGACTTTTATGTCAAACTAGATGTAACTCTTCTTTGTGATGTAATGGAAGAATTCCGAAACACCTGTTTTGCTGCATACGGTTTGGACCCTCTACATTCGTATACTTCACCAGGATTAGCTTGGCAAGCCATGTTAAAAGAAACAAAATGCAAACTCCAACTTTTAACAGACATTGACATGGTTTTAATGGTTGAAGCTGGAGTAAGAGGCGGATTGACCCAAAGTGTTACCAGACATGTCAAAGCCAACAACAAATACCTACCCGATTACGATGAAACCAAACCGTCAACCTATTTAGGATATTTTGATGCAAATAACCTGTACGGATGGGCAATGTCAAACCCACTTCCTTTTGATAACTTTAAATGGATTAATCCCGACTCTATTGGCGATATTTTACAAATTCCGAAACATGGTGACACTGGATATATTTTGGATTGCGATTTTGAATACCCAGAAAATTTACATGATCTTCATTATGACCTTCCACTTCTTGCTAAAACAGAAATTTCACCAATTGGAAAACACCCCAAATTAATGATGACATTAAATAATAAACAACGCTACGTGGCTCACTTTTGGGTGGTTCAACAAGCTATCGAATTAGGACTACGTCTAACAAAAATTAATAGAGTTTTGGAATTTTCTCAATCATGCTGGTTGAAACCCTACATTGATTCAAATACCATCAGAAGAGCAGCAGCTACATCAGACTTTCAAAAAGATTTCTTTAAATTAATGAATAATGCGATATTTGGAAAAACATTGGAAAACAAAAGAAGACACAAAAATGTTAAACTTGTTACCGACGCAAAAAAATTACAGAAACTAGTACAGCAGCCAAATTTTGGAACATCTATAATTATTAATGAAAAACTTGTAGCAGTGTCCATGAAGAAGACGAGTGTGAAGATGGATCGTCCTTTGTATATAGGCATGTCAATCTTGGACATCTCAAAAACACACATGTACGATTTTCACTACAACAAAATGGTGGCGTTCTACGGAAGAGAAAATATATCTATTACATATATGGACACTGACGCTTTCATATATCGCATAGTAACATTGGACATGTATAAAGATTTGCGTACATTTATTTACAAGAACGACTTTGATTTCTCCGATTATCCAAAAGATCATCCAAACTACGACAATGACAGACACAAAAAAGTACTAGGCAAATTCAAGGATGAGGCTAATGGTGTTCTGCTTGAAGAGATTGTTGCATTGATGTCTAAACTATATTCTTTGAAACTCTATAATGAAAAAGAAGAAGAAGAAGAAAAGAAGAATAGCTATATTAAGAAAGCTAAAGGTGTAAAGAGTTTATATTTAAAGAAGAAAGTGCATTTTGAACACTACAAGCAATGCTTATTTGAGGATAACATCATTACAGCTAAATTCAATACCATCAAAAGTTTTAACCATCAGCTGTACAGCGTGACTGAAGTTAAAAAGGCGCTATCCTGTAATGACGACAAAAGACAAACACTTCCAGACAAAATCAACACATTACCATTCGGCCACTACTCCCTCAACCCTATTGACGAGTAACCTTTTCATCGTCCTAGATCCTTTATCCTTTTCCTTTCCGTAAAAAAAGGGGGAAACACAGCAATGTTAAGCTGTGTTTCCCCTTTTTTTACACAAGTTTTAAATGACCTTGAACTATATGTATATATATATATATATATATATATATATATATAAGCAGATTTATACCAAAGAATATTTAATACCATATCAGCTGCCTTCGTGAAACCATCATGTCAGACCTGAAGGAGAAGATTATTAATGAACTACACAAACCTGCAAGAATAAAGTTTCCAAGAAGAAATACTGTTATAAAAGGGATAAATGATCTATATCAAGCGGATCTAATTGAAATGCGACCGCATAGCAGAATAAACAAAGGATTTAAATATATACTCACAATTATTAATTGTTTTACAAAAGTTGCAGACGCTTTGCCTCTAAAGGACAAGACTGGTAAAAGCGTAACAGAAGCCATGGAAATAGCCATAAAAAGAGATAAAAACAAAATTAAACATTTACAAACTGATGATGGAACAGAATACTTTAATACAAACTTTGCACAGTTAATGAATAAATATAAAATAAATCATTATTCTACAAATTCAGAGAAAAAAGCAGCTATTGTAGAAAGATTCAATAGAACCTTGAAAGGAGCACTGTATAAACAATTTTCAAAAAGAGGTTCTTACGTATGGTATGATGTTTTACCACAATTAATAAATGATTATAACAACAGGTTTCATAGAACTATTGGTATGAAACCTAACAAAGTAAATAGAAGAAATGCAAAAGATGTATTAAAACGCATAAAGAAAAATACAAAGCCTAAAGTAGAAAAAATGCAGCCAAGAAAATTTAATGTAAGTGATAAAGTACGGATTAGTAAATATAAGGGAGTGTTTACCAAAAAATACCTTCCTAATTGGACGAATGAAGTTTTTACAGTGTATAAAGTGCAACCGACTGTACCTGAAACGTATATCCTAAAAGATAACAAAGGAGATTTGTTGCAAGGTGCATTTTATGGACATGAAATGTTAAAGTCAACAGTAGGTGATGTATATCTTGTTGAAAAAGTGTTACAAAGAAAAAAGGACGCAGTTAAAGTGCGGTGGTTAGGGTTTAACAAAACTGAGGATTCATGGATACCTATAAAGGACTTGGTTTAACTCATTTCATCGTTAACCTTTGAGCAGGATGGAGATTATTCACCATAAAGATCGATTCAATATTAATAACATAGATGATTTAACTGTGGATAACGTTAAAATCAACAATGGTAAACACGGTAGTTTACTTCCAAACACTGTTCGATGTATAGTAAGTGGCCCCTCAAACTGTGGAAAGACCAATGTTGTCTTTAATTTGATCACTAATCCGCAGGGATTAAGGTTTAGTAACCTATATATTTTTTCAAAGTCTCTACATCAACCAAAGTATCAATTGCTGGATAAAATCCTATCTGATGTGTCTGATGTTAATTTTTACAAATTTAACGCTAGTGATAGCATTATGCAACCAAACGAAGCGAAACCGTATTCTGTATTTATATTTGACGATGTATCTTGTGAAAATCAGGATACTATTAGAAACTACTTTGCCATGGGAAGACATAATAACATCGACAGCATATATATAGGACAAACTTATAGCAAAATCCCAAAACAACTTATCAGAGATAATGCAAATATTCTAATTGTATTCAAACAAGATGATACTAACCTAAAACATATATATAACGATCATGTGAATGCGGATATGCCATTTGAAAAGTTTAAAGAGCTTTGCGGAAAAGCATGGGCGGAAAAGTATGGATTTTTGGTTATTATGAAAGATCAAGCTATAAAAGATGGTCGTTATAGAATAGGTTTTGATAAATTCGTTTTAATACACTGATTAGCGGTATTACTGTACAAGTCGTCAAGGTGTGAAGATGGTTAACCAGGAAAAGCTATTAAAGGAAATAAAATCACTTAGTGATTCTATTAGACAAAAAAACCGAGCTTTAAAATCAGGTATAAATGAAAGAGAGCAATTTTTAGAAACAACATTCAAACCTGTTACTGAACCTTTAAAGCGATTAGCACAAAATATGGAAAGACCTTCAATTCGCTTCGAAGGAGACAAAATGCTACCAATTTCCAAATATGAAGAAGAATTTCAGAATGATGAAAGTTCTGACCAGTTACAAACATCTGAAGAAAGCGACGAGTATGAAGAAAGCGGAGATATAGGAGATTTAAGGGAAAAGAACATTGCAGGAGATACAAGTACAGAAGATACAAGTGCGGAAGATACAAGAGCAGAAGAAGAGGATATCAACCCATCCAACTTAAGCAAATTAGGCACAGATATTATGTTTAAAGGAACACTTGGAAGAAAATATACATTAAAAATGTTACATGGCACACATGCTAATCGAAATTATCATACATATGGAGCTAGAATAGAGGATAAAGGATTAATGATTGGAGATAGAAAGTTAGATATAAACGAAAATGATGATATAGTTATTGGTGATAAGAAATATAAAGGTACAACAGGTTTGTTTGAACTCATCTTTAAAAATAATCCTGGTAAATATACTAAAAAGGATTTACAATTGTTTAAAAATATACTAGAGTATACAAATGCACATAGAAAAAAATATTCCAAAGAACTACCTATTCATAGAAACAGGTCAATAAAATACACAAACATTATATCTAGTCTTTTCCCCTCGAAATCAAATAAAGCTCCAATTAAAAGAAGAGCTTTATCTTCTGCTGAATTAAATGTTTTGCATAAAAAAAGAAAAACAACTGATCCTACTACATCTGGAAGGGGATTATTAAAAAATGTGTATAAAACCAATATAATATATTACAACGATATAAATAAGTTAGTTGATCGAATGAGGTTATTACATGAAGCTATGGAAGCCGGGCACACTGGTTTAGAAAACGAATGGGTAGCTTTGGTTGATGAACTGCGAAAACGAGAAATAATTGTTCAGTAGACGTATATATATATATATATATATAGTAAGAACCTAAACGATAGCGATTCAGTTACATCATGAGTGTGGACAAGTTTGGACGGTATTCCGAGTTTGGAGTAAAATCTGGATATAGTGAAAAAAGAGCTGGGTTTCCGTTAACACCTGATGGTAATTATAATTTTGAAGGAAAAGTAATTCAAAATGTTGGTGATCCGCTTTTGTCTTCTGATGCGGTTACGGTACAATACATGGATAAAAGAACCCCGATTGTACACGAAGACCATTGGGGATTTTCCGGTAAAAGGTTAAGCAATATAAAACATCCCATTTATGATGGTGAAGCAGTAAATTTAGCGACTTTAAAATTGTTAACGATTTACAAAAAGAATGAAACTGATACAAGCTATGATGTAAAAAAATTAAAATTGTCAAATGTAGGTGATTGTGAGCAGGATGGAGACGCTGTAAATAAGAAAATATTTGATATAGTACACAAGAAATGGACTACAGAATATGAAAAACATATGGAAAGGTTTGGTGCAGCTTTATTTAATTATATCCATCGGGCTTCAGGAAGAGCTGTAGCTTCAGATGTTGACAGCCACAATTATTTAGACTGGAAAAAGATACACAATCCAGAAAAACCTAATCAATTAGATAAACCGTCTGAGCCTTCTAAAGTCAAGACATTAGGAAAGGGGGATAAAGTGAATGTGATTAATGAACCAACAGAAAACGATGAAGATTATATAAGAGAAAAAAGAATTTAAATACCCATGATAAGGGATAAAGCATCAGTTATATTCGAGAGATGATACAGAGAGGATGATGGAATCCAATATTACTGCGTGGAGTTTAATATCTCAAGAGCCGAGATTTCCCCAAGGAGTGCTGACAGATGGTTTTGTTCAACGGTTTGATAGATATATGGATTGGGAACAACTTTCCATACACTACCTCTTCACAATGACTATGTTAAGAATTTATTTTCACAGAGTTAACTGGATTCATATTTTACAAAGACAACAGTTTTCAGAAAACTTCCTTGTAGAGATGACATCAAATTTTAATAACTGTTGGGAAGTAATAAGTAAATATCAAAATCTCTCTGAAAATTACATTGACAATTTTAAAGATAAACTAGACTGGAATGTGTTATTTAATTACCAACGATTGAGTGGCAAGTTTCTAAGGGAACATGACAACTATTTAGATTTTATTCATTTTACCGAAAACAACGATACCATCACCAGCGGAGAAACATTTGAAACATCTTCAATTACACCTTATTTCTATTTTTACTACTTTTATTTATTATGTCTACATTTAATTAATTAATCCATTTCTATATAATAAATGGATTTTAAACAGTATATATAATACAAGAAGCCAAGACTAATATTACATTCATTGTAAAGCATTTATAGAGTGCACCTACTGACTGTAAGTTTGGCTATAAATAGTCATGCCGAGGGCTAAACGCATCAGTCATAATCGAGAGAGATTACAGAGAGGAAGGGGAATAGCATCAACAGCATTTTCTCTATTAAGTAAACCGGTTGGAGCTATAGTTAACAAGGCGATTGATTTATTACCTGTGGAATTACATTTACCTGGAGGATATCAATATTGTGGTCCTGGAACCAAATTAGAGAAACGGCTTGCTAGAGGAGATCCTGGAATAAATAAGCTTGATCAGGCTTGTAAACAGCACGATATAGCGTATTCCAAATTTGGTGATACAAAAAATAGATCAATAGCAGATAGAGCACTTTCTGAGAAAGCTTGGCAAAGAGTAAAATCTAGTGACGCGAGTATTGGTGAAAAAGCATCGTCTTTAGCAGTAACAGCAGCAATGAAAGCAAAAACTACGTTTGGAGGAGGAAAGAGAAGAAGGCGTGGGAAAAGACCCGCTAAGAAACAAGGAGGTAATATCAGAAGAAAACGTCGATCTACTAGTGGTAAAGGTAAAAAGAAACCAACAATATGGTCAATGATAAAAAAGGGAGGAGGACTATACCTAAGACCGTATCGTGTGTATTAAATAAGAAAGAGCAATTAATAATTAAAAACAAAGAATTAACCAATGAAGAACTGATTACATATGCTTCTTGTTTGAAAATCCCATTTTTTAGAGGAGTATTTATGAAAGATGAATTACCGGTTAAAATGTGGAAAAATGAGACTGGTATAGTAAATTTGGATAATAGTGAAGGATTAGGCACTCATTGGGTGTGTTACAAGAAACTTGGTGAAACGATTTATTATTTCGACAGTTTTGGAAACCTTCCACCACCGAAAGAACTTCAACAATACTTTCGTGCGGCAGAAAATGTTTTTTACAATTATACAAGAAAACAACCTGATGATACATCCATTTGCGGTCATTTATGTTTAGACTTTTTAGCTAAAAGTGTTAGTCAACTTTAAGATGTCTTCGTATACAGTGTCATTAACCGGTAACTCATGTACTTTGCGCAGTATTCTGTTTCCAGCGCTACGTTTGCAAAAAGGAAGACTATGGGAAGCCGCATTATTGGATTTAACAACATATAACTCTATTCCAAACGTTAGTGAAGGAATTAATAACAAAATACATTATTACAAGACAAAAGATAATAAAGGAAAATATTCAGCTTTGGAAGAATTCAGTTTACCAACAGGAGCTTATGAAATTGATAATATAAATGAAGTTATACAAAAACATATGGGAAAAGAAAATATAACGATAAAAGGCAATAACAATACAATGAAAGCCGAAATTACTTCTAAGTATTATATTGATTTTGGCCAAGAACGTTCAATTGGTAGTTTATTGGGGTTTTCTAAGGAAACAAAGGTATTAGAACCTAATACAACTCATTCTGGGAATAGAACTGTGACGATCATCAAAGTAAACAGCATAGACATTACATGTAACATTATACAAGGATCCTACAGAGATGGAGAAAATCGGCATATATTACACACATTCTACCCATCAGTCGCACCGGGTTTCAAGATAGTAGAAAAGCCTCAAAACCTTGTGTACCTACCGTTAAACACCAGTTTCATTTCAGACATCGTGCTGAACATAGTGGATCAAGACGGAAACCTTATTGACTTTCGAGGAGAAGCTATTACTGTAAGAATACATATAAAATCATCCGCTTAGATAATGGGGT
The DNA here is from genome assembly GCA_963675035.1 of Allygus modestus. NCBI lineage: Eukaryota > Metazoa > Arthropoda > Insecta > Hemiptera > Cicadellidae > Allygus > Allygus modestus. The sequence continues at coordinate 143,786,422 of OY776112.1, read as the reverse complement.
TATCATTTAAAAAGAGAGAGCCAACCAGCAAAGAGGTCAGTAGCTCATCAGCTGTAGAAGGATTAACAAGTGACAACATTCGTTTTCTAGAAGAAATTGGATTAAAGGTCATTAACAATGGATATACTGGATATAGCGCAGGGCCCAACATTCGACGAGACCTTATGGGAAAAGGAATATCACACGCACAACCCTTACGCTTCGTCCAAATTAAACAATAACGATGAAATTAGGATTCCTATACAACAACAAGACATTTATACTCTTCCATGCGAAAGTTATTTATATATTGAAGGAAAAGTAACAAAAGCTGACGGTACTGTTGGAACCACTGTTCCGTTCATAAATAATCCTATGGCATTTTTGTTTGACGAGATTAGATATGAAATTTCAGGAGTTACAGTCGATTCAACAAAAAAGGTTGGAATTTCCAGTACATTAAAAGGATTAGCGTCTTTAACACCAAATGAGAAGAATCTGTTGGCTGTTGCAGGATGGGTTGCACCAGACAAAAGTATAATTACTCCTGACGCTTCGGGAAACTTTGATTTTTACGTACCTTTAAGATTACTTTTAGGATTTGCTGAAGATTACAGAAGAATAATAATAAATGTAAAACAAGAACTAGTTTTATTAAGGTCATCAAACGATAATGATATTATTAAAGCATCTGCTGGAACAACTGAAGCCAATTTAGACTGGAAACTAACATTAGACAAGATTGTTTGGAGAGTACCACATGTGCGACTAAATGATGAACACAGGATTACATTATTAAGAAAGTTAAAATCAGATCGAGACATTGTAATACCATTCAGAAGCTGGGAGTTTCATGAATACCCCGTTTTACCTTCAACACAACGGCATACATGGACTGTAAAAACTTCTACTCATTTGGAAAAAGCGAGATATGTAATATTTGGATTACAAACAAAGAAAAAAAGTATATTAACTGAAAATGCTGGTGAATTTGACCATTGTAAATTAACAAACTGTAAAGTGTTCCTGAATTCACAATTCTTTCCCTACGACAACTTTAATATCTCTTTTGATAAAAAAAGGTACAGTGTTTTATACGATATGTACGCTAGGTTCCAAAATTCATATTACGGCAAAACAAACACACCTCTACTATCTCCCGTACAGTTTGAATCGAAAGCTCCGATTGTTGTAATTGATTGCTCCAAACAAAACGAATCTGTAAAATCGTCTAGTGTTGATATAAAAATAGAAATGGAATTTCAAGAAAACGTACCTGCAAATACATCTGCGTATTGTTTAATTTTGCACGATAAAATTGTTACATACACACCGTTGACTGGTATCGTAAAGACGGTATTGTAAAACGTTGTACCACCACCGGCACCGCCACTGTCGCTAACCTATAAATAGCGGAGCAACAATGCAGATCTTCAGTTGATCGTCTATCGTCGCATGGGCAACATCTTCTACAAAATGAGTTCTCCATCTGTTGTACAAGGTGATGCAGAGGTAGCACCGTTATTGGAACGTGATAATACTAGTGAAGAAGAAATCATCAAGGAAATAACTGCATTTTTAAAGTTTGGTAAAAGAGATAGAGAGGAGGAAAGTAATGCAGACCCATCAAAGGTAGTACCAAAGAGGAAGAAGAAAGTTGAAGAAAATATTCCTCCTCACATTTTAACTGAAGTTTTTTTGCGAATCTTTTACCCCATCTCAGCATGCATCAGTAAAAGTGTATCAGTTGGATTGATGAAGTCATTGAATTATTCCCCTACAGTAATACTACACCATGGAACAAAAAAGGTTTTATTTTCGCAAAATGCTTGGGAGTCATTTTTGAAACATGTACATTTAATAGAATGTTATTTAACTAACAGTTTGTGTGGAAGGAAAACACATATTCGACTTTTGGATTGTGACAATGAAATCGATATTGTTAAACATCGTGGACAACTACAAGTGCGAATTAGAGACTTGACTCAACATGAAAATAAGATTCTACTGTCACGTGAAGAATTCTACGTTTTAAACTACGCAACAGAACCTATTACAAGGTACATGAGACAGTTGGTATTTGCAAGCGCTATTATTAAAGAATATTTGGTCGATACTTTGGAAAAACAACCTGATAGCACCATCGTGTACGGACCTGTGGATACATCTATTTTTAATAGAATACCTCATGAAGTTTGCATGTGGAGAAAGTTAAAGGATTTTGAACCACTTGTAGAAATCGCTACAGAAGCTACAGAAGAAACAACACAGGAAGAAGAAACGGAGAAACAAGAAGAAGAAGAAAACGAAACACAAGAAGAAGAAGTTAAAAAAGACTAAAGTTTGACTTAGTAAAGAAGAACACACGTGGGGTAGGCCTATTGGGGACGGTGCCCACGTTAAATATACACCAACGCGCCTGCAACTGTACGGCCTGGTATTTAACCTACCGTGGTGTGGAAAACAGTTTAGTTGATTGCTAGGTGCCATGATGAGCGGAGGGGATGAAGAAGTGAGTGTAAAGCCTTGTGTAATAGAATTTCAAGCATTTCGAAATAATGATGATAGGTTTATTATCAAGGAATTAGTAATTTTAGACTTGCTTACATTTGTAGTTTACCCATTCACGTTTGAAGCTCCTTTTTCTTTTAACAACCTTAACGCCAAAGCAAAAAGTACAAACAAATGGATAACAAACTACTTTCATCACATACATTGGTATGAAGGATTTATAAGCTACAGTAATCTGCACAGTATTATGTTTAACTTTTGCAAACAATATTCACATATATACACAAGAGGATTAGAAAAAAGGAACTGGATACAAAAGTACACGCACGGTGATGTTTTCGATATAACCATCGGTAAGGACTTTAACATTAATCTCGGTAATATTTGTGTTGCTGCAAAAGATCCTAAACACGGACAATTAAACTGCGCATTGCACAACGCATATCGTTTGGCTGCTTACTTGGAACAAACGCAGAAATGTGGTGGGGGTAGCAAAGAACCGGAATGTGGTGGGGGTAGCGGGGCCTATAAATACGAGGAGCCAACACCGCTCCGGCACGAGTATTATTCGAGACTCCGAAGAGGCAACATCACAGAAGACACCACAACCACCACTGACGAAGATGACATCACAACAGTTTCTACAAACACTGGTTGATCAATTCAACACTCATTCAAAATCCGACCTTCTGCTAACTAAAAAGTGTTCAGAACTAAAAGAACAAAAACACTACATTATTCATAACATCAAGAAAGTGGAAACCACACATGGAGAAGCAATTCTAGTTTCATTGAGCGAAGGACCTTTCTCTCCAGGAGATGAGCCGAAGTTTCAAGTATTTCTTCCAAAACGATTTGTTCAACTGCTACAAAATGAAGATTTGCGAGATATTCAACCGGGGACGTTGTATTTGGTATCACACGGTGTAAGCGGCAACAACTCGACGGAACTCACTCTGCACATCACGCATCCTTGTACATAATGTCTCTGTTTGTATTTCTAGTTATCAATGTTAAACTTAAGTTTATTGTTGTATTGTTTAATAAAGAAAATAAAAAAAATAAAATAAAATAAAAAAAAATAAAAACAGCAACACAGCAGTATATTATTTTATATACTGCTGTGTTGCTTTTTTTAAAATTCAAATGGATGACCTTGAACTTTCATTCAGGGTTAACTTATGAAGAGGTATAAAAGAGAGGGAGCAGTGAAGTTAGTCTCAGTCTTGTCTAACACACGCTGCAGCTAACATGTCGGTGTCACCTATGAAAAATTTATTTTTCGATAACAATTTGAAGACATATTGTTGCGAGTTACAATGTTTTAAAATACCAGGCGATCAAGTTGACGGGAAAGCTTGTCGTAAGTGCAAGTGTTTCAGCTATTGCATATGTAGATGTAAAACGTATCAAATGAACCGACAAGATAAACTACAAGAATTACGCCGAAGGATTGCATTACTGTGGCGGCGAATGTAGTAGCAACCAGCTGCCACCTGCCGCCTGCCATCTGCTGTCCGCCATCTTCTCCGCCCCACCATTTTGTTTGATACCAGAACGCTAGCTAGCGAATAGTCAGTACACCTCCGGCTCTCGACTGGTGAACATCGAGTGCTCTTCACAAACGTAAAACATTGTATTAAAATGTCCATTAAAATTAGGTGTATTCATTATGACTCTATTCATCTGGCGACTTTCCAAGACCTCGAGGTTTTTAATGAAGAGTTAAGACTTCTCATTGCGTCCGGTTACGATTTATCTTTGGAACTTTACGCATCAAAAAACAACATGGACTCTGCGCAGGAATCGAAGTATATACCGTCTTTCTTCAGAAAGCGAAGTGATGGCCGCAACTCGTCCGGATCAACAACATCGATGACAACCAACAACGGGGAACTATTGTAAACATGAATTATTGTAAACATAACTTATTGTAAATAAAAATAAAGTAATATTTGTATTAGTACTACCTCGCACTCGTATCATTCGATTGCTTCATTCGATAATTTTCATTCGATATTTTATCGAATTAAAACTATCGAATCACAATCGGATTTTACGCGTGCGAGGTAGTACTTTTTTAAAATTACCTCCCCGTGACCTTGAACTTTGAACTTTAACTCATTTCGTCACAAAACCGCCTACGTCACTGGCTCAGCCCCAGATAACATCTTTCATGACTCAGCACTTCCGGTCACGTGACCGGATGACGTCACTTCCGGCGCAAAACCCGCAAACCCACACTACTCATATGCACTTTGTCTGACTGATTGACAGGTTTCAGGCCTCATTGTTTGTCATGTTCTGGATTTGTATGTCATTGTCAAGCTGCATTTATAATGGAGGGCCCATGAGGTATATTGTCAATTGAAACTATTTTTTTTTTTTTTACGCGATCACTCAATCCTTATACGCGATATAAGAGCGTACTCCTAGTTTAACTGTGGATAACGTTAAAATCAACAATGGTAAACACGGTAGTTTACTTCCAAACACTGTTCGATGTATAGTAAGTGGCCCCTCAAACTGCGGAAAGACCAATGTTGTCTTTAATTTGATCACTAATCCGCAGGGATTAAGGTTTAATAACCTATATATTTTTTCAAAGTCTCTACATCAACCAAAGTATCAATTGCTGGATAAAATCCTATCTGATGTGTCTGATGTTAATTTTTACAAATTTAACGCTAGTGATAGTATTATGCAACCAAACGAAGCGAAACCGTATTCTGTATTTATATTTGACGATGTATCTTGTGAAAATCAGGATACTATTAGAAACTACTTTGCCATGGGAAGACATAATAACATCGACAGCATATATATAGGACAAATTTATAGCAAAATCCCAAAACAACTTATCAGAGATAATGCAAATATTCTAATTGTATTCAAACAAGATGATACTAACCTAAAACATATATATAACGATCATGTGAATGCGGATATGCCATTTGAAAAGTTTAAAGAGCTTTGCGGAAAAGCATGGGCGGAAAAGTATGGATTTTTGGTTATTATGAAAGATCAAGCTATAAAAGATGGTCGTTATAGAATAGGTTTCGATAAATTCGTTTTAATACACTGATTAGCGGTATTACTGTACAAGTCGTCAAGGTGTGAAGATGGTTAACCAGGAAAAGCTATTAAAGGAAATAAAATCACTTAGTGATTCTATTAGACAAAAGAACCGAGCTTTAAAATCAGGTATAAATGAAAGAGAGCAATTTTTAGAAAAACATTCAAACCTGTTACTGAACCTTTAAAGCGATTAGCACAAAATATGGAAAGACCTTTAATTCGCTTCGAAGGAGACAAAATGCTACCAATTTCCAAATATGAAGAAGAATTTCAGAATGATGAAAGTTTTGGTCAGTTACAAACATCTGAAGAAAGCGACGAGTATGAAGAAAGCGGAGATATAGAGGATTTAAAGGAAAAGGACATTGCAGAAGATACAAGTACAGAAGATACAAGTGTAGAAGATACAAGAGCAGAAGAAGAGGATATTAACCCATCCAACTTAGGCAAATTAGGCACTGATATTATGTTTAAAGGAACACTTGGAAGAACATATACGTTAAAAATGTTACACGCCGCACATGCTAATCGAAATTATCATACCTATGGAGCTAGAATAGAGGATAAAGGATTAATGATTGGAGATAGCAAGTTAGATATAAACGAAAATGATGATATAGTTATTGGAGATAAGAAATATAAAGGTACTAAAGGTTTGTTTTAACTCATCTTTAAAAATAATCCTGGTAAATATACTAAAAGGGATTTACAATTGTTTAAAAATATATTAGAGTATACAAATGCACATAGAAAGAAGTATTCCAAAGACCTACCTATTCATAGAAATCGGTCAATAAAATATACAAGTATTATATCTAGTCTTTTCCCCTCAAAATCAAAAAAAGCTCAGATTAAAAGAAGAGCTTTATCTTCTGCTGAATTAAATGTTTTGCATAAAAAGAGAAAAACAACTGATCCTACCACATCTGGAAGGGGATTATTGAAAAATTTGTATAAAACTAATATAATATATTACAACGATATAAATAAGTTAGTTGATCGAATGAGGTTATTACATGAAGCTATGGAAGCCGGGCACACTGGTTTAGAAAACGAATGGGTAGCTTTGGTTGATGAACTGCGAAAACAAGGAATAATTGTTCAGTAGACGTATATATATATATATATATATATATATATATATATATATATAATATATATATAATAAGAACCTAAACGATAGCGATTCACATCATGAGTGTGGACAAGTTTGGACGGTATTCCGAGTTTGGAGTAAAATCTGGATATAGTGAAAAAAGAGCTGGGTTTCCGTTAACACCTGATGGCAACTATAATTTTGAAGGAAAAGTAATTCAAAATGTTGGTGATCCGCTTGTGTCTTCTGATGCGGTTACGGTAAAATACATGGATAAAAGAACCCCAACTGTACACGAAGATCATTGGGGGTTTTCCGGTAAAAGGTTAAGCAATATACAACATCCCGTTTATGATGGTGAAGCAGTAAATTTCGCTACTCTAAAATTGTTAACGATTTACAAAAGGAATGAAACTGACACAAGCTATGATGTAAAAAATTAAAATTATCAAATGTAGGTGATTGTGAGCAGGATGGAGACGCTGTAAATAAGAAAATGTTCGATATTGTACACAAGAAATGGACTATGGAATATGAAAAACATTTGGAAAGGTTTGGTGCAGCTCTACTCCATTATATCCATCGGGCTTCAGGAAGAGATGCAGCTTCAGATGTTGACAGTCACAATTATTTAGACTGAAAAAAAATATACACAATCCAGAGAAACCTAATCAACGAGATAAAACGTCTGAGCCTTCTAAAGTCAAGACATTAGGAAAGGGGGATAAAGTGAATGTGATTAATGAACCAACAGAAAACGATGAAGATTACATAAGAGAAAAAAGAATTTAAAATACTCCATGATAAGGGATAAAGCATCAGTCATATTCGAGAGACGATACAGAGAGGATGATGGAATCCAATATTACTGCGTGGAGTTTAATATCTCAAGAGCCGAGATTTCCCCAAGGAGTGTTGACAGATGGTTTTGTTCAACGGTTTGATAGATATATGGATTGGGAACAACTTTCCATACAATACCTCTTCACAATGACTATGTTAAGAATTTATTTTCACAGAGTTAACTGGATCCATATTTTACAAAGACAACAGTTTTCAGAAGACTTCCTCGTAGAGATGACATCAAATTTTAATAACTGTTGGGAAGTAATAAGTAAATATCAAAATCTCTCTGAGAATTACATTGACAATTTTAAAGATAAACTAGACTGGGATGTGTTATTCAATTACCAACGATTAAGTGGCAAGTTTCTAAGGGAACATGACAACTATTTAAAGTTTATTCATTTTACCGAAGACAACGATACCTTCACCAGCGGAGAAACATCTGGAACATCTTCAATTACACCTTATTTCTATTTTTACTACTTTTATTTAATATGTCTACATTTAATTAATAAATCCATTTCTATATAATAAATGGATTTTAAACAGTATATAATACAAGAAACCAAAACTGATATTACATTCATTGTAAAACATTTATAGAGTGCACCTACTGATTGTAAGTTTTGCTATAAATAGTCATGTCGAGGGTTAAACGCATCAGTCATAATCGAGAGAGATTACAGAGAGGAAGGGGAATAGCATCAAAAGCATTTTCTCTATTGAGTAAACCGGTTGGAGCTATAGTTAACAAGGCGATTGATTTATTACCTGTGGAATTACATTTACCTGGAGGATATCAATATTGTGGTCCTGGAACCAAATTAGAGAAACGTCTTGCTAGAGGAGATCCTGGAATAAATAAACTCGATCAGGCTTGTAAACAGCACGATATAGCGTATTCCAAATTTGGTGATACTAAAAATAGATCAATAGCAGATAGAGCACTTGCTGAGAAAGCCTGGCAAAGAGTAAAATCTAGTGACGCGAGTATTGGTGAAAAAGCAGCGTCTTTAGCAGTAACAGCAGCAATGAAAGCAAAAACTACGTTTGGAGGAGGAAAGAGAAGAAGGCGTGGGAAAAAACCCGCTAAGAAACAAGGAGGTAATATCAGAAGAAAACGTCGATCTACCAGTGGTAAAGCTAAAAAGAAACCAACAATATGGTCAATGATAAAAAAGGGAGGAGGATTATACCTAAGACCGTATCGTGTGTATTAAATAAGAAAGAGCAATTAATAATTAAAAACAAAGAATTAACCAATGAAGAACTGATTACATATGCTTCTTGTTTGAAAATCCCATTTTTTAGAGGAGTATTTATGAAAGATGAATTACCGGTTAAAATGTGGAAAAATGAGACTGGTATTGTAAATTTGGATAATAGTGAAGGATTAGGCACTCATTGGGTGTGTTACAAGAAACTTGGTAAAACCATTTATTATTTCGACAGTTTTGGAGACCTTCCACCACCGAAAGAACTTCAACAATACTTTCGTGTGGCAGAAAATGTTTTTTACAATCATACAAGAAAACAACCTGATGATACATCCATTTGCGGTCATTTATGTTTAGACTTTTTAGCTAAAAGTGTTAGTCAACTTTAAGATGTCTTCGTATACAGTGTCATTAACCGGTAACTCATGTACTTTGCGCAGTATTCTGTTTCCAGCGCTACGTTTGCAAAAAGGAAGACTATGGGAAGCCGCATTATTGGATTTAACAACATATAACTCTATTCCAAACGTTAGTGAAGGAATTAATAACAAGATACATTATTACAAGACAAAAGATGATAAAGGAAAGTATTCAGCTTTGGAAGAATTCAGTTTACCAACAGGAGCTTATGAAATTGATAATATAAATGAAGTTATACAAAAACATATGGGAAAAGAAAATATAACGATAAAAGGCAATAACAATACAATGAAAGCCGAAATTACGTCTAAGTATTATATTGATTTTAGTCAAGAACATGCAATTGGTAGTTTATTGGGGTTTTCTAAGGAAACAAAAGTATTAGAACCTAATAAAACTCATTCTGGGAATAAAACTGTGACTATCATCAAAGTTAATAGCATAGACATTACATGTAACATTATACAAGGATCCTACAGAGATGGAGAAAATCGACATATATTACACACATTCTACCCATCGGTTGCACCAGGTTTCAAGATAATAGAAAAGCCTCAAAACCTTGTGTACCTACCGTTAAACACCAGTTTCATTTCAGACATCGTGCTGAACATAGTGGATCAAGACGGAACCCTTATTGACCTTAGAGGAGAAGCTATTACTGTAAGAATACATATAAAATCATCCGCTTAGACAATGGGGTTATCATTTAAAAAGAGAGAGCCAACCAGCAAAGAGGTCAGTAGCTCATCAGCTGTAGAAGGATTAACAAGTGACAACATTCGTTTTCTAGAAGAAATTGGATTAAAAGTCATTAACAATGGATATACTGGATATAGCGCAGGGTCCAACATTCGACGAGACCTTATGGGAAAAGGAATATCACACGCACAACCCTTACGCTTCGTCCAAATTAAACAATAACGATGAAATTAGGATTCCTATACAACAACAAGACATTTATACTCTTCCATGCGAAATTTATTTATATATTGAAGGAAAAGTAACAAAAACTGATGGTACTGCTGGAACCACTGTTCCGTTCATAAATAATACTATGGCATTTTTGTTTGACGAGATTAGATATGAAATTTCAGGAGTTACAGTCGATTCAACAAAAAAGGTTGGAATTTCCAGTACATTGAAAGGATTAGCGTCTTTAACTCCAAATGAGAAGAATCTGTTAGCTGTTGCAGGATGGGTTGCACCAGACAAAAGTACAATCGCTCCTGACTCTTCGGGAACCTTTGATTTCTACGTACCTTTAAGATTACTCCTAGGATTTGCTGAAGACTACAGAAGAATAATAATAAATGTAAAACAAGAACTAGTTTTATTAAGATCATCAACGATAATGATATTATTAAAGCAGCTGCTGGAACAACTGATGCCAATTTAGACTGGAAATTAACATTAGACAAGATTGTTTGGAGAGTACCACATGTGCGACTAAATGATGAACACAGGATTACATTATTAAGAAAGTTAAAATCAGATCGAGACATTGTAATGCCATTCAGAAGCTGGGAGTTTCATGAATACCCCGTTTTACCTACAACACAACGGCATACATGGACTGTAAAAACTTCTACTCATTTAGAAAAAGCGAGATATGTAATATTTGGATTACAAACGAAGAAGAAAAGTATAATAACTGAAAATGCTGGTGAATTTGACCATTGTAAATTAACAAACTGTAAAGTGTTCCTGAATTCACAATTCTTTCCCTACGACAACTTTAATATTTATTTTGATAAAAAAAGATACAGTGTTTTATACGATATGTACGCTAGGTTCCAAAATTCATATTACGGCAAAACAAATACACCTCTACTATCTCCCGTACAGTTTGAATCGAAAGCTCCGATTGTTGTAATTGATTGTTCAAAACAAAATGAATCTGTAAAATCGTCTAGTGTTGATATAAAAATAGAAATGGAATTTCAAGAAAACGTACCTGCAAATACATCTGCGTATTGTTTAATTTTGCACGATAAAATTGTTACATACACACCGTTGACCGGTATTGTAAAGACAGTATTGTAAAACAATGTACCACCACCGGCACCGCCACTGTCACTAACCTATAAATAGCGGAGCAACAATGCAGGTCTTCAGTTGATCGCCTATCGTCGCATGGGTAACATCTTCTACAAAATGAGTTCTCCATCTGTTGTACAAGGTGATGCAGAGGTAGTACCGTTATTGGAACGTGATAATACTAGTGAAGCAGAAATCATCAAGGAAATAACTGCATTTTTAAAGTTTGGTAAAAGAGATAGAGAGGAGGAAATTAATGCAGACCCATCAAAGGTAGTACCAAAGAGGAAGAAGAAAGTTGAAGAAAATATTCCTCCTCACATTTTAACTGAAGTTTTTCTGCGAATCTTTTACCCCATCTCAGCATGCATCAGTAAAAGTGTATCAGTTGGATTGATGAAATCATTGGATTATTCCCCTACAGTAATACTACACCATGGAACAAAAAAGGTTTTATTTTCGCAAAATGCTTGGGAGTCATTTTTGAAACATGTACATTTAATAGAATGTTATTTAACTAACAGTTTGTGTGGAAGGAAAACACATATTCGACTTTTGGATTGTGACAATGAAATCGATATTGTTAAACATCGCGGACAACTACAAGTGCGAATTAGAGACTTGACTCAACATGAAAATAAGATTCTACTGTCACGTGAAGAATTCTACGTTTTAAACTACGCAACAGAACCTATTACAAGGTACATGAGACAGTTGGTATTTGCAAGCGCTATTATTAAAGAATATTTGGTCGATACTTTGGAAAAACAACCTGATAGCACCATCGTGTATGGACCTGTGGATACATCTATTTTTAATAGAATACCTCATGAAGTTTGCATGTGGAGAAAGTTAAAGGATTTTGAACCACTTGTAGAAATCGCTACAGAAGCTACAGAAGAAACAACACAGGAAGAAGAAACGGAGAAACAAGAAGAAGAAGAAGAAAAGGAAACACAAGAAGAAGTTAAAAAAGACTAAAGTTTGACCTAGTAATGAAGAACACACGTGGGGTAGGCCTATTGGGGACGGTGCCCACGTTAAATATACACCAACGCGCCTGCAACTGTACGGCCTGGTATTTAACCTATCGTGGTGTGGAAAACAGTTTAGTTGATCGCTAGGTGCCATGATGAGCGGAGGGGATGAAGAAGTGAGTGTAAAGCCTTGTGTAATAGAATTTCAAGCATTTCGAAATAATGATGATAGGTTTATTATCAAGGAATTAGTAATTTTAGACTTGCTTACATTTGTAGCCTACCCATTCACGTTTGAAGCTCCTTTTTCTTTTAACAAACTTAACACCAAAGCAAAAAGTACAAACAAATGGATAACAAACTACTTTCATCACATACATTGGTATGAAGGATTTATAAGCTACAGTAATCTGCACAGTATTATGTTTAACTTTTGCAAACAATATTCACATATATACACAAGAGGATTAGAAAAAAAGAACTGGATACAAAAGTACACGCACGGTGATGTTTTCGATATAACTATCAGTAAGGACTTTAACATTAATCTCGGTAATATTTGTGTCGCTGCAAAAGATCTTAAACACGGTCAAACAAACTGTGCATTGTACAACGCATATCGTTTGGCTGCTTACTTGAAACAAACGCAGGAATGTGGTGGGGGTAGCGGAGAACAGAAATGTGGTGGGAGTAGCGGGGCCTATAAATACGAGGAGACAACACCGCTCCAGCACGAGTATTATTCGAGACTCCGAAGAGGCAACATCACAGAAGACACCACCACTGACGAAGATGGCATCACAACAATATCTACAAACATTGGTTGATCAATTCAACACTCACTCAAAATCGAACCTTCTGCTAACTAAAAAATGTTCAGAACTAAAAGAACAAAGTCATTACATTATTCATAGCATCAAGAAAGTGGAAACCACACATGGAGAAGCAATTCTAGTATCATTGTGCGAAGGACCCATGACTCCAGGAGATGAACCGAAGTTTCAAGTATTTCTTCCAAAACGATTTGTTCAACTGCTACAAAATGAAGACTTGCGAGATATTCAACCGGGGACGTTGTATTTGGTATCACACGGTGTAAGCGGCAACAACTCGACGGAACTCACTCTGCACATCATGCATCATTGTACATAATGTCTCTATTTGTATTTCTCTGTTTGTATTTCTAGTCATCAATGTTAGACTTAAGCTTATTGTATTGTAAAATGTTTGTTTAATAAAGAGAAAAAAAAGAAAAAGAATAAAAAAGAAAAAGAAAAAAAACAGCAACATAGCAGTATATTATTTTATATACTGCTGTGTTGCTTTTTTTTAAAATTTAAACGGATGACCTTGAACTTTCATTCAGGGTTAACTTATGAAGAGGTATAAAAGAGAGGGAGCAGTGAAGTTAGTCTCAGTCTTGTCTAACACACGCTGCAGCTAACATGTCGGTGCCACCGATGAACAATTTATTTTTCGATAACAATTTGAAGACATATTGTTGCGAGTTACAATGTTTTAAAATACCAGGCGATCAAGTTGACGGGAAAGCTTGTCGTAAGTGCAGGTGTTTCAGCTATTGCATATGTAGATGTAAAACATATCAAATGAACCGACAAGATAAAATACAAGAATTACGGCGACGGCTTGCATTACTTTGGCGGCGAATGGAGTAGCAACCATCTGCCGCACACTTACCACCTGCCGCCTGCCATCTGCCGTCCGCCATCTGCTCCGCCCCACCACACTTTTACCCCCACCATTTAGTACGATTACAACGCTAGCTTGTGAATAGCCAGTACACCTCCGGCTCTCGACCGGTGAACATCGAGCTGCTCGTCCCGACTGTGTGTTCCCTGCGGTCACATAAATAGGCAAGGAACACACAGTCGGGATGGGCCGATTGGACAAACTAGCGCAGCACTTGAAAACTGCGTCTGACGGCCGCGACTCCGGATCAACAACATCGATGACGACGAACAACGGGGAACTATTGTAAACATAAATTATTGTAAACATAACTTATTGTAAATAAAAAGAAATGTAAAATTTAAAGTAATAAATGTAAATAGTACTACCTCGCACTCTTATCATTCGATTGCTTCATTCAATTGTTTTCATTCGATTTTTTTATCGAATGAAAACTATCGAATCACAATCGGATTTTACGCGTGCGAGGTAGTACTTTTTAAAAACACCCTCCCCGTGACCTTGAACTTTCCCTCATTACGTCACAAAACCGCCTACGTCACTATCTCAGCCTCAGATGACGTGTTTAATGACTCAGCGCTTCCGGTCACATGACCGGAAGCTGTCAATCAAGTGATCCAAAACCTACAATGCCCCACTACTTTAGTTTGATAAGGTATATCCCACCTTTAAAAAATGGTTGATAATTTTATATGTAGTTCAATTTGTACAGTGCAAATATGTTTGTTTCACCAATTTTCTATGACACTAACTTTTGTTTAAGGCGGATCAGCACCCTTTTAAAGAGACAAATCTAGCGAAAATTTCTGATTGTATTACGTCTAAGAATTGCTAAAAGCAAATCGTCTATGAAATTATCTGTTAATGAAAACCAAAAACAATAACTAATTATTAGTCTTACAGGTGGAGCAAGAGGTGTAGCTGGTTCCTGCAAGGAAATTATACCAGAAGCAATTAAAGTAGTTCAAATTAAACAAAACTCTGCTTGCATGTTATATATTGAAGGAAATATTTCCGACATTGAATTATTATTTAAAAGTAATATCTGAACACTAATTTGTTTTATTACACTGCTATTTTGAGTCTTTGGTGTAGTGGACAAGGCGACGGACTCTTATATCATGGCAGAGAAACTGTCGTGGGTTCAAGTTAAAATCCCAGTCTTTACATGTAAATTGTAACACTACTCTACATCTCGTGGCTAACCCCTTAGCGTGGCTCTATGATAAAGGTATAATAATTGCACGTTAAAATCTCTAATTAATTCTAAAACATATAAATAGGATCATTTTTGTATTTTCTTGTAATTACGAAACATTAATTGTTGTCGAAACGAAGTGAAGGATCCTATGTATTAACAGAGAAAAATTATACATTGTCCGTCGGTGTGTGGGTGTGTGTGTTCGTAATGCAATATCGTGTAAACGCCTGCACAGATTGTTTTTATATTTGATACAAATGTTTTCCAAAACCTTTAAGCATTCAGTTCAAAAATATAACATATTCGTTAAACAGTTTTTTATTAATTGATATTAAAATTTTAAATTTCCATAAGATAAGCATTAGATAAAATTACTGCTTGTAAAATACGAGTTACTAATACAATATTGTTCAGTAATTTCAAGAAACTACTAAAAGATGGTTCTCTTTATAGGTTTTATTATTAAATAAATAAAGTACTGTCCGTTTAACATGAGTTTATTCAATTTATCAAAGGTATTTAGATTTTAAATAAAATACTAGTTTTTATAAATAAAGTTAACGTGGGCTATGATTTGAATAATTTAGTAAGTTAATACTTTATCCACTAGATTGTAGCAGCCATTTATTTTATATTTACTTCTGCCAGCTGTTTTCTTTTATCAGTTTATGATCTTTAAATACCCACGTCATAGCAAATCTGATTATTCAGTCAATTTCCAATGTACCTCACTGCATAGGCAACTGTGTATTTTTTTTGTTTAAGAATTTGCACCTTAAATATAAAATCATTTGAGAGTATTCATCAACGGACGTTGCCGGACGCCATCTTGGTGTTTTGTTTCATAACGCTAATGTTAATTTTGTGCCTCCATTACTCCTCACCTGATCATCACAAACAATTCATTTTGGTGTCAAATTAGAGGTTTCGTCGTCCTCTAGGGAAATACAATAGTGGAATATGGATTTTCTTACAAATTAATGAGGACATGTACAGTGTTTCAGTTCAAAATTGAACTATTTATTATGAAACTATAATACTCAAATTAAGAAATTCGACATTGTATTTCCCTACAGGACGATAAAACCTTTAAATTGACACCAAAATTAATTGTATGTGACGATAAGGTGAAGAGTAATGAAGGCACAAATTTAACATTTGGCTTTTGGAACAAAACTCTAAGATGGCGTCCAGCAACTTCTGGTGATGAAGACTTAATATTATTTAGAACGATTTACCCTATGACCTAAAATTAACAAAAGGACTATTTATTTAATATTTTGTTAACAAATTTAGGTTAGAACTTACGAAACAGCAATAACTTTTATCTACCATTTCCGAGTTCGGCCATCCTATTAGGAAAATACTTGAATATCTATGGTCCGGGAGCAGTTATGAGGTGCCGTTTCCTATTTCGGCAGGGACACAACAGACACACGCACAACTACTTTATTAGTGCAGGTATTTCGTATTTGTCTTCTACATTCTTTAATGAATTTCTAGATTTTTGTTCGGCGGATATAGACCCCTAATACTATTATTTTATAAACATATTTGGTATCAATCGAAAGCTCTTATATAGTCTAGTTGTGCCTTTTGGGGTATTGAAAAACATCCAATCTCAGGGCTCCGCCTCATTGGCACTTAAGGTTCTAATGTTAATCTTATGGAGTTAAATAATTTACTTAGACTAACAGCTGATCATTATGTAAATAGTTCAAAACATCTGACCCTGTGCCTGCAAGATTTCCGTGTGGAGAACGGCACACCTGCTAGTCCGTACTAACCAGTGTCATTCAATTCTACGCGTTCCTTCAATTCCTTCTACTTGTAATTAATACCTCTAAAGTGCCGCACCGTTGCTGGCAGTTATAAGGCTTAGGAAAGAAAGAAACGGAAAAGCACCGCATATTCGCCACGCAAAATATAGGACATTCTTTAATGACAGTCAAATAGCCCCATACTCAATTTCTTTAGATGGCAGCAGTATAGGGCTTTTTGAAAGCGTTCCAATAGCTTCGCTGTGATAATTATTTTGTGTTTTTTAAGCGTTTCGGGGCCTTAAATTTAACATTTTTAATAATTTCGGACTTAGATATTCTCAATCCGCCTCCAATAATTGTTACGTGTCATTTTTATTCTTTAAGATCTGTGAAAATTACAATAATTTAATGACCTTTAGATCTACCTAAGTAAAACCTGAGGACAGTTGGTTATCGCAGGCATTACGAAACGTAAGAGAATAATGAGATCTGATATAGCCAGTAGACAGTAGTATTTTGTATTTATATTATATTCGAAAAACCTATAGTGATATTGTGTTGGCATTTGGAATTACAACGGCTGTCAAATATACAATTCCACTGATTACTGTTCTTCCATAAGTTCAACATTACAACTTTGAAAGCCTGTAAGGCTTAGCCCTGAGGCCCGACGCAAATTATAAGAGGATTCGGCTCATGTACACGACAATACCTTAATAACGGTATCCATGAATTTTTCTACGAAGTACACACCCTGAGATAAAAGGAGGGAATATTTTGTGCTTACCTATAAATAAAGCAGAGTTATTTTCTGTATATGGATCACCGTACGGCTCATCTACGAGAAGTTATGGCATGACATTTTCAGGATAGGTTACTTTAGGTTACAGCTGTTGTACCTGACTCTCAGTTTCCTCTGAATTCTCTAGCGCTACCTCTAGTGGGACATTCAAAATTCCAATGTCAATCAAATGATACCATACTGTTACAGTTTTTTGCTATTTATTAAACGATATTCAAATAAACTGCTGGTTTTCAACTGCACTTTATATCCCGGTAAAACCGGTATAATAAACTCGTAATGAAATAAAAAATAAAAAAAAATAAACAACCTTACCTCCCGAAACGTAGTGTAGTTTTAAACATTACAAGCGATAGGTAAAGTCAAAACAAATCATTAGTTTCAAAATATAATAAAGATTGTTACTCACATCTTTTTCAGGGAGTTTATGAACATCAGCTGTATCATTACCACTCTGTAAATGAGTACATGAATAATGACACATATTTATTAAATATTTGTATCAAGTTTACCCTAAAATGAGTTCCACTCAACCATTAAGTCTTCTTGTTTTTGTGGAGTTTCACTTATAACACAATTAACATTGTTTTCATTTCGGCATTCATAACTAATGTTAGTTGTTGGCATTATTTAGTTTGATAAGGTATATCCTACCTTTAAAAAGTGGTTAATAATTTTATATGTAGTACAATAATTACAGTGCAAATATGTTTGTTTCACCAATTTTCTATGACACTAAATTTTGTTTAAGGCGGATCAGCACCCTTTTAAAGAGACAAACCTAGCGAAAATTTCTGATTGTATTACGTCTAAGAATTGCTAATAGCAAATCGTCTATGAAATTATATGTTAATGAAAACCAAAAACAATAACTAATTATTAGTCTGACAGGTGGAGCAAGAGGTGTAACTGGTTCCTGCAAGGAAATTATACCAGAAGCAATTAAAGTTGTTCAAATTAAACAAAACTCTGCTTGCATGTTATATATTGAAGGAAATATTTCCGACATTGAATTATTATTTAAAAGTAATATCTGAACACAAATTTTTTTATTACACTGCTATTTTGAGTCTTTGGTGTAGTGGACAAGGCGACGGACTCTTATATCATGGCAGAGAAACTGTCGTGGGTTCAAGTTAAAATCCCAGTCTTTACATGTAAATTGTAACACTACTCTACATCTCGTGGCTCACCCCTTAGCGTGGCTCTATGATGAAGGTATAATAATTGCACGTCAAAATCTCTAATTAATTCTAAAACATATAAATAGGATCATTTTTGTATTTTCTTGTAATTACGAAACATTAATTGTTGTCGAAACGAAGTGAACGACCTATGTATTAACAGGGAAAAATTATACATTGTCCGTCGGTGTGTGGGTGTGTGTGATCGTAATGCAATATCTTGTAAACGCCTACACAGATTGTTTTTATATTTGATACAAATGTTTTCCAAAATCTTTTAAGCATTCAGTTCAAAAATATAACACATTCGTTAAACGGTTATATATTAATTGATATTAAAATTTTTAATTTCCATAAGCTAAAGCATTAGATAAAATAACTGCTTGTAACATACAAGATACTAATACAATATTGTTCAGTAATTTCAAGAAACTACTAAAAGATGGTCCTATTTATAGGTTTTATTATTAAATAAATAAAGTACTGTCCGTTTTACATGAGTTTATTCAATTTATCAAAGGTTTTTAGATTGTAAATAAAATACCAGTTTTTATAAATAAAGTTAACGTGGGCTATGATGTGAATAATTTGAGAAAGTTAATAGTTTATCCACTAGATTGTAGCAGCCATTTATTTCATATTTACTTCTGCCAGCTGTTTTCTTTTATCAGTTTATGATCTTTAAATACCCACGTCATAGCAAATCTGATTATTCAGTCAATTTCCAATGTACCTCACTGCATAGGCAACTGTGTATTTTTGTTGTTTAAGAATTTGCACCTTAAATATAAAATCATTTAAGAGTATTCATCAACGGAAGTTGCCGGACGCCATCTTGGTGTTTTGTTCTAAACGCTAATGTTAATTTTGTGCCTCCATTACTCCTCACCTGATCATCACAAACGATTCATTTTGGTGTCAAATTAGAGGTTTCGTTGTCCTCTAGGGAAATGCAATAGTCGAATTTGGATTTTCTTACAAATTAATGAGGACATTTACAGTGTTTCAGTTCAAAATTGAACTATTTATTATGAAACTAAAATACCCAAATTAAGAAATTCGACATTGTATTTCCCTACAGGTCGATAAAAGCTTTAAATTGACACCAAAATTAATTGTATGTGACGATCAGGTGAAGAGTAATGAAGGCACAAAGTTAACATTTGCCTTATGGAACAAAACTCTAATATGGCGTCCAGTAACTTCCGGTGATGAAAACTCTTAATATTATTAAGAACGATTTACTCTATGACCTAAAATTAAAGAAAGGCCTATTTCTTTAATATTGTGTTAACAAATTTAGGTTATATCTTACGAAACAGCAGTAACTTTTATCTACTATTTCCGAGTTCGGCCATCCTATTACGGAAATATTTTAATATCTACAACGTGGTATGGTCCGGGAGCAGTTATGAGGTGCCGTTTTCTAATTTGGCTGGGACAAAACTGACACACGCACAACTACTTTATTAGTACAGATATTTCGTATCTATCTTCTACATTCTTTAATGAATTTCTAGATTTTTGTTCGGCGAATTTAGACCCCTAATATTATTATTTCATAAACATATTTGGTTTCAATCGAAAGCTCTTATATAGTCTATATGTGCCTTTTGGGGTATTGAAAAACATCCAACCTCAGGGCTCCGCCTCATTGGAACTTAAGGTTCCAATGTTAATCTTATGGAGTTAAATATTTTATTTAGACTAACAGCTGATAATTTTGTAAATAGTTCAAAACATCTGATCCTGTGCCTACAAGATTTCCGTGCGGAGAACGGGACACCTGCTAGTCCGTACTAACCAGTGTCATTCACTTCTTCGCGTTCCTTCAATTCCTTATACTTGTAATTAATACCTCAAAAGTGCCGCACCGTTGCTGGCAGTTATAAGGCTTAAGAAAGAAAGAAATGGAAAAGCACCGCATATTCACCACGCAACAAATAGGACATTCTTTTATGGCAATCAAATAGCCCCATGCTCAATTTCTTTAGATGGCAGCAGTATAGGACTTTTTGAAATCGTTCCAATAGCTTCGCCGAGATATTTTTTTGTGCTTTAGCGAATTTCCCCTATAGGGAAGAAGCTATTACAGTAGGTCTCATGGTAAGACTTAAGCCCGAGACCATGATAACTTTTTGTTTTGAGGTCCCCAGATGCCAAAAACACTATTCGTTCAAATTTATATATATGTATATATATATATATATATCTTTATATATATATATATCTTTATATATATATATATCTTTATATATATATATATATATATATATATATGTCCGTTAACACGATAACTTGAGTAAAAAACGTCCGATTTTGATGAAATTTGGCTCAAATGTGTAAAATGACATGACTTTAAGTTCGAAAACCAGAAAAATCGGACCATGGGAAAGGGGGTTTATGGGGGTATTACATTTTCCAAAAATCAGTTTTTTGCATTTTTCACCCTACAATTTTTAAAAAACTTAATTTTGGTTTGGACCATTTTATAGAGCTTAAAAAAACAAATAATTTAGTATCTTGAATTATTAACCTAGGTTAACCTAGGTTAAGTGGTTGCGGAGAAAATTCAAAACAACCTGCTCATAAAATCTCCCATGTTTGTCTTATGGGAAAAAGCTTTTTGGCTTTTCCTCAGTTTATTTTAATGTAAACTTCACATTTGCTTTTACCAAACTGTTCAGTTCCACAAAACAATCATTTTGGTGTTTAAATTGTGATTCTACGCCCAACCGTTGCAGAGATATTCAAAGTGCTAAACACAGTACGTTGTCCAATGTTATCCTTATGGAGAATAAATAAAATTTGATATCTCGATTATTGATGAATGTATGGTGATGAAACTTGGTATGTGGCTTCACGTAGTACTGGTATATTGATATTTGCACAAAACATTGATTTTTTGTTGATTATTCCTGTAGCAGCAAACCTGCGTACTCAGCCCCCATGTTGTTCTTATGGAGAATAAGTAAAATGTAATGACTCCCTTAATTATGAACATAAATTAATAAAACTTAGTATGTAGCTTCACTTGGTAGAGTTATATTTGATAATTATATAAAAACCCATTTTTCTGTTCCTTGTTGCAGCATACCTGCTTTCTCAGCCCCCATGTTATTCTTATGGAGAATAACTAGAATGTTATATAGCACTTATTTATGATTGAATATTGATGAAACTTAGTATGTGGCTTTGCCTAGTTAAATTTTATTTATATTTGCATAAAAACCAATTGTTTCTGTTCCTTGTTTCAGCAAACCTACGTACTCATTACCAATGTTATTCTTATAGAGAATAATTAAATTCGCTTATATGTGAATATATTTTTATGAAACTTGGTTTGCAGCTTTATGTGGTATTAAGACATATATTATGCATTGGAATTTCGCTGAGTACGCAGGTTTGCTGCGACGGGGGTATTTTAACCGTTTCGGGGCCATAAATTTAACATTTTTAATAATTTCGGACTTAGATCTTCTCAATCCACCTTCAATAATTGTTACGCGTCATTTTTATTCCTTAAGATCTGTGAAAATTACAATAATTTAATGGCCTTTAGATCTACCTAAGTAAAACCTGAGGACAGTTGGCTATCTTAGGCATTACGAAACGTAAGAGAATAATGAGATCTGATATAGCCAGTAGACAGTAGTATTTTGTATTTATATTATATTCGGAAATCCGATAGTGAAATTGTGTTGGAATTTGGAATTACAACGGCTGTCAAATATACAATTCAACTGATTACTGTTCTTCCATAAGTTCAACATTACAACTTTGAAAGCCTGTAAGGCTTAGCCCTGAGGCCCGACGCAAATTATAAGAGGGTTCGGCTCATGTACACGACAATACCTTAATAATGGTATCCATGAATTTTTCTACGAAGTACACACCCTGAGATAAAAGGAGGGAATATTTTGTGCTTACCTACAAATATAGCAGAGTTATTTTCTGTATATGGATCACCGTACGGCTCATCTACGAGAAGTTATGGCATGACATTTTCAGGATAGGTTCCTTTAGGTTACAGCTGTTGTACCTGACTCTCAGTTTCCTCTAAATCCTCTAGCACTACTTCCCGTGGGACATTCAAAATTTCAATGTCAATCAAATGATACCATACTGTTACAGTTTTCTGCTATTTATTAAACGATATTCAAATAAACTGCTGGTTTTCAACTGCATTTTATACCCCGGTAAAACCGGTATAATCAACTCGTAATGAAATAAAAAATAAAAAACATTGACAACCCTACCACCCGAAATGTAGTGTAGTTTTAAACATTAGAAGCGATAGGTAAAGTCCAAACAAATCAATAATAAATTCAAATCAATCGATATTATTAGTTTCAAAATATAATAAAGATTGTTACTCACATCTTCTCCAGGGAGGTTATGAACATCAGCTGTATCATCACCACCCTGTAAATGAACTGAAGGCGGTTTTGTCTACAGTTAAAAATAACAAAGCTCCTGGGTTTGACCGAGTGCCTTATGAATTTTTTAATAACGCATCAGATTTATTTTTAAGTAAACTCTTAACTATTTATAATGTTATGTACGAAAAAGGTGAGGTAGCGAATAGTTTTAAGAGATTTTTCAAGTCTGCTTGATAGGAGAATTGGGGACTGGGTAAAGGAAAATAATGTCATTACTGAATATCAGGCGGGATTTAGGAAACAGTATTCCACGGTGGATAATATTTTCAACTTGACCACTATGGTTCAACTTAGGCTGGCTGAGAAAAAACCAAATTTATTTTGTTTTTTTGTTGATTTTAGCTCTGCATTCGACACAATAGACAGATGGGCGTTATTTTTTTAAATTATCGTGTTTAGGCGTTCCATCCAAAATGATAAATATTTTAACAGATTTATATGATGGCACCAACGTTCGAGTTTGGTGTACTGAGGGTGTGACGGAGAGTTTTGACACTAAAATTGGTTTAAAACAAGGATGCATTTGTTCGCCCACTTTATTTTCCTTATTCATAAATGATTTGCCGGACATTCTAGAAGGTGGTTGTATATTTGGTGGAAAAAAATTAATGTATTAATGTATGCTGACGATATTGCGATGCTGGCTCCTACTGCAACGGTTCTGCAACAAATGATAACGCGACTGGAAGTCTATCGTGATTTGTGGAATCTTCAAGTAAATTTAAATAAATCAAAAATAATGGTGTTTAGAAAAGGGGGAAAGTTGAAAAACAATCAAAGGTGGTAGTATAAAAATAAGCCAATTGAGGTAGTAAATGAATACAAGTATCTGGGGGTTTTATTAACACCAACCTTATCATGGGACCGATATCTTGGGGAAAAAAGCATGGTTGCAAAATTAGCAGTTAATTCTGTGTGGGACAAACTGCTTAGTAATAGCAAAGTTCCATTCAGTACAAAATTTTCGTGTTATAATGCAATTATTCGGGCAATTCTTTGTTACGCAGGTCAAATTTGGGGTTTTTTGGAAAACGATAAATTAGAAGCTGTTCAAAGGATTTTTATTAAAAGAACTTTTCGACTCCCATACAACACTCCTAACTATACGATTTATCTTGAATCAGGTTTTGAAAAGCTACATTTGTTCACTCTCAAAATGAATATTAACTATACTACGAAAGTATTACGCTTGCCAAGGGAACGGCTTCCGAGAGTTTTGCTTAGTGAAATTGTAAATAAAAATGTGTATTGGCATCGAGAATGGAAACGATTGGCAGGTCAGGTAGGTTTATCTATAGATTTCAATCAGGAAGCAGTGGACGAGGACAGAGCGAGTGTTGTGGAGTCGCAGTTGATAAGAGTGACTAACGCACTGCGGGCAGCCTGGCATGCGGAATGTGTAGGTAAAGCGCGCACGTCCTTTTATCACAGGCAAAATCTATTGCTTGATTATGACCTTGGGGCCAGAGGCTTCATAAATAATGAATTTGACATTAAAATAATTTCCTGGATCATAAAGTGCCGAGGGGGTTGATCAATTTAAATTATAAACCGTGGATGAATAGCCAAACTATTTATGTACTTTATGTAATTTACAAGAAGATGAAACAGTTTTTCACTTTGTTGCTCGGTGCCCAATATTGAGGCATATCAGAAACAATTGCATGGGTAAAAATGAATTGGATTTTGAAGAATTTAAAGGTTATTTAAATGGGAGGGATTGGCGAAAGTTAGGCGTTTATTTAAAATTGGCTTGGGGATATAGGTGGAAACTTGTGCAAGAATTTAACATAGGTTAGGTGAATTTTCTTCGCATTTATTATTATTTATGTATAAATAGTAATATATATTTGTGTGTGTATATGCTTTAATTTCTAAAAGTATTTTTATTTCTGTCATAGATTCTGTACAAATGTAGATGCATAAATATCAGCGCAAAATTGTAGTGAAATCTATATTTTTGGAACAAATGGTCCATTCAGGGCATTAAATTATAAAGGTATTTGGTTCATTTTAACGTTGGAGGCTTCTAATTTGCCTTTTGTAAAACATTTTTTTTTTTTTTTTTGGTTTCCATTTGTTTAGTACTGCTGCCTGTTCTTTGTACAAATGACTCTTCCTTTGTTTTAAATAGGTTAAACATATGTATATTTTTTTGTTTTTTATTTTGTTATCGGGTTTTCAGGAGTGTAGAAAAAAGCTATTTTATTACGAGCATGGACGTTATAATTATGACAACCCAACAGACGGTCATTGTTGACCATTGTTGTGCAGCTGTTGACTGACTATGTAATGTTTCTTTTGATATGTGAAAATAAAGCATTTAATTATTATTATTATTATTATTATTATTATCAGTAGTATTTTGTATTTATATTATATTAGAAAAACCGATACTGAAATTGTGTTGGCATTTGGAATTACAACGGCTGTCAAATATACAATTCCACTGATTACTGTTCTTCCATAAGTTCAACATTACAACTTTGAAAGCCTGTAAGGCTGAAGACAATTATAAGAGGGTTCGGCTCATGTACACGACAATACCTTAATAACGGTATCCATGAATTTTTCTACGAAGTACACACCCTGAGATAAAAGGAGGGAATATTTTGTACTTACATATAAATATAGCAGAGTTATTTTCTGTATATGGATCACCGTACGGCTCATCTACGAGAAGTTATGGCATGACATTTTCAGGATAGGTTCCTTTAGGTTACAGCTGTTGTACCTGACTCCCAGTTTCTTCTAAATCCTCTAGGGCTACTTCCCGTGGGACATTCAAAATTCCAATGTCAATCAAATGATACCATACTGTTACAGTTTTCTGCTATTTATTAAACGATATTAAAATAAACTGCTGGTTTTCAACTGCATTTTATATCCCGGTGAAACCGGTATAATCAACTCGTAATGAAATAAAAAATAAAAAACATTGACAACCCTACCACCCGAAACGTAGTGTAGTTTTAAACATTAGAAGCGATAGGTAAAGTTCAAACAAATCAATAATAAATCAAATCAATCGATATTATTAGTTTCAAAATATAATAAAGATTGTTACTCACATCTTCTCCAGGGAGGTTATGAACATCAGCTGTATCATCACCACCCTGTAAATGAGTACATGAATAATGACATGTATTTATTAAATATTTGTATCAATTTTACCCTAAAATGAGTTCCACTCAACCATTAAGTCTTCTTGTTTTTGTGGAGTTTCACTTATAACACAATTAACATTGTTTTCATTTCGGCATTCATAACTAATGTTAGTTGTTGGCATTATTTAGTTTGATAAGGTATATCCTACCTTTAAAAAGTGGTTGATAATTATATATAGTTCAATTTGTACAGTGCAAATATGTTTGTTTCACCAATTTTCTATGACACTAAATTTTGTTTAAGGCGGATCAGCACCCTTTTAAAGAGACAAATCTAGCGAAAATATAAGATTTTATTAGTCTAAGAATTGCTAATAGCAAATCGTCTATGAAATTATCTGTTAATGAAAACCAAAAACAATAACTAATTATTAGTCTTACAGGTGGAGCAAGAGGTGTAGCTGGTTCCTGCAAGGAAATTATACCAGAAGCAATTAAAGTAGTTCAAATTAAACAAAACTCTGCTTGCATGTTATATATTGAAGGAAATATTTCCGACATTGAATTATTATTTAAAAGTAATATCTGAACACTATTTTTTTTTTATAACACTGCTATTTTGAGTCTTTGGTGTAGTGAACAAGGCGACGTAATCTTATATCATGGCAGAGAAACTGTCGTGGGTTCAAGTTAAAATCCCAGTCTTTACATGTAAATTGTAACACTACTCTACATCTCGTGGCTAACCCCTTAGCGTGGCTCTATGATGAAGGTATAATAATTGCACGTAAAAATCTCTAATTAATTCTAAAACATATAAATAGGATCATTTTTGTATTTTCTTGTAATTACGAAACATTAATTGTTGTCGAAACGAAGTGAAGGATCCTATGTATTAACAGAGAAAAATTATACATTGTCCGTCGGTGTGTGGGTGTGTGTGTTCGTAATGCAATATCGTGTAAACGCCTGCACAGATTGTTTTTATATTTGATACAAATATTTTCCAAAATCTTCTAAGCATTCAGTTCAAAAATATAACACATTCGTTAAACGGTTTTTTTAAATTGATATTAAAATTTTAAATTTCCATAAGCTAAAGCATTAGATAAAATTACTGCTTGAAAAATACGAGATACTAATACAATATTGTTCCGTAATTTCCTGAAACTACTAAAATATGGTCCTATTTATAGGTTTTATTATTAAATAAATAAAGTACTGTCCGTTTTACATGAGTTTCTTCAATTTATCAAAGGTTTTTAGATTTTAAATAAAATACCAGTTTTTATAAATAAAGTTAACGTGGGCTATGATGTGAATAATTTGAGTAAGTTAATAGTTTATCCACTAGATTGTAGCAGCATTTATTTCATATTTACTTCTGCCAGCTGTTTTCTTTTATCAGTTTATGATCTTTAAATACCCACCTCATAGCAAATCTGATTAATCACTCAATTTCCAATGTACCTCACTGCATAGGCAACTGTGTATTTTTTTTTATTAAGAATTTGCACCTTAAATATAAAATCATTTGAGAGTATTCATCAACGGAAGTTGCCGGACGCCATCTTGGTGTTTTGTTTCATAACGCTAATGTTAATTTTGTGCCTCCATTTCTCCTCACCTGATCATCACAAACGATTCATTTTGGTGTCAAATTAGAGGTTTCGTCGTCCTCTAGGGAAATACAATAGTCGAATTTGGATTTTCTTACAAATTAATGAGGACATGTACAGTGTTTCAGTTCAAAATTGAACTATTTATTATGAAAATATAATACCCAAATCAATAAATTCGACATTGTATTTCCCTACAGGACGATAAAAACTTTAAATTGACAACAAAATTAATTGTATGTGACGATTAGGTGAAGAGTAATGAAGGCACAAAGTTAACATTTGCCTTATGGAACAAAACTCTAAGATGGCGTCCAGTAACTTCCGGTGATGAAGACTCTTAATATTATTAAGAACGATTTACTCTAAGACCTAAAATTAACGAAAGGCTTATTTCTTTAATATTGTGTTAACAAATTTAGGTTAGAACTTACGAAACAGCAGTAACTTTTATCTACCATTTCCGAGTTCGGCCATCCTATTACGGAAATATTTTAATATCTACAACGTGGTATGGTCCGGGAGCAGTTATGAGGTGCCGTTTTCTAAATCGGCTGGGACAAAACAGACACACGCACAACTACTTTATTAGTACAGATATTTCGTATCTATCTTCTACATTCTTTAATGAATTTCTAGATTTTTGTTCTGCGAATTTAGACCCCTAATATTATTATTTCATAAACATATTTGGTTTCAATCGAAAGCTCTTATATAGTCTATATGTGCCTTTTGGGGTATTGAAAAACATCCAACCTCAGTTATCCGCCTCATTGGAAATTAAGGTTCCAATGTTGATCTTATGGAGTTAAATATTTTATTTAGACTAACAGCTGATAATTATGTAAATGGTTCAAAACATCTGATCCTGTGCCTACAAGATTTCCGTGCGGAGAACGGGACACCTGCTAGTCCATACTAACCAGTGTCATTCACTTCTTCGCGTTCCTTCAATTCCTTCTACTTGTAATTAATACCTCAAAAGTGTCGCACCGTTGCAGGCAGTTATAAGGCTTGAGAAAGAAAGAAACGGAAAAGCACCGCATATTCACCACGCAACATATAGGACATTCTTTTATGGCAGTCAAATAGCCCCATACTCAATTTCTTTAGATGGCAGCAGTATAGGACTTTTTGAAAGCGTTCCAATAGCTTAGCTGGGATATTTATTTGTGTTTTTTAAGCGTTTCGGGGCCATAAATTTAACATTTTTAATAATTTCGGACTTAGATCTTCTCAATCCACCTCCAATAATTGTTATGCATCATTTTTATTCCTTAAGATCTGTGAAAATTAAAATAATTTAATGACCTTTAGATCTACCCCAGTAAAACCTGAGGACAGTTGGCTATCTTAGGCATTACGAAACGTAAGAGAATAATGAGATCTGATATAGCCAGTAGACAGTAGTATTTCGTATTTATATTATATTCGAAAAACCGATAGTGAAATTGTGTTGGAATTTGGAATTACAACGGCTGTCAAATATACAATTCCACTGATTACTGTTCTTCCATAAGTTCAACATTACAACTTTGAAAGCCTGTAAGGCTTAGCCCTGAGGCCCGAAGCAAATTATAAGAGGGTTCGGCTCATGTACACGACAATACCTTATTAACGGTATCCATGAATTTTTCTACGAAGTACACACCCTGAGATAAAAGGAGGGAATATTTTGTCCTTACCTATAAATATAGCAGAGTTATTTTCTGTATATGGATTACCGTACGGCTCATCTACGAGAAGTTATGGCATGACATTTTCAGGATAGGTTCCTTTAGGTTACAGCTGTTGTACCTGACTCCCAGTTTCCTCTAAATCCTCTAGCGCTACTTCCCGTGGGACATTCAAAATTCCAATGTCAAACAAATGATACCATACTGTTACAGTTTTCTGCTATTTATTAAACGATATTCAAATAAACTGCTGGTTTTCAACTGCATTTTATATCCCGGTGAAACGGGTATAATCAACTCGTAATGAAATAAAAAATAAAAAAACATTGACAATCTTACCTCCCGAAACGTAGTGTAGTTTTAAACATTAGAAGCGATAGGTAAAGTTCAAACAAATCAATAATAAATCAAATCAATCGATATTATTAGTTTCAAAATATAATAAAGATTGTTACTCACATCTTCTTCAGGGAGGTTATGAACATCAGCTGTATCATCACCACTCTGTAAATGAGTACATGAATAATGACATGTATTTATTAAATATTTGTATCAATTTTACCCTAAAATGAGTTCCACTCAACCATTAAGTCTTCTTGTTTTTGTGGAGTTTCACTTATAACACAATTAACATTGTTTTCATTTCGGCATTCATAACTAATGTTAGTTGTTGGCATTATTTAGTTTGATAAGGTATATCCTACCTTTAAAAAGTGGTTGATAATTATATATAGTTCAATTTGTACAGTGCAAATATGTTTGTTTCACCAATTTTCTATGACACTAAATTTTGTTTAAGGCGGATCAGCACCCTTTTAAAGAGACAAATCTAGCGAAAATATAAGATTTTATTAGTCTAAGAATTGCTAATAGCAAATCGTCTATGAAATTATCTGTTAATGAAAACCAAAAACAATAACTAATTATTAGTCTTACAGGTGGAGCAAGAGGTGTAGCTGGTTCCTGCATGGAAATTATACCAGAAGCAATTAAAGTAGTTCAAATTAAACAAAACTCTGCTTGCATGTTATATATTGAAGGAAATATTTCCGACATTGAATTATTATTTAAAAGTAATATCTGAACACTATTTTTTTTTATTACACTGCTATTTTGAGTCTTTGGTGTAGTGAACAAGGCGACGTAATCTTATATCATGGCAGAGAAACTGTCGTGGGTTCAAGTTAAAATCCCAGTCTTTACATGTAAATTGTAACACTACTCTACATCTCGTGGCTAACCCCTTAGCGTGGCTCTATGATAAAGGTATAATAATTGCACGTAAAAATCTCTAATTAATTCTAAAACATATAAATAGGATCATTTTTGTATTTTCTTGTAATTACGAAACATTAATTGTTGTCGAAACGAAGTGAAGGATCCTATGTATTAACAGAGAAAAATTATACATTGTCCGTCGGTGTGTGGGTGTGTGTGTTCGTAATGCAATATCGTGTAAACGCCTGCACAGATTGTTTTTATATTTGATACAAATATTTTCCAAAATCTTCTAAGCATTCAGTTCAAAAATATAACACATTCGTTAAACGGTTTTTTAAATTGATATTAAAATTTTAAATTTCCATAAGCTAAAGCATTAGATAAAATTACTGCTTGAAAAATACGAGATACTAATACAATATTGTTCCGTAATTTCCTGAAACTACTAAAATATGGTCCTATTTATAGGTTTTATTATTAAATAAATAAAGTACTGTCCGTTTTACATGAGTTTCTTCAATTTATCAAAGGTTTTTAGATTTTAAATAAAATACCAGTTTTTATAAATAAAGTTAACGTGGGCTATGATGTGAATAATTTGAGTAAGTTAATAGTTTATCCACTAGATTGTAGCAGCATTTATTTCATATTTACTTCTGCCAGCTGTTTTCTTTTATCAGTTTATGATCTTTAAATACCCACCTCATAGCAAATCTGATTAATCACTCAATTTCCAATGTACCTCACTGCATAGGCAACTGTGTATTTTTTTTTATTAAGAATTTGCACCTTAAATATAAAATCATTTAAGAGTATTCATCAACGGAAGTTGCCGGACGCCATCTTGATGTTTTGTTTCATAACGCTAATGTTAATTTTGTGCCTCCATTTCTCCTCACCTGATCATCACAAACGATTCATTTTGGTGTCAAATTAGAGGTTTCGTCGTCCTCTAGGGAAATACAATAGTCGAATTTGGATTTTCTTACAAATTAATGAGGACATGTACAGTGTTTCAGTTCAAAATTGAACTATTTATTATGAAAATATAATACCCAAATCAATAAATTCGACATTGTATTTCCCTACAGGACGATAAAAACTTTAAATTGACAACAAAATTAATTGTATGTGACGATTAGGTGAAGAGTAATGAAGGCACAAAGTTAACATTTGCCTTATGGAACAAAACTCTAAGATGGCGTCCAGTAACTTCCGGTGATGAAGACTCTTAATATTATTAAGAACGATTTACTCTAAGACCTAAAATTAACGAAAGGCTTATTTCTTTAATATTGTGTTAACAAATTTAGGTTAGAACTTACGAAACAGCAGTAACTTTTATCTACCATTTCCGAGTTCGGCCATCCTATTACGGAAATATTTTAATATCTACAACGTGGTATGGTCCGGGAGCAGTTATGAGGTGCCGTTTTCTAAATCGGCTGGGACAAAACAGACACACGCACAACTACTTTATTAGTACAGATATTTCGTATCTATCTTCTACATTCTTTAATGAATTTCTAGATTTTTGTTCTGCGAATTTAGACCCCTAATATTATTATTTCATAAACATATTTGGTTTCAATCGAAAGCTCTTATATAGTCTATATGTGCCTTTTGGGGTATTGAAAAACATCCAACCTCAGTTATCCGCCTCATTGGAAATTAAGGTTCCAATGTTGATCTTATGGAGTTAAATATTTTATTTAGACTAACAGCTGATAATTATGTAAATGGTTCAAAACATCTGATCCTGTGCCTACAAGATTTCCGTGCGGAGAACGGGACACCTGCTAGTCCATACTAACCAGTGTCATTCACTTCTTCGCGTTCCTTCAATTCCTTCTACTTGTAATTAATACCTCAAAAGAGTCGCACCGTTGCTGGCAGTTATAAGGCTTAAGAAAGAAAGAAACGGAAAAGCACCGCATATTCACCACGCAACATATAGGACATTCTTTTATGGCAGTCAAATAGCCCCATACTCAATTTCTTTAGATGGCAGCAGTATAGGACTTTTTAAAAGCGTTCCAATAGCTTAGCTGGGATATTTTTTTGTGTTTTTTAAGCGTTTCGGGGCCATAAATTTAACATTTTTAATAATTTCGGACTTAGATCTTCTCAATCCACCTCCAATAATTGTTATGCATCATTTTTATTCCTTAAGATCTGTGAAAATTAAAATAATTTAATGACCTTTAGATTTACCCCAGTAAAACCTGAGGACAGTTGGCTATCTTAGGCATTACGAAACGTAAGAGAATAATGAGATCTGATATAGCCAGTAGACAGTAGTATTTCGTATTTATATTATATTCGAAAAACCGATAGTGAAATTGTGTTGGAATTTGGAATTACAACGGCTGTCAAATATACAATTCCACTGATTACTGTTCTTCCATAAGTTCAACATTACAACTTTGAAAGCCTGTAAGGCTTAGCCCTGAGGCCCGAAGCAAATTATAAGAGGGTTTGGCTCATGTACACGACAATACCTTAATAACGGTATCCATGAATTTTTCTACGAAGTACACACCCTGAGATAAAAGGAGGGAATATTTTGTCCTTACCTATAAATATAGCAGAGTTATTTTCTGTATATGGATTACCGTACGGCTCATCTACGAGAAGTTATGGCATGACATTTTCAGGATAGGTTCCTTTAGGTTACAGCTGTTGTACCTGACTCCCAGTTTCCTCTAAATCCTCTAGCGCTACTTCCCGTGGGACATTCAAAATTCCAATGTCAAACAAATGATACCATACTGTTACAGTTTTCTGCTATTTATTAAACGATATTCAAATAAACTGCTGGTTTTCAACTGCATTTTATATCCCGGTGAAACGGGTATAATCAACTCGTAATGAAATAAAAAATAAAAAAACATTGACAATCTTACCTCCCGAAACGTAGTGTAGTTTTAAACATTAGAAGCGATAGGTAAAGTTCAAACAAATCAATAATAAATCAAATCAATCGATATTATTAGTTTCAAAATATAATAAAGATTGTTACTCACATCTTCTTCAGGGAGGTTATGAACATCAGCTGTATCATCACCACTCTGTAAATGAGTACATGAATAATGACATGTATTTATTAAATATTTGTATCAATTTTACCCTAAAATGAGTTCCACTCAACCATTAAGTCTTCTTGTTTTTGTGGAGTTTCACTTATAACACAATTAACATTGTTTTCATTTCGGCATTCATAACTAATGTTAGTTGTTGGCATTATTTAGTTTGATAAGGTATATCCTACCTTTAAAAAGTGGTTGATAATTATATATAGTTCAATTTGTACAGTGCAAATATGTTTGTTTCACCAATTTTCTATGACACTAAATTTTGTTTAAGGCGGATCAGCACCCTTTTAAAGAGACAAATCTAGCGAAAATATAAGATTTTATTAGTCTAAGAATTGCTAATAGCAAATCGTCTATGAAATTATCTGTTAATGAAAACCAAAAACAATAACTAATTATTAGTCTTACAGGTGGAGCAAGAGGTGTAGCTGGTTCCTGCATGGAAATTATACCAGAAGCAATTAAAGTAGTTCAAATTAAACAAAACTCTGCTTGCATGTTATATATTGAAGGAAATATTTCCGACATTGAATTATTATTTAAAAGTAATATCTGAACACTATTTTTTTTTATTACACTGCTATTTTGAGTCTTTGGTGTAGTGAACAAGGCGACGTAATCTTATATCATGGCAGAGAAACTGTCGTGGGTTCAAGTTAAAATCCCAGTCTTTACATGTAAATTGTAACACTACTCTACATCTCGTGGCTAACCCCTTAGCGTGGCTCTATGATAAAGGTATAATAATTGCACGTAAAAATCTCTAATTAATTCTAAAACATATAAATAGGATCATTTTTGTATTTTCTTGTAATTACGAAACATTAATTGTTGTCGAAACGAAGTGAAGGATCCTATGTATTAACAGAGAAAAATTATACATTGTCCGTCGGTGTGTGGGTGTGTGTGTTCGTAATGCAATATCGTGTAAACGCCTGCACAGATTGTTTTTATATTTGATACAAATATTTTCCAAAATCTTCTAAGCATTCAGTTCAAAAATATAACACATTCGTTAAACGGTTTTTTAAATTGATATTAAAATTTTAAATTTCCATAAGCTAAAGCATTAGATAAAATTACTGCTTGAAAAATACGAGATACTAATACAATATTGTTCCGTAATTTCCTGAAACTACTAAAATATGGTCCTATTTATAGGTTTTATTATTAAATAAATAAAGTACTGTCCGTTTTACATGAGTTTCTTCAATTTATCAAAGGTTTTTAGATTTTAAATAAAATACCAGTTTTTATAAATAAAGTTAACGTGGGCTATGATGTGAATAATTTGAGTAAGTTAATAGTTTATCCACTAGATTGTAGCAGCATTTATTTCATATTTACTTCTGCCAGCTGTTTTCTTTTATCAGTTTATGATCTTTAAATACCCACCTCATAGCAAATCTGATTAATCACTCAATTTCCAATGTACCTCACTGCATAGGCAACTGTGTATTTTTTTTTATTAAGAATTTGCACCTTAAATATAAAATCATTTAAGAGTATTCATCAACGGAAGTTGCCGGACGCCATCTTGGTGTTTTGTTTCATAACGCTAATGTTAATTTTGTGCTTCCATTTCTCCTCACCTGATCATCACAAACGATTCATTTTGGTGTCAAATTAGAGGTTTCGTCGTCCTCTAGGGAAATACAATAGTCGAATTTGGATTTTCTTACAAATTAATGAGGACATGTACAGTGTTTCAGTTCAAAATTGAACTATTTATTATGAAAATATAATACCCAAATCAATAAATTCGACATTGTATTTCCCTACAGGACGATAAAAACTTTAAATTGACACCAAAATTAATTGTATGTGACGATTAGGTGAAGAGTAATGAAGGCACAAAGTTAACATTTGCCTTATGGAACAAAACTCTAAGATGGCGTCCAGTAACTTCCGGTGATGAAGACTCTTAATATTATTAAGAACGATTTACTCTAAGACCTAAAATTAACGAAAGGCTTATTTCTTTAATATTGTGTTAACAAATTTAGGTTAGAACTTACGAAACAGCAGTAACTTTTATCTACCATTTCCGAGTTCGGCCATCCTATTACGGAAATATTTTAATATCTACAACGTGGAATGGTCCGGGAGCAGTTATGAGGTGCCGTTTTCTAAATCGGCTGGGACAAAACTGACACACGCACAACTACTTTATTAGTACAGATATTTCGTATCTATCTTCTACATTCTTTAATGAATTTCTAGACTTTTATTCGGCGAATTTGGACCCCTAATATTATTATTTCTTAAACATATTTGGTTTCAATCGAAAGCTCTTATATAGTCTATATGTGCCTTTTGGGGTATTGAAAAACATCCAACCTCAGGGCTCCACCTCATTGGAACTTAAGGTTCCAATGTTAATCTTATGGAGTTAAATATTTTATTTAGACTAACAGCTGATAATTATGTAAATAGTTCAAAACATCTGATCCTGTGCCTACAAGATTTCCGTGCGGAGAACGGGACACCTGCTAGTCCATACTAACCAGTGTCATTCACTTCTTCGCGTTCCTTCAATTCCTTCTACTTGTAATTAATACCTCAAAAGTGTCGCACCGTTGCTGGCAGTTATAAGGCTTAAGAAAGAAAGAAACGGAAAAGCACCGCATATTCACCACGCAACATATAGGACATTCTTTTATGGCAGTCAAATAGCCCCATACTCAATTTCTTTAGATGGCAGCAGTATAGGACTTTTTGAAAGCGTTCCAATAGCTTAGCTGGGATATTTTTTTGTGTTTTTTAAGCGTTTCGGGGCCATAAATTTAACATTTTTAATAATTTCGGACTTAGATCTTCTCAATCCACCTCCAATAATTGTTATGCATCATTTTTATTCCTTAAGATCTGTGAAAATTAAAATAATTTAATGACCTTTAGATCTACCCCAGTAAAACCTGAGGACAGTTGGCTATCTTAGACATTACGAAACGTAAGAGAATAATGAGATCTGATATAGCCAGTAGACAGTAGTATTTCGTATTTATATTAAATTCGAAAAACCGATAGTGAAATTGTGTTGGCATTTGGAATTACAACGGCTGTCAAAAATACAATTCCACTGATTACTGTTCTTCCATAAATTCAACATTACAACTTTGAAAGCCTGTAAGGCTTAGCCCTGAGGCCCGAAGCAAATTATAAGAGGGTTCGGCTCATGTACACGACAATACCTTAATAACGGTATCCATGAATTTTTCTACGAAGTACACACCCTGAGATAAAAGGAGGGAATATTTTGTCCTTACCTATAAATATAGCAGAGTTATTTTCTGTATATGGATTACCGTACGGCTCATCTACGAAAAGTTATGGCATGACATTTTCAGGATAGGTTCCTTTAGGTTACAGCTGTTGTACCTGACTCCCAGTTTCCTCTAAATCCTCTAGCGCTACTTCCCGTGGGACATTCAAAATTCCAATGTCAAACAAATGATACCATACTGTTACAGTTTTCTGCTATTTATTAAACGATATTCAAATAAACTGCTGGTTTTCAACTGCATTTTATATCCCGGTGAAACGGGTATAATAAACTCGTAATGAAATAAAAAATAAAAAAACATTGACAATCTTACCTCCCGAAACGTAGTGTAGTTTTAAACATTAGAAGCGATAGGTAAAGTTCAAACAAATCAATAATAAATCAAATCAATCGATATTATTAGTTTCAAAATATAATAAAGATTGTTACTCACATCTTCTTCAGGGAGGTTATGAACATCAGCTGTATCATCACCACTCTGTAAATGAGTACATGAATAATGACATGTATTTATTAAATATTTGTATCAAGTTTACCGTAAAATGAGTTCCACTCAACCATTAAGTCTTCTTGTTTTTGTGGAGTTTCACTTATAAGACAATTAACATTGTTTTCATTTCGGCATTCATAACTAATGTTAGTTGTTGGCATTATTTAGTTTCATAAGGTATATCCTACCTTTAAAATGTGGTTGATAATTATATATAGTTCAATTTGTACAGTGCAAATATGTTTGTTTCACCAATTTTCTATGACACTAAATTTTGTTTATGGCGGATCAGCACCCTTTTAAAGAGACAAATCTAGCGAAAATTTCTGATTGTATTACGTCTAAGAATTGCTAATAGCAAATCGTCTATGAAATTATCTGTTAATGAAAACCAAAAACAATAACTAATTATTAGTCTTACAGGTGGAGCAAGAGGTGTAGCTGGTTCCTGCAAGGAAATTATACCAGAAGCAATTAAAGTAGTTCAAATTAAACAAAACTCTGCTTGCATGTTATATATTGAAGGAAATATTTCCGACATTGAATTATTATTTAAAAGTAATATCTGAACACTATTTTTTTTTATTACACTGCTATTTTGAGTCTTTGGTGTAGTGAACAAGGCGACGTAATCTTATATCATGGCAGAGAAACTGTCGTGGGTTCAAGTTAAAATCCCAGTCTTTACATGTAAATTGTAACACTACTCAACATCTCGTGGCTCACCCCTTAGCGTGAGTAGGGGGCATTGGTTCCTTCAAAACCAGCACAGGCTAGTGAGGAGCAGTGAGGAGCCCCCCCCCGTGACGTCATCACCCGAAATCAGCATGAAAGGTGAGGAGAGCCCCCCCCCCCGACCGAAATCAGCATGCAAGTGAGGAGCCCCCCCCCCGTGACGTCACCACCCGAAATCAGCATGCAGGTGAGGAGCCCCCCCGTGACGTCATCACCTGAAATCAGCATGCAGGTGAGGAGCCCCCCCCCCGGTGACGTCATCACCCGGAATCAGCATGTAGGTGAGGAGCAAGTGAGGAGCCCTCGGCTGGCAGCATGCAAGTGAGGAGCCCTCGGCTAGCACCACGCAAGTGAGGAGCCCCCCCCCCCCGACCGAAATCAGCATGCAAGTGAGGAGCCCCCCCCGTGACGTCATCACCCGAAATCAGCATGCAGGTGAGGAGCCCCCCCCCCCGGTGACGTCATCACCCGGAATCAGCATGTAGGTGAGGAGCAAGTGAGGAGCCCTCGGCTGGCAGCATGCAACTGAGGAGCCCTCGGCTAGCAGCACGCAAGTGAGGAGGCCCCCCCATGAGGTCATCACCCGAAATCAGCATGTAGGTGAGGAGCAAGTGAGGAGCCCTCGGCTGACAGCACGCAAGTGAGGATCCCCCGGCTGGCAGCACGCAAGTGAGGAGCCCCGACTGCCAGCACGCAAGTGAGGAGCCCCCGGCTGGCAGCACGCAAGTGAGGAGCCCCGACTGACAGCACGCAAGTGAGGAGCCCCCAGCTGGCAGCACGAAAGTGAGGAGCCCCCGGCTGACAGCACGCAAGTGAGGAGACCCCCCCCCCTTCCGACGTTATCACCCGGAATCAGCATGTAGGTGAGGAGCAAGTGAGGAGCCCTCGGCTGACAGCACGCAAGTGAGGAGCCCCCGGCTGGCAGTACGAAAGTGAGGAGCCCCCGGCTGACAGCACGCAAGTGAGGAGACCCCCCCCCCTTCCGACGTCATCACCCGGAATCAGCATGTAGGTGAGGAGCAAGTGAGGAGCCCTCGGCTGGCAGCACGCAAGTGAGGAGCCCCCGGCTGACAGCACGCAAGTGAGGAGCCCCCCCCCCAATGACGTCATCACCCGAAATAAGCATGCAGGTGAGGACCCCCCCCCCTTCCGACGTCATCACCCGGAATCAGCATGTAGGTGAAGAGCAAGTGAGGAGCCCTCGGCTGGCAGCACGCAAGTGAGGAGCCCCCGGCTGACAGCACGCAAGTGAGGTGCCCCCCCAATGACGTCATCACCCGGAATAAGCATGCAGGTGAGGACCCCCCCCCCCCGGTGATGTCATCACCCGGAATCAGCATGCAGGTGAGGAGCAAGTGAGAAGTCCCCCCCCAGCAAGAGTTGGCTTTGCTCCTCGAGCTTCCGCACTTCTTCTTCCATCCTAGGCGTCCTGCGCGGCTGCGGTGGCGTCCCCAACGGGAGCGGCGTCCGACACTCCAGACATGTCCCCCACGTCCTGGAGCAACGTCCAGAGGTCCTCCTGAGGGTACTGAGGAAGGGCAGCGGCGGCAGCGGTGTCGTCCAGGACGGGAGCGGCGGCCGACGCCTCGGATATGTCCTCCATGTCCAGGACACACGTCCTGAGGTCTCAGGGTATCGGGAAAGGGTGACACCCCCGACGGGACCGGTGACTGCGGCGTCCCTGACGGGACCGGTGGCTGTGGCGTCCCCGATGGGACCGGCGGCGTCCGCGAGGGATAAGGTGGCGGAGGGGGTCGCTGCGGCTCGGGTGGAGTTGAGGCGGGTGGTGATGGAAACGACCGTACCTCAGCCGCCTCGTGTGTCCGAACGTGGCTCTTCGCCTCGGTAAGCCTTTGGAAGGTCTATCCGCAGACGGAACAGTTGTATAGCGGTGCGTCCCAACCGTGGCGTCTCCGCGCATGGCGGAGCAGGTTGTCCGTGCGACTGCAGCGTTCCAAACAGTAGGGACAGGGGTACATCGTGTCAGGCGGTCGCGGAGAGACTGACGACGGTGACGAAGACGATTACACAAATAAACAGTTGGAACTCTCCATAATAGATAATTAACAACAGTCGGAACTTTCCCTAGATAAACAACAACAGTCGGAATGTTCCTAAGAACAGATCGCCTGGGACCCCCCCCCCGTGACCTTGAGACCGAATCAGTATGCAGGTGAGGAGCCCCCCCCGATCGGCACCAGCATGCAAGTGAGGCTCCGCGACGTCACGTGTCGAGGCGCGTTTTAGGGCCTACGTGACTGTCCCACTCATCAGCGGTTCCGGGAACTGTTTACCGCTAACATTCCGAAGCATCTAGAAGCTCCGGAGGACGATGCAATGGAAAGTTCCACGGTGTCAACAACTGGTCTATTTAAGCGCGCTACTTTCCCAAGCTACTTCAGTATCTAGTGGCAACTCGTTTTGTGAGGAGCTAAGTGTTTTCGCTGCGAGTATTTGTGTGACTGTGCGAAGCCTTCTCTTCGAATATCTTAAAACGTAAGTAACATGTAATTTACTTTTTCATCAGCCAGTTTACCGATGCCCTAAAACCTAATTAGTTAACATTAATATTTCATCTTTTACATATCCCAGTACACGGGGTCTTGTCGTTGTTTCCTTTCAGATGGAGATGAGTGGAATTGCAATGACCTTGGAACAGTTGTGTTTTATAACGATTAAAATTAATAAGCTGAACCTAAAAAGCAAAATAGATTCACTACCACTCTTTTTTTTATTAAAAAAAAAATGTTTGAGCGAAATAAAAGTAGGTTTTACTTTCCAATCGAAATGTTGAGGACAACTGCGCCTTTGTGACGAATGGAGAGTGCAGATACCCGATGTTGTATAACATTAATATTTCATCTTTTACATATCCCAGTACACGGGGTCTTGTCGTTGTTTCCTTTCAGATGGAGATGAGTGGAATTGTAATGACCTTGGAACAGTTGTGTTTATAACGATTAAAATTAATAAGCCGAACCTAAAAAGCAAAATAGATTCACTACCACTCTTTTTCTAATTAAAAAAAACATGTTTGAGCGAACAAAAAGTAGGTTTTAGAGAGTACAGATACCCGATGTTGCAGATGGCTGTTCATCTGTGTGAGGTTTGCGGGCGCAGTTTCGGGGTTGCAAGAAACCTGGTCCGCCACGTAGCATCTGCCCACAACGATCGCCATTACGCGATCACGTCTGCGGCAGACGCTTCGGGCGAAGCGACAACTTGC
This sequence comes from Allygus modestus, assembly GCA_963675035.1. Taxonomy (NCBI): domain Eukaryota; kingdom Metazoa; phylum Arthropoda; class Insecta; order Hemiptera; family Cicadellidae; genus Allygus; species Allygus modestus. Next base: position 143,744,701 of record OY776112.1, on the reverse strand, counting down.
GACGCCACCTCGCTGCAGTTCATCCTCCCACTCCTCACGATCAAGCGCCAGGTACAGTTTTAGTTTAAATAAGAAACCGCCAGTAGATTTATTAAGTATGCTGTTTCCTGGTGTCCTCACCCATGACGCCACGGTGCGCCCGTATACTTTGGTAACTAATGAGTTGTCTTTATGAGAGAGTAAACGGCCCTGACTGGGTAAACTAACAATTAAGACGAGAAAACAGATTCGAGGGGTAAACAAGAGGTTGCCAGCCCTCTGCATAGTTCCTCATCACCACCTACTCACCCTTGTATTTAACAGGCTCGGGTAACTGGCGATCGAGATGAGGAAACAGACTCGAGGGTAAAACAAGAGGTTGTCAGCCTTCTGTATAGTTCCTCATCCTCGTGTTTATCGGGTAACTAATAGGACTTGTTTTCCTGTTTGCAGACTGTCCATGTCCGTTGTGCGCTGTCGCCCTGGCGGGGCCCGAGGATCTGCACCACCACATGGAAGCGTTCCACGGTGCGATCCCATCAGCTTCGACCTCCTACTCTTCCTCCTCCGCCGCAACCCCACCAGCCAGAGACCTACGGCCCGAGTGCGACGCATGCAGGCGACGGTTTGCCTGCGAGGACCTGCTCCAGCGGCACATGGCGAGCGCCCACCACGGCATGAGGTTCGCGTGTACCTACTGCGACCGAGGCTTCGCCCGGTGCTACAACCGGGACCAGCACGAGGCCCAAAACTGCCCCGTCGTGAGGGACCTCGTTGTGGACGAGATGCCGCGCCTGCCCGTCCTGTCACCCGAGCCCCGCCCGGGACCCAGCTACGAGCCCCAGCCCGGACCCAGCCACGAGCCTTAGCCCGGACCCAGCACGGCACCTGACGGGATGGTGGGCGGTGGCTGCGGATTTCCCGCGTTCCGCACCATCCAACGGGGGTTCCACGGACGCCTCCTGACCTTCGGCCTGTCCCGGCCCATGGAGGACTTCTTGGCCGTGGAGGACGCGCTGGTGCTGCTGTTCGACAGCGTCCTGAACCTGTTGACCGACGTCAGGACCAGACACCCGAACATCAAGGTCAACATGTTCCTGGAGTGTGAATTCGCCAACGTCCACGGAGCCACCTGTCTGCGGGCCTTCAAGACGAAGAACGTGCCCCTTACCGCCGCGTCCAACTTGGAGGACTTCCTGTCGGCTTCCTTCCACAAGCTGGCGGAAGAGAAGGAGCAGTGCCTGCTAGTGGGCAGCGGGTGGAGCTATCTCCGGATACGCGACCTGGAGATCCGCGTCAACCTCTACACCCCGTTGGGAGAACAAGGAGCCCGGTTCGTCCAGCTTCCCAGGACCATCTGCGAGACGCGCGCTGTCATCAACGTGCAAAACGTCGATGACATGTGCTTCGCGTACGCCATCCTGGCCAAGTTCGTCGCGCAACACCCGGAGAGGCCCGCATCGTACACACCGGACGTCATGGCACGCTACGACTGGGTCGACCTACGCTTCCCCGTGGCGCTGAAGGACATCAAAGTCTTCGAGAGGAGGAACCCCATCAGCGAGAACGTGTACGGGATCGAGCGTGCCATGGTGGGGAGACGCCCCGACGGATCGCCAAAGTTCCAGGACCGCGTGTTCCCGCTGAAGATCTGCAAGCGGGAGTTGGAGGATCACCGGGACCTGCTGTACGTGACCACCGGCGGAGACAGTCACTACGCCTACATCGCGAACGTCAGCAGGTGGTGCGACCCCAGCTGACGTCCCACCGCGGCACAATCCATGGGTGTAAACGATGCTTCGCTCACTTCGACAACCGGCCCAACAAGCTGGAACTGTCCGGTGCCGAGTGCCTGGAGGAGCACATGCGATACTGCACCGCCAAGGCCCCCCTCCGCTTGGACATGTCCCAGAAGCAGCGGATCCGCTTCGCCCACCCCGAGTACACTCGGCGCGAGCGCTTTTGCGTTAATGCCGACTTTGAGTGTGCTCTGCAGCCCGTCGCCGCCGACCCGGTGGAAGCGCCGCCCGGCACGAGGCCCCTGCAAATGCACGTCCCGTACGCCTTCCCCTACCAGATCGTGGACTCACTCGGCCTGGAGGAGTTCGAGCCCCGCGTCTACTTCGGGGACAACGCGTCCAAGGTGTTCATGGAAAGGTTGAAGGTGGACGTGCTGGCGCTGTGGGACTTCCTGACCAACGCGGTCCTACTGCAACCCGTCTTGAATGACCAGGAGACGCACCAGTACATCGCGGCCACCGTCTGCTACCTCTGCGGGAAGGAGTTCACGGACCGGGACGTCAAGGTGCGGGACCATCACCACGCTCCGCCCTACGAGTTCCGAGGAGCTGCCCACCACTCGTGCAACCTCAGGTACCGGGAGCAGCGACACATCAACTGCTACTTCCACAACCTGTCCAACTACAACGCCCACTTCGTAGTGCGGGAGCTGGCCATCGACCCCGGCGACGTGGATGTGTTGGCGCACACGGAGGAGTGGTACATCACTTTCACCAAGCGATTCCACTTCGGCCGACCCGGAGACAACCCGCGACGGAGCAGCAGCTTCGCGGTGCGCTTCCTGGCACGTACAGGTTCCTGTCCATGAGCCTGGCCAGCCTGGCGGCGGGACTCCCCACGGACAGGATGCGCGAGACGAGGAAGCGCTTCCCTGACGACCGGCTGTTCGACCTGGTGCACAGGAAGGGCGTGTTCCCCTACGACTTCGTGACGTCCTACGACACGCTGTACAGGACCAGGGAGCTGCCGCCCAAGGATGCGTTCAGGAACTCCATGACCCTGGAGGACATCAAGGACGAGGAGTACGAGCACGCCCTCAACGTGTGGCGAGCCTTCGAGTGTCACAACCTCAAGGACTACGCTGACAAGTACCTGCGTTGCGACATCGCCCTGCTCACCGATGTCTTTGAGCAGTTCCGAAACACCACGCTGGCAGAGTACAGGCTGGACCCCGCCCACTACTACACCCTGCCATCCTACGCCTGGGACGTCATGCTCAAGACCTGCGACGTGGAGCTGGACACGCTGCAGGACTTCGACATGTACCTGTTCGTGGAGCAGGGGATCCGGTGAGGGATCTCACAGGCTATCACCCGCTATGCCAAGGCCAACCACACCGGGTGTCCGGACTACCGCCCGGACGAGCCCACGCGCTTCCTCATGTACCTGGACGCCAACAACCTCTACGGCTGGGCCATGTCCCAATGCCTGCCGACCGGAGACTTCCAGTGGCTCAGCCGTGAGGAGATCCGGGCGTTGGACGTCGCGGCGCTGGACGCGGAGGCCGAACGAGGCTACATCCTGGAGGTGGACCTCCACTACCCCGCGCGCCTACACGACCTGCACAAGGACCTTCCCTACTGCTGCGAGACGAAGCGTTCGCCGACAGGGAAGTTCCCCAAACTGTTGACGACCCTGGACGACAAGACGCACTACGTCTGTCATTACAGGGTCTTGCAGCAGGCGCTGCAAAACGGATTGGAGCTGGTCGCGGTGCATCGGGCGATCTCGTTTCGCCAGTTGCGGTGGTTGGAACCGTACATCCTGATGAACACGGAGCTGCGGAAGAAGGCCAAAACGAAGTTTGAACAGGACTTCTTCAAACTCATGAACAACGCGGTCTTCGGCAAGACCATCGAGAATGTACGGAAGCGCCTCAACGTGAAGCTGGTGTGCACCCCGGAGAAGTTTTCTAAGTACGTCGCCAGATCCAACATCCTGGACCGGACGTACTACACGGAGGACGTGGCCCTGGTGCATCTGTCAAAGGTCAACATCGTGTTGGGCAAGCCCGTCTACGTAGGCATGACAGTCCTGGAGCTGAGCAAGTGGCTCATGTACGAGTTCCTGAGCAAGATGAAGGAGCGCTACGGTGACCGCCTTACCGTGGACTACATGGACACGGACAGCTTCGTCTTTGACATCGTGTCCCAGGACGTCTACGCCGAGATGAAGGAACACCTGGACGACTTTGACACCAGCGGCTACCCGAGGTCCCACCCCTGCTGCAGCCCCGTCAACGCCAAGGTCATCGGAAAGTTTAAGGAAGAGTGCAACGCCCTGTCCTTATTCGAGTACCTCGGCCTGCGGTCCAAGCTGTACTTCATGGACATCGAGGACGCGGCGACAGGCGGCAGCAAGGCTCTCAAGCGAGCCAAGGGGGTGGCGAAGGGCGTTGTCAAGAACGTCCTCACCCCCGACGACTACAGAGAGTGCTTGTTTAACAGGGTCCGGAAGCATACCACCAACGTCCGGTTCCAGTCCCGCTTGCACCGGGTTTACACCGTGGAAGTGGACAAGCTGAGCCTTAGTCCAGCTGACGACAAGCGGTGCGTCCTCCCCGACGGCATCCACACTCTGCCGTGGGGACACAAGGACGTCCCGCCGCTACCGCCAGCCAGGAGGAGAGATCGGCCGCAGCGGATGGAGGTGGACGGCGAGGAGGAGGAGGGACAGCGCCAGGACGATGACGAGGACGAAGAGGAATTCCCGGTTTAGTTATATATTAATTTTAAGAAAAAAAAATTTTAAATAGTATTTGTAAGAAAATATACGATAATAGCTTTATGTACAGCATGAACCCGAGTTGTTTATTTTCCTCCCCTTCGCACACTCAAAAGTCACTAGCCGGTAGGCTCAGAAAAACTAAAGTGTGTGTGAAAGGCGTTATGGGCCGTTTGGCCCGAGCCGTGCAGCTTAAAAAGCCCCCGCCAACCGGGAGCGGTTGGCGGCGCGTGTCAGGGACGGCCCTGAAGGAGTTGCCCAGCGGTCTGCTGATGTCCGAGGGGTCACCCTCGAGTTAGTCAGCGGCTTGCTGATGCTCGAGGGGTCTCGCGCCCTCTTTGGCGGTCTTCACTGTCGCTTGGTGGGGGCTCAGCCAGTGGCACGCGCCGCTGATATATAAACCTGAGGTCCAGCCCCGCTGCCTCAGTTTTGATAATTTTTTTTCAAAATTTAGTAAGGATAAAGGAGAAAAAATGATTACACAAGCTTTACCATAACGAGACATGTATTGTACAGTAAGAAAAGGTTACATACAAATACTATTAAAACCTCACAATATAGTTTTTAAGCGAATATGGAGTGGAAGAGCCTGCGGACCAGAGCGTCGTTGGCGGCGGGAGCGGTAGGGTCGAAGAGCTGGACGTAGTCGCTGAGTGACATGTGGAGAACAGCCCGACAGTACAGGTAAGTGAGGCAGTAGTAGCCGCAAACAGAAGTATCGTAGCCCTGGAGTCGATACCTATTGTAGATGTAGTGGCGGTGATGAGGATTGCGCTTCAGGAACCTTTGAAAGTCGGCCTGGAATGGCGGCCTCCCGTAGCTGTCCAGATACTCGAGTCTGTCCTCTTCCGAGCAGTAAAACGCCACCCAGTGTTCGCCTCCCTCGGTGTGTGCTACCGTGTTGGATACGATAGCGGTGAGAGGCTTGACCGGTGCGTCCGGTAGTTGGTCAGAGGCGTAGACCGCGACGTTCTTCAGTCCGGGGATCCTCACCAGGCATTCTCTGATCTGAACGGTATTCATCATGGGCGGAAGCAGCACAGGCAGCTTGAGGCGGACGGGTCCGACCTGTCGTTAGACACGAGCCAGTCCCGCAAGACTATGCAGTTATGAAGGGCGCAACGGTTGTGGGAGCTCTTATGGGGGCGACAACGTAGTCTGGTAGGCGGGCGGACCGTTGAGTGACCCGCAGCCCAGATCCTCCATGTCCTGAGCGGCGGTGGCGGCGGGCTCGGTTATGAGGTGGCGTTGTACAAAGTCCCTCTTCTGCAATCCTTTGACGTAGACCAAGGGGCGGTGGATGAGGCAGGAGCACAGCTTGTCCAGCAGGGCGATGAACGCGATGTCTCCCTGGTCCCACTCCAGGCCGTGGCAGTGGCGCGTAAGCCAGACGCTCTCGCGCTGTTTCTCGGAAGTCAGGAGGTCCTTGCTGAAGGGCGGACGGGCGACGTGATGTAGGAGCAGCGTGCCGGTAGTCACGTCCACCACGCAGACCTCTTTCAGTAGAAAGTCGTTGTCACTGTCCTTGAAACACTGCATGTCCATCACCACGCTTCCGTGATGACAGCGCGCTGGCAGTGGCTCGTTGTAGATCGGTGGCGGCACGTCCATCTCGTACGGTTGTCCAAACTGATCTGAGCGCGCGCTGCTGATCTGAGTGCGCTGCTGTCGGGCGACCTTAGACTCGTGCGCATGCGCACCATCATCTAACGGTCCTCACGGTGGCCTTGAGCGCAGCAACTCCTTTACCCGCCAAAGTCCACAGTCACGTTGCGGTTACGATCTACTTCCACTACATTGTCCAACTCAGCATACACTACGCAGTTGACCGCCTCCGTCAAGGCTTCGGCAAATCCGATCTCTATGCGCAAATTGCCGTTGCGCACCAGGTTCCAGTGGCTCGCTTGACCGGCTGACAGGTCAGGCGTCAAGTCAAACGCCATCACCGTATAACCGTATATGAATTGGGAGCGGTCTACGTCATTACCACAGTTCAAGTAATGCCGGTGCCACTGAACAGCGTGTGATATTCGAGCACGCACAACTCTTGGCCTACGGTGTAATCCGGTTGCAGCGGTTTGCCGGGCACTTGCTCACCGTCCACGTACAGCGCGAAGAAATTCGTCTTGTAATGATGAAAATTGAACGGGTTCTTCTTGTAGTCTCCGTTGAACGCCTGGTTGTTCACCAGCCCGACTATGACTCGTTTCGGCAGTTGGCCGAGGAACACGCTGTCCATAGTCTTGCCGCGGATACCGCTCGGCAACTTGACGGTTTTCACTTCCACGCGGGTGATTGGGTATTTGGCTGTGCCGGTCTCCAGCGTCCTGCTGTGCGCCAACAGCACGCTGGGATTGATCTTGCAGCGGCGCATGAACAGGCTGACATCGCTGATCGCCACCTTGTAGTCGGTGATGGTTTTGGACATTATGGCGAATGAGTCGCGCGATCTGATCAGACGGAACCGAATCTCGACACCGTTCAGCATGAACTTGTCCTGGTTGCACAGATCAACGTGCAGATGTCCCACCATGTCCACCAAGTGGCTGCCCGCGATCCACGCCCGCCGCGTTACGAGCCCCACGTTTCCCTCCTCGCAATCGTCCATCCTAGCGGTGGTGTCCTCCATGAACAGCTCCGCGGTGAGATGTGTGCTCTTGGCGTCCTTGCCGTAGGTCAACATGTTCTCCAGGTAGGCGCGATAGGTGTACGTGTTGTTTTACGGCGACACCAGTTTGTTGTTGAGGTACAGGTCCACTTGACTGAACAGCGAGTGGAGCCAGTTGTTCACCGGGCCGACCTGTTTGATTGTATCCTCCCCCGTTACCGCGACCCCAGCGGCCGTTTTGATGGTCGCCTTCACATACAGTAACGTCTGCGACAGATCGGTGTATTCATCTCCGTGACCGGGCACTACGAACTCTATGGGCGAGTCGTCCGTCAGCGACGAGATCGGCTTGTAGCAGACCCATTTGCTGCTCTCGATACTGGTCTGCGTTGGGGGCAGAGAGAACAGGTTTAACTCGGTCTTGACGCACTCGCACGATTTCTGATGTATGATTAAGCGGGGGTGTTAGGGAGGTGAGCTTAGTGATTTTCCTCCCATACACTTAAAATTATCTATCCTCTAACCTAAAGAGTATGGAGAGCATCAATGACAACGAAGGTAATTAATTGTACACTTTATTAGTACATACTATTCAATTGGCAGAAAATCATCTGATAAAATTGTACCTAGGGAAAATGTCAGAGTGTTACTATAAGTACAATGAATTAAATGTTCTACTTGCGAAGTTTCGTTCACTATGTGGGTGTGGCGTAGACCAGGATGACCAGGATCAATGAAGAGAAGAGGCGTCACGAAGCAGTCTAGGAGCTGACATCGACTTGGAGAGGAGGCGATGCACCATGCACATCTTGAAGGACCTCGAAGGAGTAACCAGGCGTAGAGTCGTAGAAGAGTAGAGATTTGGCTCCTTGAGGGTACTGATGATGACCGTACTGTAGCGATGAGTAGAGGGAAAACTTAAAGAGAGCGATGATACTCGGAGACTGCAGAAAACTGTCACTTGGTCTGTCTTGCGTTAAGCTTACATTGAGAATGAAGATTTGCAATCCACTGAGGTTATAGAACTCACTAGACACTGGTTAAATTTCACTCTCACTATATGGTTACATTGTACTATTAGTAATCGCTAACAGTTACATAAACAAGTTTAGACATAAAACCTAAAACCACTATATTTAAAATCTACTTTGATTTTATTTAGAAACATATTTTATATCAGAAAGAAAATTATGTGTTGACTAAGAGAGCAACAGAGCTAGAGTGAGTGAACTGGACAATACTGTCTGGCAGATAAAGGAGCAGATAAAAAATGAAAGCAGGGGAAGTCCTTTGTTCAGCCAGACTATTGATATCTGATCTATCTCTATCTCTCTTTTACTACGATGAATATTTTGGATGCTACATACCGCCCATCCAAATGAATATTTGCAATCATAAAACTAAACACAAACAAAAGAAAAGAAAGGACAAAGTGGTTAGGATTCTGAGTCAGAGGGAGGTAGAGGAATCAGCTTGTTAACTGGGCGAACAAATGTTCCTTGAGCTGTTTTGATCTTTACTGCTCTAACTACTCCGTCACGTCCAGGATATGTGTCTTCTATTCTTCCAATATAGGCTGGTAGTTACTTGCCCATTTGCGTAGAGAGAATCCTCCTAACTTTAAGAGTTGGATCAGCTCGTCTTGTAGCTTTAAGGCCTGTTCCGGTGTGTCAACGCTGGTGCATATATCATCGACAAACGTTTGCTTGACAATTGCTTCTGAAGCTAGTGGGAATCGTTCTCCTTCATCTTCAACAAGCTGTAATAATACTCGTTGAGCTAGAAAGGCACTTGAGGTGACACCATATGTGAGAACATTCAGTTCATATTCTTCAATAGGCCCATTAGGCAAGGTTCGATAGAATATGTGCTGTAAAACGCGTTGTCCCAAAGCTATAACAACTTGTCGGTACATTTGCTTAATGTCACAACATACAACAATGGAGTGAAGGCGGAAATTAGTTATGATTTCAGCGATATCTCTTTGCAACTTGGGACCACGGAATAAAATGTCATTTAATGACATTCATTGCTGGGAGGAAGCATTAAATACCCCCGTAGCAGCAAACCTGCGTACTCAGCGAATTTCCAATGCATATATATGTATCTTAATACCACATAAAGCCACATACCAAGTTTCATCAATATACATTCATAAATAAACGATTTATGACATTTTAATTATTCTCCATAAGAATAACATGGCAGCTGAGTATGCAGGTTTGCTGAAGCAAGGAACACAAAAAATGGGGTTTTATACAAATATCAATATAACTCATGTAGGTAAAGCCACATACCAAATTTCATTAATTTATTTTCATAATGAAGGCAGATAACACGTTACTTATTCTCCATAAGAATAACATGGGGCTGAGTACGCAGGTTTGCTGCAATGGGAGCCTTGGGTAAAAAAGTGTCTTTTTGAGCAAATATCAATGGTCCACAACCAGATGAAGCCGTATACCAAGTTTCGTCAGTATAGGTTCATAAATAAGCGAGATATAAAATTTTTATTTTTCTCCATAAGAATAACATTAGACAACGTACTGTGTTTAGCACTTTCAATATCTCGGTAACCAATTGACGTAGAGAAATGATCAAAATACCAAATTGTGTGTTTTTTTAAGCTGAATCCAATGGGGAAAAATAAAATTTGACTATTTCCAAAATTATATGTACAAAATTCAAAAAACCCATTTTTGGGGTACAAAACCCCCCAAAAATACCCCTTCGGATAGAGCGATCTGGCTGGTTTTCGAACTTAAAGTCATAAATGTTGCTTTACACGTTTATACCAAATTTCATCAAAATCGGATAATTTTTACGAGAGTTATCGTGCTCACGGACACACATATATATATATATATATATATATATATATATACAGTTTCGAACGAATGGTGTTTTTGGGGTCTGGGGACCTCAAAACGAAAAGTTATCATGGTCCCGGGCCTAGGTCTTACCATGCCGACTACGGTAATAGCTTCTTCCCTATAGGGGAAATTCGCTAAAACCACTCTGAGTTTGGTAGTACTACTCTCTTCCTTTCTAACACAGTGGTGGGGAATTACATATGTTGACGGGCTAGTAGCAATGTCCATGTGACCTTGAGCGATGTAGTCTTCCATGAAGTTCCTATACTCCTTGTGAATTTCAGGATTTTGTTTTAATTTAGCTTCTAAATTAATGAGACGATGTGTTGCAGTTGCCCTTGTGTTAGGTAATATTTTGGGATCTGGTCTTACAGGCAGTGATACTACATATCTTTTTGTGTCATCTCGGTAATGAGTTGTTTTGAAGTGGTTCTCAGTTTCAACATCATCTGGATTTATAGGTTTTTTCATTTTGACCGATTCTATTTCCCAAAATCTTTTGATGGATTCATCTACAGATTCACGACATGTGAGAAAGTATGAGTTTTCATTCGTTGTCATGAGGCTTGGTACCTTGCCACCAATAATCCATCCAAAAATGGTTGCCATTGCAGAAGGTTGACCCTTGATTATATTGTGTGATTCTAAAATAATATCATAATAAAGCTCGGATCCAATCAAAAAATCAATTGGTGCACTGGTGTTAAATGTAGGATCAGCTAATTTCAGATTAGAAAACTTGGAGCGAACAGAGGAATCCATATGAATGTTCGGTTGATCAGAGGAGACTTTTGGCACTATTATCGCTTCCGTGTTCAAAACGGCATCAGGGGTATGTATGGGACTAATATTACAAAATACAGAGCCTTTGTTTTGGGACACAGATGTATTGGCAACTGCCATGAGAGTGATTTTGCTGAACCGCCTTTTAAGCCCAAGACGTTCCACACATTCTGAAGTAATTAAACTAGTTTGAGAGCCTCCATCAATAACAGCCCTTGTGGGTTGAAGTTTCCCATACTGATCTTGTATACCAATGATGGCAGTACTTAGTAACATATGTGAGCTTGAGCTAGCATTAGTGAAGTTGCAGGTCTTAGAATCTGCATTATTGGAAGTAGTAGATTTAGACTCTACAGGAAGTAGTGTGTGAGGTTCATATGAACGGTGCAAGGGAGTGTGGTGTTTACCAGAGCACTTAAAACATTTAGATTTAGATTTATAATCTGATATCCTATGGGTCCCAAGGCAAGAAAAACATAGAGAACTCTTCTTGACTTGATCATGTCGCTGTGCGACATTCATATCTTTGTATTTAGAACAACCATATATTTTGTGAGTAGTATCCTGGCAACATGGGCATGTAAATTGAGATTTCTTAGCTTTATCATGAGTGGGATTGCTTACAGTCGAGAGCATTGAACTGCGAGAATTTGATGGCTTATAAAAAAAGGCAGGTTTGTGAGTTTTACTTTTCCCCTTCGGAGATGTTATTTCCAGAATTTTAAGTTGTTGCTGCACAAACTTAATTAAGTCTTCAAACTTATGGATATCTCTATCAGAATGTTGGTTTTCAAAATATTTACGAGTACTTGGAGTAAGAGAACGTAAACCAATATGGAGCATGGTAAAATCAAATAAATCTGGAATATCAAGAACTCTTATAGCTGATAAACTACTGTTGAAAACCTCCATGAAAGTGGAGAAGGAGTTGGTTGAATCTTCTGTCATTTGACGAAACTATAGTATTTTATCTAGATAACTTGAGGCTAATAATCGTTTATTCTGATAGCGCTCAATCAGTATTTGCATTGCAATGTCATAGTTTTCTTCTGATATGGCTAAGGTATCAATGAGATAGAGCGCATGGGATTTAAGTAAACTTCGTAAATACGTGAGTTTTTATACTTTAGATAATGTTGCATTCTTATGTATCATAGAATTATATAGTGCATAGAAGTTTGGCCAAGCCGTTATTGACCCATCAAATGACTCAATTTCAAGTTTTGGAAGCCTACCTACTTGAGGAGATTGTGGTGGGGTTTAAGCTGTTTTGCTAGTTTCAGCTTTATCTTGTCTGATTGCCTTGTCCACGTTCATTTTTCGAGCTAAGGTCTTCACATTGAAATAAAGCTCATCGTAAGCTAACGAGGGTTTGAGAATCTCTATCTTATCAGCTTCATCAACCTTACTATTTGCAGAATTCATGGAGTCGCTAATTTCCTCAAACGCAGCATAATCATCTTCAATTTTTTGAAACCGCGAAACAAAAGAATCAAACTCAGAAGCATAGCTTTGTTTCTGTTGAACTAGGTTAACACATTTTTTACCTACATCGTATAAAGCTTGTAGTCTAGAAAAGTACTTTTCCCGCTTTTTAACAAGCGAGTGTAACTGTGCTTTGAGTTCAGTACCCATCTTGGCTGGTTAAGGAATAGGTAACAATAAGTAAGGAACCCCTAGTTGAATAAAACCCACATAAATGTAGAGAAAATGTAACTCTAAAAAAAACAAAATATTTTCAAGGGAGTAAGTGATTTTAAACTACCTAAATGCTCTCCTTAACATGAAAAATTACTACTTTTTTTATTTGTGCCGCTATCCGGCTCGAAGGACCATAATTAAGCGGGGGTGTTAGGGAGGTGAGCTTAGTGATTTTCCTCCCATACACTTAAAATTATCTATCCTCTAACCTAAAGAGTATGGAGAGCATCAATGACAACGAAGGTAATTAATTGTACACTTTATTAGTACATACTATTCAATTGGCAGAAAATCATCTGATAAAATTGTACCTAGGGAAAATGTCAGAGTGTTACTATAAGTACAATGAATTAAATGTTCTACTTGCGAAGTTTCGTTCACTATGTGGGTGTGGCGTAGACCAGGATGACCAGGACCAATGAAGAGAAGAGGCGTCACGAAGCAGTCTAGGAGCTGACATCGACTTGGAGAGGAGGCGATGCACCATGCAGATCTTGAAGGACCTCGAAGGAGTAACCAGGCGTAGAGTCGTAGAAGAGTAGAGATTTGGCTCCTTGAGGGTACTGATGATGACCGTACTGTAGCGATGAGTAGAGGGAAAACTTAAAGAGAGCGATGATACTCGGAGACTGCAGAAAACTGTCACTTGGTCTGTCTTGCGTTAAGCTTACATTGAGAATGAAGATTTGCAATCCACTGAGGTTATAGAACTCACTAGACACTGGTTAAATTTCACTCTCACTATGTGGTTACATTGTACTATTAGTAATCTCTGACAGTTACATAAACAAGTTTAGACATAAAACCTAAAACCACTACATTTAAAATCTACTTTGATTTTATTTAGAAACATATTTTATATCAGAAAGAAAATTATGTGTTGACTAAGAGAGCAACAGAGCTAGAGTGAGTGAACTGGACAATACTGTCTGGCAGATAAAGGATCAGATAAAAAATGAAAGCAGGGAAAGTCCTTTGTTCAGCCAGACTATTGAAATCTGATCTATCTCTATCTCTCTTTTACTACGATGAATATTTTGGATGCTACAAACGACATTATCCAAAAATGTCCTTCGCTGTACTCCTGCTCTTCTTACGTCGCACAACGGTCTTGCCTCTCCTCTTCTTAGCGACGCGTCTTGCGGGCTTCCTTTTCCTCTTGGGCGCAGCGCTCTTCTTCCTCGCTCCGAGGAGTTTAGCCAGAGACTGAGGAGTGACCTGCTGTACACGCCTCTTCTTATAGGTGCCGCCACCGCTCAGCAAGCGATCCAATTTATCATCGGCCCTGCGTTTCAGCGACCCGGTAAACTGTCTGAGCCGGGCGTTGGCCGTGACACGGGTGTCGGCTGTGCCCGCCGCCACGTCGCCCAAGAAGCCCACACCGGACCTCAGCGCCTCCTTGCCCAGCACTGATGCGCCGGATTTTTTTAACGGGACCACTGTACGCATCAGCCCGCCTAGGAAACTGCCGATGCCGTGGCCGCGTTGGAAAGTGGCTCCTCTGAATACCGTGGACACTCCGTGCCCCGACTGCTGTTGGCGGTAGTACGCCAGGTAGGGGTCGTTCGGGTTCATTGCTGCTCTCTGCGCAGGTGAAACTTCATGCTCGTAGTCCCGAAGTGGAATGGCAGGTGGCGCCCGACGCCGTCCCTTAAATCGATTTCCACGCTATCGAAGGAGCTCTTCATCAGCGGCACGTAGTGAGGGTCGGTGAAGTGCACGGTGGTACTCGCGCCGTAGGTGTAGCTTTTAGCGTCAATGTTTACAATCTTCAACAAGGGCGCTACCGTGTCGCCTACTAGCTGGGGTTCCACCAGGTCGCAGTACACGTTCATGTGCGAAAGGATCCCGGCCAGTAAGTCGGGTGGTCTTATAGCTTTTCTATGTTTGATCACGTTCACGTTGTGCACGTCGTATCCCAACTGTAACGCTAGAGTGGGGCTAAATTCCAGTTGCACCACAGTCTGGTCCATCGAGATCAATTCCACCCTCCCGGTCTCCTTGTCGTACTCAAACTGGCATTGGTGCAGGTCCAGTTTTGGAATGGCGTTGATGGATCTAATCAGTTCATCGATGTCTCTATAGTTTCCGGCTTCCACCTTTACAGCGGTCAGTGCAGGCTTGCCCGTGTCATCCTTAGTGTAGAGATACACGCGCGCGTCCTCCCCCACTGTGACAAACGAGCACGGGTACAGGTCGGTCAAAATTTCTGTGCGCGCGGACGGTTCGCTACTAGCCACACTAAAAATTTAGCCTGTTGCTCTCCGCATTTTACAAAGCCTATATTCTATATTTATTTACTTTCTTAACAGAATAAAAAATTAACGTTTTAAGATGTGTATTTGAAATCTACTGAAAATGTTATTAAAAATTATACCAAACTAGTTTTATATATTAGAACATATAATATGTTGATGAAAATAAGAGCTATTGTTAGATTTTAAAACTATAAGATTGCCTCGACCTATATCGCCTCTTGCATGTACTTCAACTCGCATTAGGTCTACTTGAACACAGCTTTTATTTAATATAAAACTATATAATGTAAATCCTATTCAAGATTTCTGCCCTTGATTTCTAGATTTCTAGATTTCTAGATTCTAGATTTCTGCCCTTGAAAATTAATTTTGTCTCTCAGTTCAACTAAAAGTAACTTAACTGTAGGGAAACACTTCTTTTGTAAATAAAAATCATAAATGATAAGTCTTACAACACATTTATCGAAGTCGTCTAGTCCTGTGTTATTGGCAGTGCAGGGGATAGGGGTGAGTGAGTCACGCTGAGTCAGAGAGTTATGAATATTCATTTAAGACAAAGAAGCCTCCTTACTTCAGTCCCCCGACATATTCCTTAACTATTCACACTAAATTAATTCTATAAGAATAGTTGTATTGCTGTTAGAGAGATATAACTTTAAGTTTCAATAAACATATCTTGATTCTCATCTATTTTAATTTTCACAATTAAAATCATACAATATGACCAGTAAACCAACTTAAGGATATTAAACCTGAAAACATTTAAAATTTAACTAAACACCTAATTTAAAAATGTGATAACTACCAGAGCGTTTATGCTGTATAGAACAGCGTGGGGCCGACCGGCGCGGCGGTGGTCCGCGACAGCGCGGAGGGGTCGGCGACAGCGCGGAGGGGTCGGCGTGGCGGGGCGCGTAGAACTGAACATAGCGGTAGTTTAAATCGGATTATTGAACAAACTAAAAGTTCCATCGAAAATGTTTTCGAATAAATTTTGAAGATCAACAAATTAGCTACAAATTTCTCGCTGGAAGTTTGTTTCTACCTCAAAAATAAAATATTTCCTCGCTTACTGATTTCTACATGTCATGCTGTTACAACTTTCTAATCTTTTTCATTATTAAAAATAACGCATAATTTTAAACTAAAATTTATTTTTACCGTTGGATGTGGCAATTCATGCAGAAAAGAAATATATAAATTTAATTGTATATTTGTTATTCGTAAGAGGACCAGGAGCGTGTAAATGACAATGCGTCCACTGTTTTCTGCTCATTTGGGGAGCACTCCATGGTTTCTACCTCGCTGCGCTGGAGTAGCAAGACACGGATGTTTTCACAAAAGTACCCCCGCCAACCCCCTCGCCTAGAACCGACCAGTTCTGGTCGCGCGCACAGAAATTTTGGCCGACCTGTAATGGACCTCGACTAAAGCGACTTCCCATTCACCATCGCCACCCAATCGCACGACTGACGGTAGATGGGTGATGTAGTTAGCCACGGTGTTGTTTGGATAATAGTCCATGGAGCTATTGCTGGGCAACGTCAGGTACAGCTGTCTGCGCTTTGTCGCCATAGCAGCTGTTGCACTTCGGATGCGGGTACCCACGAGTTGAAGTCCTCTCCGTACCCGACCCACTTGACCAAGTAGCGCTTACTGCGGCCTCGTCCTTTAGTGTCCAGTATTTTATCTATTTGGTACAGGCGGTCCGGGGCGACCGTCACCTTTTGTATCTCGTGCTTGTAGAAGCGTCCTTCCAGCGGCGTGCCGTTAAGGTCGCGCAACACGTACAGGGGCAGGGGAAGCGACCCGTAAACGCGGTCCACCACGAACAGCTCCTTACTCCAATTGGTCTCGTAACCTTTGGCGAAAGTACCCGTCTCCTTGGCTATGCGCACCGTGTCGCCCAGCTCAAACCTGGGCTTGCGCCGCCGGATCGCCTTTCCGTACATGTGACGCCACGCCTTGTACACCGTTTGACCATCGCCGCTGTCCACGTCCGCGGGTCGCAGGCCGCCGCCCAGACTCTTGTGCGGACTGCGGTTGTAGGCGTCTACAAGCCTGTCCAACACGTCCACGTAGCGATACGTGTTCTTGTAGGTCAGGTAGCGCCACATGCGGGTCTTGAGCGTGCGGTTGACTCGCTCCACCACCGCCGCCTTCACATCGGGGTTCTGCGTAGTGACATACGTGACACCGTGACTCTTGAACACTCGCTTGGTAGCGGCCCCGGTGAACTCCGTCCCCTTGTCGGTCTGCAGGCAGCGGGGCGTCGCCTCAGAGAATATTCTCTCGAACGCAGCGGCTACTTCGGGCCCGCTTTTCCTCCTTAGCGGTACCGCGAACAGCCGCTTGCTGAACACATCAATCACGGTCAGCAGGTAGTTGACTCCGTCGTTGTACCGGCTCAGGCCGCGCATGTCGTTCAGGTCCGCCTGCCACAGCTCTCGGGGCCCAAACACGACGTAGCGGTTGCGGGGAAACTTCTTGCGCGCGGGCTTGTGCAGCGTGTAGGTGTCCTGGGTGCGCAGCCAGTCGGCACCCGGCGTTTCGGTAGGCGCGCGGCTCTGGTCAGAGCAGCCACCCCGCCGAGGGAACCGGGCTGGCTCGGGTCATAGTACAACTTTTCCATTACGGTGAGAACAGCTCCCAGTTGTCCAATGACGATTCCTGGTCGGGTTCCTCGGGTATTATCCTTCTCCTGGCCGCTGGGGGTCGCGGTCTCAGGCGGTCTAGCATCGGCGTCAACCTCGGTGGCAGGGGTGTCGACGAGGCCGTCGTGTCTCTCCAGGGGCTCGATGCCGAGTCCAGCCCCACGCCTAGGTAACGCAACGCAGTGGGATTGTTCACGTATTCTTTGGGCACGTTCATGTCCTTCAAGGCGGTCATCACTTGATGCCAGCAGGTAGTCAATCGGTCCGCCCTTCACGCTCTCACTATGCTGTGCGCGATGTCCACTATATTGGAATCGGGGATCTTCACCTTGTCCACGTACACCGCCCCACTGGCGTCCCAGGCGATGGGGCTGCCTTGTCGGGTCATGAATCGCAACAAGTTGCGCGCCACCGGCCTGAAGATTTTTGAGAACGATTCCACAATGTCCTCCGCCGAGGCGCTAGACTCGCGTTTCATCTGACTCGGACCTCCCGCCGCTTCCTCCTCCCTCTCCTCGCCCTCGATGATGGACAGACCTATGGGTTGACGTTTAGCCGCAGAAAAGTGCAGGAACCGCTGTAACACCTGCTGATATTGTTTCCATTTCTCCGTATCGTCCAGCCACTTGTCGCTCAATATGCGATGCATCTCAGCGTCCAGGCTGGCTGGCTTATTGGCGCTACCTGCTCCTCATCTTGGTCCTGGTCCCGGCCCTTCTCGCAATCTCTCGATGAGCTCCTGCGGTACAACCACCATTTTCCTAGCGTACTCCATGTCCAATTAGCTTCTGCGCTAGAACGGGCAAAACGGCGTTCAACAGCAGGGGTAGGAGGATCCCTCCGCCCCGTTGGACGAGGTAGTGTCGCTTCTTGGCCCAACCCTCGCCGCGTTTTACCAGCCGTCTGAGCGCCTGTTTATGTTTACTCAATTTGCGTTTGAGGCAGGGGGAAAGGGGTACGTTTCCGGCAGCTTAAGTAAACCAACGCTTAAAGAAAATTGAAAATCCAAGGTTAAACGGACCCGCCATTAATTTATAACCGCGTTTTCCTTATGGGATCTCGACTGTTTACCGACCGATTTTGATGAAACCTCACCACATGTCAGACCATGGTCTAAGTAAACTATCGCTTAAAGAAAATTGAAAATCCGCCGTTAAACGGGCCCACTATTAATTTGTAACCGCGTTTCCCTTATGGGATATCGGCTGTTTGTCAACCGAATTTGATGTGACCGCGCTACACGTTGTGTGCCGGATTAGCCACACCAAACCGCAAGCGGCTCCGCGGTGTCACGTGTCGATGTGCGTGCTAGGGCCTACGTGACCGTCCCAGCCTGTCCACTCCTCCTCCACTCCGCTATCCCTCCACTCAGCCCCCACTCCGCTACCCCTCCACTCCGCTACCCCTGTCGTGGACCGCGGTGACATCATCTCCATGCCTACGTGACCGTCCGAGCCTGTTTACTGCTTTCACCGCCTACTGTACGGTACGTAGCTATGTTACATCAGTGATTGTCATCGCTTCCTTCATTCAGTTTGTGTTTGGAGCCCAGTGTGTGTAGACGTTCTACTTCAGTGCTGTGCTAGTCTTTACTGCACCATACTCCGAGATCTGTTAAACGTAAGTATATACTTATAAGTTGTAGTGTGGAAGACTATTACATTTCCTTTTATAGTAAGATCTTCATTTAAGGTATGACCGTTCAGCAATTTTGAAGACGTAATGTGCAAAGAGAGGTCTGGGAACTGTTTACTGCTTTCACCGCCTACTGTACGGTACGTAGCTATGTTACTTCAGTGATTGTCATCGCTTCCTTCATTCAGTTGGTGTTTGGAGCCCAGTGTGTGTGTGTGTGTAGACGTTCTACTTCAGTGCTGTGCTAGTCTTTACTGCACCATATTCCGAGATCTGTTAAACGTAAGTATATGTAGTCTATAAGTTGTAATGTGGAAGACTATTACATTTCCTTTTATAGTAAGATCTTCATTTAAGGTATGACCGTTCAGCAATTTTGAAGTCGTAATGTGCAAAGAGAGGACTGAGAACTGTTTACTGCTTTCAACGCCTACTGTACGGTACGTAGCTATGTTACTTCAGTGATTGTCATCGCTTCCTTCATTCAGTTTGTGTTTGGAGCCCAGTGTGTGTAGACGTTCTACTTCAGTGCTGTGCTAGTCTTTACTGCACCATATTCCGAGATCTGTTAAACGTAAGTATATGTAGTCTTATAAGTTGTAATGTGGAAGACTATTACATTTCCTTTTATAGTAAAATCTTCATTTAAGGTATGACCGTTCAGCAATTTTGAAGTCGTAATGTGCAAAGAGAGGTCTGGCACGTTAATAGAAGTTGAATGATTTTCATTATGTTTTAGGGTAAAACGATTCGTTATTGCTATAGAACAACTTACACGTTATTTTCAATTTCTTGGAGGAAACCAGTGTACTAACATAAGACGAGGAAACCTGTGTACTAATGTTAGACTTTCCATGGCCTTGACTCTTGTCTACCACGCATAAAGTATGTGTTATGTTACCAATGAAGTGTTCTCGTTGCGATTAATTTGTAAGTGCAAGAGACTTATCATATTCGTTGTTGCAGATGAACAGCCAACACCTGTGCGAGGTCTGCGGCCGGGCCTTCAGCCTGCTCAGAAAACTGAGGCGGCACGCGGAGTCCGCCCACAACGCTAGACGTCAAGACTGCCACGTCTGCGGTAGGCGCTTCACAAGAGGTGACAGCCTCCGCTGCCACGTCGCCACGGTTCACGGACCACACGCCGCGGCAAAGCCTCAACCGCATCGAGCGGACCATGCCTGCCGACTGTGTCCGGCCATCTTCACCAGCCTGGAGGACGTGCGCCGCCACATGCAAGCGGCTCACTCCGCGATGCCAGCAGCAGCTCCTTCCTCCTCCTCGAGCCCCGATCGCCACGTGGAGTGTGAGCGATGCGGTAGACGCTTCAACGGAGACCTGGAACTGAGACGACACGTCCGGACCGTCCATCCTCCCACGTTCCGTTGCGCCTACTGCGACCGCGAGTTTCCCCGTCGCTTCAACCGTGACCAACACGAGTCTCACAACTGCCCTGTTGTGAGGAACCTGGCTCAAGAACCATCCGAGTTCCGCTGCGTGTACTGCAACAAGGGGTTTACTCGCCGCTTCAACCGCGACCATCACCCGTCTCACAACTGCCCTGTTGTGAGGGACCTGATCCAAGACCGACTGCCTAGGTTGTCCTCTCCTTCTCTTCCTCATAACAATCAGTCACCGCGCCAAGGAGCCAGCGCCGAGCCCCGACCGCGCCAAGTGCCTAGCGCCGAGCCACGACCAGGACCGAGCATCGAGCCACAGCCAGGGCCCAGAACCGAGCCCCAGCCCCGCCCAGGACCTAGCGCCGAGCCTCGGACCATCGACGACGAGATGGAGGATGGTGACCACCCCGTGTTCCAGCTCGTACAGCGGGCCTTTCGGAGCCGTCTCCTCACCTACCGCCTAGCTCGTCCGTTAGACGCCTTGCTGACCGTCGAGGATGCGCTGACCTTGTTGTTTGACGAGGTTCTAGACCTGATGGAGAACGTCATGACCCAACATCCGAGCATCAAGGCGAACATGGTCCTGGAATGTGAGTTTGCCAACATTCATGGGGCCACCTGCCTGCGCTCCTTCAACACGAAGAACGTCCCACTGACCGAGGCCTCCGACCTGGAGGCTTTCCTCTCCGCGACGTTCGATACGATCGTGACGAAGAAGGAGCAGTGCGAACTGGTAGGCAGCGGCTGGACATACCTGCGTATACGGGACCTGGAGATCCGCGTGAACGAGTACACACCGCTCGGGAGCAGAGCGTATCTCCAGCTGCCAAGGGCTATTGCAGACACGCGCGCTGTTGTCAATGTGCTAAACGCCGACGATATGTGCTTCATGTACGCTATCCTGGCTAAGTTCGTTGCGCAACACGCGGAGAGACCTGCAGCGTATACGCCGGACATCATCGCCCGCTACGACTGGCCCGGTTTGCGCTTCCCCGTGACGCTTAAGAACATCAAGACCTTTGAGGGCAATAACAACATAAGCGTAAACGTCTACGGGATCGAGCGTGCGATGGTGGGAAGACGCCCTGACGGAACTCCCAAGTTCATGGATAGGGTCTACCCTTTGAAGATCTGCAAGCGAGAGCTCGAAGACCACAGGGACCTGCTGTATGTGACCAACGATGAGGACAGCCACTACGCGTACATCACGGACCTGAGTCGACTGGTCCGTCGCCAGCTCACTGACCACGGTCATAGGATCTACGTCTGTAAGCGGTGCTTCGCTTACTTCGACAACCAGCCCAACAAGCTCGGCCTGACGGGCGCTCAGCGTCTGGAGGAGCACAGGCGTTACTGTTACGCCAAGGCCCCCCTCCGGCTGGACATGCCGAAGAAGGAAAAGATCCTCTTCACCCATCCAGAGGACACTAGGCGGGAGAGGTTCTGTATCTACGCGGACTTCGAGTGCTCCCTGCAGCCCGTGCCCGATGACCCGGTGGAAGCGCCACCCGGCACGACGCCCCTGCGTATACACGTCCCGTACGCCTTTGCCTACCAGATTTTGGACTCGCTGGGGCTGGAGGAGTTTGAGCCGCGGGTATACTTCGGAGCTGACGCGTCCAAGGTCTTCATGGAACGGCTCAAGATGGACGTGTTGAGACTGTGGGAGTTCCTGTTCAGCATGAGAGCTCTGCACCCTTCTCTGACCCGGCATTAAATGGACGAGTACCTCGCGGCGACCCGCTGCTACCTCTGTAGCAAGGAGTTCACCGAGCTTGACATCAAGGTGCGGGACCACAACCACGCCCCGCCTTACGAGTACCGCGGGGCGGCGCACCGCTCGTGCAATCTGCGGTACAGGGAGCAGCGGGTCATCAACTGCTACTTCCATAACCTGTCTCACTACGATGCCCACTTCATAGTGCGGGAGCTGGCCATCGACCCTGGCGATGTGCACGTGCTGGCGCACACCGAAGAGCGCTACATCGCCTTTACCAAGCGGTTTCACTTTGGCCAGCTCGAGGACAACCAACGACGGAGCAGTTTCGCGGTGCGATTCCTCGACACCACCAGGTTCTTGTCCATGAGCCTGGCCAGCCTGGCAGCGGGGCTGCCCACTGACAAGATGCGTGAGACCAGGAAGCGGTTCCCTGACGATCGGCTCTTCGACCTGGTGCGCAGGAAGGGCGTGTTCCCCTACGACTTTGTTACATCGTACGACATGCTGTACTCCACCAGGGAGCTACCTCCCCAAGCGGCGTTCTTCAACACCATGACCTTGGAAAGGCATTAAGGACGAGGAGTACGAGCACGCCCTAAACGTGTGGCGAGCCTTCGAGTGTCGCCACCTCAAGGACTACGCTGACAAGTACCTGCACTGTGACATCGCCCTCCTCACCGACGTCTTCGAGCAGTTCCGTGACACCTCTTTGGCTGAGTACGGACTAGACCCCACCCACTATTACACCCTGCCATCCTACGCTTGGGACGTCATGTTGAAGACCTGCGACGTTGAGCTGGACACGCTGCAGGATTTCGACATGTACCTCTTCGTGGAGCAAGGCATCCGAGAAGGCATCTCCCAAGCCATCACCCGCTACGCCAAGGCCAACCACGATCGGTGCCCGGACTACCACCCCGACGAGCCGACACGTCACCTCCTGTACCTGGACGCAAATAACCTCTACGGCTGGGCCATGTCCCAGTCCCTGCCCACCGGAGACTTCCAGTGGCTCAGCCGTGAGGAGATCGACTCCTTGGACATTGGCGCGCTGGATGCCGAAGCAGAGTGGGGCTACATCCTCGAAGTGGACCTCCACTACCCCGCTCACCTCCACGACCTGCACAAGGACCTCCCTTACTGCTGCGAGACCAAGCGTCCGCCAACAGGGAAATACCCCAAGCTGATGACCACCCTGGATGACAAGATGCATTACGTCTGCCATTACAGGATCTTGCAGCAGGCGCTGAACAACGGACTGGAGCTTGCGGTTGTGCACAGGGCGATCTCGTTTCGCCAGTCTCGGTGGCTAGAGCCCTACATCCTCATGAACACCGAGCTGAGGAAGAAGGCCAAGACCAAGTTCGAGCAAGACTTTTTCAAGTTAATGAATAACGCGATCTTTGGCAAAACCATCGAGAACGTCCGCAAGCGCCTGAACGTCAAGCTGGTTTGCACTCCGGAGAAGTTCTCCAAGTACGTGGCCAAGTCCAATTTCCTGGACCGCACGTATTACACGGAGGACGTAGCTCTCGTGCACCTCGCCAGGGTCAACATCGTCCTGGAAAAGCCCATCTACATCGGCATGTCTGTCCTTGAGCTGAGCAAGTGGCTCATGTACGAGTTTCTGCGGAAGATGAAGGACCGCTACGGTGACCGCTTAAACGTAGACTACATGGACACTGACAGCTTCGTGTTCGACATCCTATCCCGGGACGTCTACAGGGAGATGATGGAGCACTTGGACGACTTCGATACCAGCGCCTACCCGAGGTCCCACCCCTGCTACAGCCCCGCCAACACCAAGGTGATTGGCAAGTTCAAGGATGAGTGTAACGGCCGATCCTTGTTCGAGTACCTCGGCCTGCGCTCGAAGCTCTACTTCATGGACGTTGAGGACGAAGACAACGGATCCAAGGCGAACAAGCGAGCCAAGGGAGTCACTAAGGGGGTTGTTAAAAACGTCCTAACCCCCGACGACTACAGGGAATGTCTGTTCGACGGGGTGTTGAAAACCACCGTCAACACCCGTTTCCAGTCGTACCTGCACCGTGTCTTCACCGTACAAGTAGAAAAGCTATCCTTGAGCCCGGCCGATGATAAACGCTACATCTTGGCTGATGGTATCAACACCTTACCTTGGGGGCATAAGGACATCCCACCACTGTCCGCAGCAAGAAGGCGAGACAATCCCGAGGAGGAGGAGCAGCAAGGTGGGTCTATGGAGGTGGACGAGGAGGAGGACATGGACGAAGAGTTCCCGGTGTAGATTTAAGTGTAAATAGAACTAGGTTAACTTTGTAAATATTTTGTAAATAGTATTCGTAAGCAAATATAGTCAAACAGTTTAGTTTACAGCATACATCTGTGTTGTTACTACCCCTTGCACTTCCCTGACATTTACTTTCAATAGACTCTTCTAATGCAAACCAAATTTGTCGAAACTACTTTCAAAATTAACCTTTTATGAAATTGTAAAACTATCATGTTTTCAAAACAAAACTTTCAAAATTGTTAAAAATTCGATATTCTTTATTAAATACTTAAGAGAAGGACAAGTGAAAACAACAGTTGACGAGAAACAAAACATTTATTGAAACACAATAAGAATATACACACAAACATATTACAATCAAGAACTCAAAAGGTATTTACACAAAACTAGTCTTAAGCGAAGATGGAGTCGAAGAGCCTGCGGACCAGTGCGTCGTTGATGGTGGGAGCGACCGGGTCGAAGAGCTGCACGTAGTCGCTGAGTGACATGTGGAGAACAGTCTGACAGTACAGGTAGGTGAGGCAGTAGTGGTCATAAACAGAAGTACCGTAGCCCTGGAGTCGATACCTGTTGTAGAGACCGCCACGTAGCTCAGTCCGGGGATTGCCACCAGGCGCTTCTCAATCTGGGTGGTGTTCATCGCGGGCGGAAGCAGTCCCCGCCGATTGTGTGATACCCTCATTACTACCAGTTGCACACTTTATAACCACCGGCTTCACTGTATGTGTCAAACCAGTGACTCTGGGGACTCCTGAATAATGGTCCACCCAAAGGTTTTCCAATCGTGTTATGATGTTCATAATCATAATGTAGAATTCATAGTCTTTATTTTCATCCAAATATAAGTTGCAACCATGTGTATACTGACCTCTATGATGTAACTGGATGTTCAAGAACACATTACCCTGATTGGCGGGATTTTGTACTGTATGTTGATAACCGGAATCGACCCAACTGACAGTCGGTGGTGAATCGTTCGAATCTTTTTCCACAAGCTCCAAGTCTCCAGGTAGTTCCGGGGGATTGACACTTCTACTGTTATCGTTTATGCAACTGCTATCGGCACGTATGCTGACGTTCTGGGAACCTCCCCCTTCGGTTATTTGGTTGGATGATGGTGATGCGAAGTCTCCAGATATCTCCGGAGCATTGTCACTTTCAATGTCGTTTATGCAACTGCTTACAATACATGTGTTGATTTTCTGCGGACCTCTTCCTACCGAGGTTTGTATGAACGATCTCGGTTGTGAGGAACGATTGTTTCTTCGCTTCTTTCTAACACAGAGGTGGTGCTGACGATGATGGCAACGAAGTCTATCTCGCGACGTAAATGACTCCTCGCAGTATGGACATTTCCAGGTCACTAGCTTCGATGGTGTGACGACTGACCGTTTCAGTGATGGTGCTGGCGGTGGTTGTTCAGGACTTCGTGGAGAAAAGTACATGGTGCTATAGCCTTCCATCGCTTCCAACTCCTTCAACAACGTCTGGACTGATTCATCCACTTCGATTGCACTAGCCATGTTTGTGTTTACTCTGCAACATCACTAGACAAACTGAAGTGTGCGTCTGCATTTATATTTACAAAATCCATCTCAAGAAGTGTTTCTTTAATTCGACCAATCATAGGGCAGAACGTCTAATTTTAGCAACTCAGAGGGCAGGATATTTCCACCAATCACATTTGCCAACCCTGCATTTGCTTACACTATCTAGGGTAGGTCAAGAGTCAGCAGACAAGTGCACGCAGGTTTAAGTTTGGTTTGAGGATGCATGAACGTCGCGTGAAGCAATGACAATCACTGAAGTAACAAAGCTACGTACCGTACAGTAGAAGGCGGTGGACAATTCTCGAAATCACAGCAATTATCGCTAATGAGTAAACAGCCTGGGGCGGACACGTAGGAACGGGGAGATGACGTCACATCAGTCCACGACTACACTATTTAAGGTAGGCCAATGCGTGCGTGCGTGCGTGCAGGTTTAAGTTTATGAGAAATGAAAACACAAGCTTTATTATTATGAGGCATGTATTGTACAGTAATAAGGTTACATACTACAAAAAAAATTAAAAACTAGTTTTAAGTGAATATGGAGTGGAAGAGCCTGCGGACCAGAGCGTCGTTGATGGCGGGGGCGGCAGGGTTGAAGAGCTGGACGTAGTCGCTGAGTGACATGCAGAGAACAGCCCGGCAGTACAGGTAAGTGAGGCAGTAGTAGCCGCAAACAGAAGTATCATAGCCCTGGAGCCGATACCTATTGTAGATGTAGTGGCGGTGATGAGGATTGCGCCTCAGGAACCTTTGAAAGTCGGCCTGGTATGGCGGCATCCCGTAGCGGTCCAGGTACTCGAGTCTGTCCTCTTCCGAGCAGTAAAACGCCACCCAGTGTTCGCCTCCCTCGGTGTGTGCCATCGTGTTGGATATGATGGCGGTGAGAGGCTTGACTGGCGCGTCTGGTAGTTGGTCAGAGGCGTAGACCGCGACGTTCCTCAGTCCGGGGATCCTTGCCAGGCATTCTCTGATTTGGACGGTATTCATCGTGGACGGAAGCAGCACAGGCAGCTTGAGACGGATGGGTCCGACCTGTCATTGGACATGAGCCAGTCCCGCAAGACGATGCAGTTATGAAGGGCGTAACGGTTGTGGGAGCTCCTATGGTGGCGACAGCGTAGAGTCTGGTAGGCGGGCGGATCGTTGAGCGACCCGCAGCTCAGATCCTCCATGTCCTGAGCGGCGGTGGCGGCGGGCTCGGTTATGAGGTGTATAAACAAGGGGAATTTAAATATAGATAAATAATTAAAGAAATTATAGAATAAAATTTAAAACACAATTACTCGTTTACTTTAAAATAATAATTATGAAAGCAGAGACAGATCGAATCAAATCATTACGCTCCCACGGGAATTCACGACTCCTCGGCGAACAACAGGACGTATAGAATTACGATCCCCGATAATGATCAAGCTGAAAATCAAAACCCTTGAGAACAACGTTAAGAAAATCAAACAATCCCATGATCCAAGCATGCTAAGAGAATAAAATAACTTACGGTCAGCGACACGCCCATTTTCTCGAATTAGTAGGCCGATCAGGAGGAGGATGACCAATAATATGGAGGTATCGGATGCATCGATCACCGATTGGTTAGGAGGCGGAATGATGACGGATTGGACCCAGAAGATGGACTCAGGTGCGGTGGAAACTCGTCGAGTGAAGTGGTAGAGTGTCGTAAGGTACTGGTAGAAGTTATCGAACTCCCGGGTGCCCTCAGGTGCATTTCACTTTCCTGAAGACTTTCTGTTCCTACTCGGTCCGGAACAGCCCAGAAGAAGCTTCCCAGTGTCTACCTTACTCTTCCAAAACTCTCCGAAGACTGTCCTTTACTTTTTCCCCTCTATCGCCATCTTCCCCTCCAATCCGTCATCGTTCCGCCTCCTAACCAATCGGTGATCGATGCATCCGATACCTCCATATTATTGGTCATCCTCCTCCTGATCGGCCTACTAATTCGAGGAAATGGGCGTGTCGCTGACCGTAAGTTATTTTATTCTCTTAGCATGCTTGGATCATGGGATTGTTTGATTTTCTTAACGTTGTTCTCAAGGGTTTTGATTTTCAGCTTGATCATTATCGGGGATCGTAATTCTATACGTCCTGTTGTTCGCCGAGGAGTCGTGACTTCCCGTGGGAGCGTAATGATTTGATTCGATCTGTCTCTGCTTTCATAATTATTATTTTAAAGTAAAGGAGTAATTGTGTTTTAAATTTTATTCTATAATTTCTTTAATTATTTATCTATATTTAAATTCCCCTTGTTTATATTCCGCCGCCGCCATTTTAACTTGGTCCCCAAGTTAATCAAATTGTAATATGTGTTGTGAGGTTGTTTATTGTTGACGTTGGTTGTAGTCCCTCGTGGGTAGCAACATTCTGAGTTTTATGGCTTGTATGTTTAGACAATATATTAGGATGAGGCATAGTATAGTCAGTAAAATATTCCATGTTAGGAGCATGTAAAATAGTAGTCTTGTATTGTTGAATAGGTCGAAGTCATTATTTTTCAATGATATGTGCTGTATTTTCTCCATTTTTGTTAAAACAAATGTTGGGTTCGTGATGTTCCAATCCGTGTCTAATATTTCCGTTAGGTTGTCAAACTCGTGATGAATTCCTGATTCGAGTGTGAACAATTTTAGGGTTTTTAATTTTGTCCAAGCCGCTGGTATCAGGTTTACGTAATGTGGTGGGTCATTGTCTGTTCTGTCACAAGGTCGTATCTTTGTTAATAGTAATAAATTGTCCATTAGTAATTCACATTCGCATGGTATTGTTACCTGTAGAGTTCCTGTGCTCATTTTTGGTAATTTCCTGGTATTAGTTGAGTTGTCGCATATTAAATCTAGGTCGTGCTGGACGTTGGTGATTAAGTATTGATTTGGGAATAATTCGGTGATTATGGGGTATTGAGGTTGATTTTCACATATGAAATGACAGTTTTCTTGTAGTTTATCGATTGATGCGGAATTGAGAATTAAATGTAGGCATAGCTGCATTTTGTTTGCGATAATTGTGGTTCTTGGGATTTTGCATAATGGGTACGATTTTTCGTTACAATGGCTATCTGTCATGGTTATTACTTTCGTATATGTTTTGGTTTTGAAAATGATGTTTTCTTCCATGTGAAGGGAACATATTTTGTGTTCCCAAATCAGGGGAGTGTTTATTGTTTTGTAAACTTCGCCCTGTGCGTTCGATTTTATTAAGGGTACATTCAGCCTTGCCACTAGTGTGTTCTCAATTATTTTGCAATGGTTTATCTTCAATCTGTAATATAGGTATACGTCTGTTAATGGTATTGCTAGAGTGAGGCCTTTAGTTTTCGTTTTATTTGCTAAATCATGCAACGTTGTAGTTAAGTTCTGTGGAGGTACCATTTTTTCAGATAGTAGGTTTACGTGACATTTTTCTAGTATTTCCCTTTTAGTATCTTGATAGTAATTGTATAAAATATAGTTCCATGTTTCTTGTATAGTAGCATATATCTGATGTAAAATCTCTGCATTATTTATTGATTTCATTCCCAGTAGATTTTGTTTTACGGCATTGAATCCCTGATGTACTTTAGTTGCTAAATGTTCCACGTTTTTACTAAAGTTATTTAAGTTACTCGTGGTTTTTACCAAATCTTGGTACTGGGTCCCTACGGAATCGATAATTTGGTTGGTATGTTCTTCAATTCCCTTTTGGTTTTCATAGATGTTGTTTATTTGTCCCTTCGTGGCGACA
Organism: Allygus modestus; assembly: GCA_963675035.1. Taxonomy (NCBI): domain Eukaryota; kingdom Metazoa; phylum Arthropoda; class Insecta; order Hemiptera; family Cicadellidae; genus Allygus; species Allygus modestus. The sequence continues at coordinate 143,715,003 of OY776112.1, read as the reverse complement.
TTGCAGCACCATTCGAAGAAATTCTGGAGGAATAATAATCCTCTTCTGTTTCTTGAGTTTAGGATAGTTTTGATTGGTCAATGTAGCGTCGCTGTATTGGGATTTAATTTGTTCATTTATGAGGTCACGCAATGTCATCAGGTTTCTTTGAAACAAACAATAGTCATCTTTGTGTTGTCGGCAGTTCGTCCAGTTCGATTCCGTCGTCCAGTCGTATGATTGGGGCTCAAGGAAAAATTGAGTTGAGAATATCAAAGGGATTATTGTTTCGTATGGGATGTAATCTGTCCGTTGTTGAAAGTGATGGCCTGAGAATATTTGGTACCTAGTCTTATTTTCTGCCCATGTACCTGAGAGTGTGTATAGTATAATTGTCGTGGTGATTAGGAGTGCTGTCGACGTTGACGCCTTCATCTTGTGAGGTTCGTCCAATATCTGTGCCGCAAAATTATGTTAATATTATTATTTTATTTGTGTGTAGGGATTTTTCATTGTTATTCTAAGTTTTATCTGTGTCTTATTTTGTTTATTCAGTCCCTGTCCAGTTTGTAGTGTTATATTCACGGTTGTATTAAGTTTTTATTTTTCCTAAGTTTTAATCGATAATTGATTATTAGTTTAGCTTGTCAATTGCTGTGCTGTTACAGACATAACACGGGTGATCAGGCCGTTATATATCCCTAATTGCCAGTAATTGGTTTGGCTACGTTATTTTGTCATCTGAAAGTGATGAGTGTTCCTAGTGGTTAGACAGTGTGTAGTGCCGCCTGCCTGGGTCGCCTGGCGTCGTCCGTCTTATCTCCAAGAATGCTGTGTCTTGTTGTCTTGGAAAGTCGGCCATTTTGAATCCGTGGGCGTCCGTGTCCCTGTCGGATTAATACGGTTGTGTCTTCCCCATTATGTGTCGAGATATGGTTCCGTTCGTGTCTACCGCTGTTTTATATTTTATGGTAACTCGTACTATTGAGTGGCGTTGTCCGTTGTCAGTGATATATCGTTTTGTGATTCTAAAAGTGTTATGTTGTCCCTTTTTCTTGGATAATCTTATTCGAGGTATTTTTATTTCAATTATTTGTAGATTGAGTGTAATTCAGGTGTCGAATGGGTCCTATCACTAGATCGCCCTCTTGAAATATCTTGGTGTGTTCCCATGGGTGTGTTTAAGCATTCCAAGTTGTGGGTAATGTTAAATGTTCCAACTCCTTTACTTGGCGGCTGGGTTCTAGCGGAGATTTTCCCTTTGCAGATATATATATATATATTTTCGTTTTTGCTCGCTAAACTCCCTTTGGATTCCGTTTATTAAATTAGCAGAGACTAAATACTATTTTTAGTTCTATGATTTTGTATATTTTAATTTACTTTCGAATTCCAATTTCCTTTTAATGGTAATTGTTGATAGTCCACCTTATTCGTCGGGATTAGAATTTACTATTGGCTGTCACAAAAATACATTTTAACTAGTATTTTATATTCCTGTGAGACTCAATAGTTGTTTATAAATTATATTAATTTTTATATACTTGGGAGGTAATTCGTGTTAATTCATTTTAATTATTTATTGATTGTAGATGCTCCGATATAATTGTTGGCGGCGTTAGTATAATGATAACTCTTAAACAATGTTGTATGTTGTTTGATTTTTGACCAAGATTTCGTGTTTGAAGATGCGTTGATGTAACTCTTGAGGTGATATATTTTCTTTAAGGATGTTTTTTTTATTTTCGGGGGCGGTATTAGTTACTCATTTCCCTCGATGTATTGCCATCCATTAAATTATATGTAACGGTAGTCTATCTTGATTCGGGATCGGCATTTTGTAATTCTTGAATATTATATGGTGTTGTTTTGATCGATCCTTCTTAAATAGGTTAATCCTTATCTTGTGTATAAGGTATATTTTCAGACATAGGCCTATTTGTTTGACTGTGTGTGTGTTTATGAGTTGACTAGTAGTTATTATAGTTAAGTCTAGGGCTAAAAAGGTGGCTAGACCTCCTTCCCATCGGGTCTTAATATAAGTCGCTTCAAATTTTTTGTTGCTAGGGGTTAATTCCCCCCCGGTGGGTTTTTCTAAGTTATATTAATTATAAGTGAAGTAATTCTATTCCGGCGTAATTTTTACGCTTTAGGCTTAAGCTGGTGTCTGAGTGGCTTTTATTTTTAAGTCGTTTGAGTGTTGTCTGAAGGTATTCCTGTACACGTTAAGGTATTAGTCTGTAGGTGATTGAATATTTATCTGCGGCTGAATGGTTTCATTCTAGCTATATGTACTGGTTCGTTAATCAGTCTCCCTCTCTTTTCGAGTAACACCATATAAGTAGTGTCATTTATTTTGTCCGTAATGAAGTATGGCCCTCTGTAAACATTATTGAACTTGTTATAAGCTCCTTTGAAATCCTTCGGATTTTGTATTAAAACTTCGTCACCGATTTGTGGATTTAGATCTCGTTTTGTTGAATCGAAATGTTTTTTCTGGGAATCTTGTGCTTTTTTAAGTATCGTTGGGATTTCCCGTCGTACCCTTTGAATATTTTTGATTTCTCTGATTATGTCAGGGTCCTGGTCTTTTTGTATATGTAAATAATCCGATGGCATGTTTGCCTGTCTGCCATACATTAAAAAGAATGGTGTATACCCCGTGGATCGGTTAACGCTTGTATTATAAGTGAAGGTGACATATTTTACGTAATCTGACCATTTGTTTGGTTCGCCTTCAATATAGTGACTTATCGTTTTTTTGAAAATAAGATTCATTCTTTCCGTTAGGCCTTGAATCCTGTACATATAAGGTGGACTCGGTTGTTGATGAATTCCTAAACTTAATAAGAGTTCTTTAAGTACGTTACCCATGAAGTGGGTGCCTTGGTCGTGCGTGATGACCTTGGGACATCCATATTGACAGAATAAATCCAGTAAAACATTCGCTGTGGTTTTTGTATCAGCTGATCTCGTGCATTTTGCGAAAATCATTCTTGTTGTCGGGCAAGTAATCATTAAAATGTATTTATATCCTCTGCTCTGTGTGATCGGCCCCATGTAATCAATAATTAGTCTTTCAAATGGCGTCGTGGGTGGTACTTGTGGAGTTAATTTATCGTACTGCTTGTAAGTGGGAGTTCGTTTTAATTGGCATTGTTCGCATGTATTAGTATAATGTTGAATATCTTTTGTCATATCTGGCCAATAGTAACGTTCTTTAATTTTTTGTGTGGTCTTGAATGCCGAAAAATGTCCTCCGGAATATACATTGTCGTGAAATGATTCTATGATATCCTGTACCTTATCCCGCGGAATTGCGAGTAAGTAGTTATTCGTCCTGCCATTAAATTGCTTGAAATATAATAATCCGTTTCGTTCTTCGTATTTTCGACTTTGGTTTCGTATTTTTTTTTGGGACTGTGTCCGGTGAAATTTTTGCTAATTTGATAAGTTTTAGGTATGGATCCTTAGCTTGTAATTCTTCATAATTTTCTGTCTTAATTTCCTGTATATTTAAGGTGATTTCGAAGGGGTCCTCCTCGAGTGTGTCTTGGGGTGGATTCCTCGAAAGACTGTCTGCTAACGTGTTCGTCGTTCCTTTCTTATATTTGACATCTATATCGTAATCAACTAGTGATAGCGCCAGTCGGTTTAATCTGGAAGATGTATGCTTAAAATTCTTGTAATGAACTAGTGCTTGACAGTCCGTGTGGATAGTTATCTTGCGTCCTAGTGTAAACTCTCGCCAGTAATTTACGGCGTATACTAAGCTCATCATCTCTCGTTCGGCGTTTGAGTACCGTTGTTGTGTTTCCGTATATTTTTTTTGACAGATAAGCAATCGGATGTTGTTTGTTTGTTTCGGGATCCGTTTGAGTGAGGCAAGCCCCGAGCGCGTTTAAGCTTGAATCCACATAAATGCTTGATTCCCAGTCGTCGTTCCAATGTTTTAATAGGGGTGGATTTGTCAAAATTTTCTTAATTTCTATAAATGCTTTTTCGCAGTCGTCTGACCATTTAAATGGTATATTTTTATTTGAATCCTTTATTAAGTTGGTGAGGGGTAGTGTTATTTCCGCATAGTTTTTTTATGTGTTTCCTGAAGAATGATGAAGAGCCCAAAAACTGTCTTACTTTCCTAATGCAATTTGGCCTATTAAATTCTTGTATTGCTGCTACGGTAGACTTTTGAGGCAATATACCTTGGGTCGATACTGTGTATCCCAAGATATCTACTTGTTCGTATAAAAATTTACATTTTTTTGTGTTGAGCTTCAAATTTGCCTCATGTAAGATATTTAAAATAGTTTCTAAATTTTGTAGATCTTGTTCAAAGTTCTTGCCATATACTATGACGTCATCTATATAACATACTACTTTGTTGTATAGGTGTTTATTCAGTAATGCTAATATCGCTTTACTGAATAGTGCAGACGATGTTTTTAGCCCCATTACTAATCTTTTATATCTCATGAGTTTGTCTGTCGTTTTGATTGTTAATAAATGCCTATCTTCCTCTCGTACCAATAATTGGTGATATGCCCCTTTTAAATCCAATTTTGTGAAAGAGTTTGCGTTGTTTAAGCTGTTTAGTACCAGATTTACGGACGGAGTAGGGTATATGGACGGTTTTAAAATTTGATTTATTTTCCTCATGTCTGCCACCAAACGTGGTGTTTTGTCCTTATTGTGTGTTATAAATACTAAGCTTGAATATTCGCAGTATTCGGGACATTTTTCCAGTATGTCCGCTTCCTGTAGTTCTTGTAGTATTTTATTTAGTGCTTCCCTCTCCTGTTTGCTTTGTTTATTTTTTCTGAGTCCATCTTCTGGGTCCATCTTCTGAGGACATCAGCGAGGACACCGGCCGACGTCCACCCACCCGCCGTCAACCCCAGGGGGAGCGGAACTCCGAGGTACCGGACCTACGACGCGGCCCGGAGGGACGAGGACAGGAGGAGGACAGGACGACCACCACACGGGACGTGAGGTGTCACAGAGATCTCCAAAAATATCTGGGTATGTTCCCACTTCATTAAAAAGGTGCACAGATAGGATATATTAAATAAATTATTTAAAGACAAACTTAAATAAAAGAAGCCAAGAAATAATAGCTAGCAGGAGTTAAAATAAACTATAATAATAATAAAATGATATGCAGGAGAATTATAAGATATCTCGGAGGGATAAAATAATCTAACTAATATAAACTAAAAGGGGTGATATCAGAATGCAAGTTAAGAACCCGCCATGCTATGTGGGGTTGAATGTATAAAGTATTAGGTTAATAATGTGTCGGATATACAAAAGGGTTGTTAGATAATTCTGTTTAATGTATATTGATTCTTTATTCAGTATACCAAATGAATGTTGAATGTACAAAGTATTAGATCATTAATATGTCAAATATATAAAGGGTTTATTACAGGATTTTAACTTTATGTCGGATATATAGAAGGGTTTTTAGATAATTCCATTTAGTATATGCTGATTCCTTATTCAGCATATCACGTGAAAGTTGATTGTATAAAGCATTAGATATTTAATATGTCAGATATATAAAGGGATTATTAGAAGATTTTATTTAGTGTGTTTTGCTCCTTTGTTCAGAATATCACAGGAATTATTTGTGAATATTGATAATAACTAAACAAGGGAGAGATAGGAAGCTTTATTTTATCTGGTTATTTTATGTATGTGTTTTATGAATATTCTAGGGAGCCTTTATGTCATGTCTTAATTATGTTATAAATGCATAAGTCATTGTTGTTCAGGCCTTTGTTTTGAAGGACCATTATTATACTGTAAGAGAAGAGGATAGGAGAAATAAAGTGCAAAGTGAATATTTTAAATGTATTAAATGCACATAGAGTGAGAAAGTGGAACAAACTATATGTGTTTATCAGGGATAAAGGACTCTCTAGATACATAAATTGTCCAGGAGGAGGCTTAAGTGCACCTTTTACAGTATTCTGTCTTATCATTTATTATAGTTGGGTTATATTTATCATGTATATTAAAGTGTTTTCATTTCCTTGATCTGTGTTCATTCCAATCCACGGTCCTATGAGTTACCTCTAACTAGCTAAGCGAGTATAATTTCAAATTTATTCAATTCAATCAATTTAGCCCCTGAAAAGGTTTACAGGTGGCGTTGTACAAAGTCCCTCTTCTGCGATCCTTTGACGTAGACCAAGGGGCGGTGGATGAGGCAGGAGCGCAGCTTGTCCAGCAGGGTGACGTACGCGATATCTCCCTGGTCCCACTCCAAGCCGTGACAGTGACGAGTGACCCAGGCGCTCTTGCGCTGTTTCTCGGAAGTCAGGAGGTCCTTGCTGAAGGGCGGGCGGGCGATGTGATGTAGGAGCAGCGTGCCGGTAGTCAAGTCCACCACGCAGACCTCTTTCAGTAGAAAGTCGTTCTCGCTGTCCTTGAAACACTGCATGTCCATCACCACGCTTCAGTGATGACAGCGCGCTGGTGGTGGCTCGTTGTAGATTGGCGGCGGCACGTCCATCCCATACGGCTGACAGAACTCGACTGATCGCTGGCGGGAGCGCACCTAGCGTGAGTGTGCCTAGCGGGATAACCTAAGGTGCGCGCACCACCTAGCGGTGGTGGGACGGAGCGGAGTCAACCGCTAAAGTCCACAGTCACGTTGCGGTGACGATCCACCTCCACGACGTTGTCCAACTCGGCGTACACTATACAGTTGACTGCCTCTTGTAGCGCTTTGGCGAAACCGATCTCTATGCGCAGGTTACCGTTGCGCACCAGGTTCCAGTGGCTGGATTGAGAGGCCGCCATGTCGGGCGTCAGATCAAACGCCATCAGGCAGTATCCGTATGGGTATTCGTTGCGACTGACTTCGTTACCACAGTCTGAGAAATTGATGCCGGTGCCGGTGTACAGCGTGTGGTAGGTGAGCACAAATAATTCCTGACCGAACGTGTAATCCGGTTGAAGCGGCTTACGTGGCACTTGCTCACCGTCTATGTACAGCGCGAAGAAGTTCACATCATAGTCGGTGAAGTTGAACGGGTTCTTCTTGTAGTCTCCATTGAATGCCTGATTGCTGACCAGGTCAACTATAACGCGTTTCGGCAGTTGACCCAGAAACACGCTGTCTAGAGTCTTGTTGCTGATAGCGGCAGGATTTCACTTCCACGCGCGTAATGGAATATTTGGCTGTGCCCGACTCCAGCGTCCTGCTGTGAGCCAACAGCACGCTCGGGTTTATCTTACAGCGGCGCATAAACCGGTTGACTTCGGTGATGTCCACTTTGTAGTCTGTCACGGTTTTGGACATGATGGAGAATGAGTTCTTTGACCTGATCAGGCGAAAGCGCATCTCCACGCCGTTTAACATGAACTTCTCCTGGTTGCACAGGTCGACGTGCAGATGTCCGACCATGTCCGCGTAACGACTGGCCTTGATAAAACACCCTCCGGTTCTTGAGTCCGGAATTATCCTCCTCAGTATTGTCCATGGACCCGGCATCATGTCGTCGACGATGACCAGGGCGGGCTCGCTACCGTCGTAGTCGTCCAGGTCTGGCAGGCCGGCTACGTAACGCACGGCAGAGTCCACACGGCTCTTGCCACTGCCACCACCGCTGCCGTAGTGCCAAAATATACGGGCGAACCGCGTATCGCACATGTGGTCGGCGTGCTCTATGAAGCGAGCCATGAAGTGCGACTTGCCGCTGCCCGAGGGCCCGGCCACGATGGCAGTGAACGGGTGTTTCCACCTCAAGTCCATGGCGTCTACTGATCGCCGTGCACCGCCACCTCGTCTTTTGTAACTAAATTCTTTTTTTTTTTTTCGAAGGGAAATAAGGGAATAAGGAATACCATTTATTTATACAAATTCGAGGAGAGGACTTTTACTGCCTGGAGGACCACTCCTCTTCACAAGGCTCATCCTCGGCCCCACGCCAACGTTGTACTGCGTTATGGTGTTATCGTCCAGGACTGAAAGGTACCTCTGAGGCATGTAGATGCGAATTGGGTCATCACCGACAAGACCCGCCAAGGTGACCATCACCGCCTCGCCGTACGGTGTGTCCACTCGCTCAAACGAGTGAATGGGATACACCACGTTGTCCTGTAGGTCTGCGATGCGAGTGTAGCCCGCAGCCTTGCAACTGTTGAGGGCTGTCCTGAGGTCCATCTTCTGGTCCGTGTTGAGCATGGCACAGCGGCTGGATGCAGAATGATCGGCTCTTGCTGCCAAGTCGCCTTTTGTAAGCAACAACCACATGCCCGCGGAGGAGGTGTAGTGATGAAAACACCAACTGACGGAGTGGAGGATTGGAGGAGGAGTGGAGGAGGAGTGGAGGAGGAGTGGAGGAGGAGTGGAGGGACAGCGGAGTGGAGGAGAAGTGGAGGGGTAGCGGAGTGGAGGAGGAGTGGGGGGACAGCGGAGTGGAGGAGGAGTGGAGGGACAGCGGAGTGGAGGAGGAGTGGAGGAGGAGTGGAGGGACAGCGGAGTGGAGGAGGAGTGGAGGGTCAGCGGAGTGGAGGAGTGGAGGGGTAGTGGAGTGGAGGAGGAGGGGAGGGGTGGTGAGGCTGGAAATGTACCTCGAGGAACACACTCATTAGCCTTATTACGTTATTTATTTATTTTTTTTTTACAATAGTGTACATTGAGGAAAAGTAGGAAACGGAAAGGATCGATTTACTTCGTTTATTTCATTTATTTTTTCGTCTTTTTCCGCTTTTCGGGGATGGTGACAGTGGCGGTGGTGGAAACGCAGCGATCCACGATCTTCCTCCAAGCGGGCAGCGGACTGACGGTCCTGACGATTCCGTTGAATCTAGGCTCTCCCGTCTCGCTGTTGATCAACCATAGGTTCTGCAGCCTAGTCAGCAGATCGTACAGTAGACGGTGAAAGCAGTAAACAGGCCCGGACGGTCACGTAGGTATGGAGATGATGTCACCGCAGTCCACGACGTTCTAGAAGCTTCTAGATGCTTCGCAGTGTAATGTAAGCGGTAAACAATTCCCGGAACCGCTGATGAGTAAACAGGCTGGGACGGTCACGTAGGCCCTAGCACGCGCATCGACACGTGACACCGCGGAGCCGCTTGCGGTTTGGTGTGGCTAATCCGGCACACAACGTGTAGCGCGGTCACATCAAATTCGGTTGACAAACAGCCGAGATCCCATAAGGGAAACGCGTTTACAACTTAATAGTGGGCCCGTTTAACGGCGGATTTTCAATTTTCTTTAAGCGATAGTTTACTTAGACCATGGTCTGACATGTGGTGAGGTTTCATCAAAATCGGTCGGTAAACAGCCGAGATCCCATAAGGAAAACGCGGTTATAAATTAATGGCGGGTCCGTTTAACCGTGGATTTTCAATTTTCTTTAAGTGTTGGTTTACTTAAGCTGCCGCCTGACATGTGGTGAAGTTTCATCAAAATCGGTCGGTAAACAGCTGAGATCCCATAAGGAAAACGCGGTTAAAAATTGATGACGGGCCCGTTTAACGGTGGATTTTCAATTTTCTATAAGGGATGGTTTACTTAGGCCGCCGCCCGTCATGTGGTTAAGTTTCATCAAAATCGGTCGGTAAACAGCTGGGATCCCATAAGGAAAACGCGGTTATAAATTAATAGCGGCCTTGATTGATGGTGGATCTATGGGGCTCTTTCATCATTCGCTTCCTCTGGGATAGGCCTACACTCTGGAAAAAGTCCCGTGGGAATCGGTGGGTAAATAAGCTAGTTATTAATTTTCAAAAGTTTTTTCCCCATGTTCAAGGTCATCACGAAAAGTGCTGCAGACGACGAGGGGTTGAGGGGGGGTGGCCGGGGGGTGGCTGGGGGGTGGCCGGGAAGGGGAGTGGCCGAGGGTGGCCGGGGAGTGGCCGGGGCGGGGCTCCAAACTTGCTCCTCAGTCCACGGTCGGTAAACAGCCGAGATCCCATAAGGAAAACGCGGTTATAAATTAATGGTGGGTCCGTTTAACGGTGGATTTTCAATTTTCTTTAAGCGATGGTTAACTTAAGCTGCCGCCTGACATGTGGTGAAGTTTCATCAAAATCGGTCGGTAAACAGCTGAGATCCCATAAGGAAAACGCGGTTAAAAATTGATGACGGGCCCGTTCAACAGAGGATTTTCAATTTTCTTTAAGGGATGGTTTACTTAGGCCACCTCCCGACATGTGGTTAAGTTTCATCAAAATCGGACGGTAAACAGGTGAGATCCCATAAGGAAAACGCGGTTATAAATTAATAGCGGCCTTGATTGACGGCGGATCTATGGGGTTCTTTCGTCATTCGCTTCCTCTGCGATAGGCATACACTCTGGAAAAAGTCCCGTGGGAATCGGTGGGTAAATAAGCTAGTTATTAATTTTCAAAAGTTTTTTCCTCATGTTCAAGGTCATCACGAAAAGTGCTGCAGACGACGGGGGGGGTGGTTTGGGAGGGGTGGCCAGGGGGTGGCCGGGAGGGGACCGGGGGGGCCGGGGGGGGGCTCCACACTTGCTTTACAGTGGAGCGCTCCACATTGCTGCTGGTTTTAAATCGGCTATTGCCGATAATATAATATATAATACCCAAATTAAGAAATTCGACATTGTATTTCCCTACAGGACGATAAAACCTTTAAATTGACACCAACATTAATTGTATGTGACGATCAGGTGAAGAGTAATGAAGGCACAAAGTTAACATTTATGGAACAAAACTCTAAGATGGCGTCCAGTAACTTCCGGTGATGAAGACTCTTAATATTATTAAGATTGATTTACCCTATGACCTAAAATTAACGAAAGGCCTATTTCTTTAATATTGTGTTAACAAATTTAGGTTAGAACTTACGAAACAGCAGTAACTTTTATCTACCATTTCCGAGTTCGGCCATCCTATTACGGAAATATTTGAATATCTACAACGTGGTATGGTCCGGGAGCAGTTATGAGGTGCCGTTTTCTAAATCGGCTGGGACAAAACAGACACACGCACAACTACTTTATAAGTACAGATATTTCGTATCTATCTTCTACATTCTTTAATGAATTTCTAGATTTTTGTTCTGCGAATTTAGACCCCTAATATTATTATTTCATAAACATATTTGGTTTCAATCGAAAGCTCTTATATAGTCTATATGTGCCTTTTGGGGTATTAAAAAACATCCAACCTCAGTTATCCGCCTCATTGGATATTAAGGTTCCAATGTTGATCTTATGGAGTTAAATATTTTATTTAGACTAACAGCTGATAATTATGTAAATAGTTCAAAACATCTGACTCTTTGCCTACAAGATTTCCGTGTGGAGAACGGGACACCTGCTAGTCCGTACTAACCAGTGTCATTCACTTCTACGCGTTCCTTCAATTCCTTCTACTTTTAATTAATACCTCAAAAGTGCCGCACCTTTGCTGGCAGTTATAAGGCTTAAGAAAGAAAGAAACGGAAAAGCACCGCATATTCACCACGCAACATATAGGACATTCTTTTATGGCAGTCAAATAGCCACATACTCAATTTCTTTAGATGGCAGCAGTATATGACTTTTTGAAAGCGTTCCAATAGCTTCGCTGAGATATTTATTTTGTGTTTTTTAAGCGTTTCGGGGCCATAAATTTAACATTTTTAATAATTTCGGACTTAGATCTTCTCAATCCACCTCCAATAATTGTTACGCGTCATTTTTATTCCTTAAGAACTGTGAAAATTACAATAATTTAATGGCCTTTAGATCTACCTAAATAAAACCTGAGGACAGTTGGCTATATTAGGCATTACGAAACGTAAGAGAATAATGAGATCTGATATAGCCAGTAGACAGTAGTATTTTGTATTTATATTATATTCGGAAAACCGATAGTAAAATTGTGTTGGCATTTGGAATTACAACGGCTGTCAAATATATAATTCCACTGATTACTGTTCTTCCATAAGTTCAACATTACAACTTTGAAAGCCTGTAAGGCTTAGCCCTGAGGCCCGACGCAAATTATAAGAGGGTTCGGCTCATGTACACGACAATACCTTAATAATGGTATCCATGAATTGTTCTACGAAGTACACACCCTGAGATAAAAGGAGGGAATATTTTGTGCTTACCTACAAATATAGCAGAGTTATTTTCTGTATATGGATCACCGTACGGCTCATCTACGAGAAGTTATCGCATGACATTTTCAGGATAGGTTCCTTTAGGTTACAGCTGTTGTACCTGACTCTCAGTTTCCTCTAAATCCTCTAGCACTACTTCCCGTGGGACATTCAAAATTCCAATGCCAATCAAATGATACTATACTGTTACAGTTTTCTGCTATTTATTAAACGATATTCAAATAAACTGCTGGTTTTCAACTGCATTTTATATCCCGGTAAAACCGGTATATCAACTCGTAATTAAATAAAAAACATTGACAACCCTACCACCCGAAACGTAGTGTAGTTTTAAACATTAGAAGCGATAGGTAAAGTCCGAACAAATCGATAATAAATTCAAATCAATCGATATTATTAGTTTCAAAATATAATAAATATTTTTACTCACATCTTCTCCAGGGAGGTTATGAACATCAGCTGTATCATCACCACCCTGTAAATGAGTACATGAATTATGACATGTATTTATTATATTTGTATCAAGTTTACCCTAAAATGAGTTCCACTCAACCATTAAGTCTTCTTGTTTTTGTGGAGTTTCACTTATAACACTATTAACATTGTTTTCATTTCCGCATTCAAAACTAATGTTAGTTATTGGCATTATTTAGTTTGATAAGGTATATCCTACCTTTAAAAATTGGTTGATAATTATATATAGTTCAATTTGTACAGTGCAAATATGTTTGTTTCACCAATTTTCTATGACACTAAATTTTGTTTAAGGCGGATCAGCACCCTTTTAAACAGACAAATCTAGCGAAAATGTCTGATTGTATTACGTCTAAGAATTGCTAATAGCAAATCGTCTATCAAATCGTCTTATGGAACAAAACTCTAAGATGGCGTCCAGTAACTTTCGGTGATGAAGACTCTTAATATTATTAAGAATGATTTACCCTATGACCTAAAATTAACGAAAGGCCTATTTCTTTAATATTGTGTTAACAAATTTAGGTTAGAACTTACGAAACAGCAGTAACTTATATCTACCATTTCCGAGTTCGGCCATCCTATTACGGAAATATTTGAATATCTACAACGTGGTATGGTCCGGGAGCAGTTATAAGGTGCCGTTTTCTAAATCGGCTGGGACAAAACAGACACACGCACAACTACTTTATTAGTAAAGATATTTCGTATCTATCTTCTACATTCTTTAAGGAATTTCAAGATTTTTGTTCTGCGAATTTAGACCCCTAATATTATTATTTCATAAACATATTTGGTTTCAATCGAAAGCTCATATATAGTCTATATGTGCCTTTTGGTGTATTGAAAAACATCCAACCTCAGGGCTCCGCCTCATTGGAAATTAAGGTTTCAATGTTAATCTTATGGAGTTAAATATTTTATTTAGACTAACAGCTGATAATTATGTAAATAGTTCTAAACATCTGACCCTTTGCCTACAAGATTTCCGTGTGGAGAACGGGACACCTGCTAGTCCGTACTAACCAGTGTCATTCACTTCTACGCGTTCCTTCAATTCTTTCTACTTTTAATTAATACCTCAAAAGTGCCGCACCTTTGCTGGCAGTTATAAGGCTTAAGAAAGAAAGAAACGGAAAAGCACCGCATATTCACCACGCAACATATAGGACATTCTTTTATGGCAGTCAAATAGCCACATACTCAATTTCTTTAGATGGCAGCAGGATAGGACTTTTTGAAAGCGTTCCAATAGCTTCGCTGAGATATTTATTTTGTGTTCTTTAAGCGTTTCGGGGCCATAAATTTAACATTTTTAATAATTTCGGACTTAGATCTTCTCAATCCACCTCCAATAATTAATACGCGTCATTTTTATTCCTTAAGATCTGTGAAAATTACAATAATTTAATGGCCTTTAGATCTACCTAAATAAAACCTGAGGACAGTTGGCTATCTTAGGCATTACGAAACGTAAGAGAATAATGAGATCTGATATAGCCAGTAGACAGTAGTATTTTGTATTTATATGATTTTCGGAAAAACGATAGTGAAATTGTGTTTGCATTTGGAATTACAACGGCTGTCAAATATACAATTCCACTGATTACTGTTCTTCCATAAGTTCAACATTACAACTTTGAAAGCCTGTAAGGCTTAGCCCTGAGGCCCGACGCAAATTATAAGAGGGTTCGGCTCATGTACACGACAATACCTTAATAATGGTATCCATGAATTTTTCTACGAAGTACACACCCTGAGATAAAAGGAGAGAATATTTTGTGCTTACCTACAAATATAGCAGAGTTGTTTTCTGTATATGGATCACCGTACGGCTCATCTACGAGAAGTTATTGCATGACATTTTCAGGATAGGTTCCTTTAGGTTACAGCTGTTGTACCTGACTCTCAGTTTCCTCTAAATCCTCTAGCACTACTTCCCGTGGGACATTCAAAATTCCAATGTCAATCAAATGATACCATTCTGTTACAGTTTTCTGCTATTCATTAAACGATATTAAAATAAACTGCTGGTTTTCAACTGCATTTTATATCCCGGTAAAACCGGTATAATCAACTCGTAATGAAATAAAAAATAAAAAACATTGACAACCCTACCACCCGAAACGTAGTGTAGTTTTAAACATTAGAAGCGATAGGTAAAGTCCAAACAAATCAATAATAAATTGATATCAATCGATATTATTAGTTTCAAAATATAATAAATATTGTTACTCACATCTTCTCCAGGGAGGTTATGAACATCAGCTGTATCATCACCACCCTGTAAATGAGTACATGAATTATGACATGTATTTATTAAATATTTGTATCAAGTTTACCCTAAAATGAGTTCCACTCAACCATTAAGTCTTCTTGTTTTTGTGGAGTTTCACTTATAACACAATTAACATTGTTTTCATTTCGGCATTCAAAACTAATGTTAGTTGTTGGCATTATTTAGTTTGATAAGGTATATCCTACCTTTAAAAATTGGTTGATAATTATATATAGTTCAATTTGTACAGTGCAAATATGTTTGTTTCACCAATTTTCTATGACACTAAATTTTGTTTAAGGCGGATCAGCACCCTTTTAAAGAGACAAATCTAGCGAAAATGTCTGATTGTATTACGTCTAAGAATTGATAATAGCAAATCATCTATGAAATTATGTGTTAATGAAAACCAAAAACAATAACTAATTATTAGTCTTACAGGTGGAGCAAGAGGTGTAGCTGGTTCCTGCAAGGAAATTATACCAGAAGCAATTAAAGTAGTTAAAATTAAACAAAACTCTGCTTGCATGTTATATATTTAAGGAAATATTTCCGACATTGAATTATTATTTAAAAGTAATATCTGAACACTAATTTTTTTCATTACACTGCTATTTTGAGTCTTTGGTGTAGTGAACAAGGCGACGTAATCTTATATCATGGCAGAGAAACTGTCATGGGTTCAAGTTAAAATCCCAGTCTTTACATGTAAATTGTAACACTACTCTACATCTCGTGGCTCACCCCTTAGCGTGGCTCTATGATGAAGGTATAAAAATTGCACGTCAAAATCTCTAATTAATTCTAAATCATATAAATAGGATAATTTTTGTATTTTCTTGTAATTACGAAACATTAATTGTTGTCGAAACGAAGTGAAGGGTCCTATGTATTAACAGAGAAAAATTATACATTGTCCGTCAGTGTGTGGGTGTGTGTGTTCGTAATGCAATATCGTGTAAACGCCTGCACAGATTGTTTTTATATTTGATACAAATGTTTTCCAAAATCTTTTAAACATTCAGTTCAAAAATATAACACATTCGTTAAACGGTTTTTTTTAATTGATATTAAAATTTTAAATTTCCATAAGCTAAAGCATTAGATAAAATTACTGCTTGATAAATACGAGATACTAATACAATATTGTTCCGTAATTTCAAGAAACTACTAAAATATGGTCCTATTTATAGGTTTTATTATTAAATAAATAAAGTACTGTCCGTTTAACATGAGTTTATTCAATTTATCAAAGGTTTTTAGATTTTAAATAAAATACCAGTTTTTATAAATAAAGTTAACGTGGGCTATGATGTGAATAAATTTTGGAAGTTAATAGTTTATCCACTAGATTGTAGCAGCCATTTATTTCATATTTACTTCTGCCAGCTGTTTTCTTTTATCAGTTTATGATCTTTAAATACCCACGTCATAGCAAATCTGATTATTCAGTCAATTTCCAATGTACCTCACTGCATAGGCAACTGTGTATTTTTGTTGTTTAAGAATTTGCACCTTAAATATAATATCATTTAAGAGTATTCATCAACGGAAGTTGCCGGACGCCATCTTGGTGTTTTGTTTCATAACGCTAATGTTAATTTTGTGCCTCCATTACTTCTCACCTGATCATCACAAACGATTCATTTTGTTGTCAAATTAGAGGTTTCGTCGTCCTCTAGGGAAATACAATAGTCGAATTTGGTTTTTCTTACAAATTAATGAGGACATGTACAGTGTTTCAGTTCAAAATTGAACTATTTATTATGAAAATATAATAACCAAATTAAGAAATTCGACATTGTATTTCCCTACAGGACGATAAAACCTTTCAATTGACACCAACATTAATTGTATGTGACGATCAGGTGAAAAGTAATGAAGGCACAAATTTAACATTTGCCTTATGGAACGAAACTCTAAGATGGCGTCCAGTAACTTCCGGTGATGAAGACTCTTAATATTATTAAGAATGATTTACCCTATGACCTAAAATTAACGAAAGGCCTATTTCTTTAATATTGTGTTAACAAATTTAGGTTAGAACTTACGAAACAGCAGTAACTTTTATCTACCATTTCCGAGTTCGGCCATCCTATTACGGAAATATTTGAATATCTACAACGTGGTATAGTCCGGGAGCAGTTATGAGGTGCCGTTTTCTAAATCGGCTAGGACAAAACAGACACACGCACAACTACTTTATTAGTACAGATATTTCGTATCTATCTTCTACATTCTTTAATGAATTTCTAGATTTTTGTTCTGCGAATTTAGACTCCTAATATTATTATTTCATAAACATATTTGGTTTCAATCGAAAGCTCTTATATAGTCTATATGTGCCTTTTGGGGTATTGAAAAACATCCAACCTCAGTTATCCGCCTCATTGGAAATTAAGGTTCCAATGTTGATCTTATGGAGTTAAATATTTTATTTAGACTAACAGCTGATAATTATGTAAATAGTTCAAAACATCTGACTCTTTGCCTACAAGATTTCCGTGTGGAGAACGGGACACCTGCTAGTCCGTACTAACCAGTGTCATTCACTTCTACGCGTTCCTTCAATTCCTTCTACTTTTAATTAAAACCTCAAAAGTGCCGCACCTTTGATGGCAGTTATAAGGCTTAAGAAAGAAAGAAACGGAAAAGCACCGCATATTCACCACGCAACATATAGGACATTCTTTTATGGCAGTCAAATAGCCATATACTCAATTTCTTTAGATGGCAGCAGTATATGACTTTTTGAAAGCGTTCCAATAGCATCGCTGAGATATTGATTTTGTGTTTTTTAAGCGTTTCGGGGCCATAAATTTTACATTTTTAATAATTTTGGACTTAGATATTCTCAATCCACCTCCAATAATTGTTACGCGTCATTTTTATTCCTTAAGATCTGTGAAAATTACAATAATTTAATGGCCTTTAGATCTACCTAAATAAAACCTGAGGACAGTTGGCTATATTAGGCATTACGAAACGTAAGAGAATAATGAGATCTGATATAGCCAGTAGACAGTAGTATTTTGTATTTATATTATATTCGGAAAACCGATAGTGAAATTGTGTTGGCATTTGGAATTACAACGGCTGTCAAATATATAATTCCACTGATTACTGTTCTTCCATAAGTTCAACATTACAACTTTGAAAGCCTGTAAGGCTTAGCCCTGAGGCACGACGCAAATTATAAGAGGGTACGGCTCATGTACACGACAATACCTTAATAATGGTATCCATGAATTTTTCTACGAAGTACACACCCTGAGATAAAAGGAGGGAATATTTTGTGCTTACCTACAAATATAGCAGAGTTATTTTCTGTATATGGATCACCGTACGGCTCATCTACGAGAAGTTATGGCATGACATTTTCAGGATAGGTTCCTTTAGGTTACAGCTGTTGTACCTGACTCTCAGTTTCCTCTAAATCCTCTAGC
Organism: Allygus modestus; assembly: GCA_963675035.1. Lineage (NCBI taxonomy): Eukaryota > Metazoa > Arthropoda > Insecta > Hemiptera > Cicadellidae > Allygus > Allygus modestus. The sequence continues at coordinate 143,696,726 of OY776112.1, read as the reverse complement.
ACTACTTCTCGTGGGACATTCAAAATTCCAATGCCAATCAAATGATACTATACTGTTACAGTTTTCTGCTATTTATTAAACGATATTCAAATAAACTGCTGGTTTTCAACTGCATTTTATATCCCGGTAAAACCGGTATATCAACTCGTAATTAAATAAAAAACATTGACAACCCTACAACCCGAAACGTAGTGTAGTTTTAAACATTAGAAGCGATAGGTAAAGTCCAAACAAATCAATAATAAATTCAAATCAATCGATATTATTAGTTTCAAAATATAATAAAGATTGTTACTCACATCTTCTCCAGGGAGGTTATGAACATCAGCTGTATCATCACCACCCTGTAAATGAGTACATGAATTATGACATGTATTTATTAAATATTTGTATCAAGATACCCTAAAATGAGTTCCACTCAACCATTAAGTCTTCTTGTTTTTGTGGAGTTTCACTTATAACACAATTAACATTGTTTTCATTTCGGCATTCAAAACTAATGTTAGTTGTTGGCATTATTTAGTTTGATAAGGTATATCCTACCTTTAAAAATTGGTTGATAATTATATATAGTTCAATTTGTACAGTGCAAATATGTTTGTTTCACCAATTTTCTATGACACTAAATTTTGTTTAAGGCGGATCAGCACCCTTTTAAAGAGACAAATCTAGCGAAAATGTCTGATTGTATTACGTCTAAGAATTGATAATAGCAAATCATCTATGAAATTATGTGTTAATGAAAACCAAAAACAATAACTAATTATTAGTCTTACAGGTGGAGCAAGAGGTGTAGCTGGTTCCTGCAAGGAAATTATACCAGAAGCAATTAAAGTAGTTAAAATTAAACAAAACTCTGCTTGCATGTTATATATTGAAGGAAATATTTCCGACATTGAATTATTATTTAAAAGTAATATCTGAACACTAATTTTTTTCATTTCACTGCTATTTTGAGTCTTTGGTGTAGTGAACAAGGCGACGTAATCTTATATCATGGCAGAGAAACTGTCGTGGGTTCAAGTTAAAATCCCAGTCTTTACATGTAAATTGTAACACTACTCTACATCTCGTGGCTCACCCCTTAGCGTGGCTCTATGATGAAGGTATAATAATTGCACGTGAAAATCTCTAATTAATTTTAAATCATATAAATAGGATAATTTTTGTATTTTCTTGTAATTACGAAACATTAATTGTTGTCGAAACGAAGTGAAGGGTCCTATGTATTAACAGAGAAAAATTATACATTGTCCGTCAGTGTGTGGGTGTGTGTGTTCGTAATGCAATATCGTGTAAACGCCTGCACAGATTGTTTTTATATTTGATACAAATGTTTTCCAAAATCTTTTAAGCATTCAGTTCAAAAATATAACACATTCGTTAAACGGTTTTTTTTAATTGATATTAAAATTTTAAATTTCCATAAGCTAAAGCATTAGATAAAATTACTGCTTGAAAAATACGAGATACTAATACAATATTGTTCCGTAATTTCAAGAAACTACTAAAATATGGTCCTATTTATAGGTTTTATTATTAAATAAATAAAGTACTGTCCGTTTAACATGAGTTTATTCAATTTATCAAAGGTTTTTAGATTTTAAATAAAATACCAGTTTTTATAAATAAAGTTAACGTGGGCTATGATGTGAATAAATTTTGGAAGTTAATAGTTTATCCACTAGATTGTAGCAGCCATTTATTTCATATTTACTTCTGCCAGCTGTTTTCTTTTATCAGTTTATGATCTTTAAATACCCACGTCATAGCAAATCTGATTATTCAGTCAATTTCCAATGTACCTCACTGCATAGGCAACTGTGTATTTTTGTTGTTTAAGAATTTGCACCTTAAATATAATATCATTTAAGAGTATTCATCAACGGAAGTTGCCGGACGCCATCTTGGTGTTTTGTTTCATAACGCTAATGTTAATTTTGTGCCTCCATTACTTCTCACCTGATCATCACAAACGATTCATTTTGGTGTCAAATTAGAGGTTTCATCGTCCTCTAGGGAAATACAATAGTCGAATTTGGTTTTTCTTACAAATTAATGAGGACATGTACAGTGTTTCAGTTCAAAATTGAACTATTTATTATGAAAATATAATAACCAAATTAAGAAATTCGACATTGTATTTCCCTACAGGACGATAAAACCTTTAAATTGACACCAACATTAATTGTATGTGACGATCAGATGAAAAGTAATGAAGGCACAAATTTAACATTTGCCTTATGGAACAAAACTCTAAGATGGCGTCCAGTAACTTCCGGTGATGAAGACTCTTAATATTATTAAGAATGATTTACCCTATGACCTAAAATTAACGAAAGGCCTATTTCTTTAAAATTGTGTTAACAAATTTAGGTTAGAACTTACGAAACAGCAGTAACTTTTATCTACCATTTCCGAGTTCGGCCATCCTATTATGGAAATATTTTAATATCTACAACGTGGTATGGTCCGGGAGCAGTTATGAGGTGCCGTTTTCTAAATCGGCTAGGACAAAACAGACACACGCACAACTACTTTATTAGTACAGATATTTCGTATCTATCTTCTACATTCTTTAATGAATTTCTAGATTTTTGTTCTGCGAATTTAGACCCCTAATATTATTATTTCATAAACATATTTGGTTTCAATCGAAAGCTCTTATATAGTCTATATGTGCCTTTTGGGGTATTGAAAGTAGGAGTCCCGAGAGATGAGAACCGGAAATGGCATAGTGGTTAGAGCGCGTTAATCCGGAAAGAGTAAGAAGAACATTTTCCCGCCAAATTTGCGCGCCAAAAAAAAAAAATTGGCGCCAAACCTAACCTCACTTTTCTTCCCTCCAGATTTTTCCCTCCAGGTAGTGTTGCCAACTTAGCAGAGCTAATGTACCATACGTAATTATATGTATCATATATAATTATATCTACCATATATAATACTACAGTGTATAATCATATATATATATATATATATATATATGTACCATAATAGTGTATAATATACCATCACCAGAAAGGTAAGTGGCTATCTAACCTCACTTAGCCAGTGTTGCCACTCTAAACGCTACCTACAAAACCTAAATCAGTTACGCAAAATTATTATATGTATTATGTCAAACTATCTAAAATTATTATATGTATATATTACGTCACGCTACGATGTGTTACCAACCTATGGCAATGTATATTTCGCAAGCAAGTACAGCCAAACCATTATATAAAACAATTACATGTATATATACCAGAAAGTACCGCTAACTCAAAATATAAAACTATTACATGTATATATCGCAAGAAAGTGTTGCCAAAAAACCAAAAATCGCTTATATCTCGAAAACGGTAAGTCCTAGGGTCATTCTGACCCCAGAAAACTGCCTACTACGTAGTGTAGGCACTCCAGGGGGGTATCTACCCATATGAAAAATCTTAACCAAAATGTTGCGGGTTGCATCCCAAAAAATGAAGGGGCAAATTTTCAAAATTAAATATCTCAAGAACGGCTTGGCCGATTTTCACGAAACTTGGCATGTATGTACCTGTTAACCTCCGCTACATATTACAAAAACCTAAACTCTGTACTGCAGGAAGTATCAAAATAATTGAAGGAGTCATACTTTAAAAATCAATATCTTAAGAACGGGTGGGACGATATAATTGAAACTTGACATGTGGATACTTGTTAACATCCTCTAACCTTAAATTTTGTTTGAGGGTAGAAGAGGATTGTTTAGGGGATGATGGAGGGTGTAAAACTTTAAAATTTAATATATTGAGAACGGCTTGGCCGATTCTAATGAAACTCGGTATATAGGTACCTGTTAACCTCCGCTACTATTTAAAAAAAAACTTAAACTCTGTACTGCGGGAAAGTATCAAAAGATTGAAGGAGCTATATTTTAAAAATCAATATCCCAAGAACGGCTTGGCCGATTTTAATGAAATTTGGTATGTATGTACCTGTTAACATCCTTTACATCTTACAAAAAACTTAACCTCTGTACTGCGGGCAAGTATCAAAATAATTGAAGGGGTACTAATAAATACCTTAAATCTCGCAGCATAATCGGGGGAACGCGGTGGTCTAGTGGTTAGCGCCTTGGACTACGGTTCAGGAGGTCCAGGGTTCGATTCCCTCTTTAGGTTCTTCATCAAAGGTATTGTAAAAGTCGGGTCTTGCCCTTCCTTTACCTACTGGAATGTTTATCCGTGCTACATCTACTCTAAACGTGTCACTGCTGGTAATTGATTCAGCGTTGCTTTGAATTATGCCCCCAAAAATCTCCCAAAGGACATTGCAGGGAACATAGCATGATCTAGGCTAAGTAAGGCAAACTCCCACAGGGGGAACTTTTTTAAAACTACAAACTAAGCTGTAATAGAACAAAGAAAAATACAACCCAGAATAAATCCGAGAGGAGTGGTGGCGATTATATAGCCAGGCAGTGTCTATGGTACCATCACTCTGTGTCTTGAACATATATGTAGTGCATTTCTAAACAAACATCAGCTTTTAAGTATTGAGCCCAAACCTACAGTGAAAGACAGTGGTGACCTACAGTGGACCACAGCGCCTATATTACTTCACTTTAGGTTGTTTACTGTTTCATTGTATAAAATATACCATGCCAGATACTCTCTCAGATCCTAAAGAGTTTAATCTGGTTTTACACTGTGATGCTTGCGGGGTCATCACAACACCATCTTGGAGAGATTGTCGCTGTTAAGGTAAGATATTTATCTATATTATTAGTTAGAGGTTTCTACCTCCCCTGGGGAATCATTTACCTTTGTCGGAGACTTCTAAAAGTGTTAAGCTTCCGCTGGACAGTATCGCTTGGGAGGTAAGACAACATACCTCACCAAATAAACTGAAAGTAAACATAATAAGGAAAGTTTTATAATGCCAAAAACATGAAGACGGTGGATTTTTAGAGTTAGAAATACTGTGGAGTGACGATTGGTCAATCACCAACTCCCTTCAACACACAAACTCTGCTCATCCTGAACCTGTCAAGCTCACTTCATGATGAACACTCCGCTTAGCCTAACTAAACTTTTTCTTAAACAAATCTGTTCTGACAATAAATTACTTGACAACATTGTAAAAATAAATGCCCCCTACCTTATTCAACACAATATTATATTTTAGCACAGAAAAAACTACAATTCAGCACTACAGTCCATAATACCGTTGGGAAGGAAGGAGGTATTGCGAATAATGCATTACGATAAGTAAATGAGATTATAAAAGACGGATACATTATTCATTAATAAATATTGTTCTTTTTTCATTGTAACTAAAACTGCTATTATTAGCGTTTCCATATTTTTATATTCTAAAATCCCAGCAATATATTTTGCTTTAAACCACGGATTGTTTACAATTCTGTTCTTGTTTGACAGAGATGGCACCCTCAAGCTCTCGAGGCAAACGTGCGGTAACAGTTTAAAGTCCCGCTCGGGTATTCTACCAGCCGACCGATTCAACCACTCATATATTGCAATTGCCAGAGGCCTGTGGCTGGAGGATTGTTGAACAGCTGCACTTGTGTGAGTACATTTTATTTTCCCATCATTTAAATTTCCCGGTCAAAATATTTCAAAGTCCGTTTAATTGTTTGCCAGGGCCGTGGTGTATTTTGACGGCGTAATAACTTGACCAATCGTACCCAATACCGCTAAGAACTGCCCCGGGGGCCTTGATGTACTTGGCCTGCAACGTTTTAAATCCTTCGGTCAGATACCTCCAAGTCAAACGTTTCCCTGCGGCCAGTGTTTCAGCCTAGATCCATCGAGTCTCCACCGTCTAGGACCCCGGGCACTCCTTGACACGGTACCTCTATCACTACGCAAGTCAGAAAAACACTAACACACAAACTACGCAAGTCAAATCAGAACTACAAGTTACCAAAAGTTAACTCTAAGGAAGGTAGAAAACACTACTCTAACCAAAACCGCATTAAAGATCAAGAATAGAAAGTAAGATTACTGTTACCCAGCACATACAAATACAACACTACGCCTGACACATGGAAGTCAGGGTTTGTTTAATTCCTTTACTGTAAACTACCAGATCAAACAATTGAATACAAACACAACACTAATAGCCAAGTCAGACAGTTATACTGTTTAGAAACCTCAATATACTAATTACAGTAACTTAAAGGAGAGAAGAGGCTTGTAAAAACCAGCAGAAAACTACAGGCAATAAACTGATAACCCCACTCCACGGGTTTATTAACCTGCTTGCCGGGGACCGTGTGGTACTTTGTTCATGTAATTTCTCGGTCAACTATGTCCAAGTCCGCTGAAGTTACCTTTATCGGAGGTTACATTTAAATTGACCGAAACTTCTTAAATTTCTCGGTCATTTACTCCTGCCTCCGCTGAAGCTACATTATAATGTGTTACATTTCACCTTAACGGGGATCTTTTTAAATTTATCGGCTAAACACTCCTAACCCCGGTGAAATAATTTTGAACGCTCACGTTTCCACACCACGGTAAGCCTTTAGGCTAGGCCGTAGGAGCGTCGGCGCGTTCTTTTTGGTTACCCAGAGCTTCCCCTGGAGGCCTAACCTCTGGGGTGAGAGGCCCCAACCATCGCCTCTCACAGTGGTAGCCACTCCATAACAAAATGCTACCTCCTTTTATTGTTTATTTTATTTTATTTTTTACAAGTCCCACCGTGCGGACTGTTCCAAGAAGTAACCTGGGTGTTAGCCAGGCCCTCAATCTACTAAACCCTTCATCACACATTCAGGTTTACGGGGCTTTTCGTCACCCGCGCCAGTGACCTTCATACAGGTTTACGGGGCTTTTCGTCACCCGCGCCAGGGACCTTCATTCACACACACACACACACACACACACACACACACACACACACACACACACACACACACATACAGTGGGAACTTGTGATTTTAAAGAAAAAATACATTTAAAGTGAACTTTCATCTTTCATATTTGTGTAAGTAAGGTAAAACTTCTCCGGCAACAAACTTCTTACTAACAGCCTTGCCTCAGGAGTAGTTGATTTTAACATCAAAGAACATAATCCGGCTTCGTTTATGAAAACCGTTGTTTTCTCAATAGGCCCAACGCCCTGTTTTTGGGCGTCAGAAAAACTACCAACAGTTAATTTATCGCTATCATCTACATGTTTCCGAACTGCACTCCAGCCATTAACATGTTTTAGAGCAGTAGCTACGTCTTTAGCTTTAAACCATGGCTTTCCTTCATTATCAAACAGAACCAATACTGGTTTGTTATTGAATGTATAGAACTTGGCAGCCATGTCACAATTTACTCAATAGTACAGGAAAAAGGAGCGCAGAAGCACGTCTAATCAGTACCGCGACTTGGAGCAGAATGATGTAACTGTACTAGTGACATTTGGTATATACAGGAGTAACGCTGCTCCATAGGGAAAGGTGCTACCTTTATCGATGGTAGCGTCATGGAAAATGGATGAGTGATGATACTTCAAGATTTAAAAAAACAGGCAGTTCCGTAACACTACAAAATACATTTTTAAAGTAATCATCAAAAAACTTCGGCGTTAAATCAGGTAAGGGCATGAACGATATATCTCTTGAAATATCACAATGCATTATTAATACTTCAATGTAGGTGATTGATGAGGAGTCCTCCGTTATCTTATCTACTATATACTCCGAAAACACCAAAGGTCATTCCCGTGCATTTATTGAACCGTCAAGTAAGAACTCATACTTCAAGCATATAATGCCATATTCTGTATCTTCATTTAACCTACTTGTGTAAAAGGAAAAGAGACACCTCCTGGTTAGCGGGTGTAATATGTTCAACAGGCATTCTACAAGGAGAGAAATACAGGGTAAGACACAGGCACGTCCGTTCAGTACCGCGTCTCAGAACAGAACGAGTTAATAGAGGTATATGCACTCAGTACCCGCGTGAGTGGCAGCTCCGTTAAGCAACTCTTTGTTTTTAAAGCCGGAAGGCAGGGTATCGTGATCATCATTAAATTTTCTCTTGGGTCCTGTAATTTTAAACTTTTTAATTTCACTTACTGTAACGACTTCTCGTCTCTTCGTTCTCCTGATTCTGTTTTCTTCAATTTCTAGTATTTCAGCAGCTTCACTGAGGACCATCTTTTTTTTTCTTTAGCTGCTCAAAATTTAATGTTTCGGAGGTTTTTAGGTTGAGGGCGAGGCCCTTGATTTTACACACAGATTCTAGTTTTTGCTTTTTGGTTGACCAAACAAGGTATGCGTAAGTTTTTAGACCCCCCAGAAATAAACTCTACGATATAAGAGCCGGGCCCGTACTCGTCTACTAACTCATCAGTAATTTTCCCGAGGTAATCTCCCGTAGGGACCCTGTACAGCCCTCCCCTGTATAAATAAATACATGAGTCCATGCCATAATACAAGACCTGCCCTCCAAGGGCATCCAAGTGTTCATAAAGTTTAAGTCTTGCATGAATTCAACAGTGGTGTAGGCCGCAATTACAACATTTCCAGTTCTTAGAGCCTCATTGGCGTCATCAACATTCTGCCAATTAACTAATAAAACCTCTTGGTTAGTTATTTCAACAAACTTTACTTTTATTCCTGGTTGAGTTAACAATTTGAAAAATTCCTTAGAGTCTCTCACAATTAAAGTTTTGTCATGTTTTCGCGTTGACCAAACATGCCCCAAAATGAATTTAACATTAATTTAGCTACTGACCTGAGTCCTCCATTTTTAGCAATTTTGTCCTTGTCCAGTTGAATACCCTCACGCTCAAATAAATCAGAAACATACTTGTCTTTATCCTCCTGTGTTTTACACCAAGCGGGATACCCTGAAGCTTCCTGCTTTACTTTCAAGAATTTATTAATAAAATCGGTAAAAAGTCCACCTTTCTCGTATGTGGCGACTTCATACTCCCACTACTCATACATGTCCAAAATCACATAACCTTTCCCTACAGCTTTTCTAATTTCACCCATGGTCCATGTTCCTACCATTGCCCTTTCCTCACTATCATCAAAACATTCCCCTTGGTTTAAAGTCTCCCCGCAAGTTCTGCACAAAACAATTTATTATTCATTTTTGCGGGGAGTACGGGATGATACGAGTTGTAAGGAGGTAGAACCTTACATTTTAACAAGCCCTCTACTTCAAGACCTCTCTTTCGGCACTCATTTCCAACGTAAACAGTAGGATGACCCACGGGATACTTACAATATTTATTTACATATGGGTAGAGGGAACATACATCAACATATTGAATTGATTCTCCCCCTTCACATTTACAATACGTTTTAGTATTACCCATCCTACCTAGGATTAAGTGGAAGTGTGTTTAGAATGGACAGTTGGATCAGGTGATTTAATTTATTGTCCTTCTTCAAAGCTCTAAACTCACACTCCCACATTACTACAACTTCATAGCTATTAAATTTTACCATTTTGGACTTGGTTCTCTCGTAACGGAGATGCAAACTGTTTGAAGGATCCTCCGGCAGAGGTTCTTCTCTGCTGTATTGATAACATTTCGGGCAGCCGTGCCAATAACACCCGTGAAACTCATAAATTCGCTCACCGTCAAACCCATCTACTTTCATTCCTTTAATTTTCACTTCTTTACCCCGGCCCGCATGTTGAATCTTTACTCCACGTTTCTCCTCCTCCCATGTTAGCCACTGTAAAGCAACGGCTGACTGATTGTCTGCAAGTCGGTACCCTGATTTTGGTATAAGTCCAATAGTATTTTCTTTTAAGAAGTTACGGCGGAAGGCCACGTTACATGCGCTGGCTATTGTTATAGCCTCAGGAAACGGATCTACGTTACACTCTTGAAGAAGCATGGCTCTAAATTTAATACACGCTTGAGCTAGGATTTCTACGTCTAAAATACAGTACTCCAAGATTTATTTTTGAAAATCAAACACGTAGTCTTCAGCGACTCGTTCGTCATACCATATATCAAAATCATCGTGTTTCTTTTCAAACATAGACTCGGGGCAATAGTATTTTTTGTCGGGCATAGGACCAATATAATTTTGGTTTGCCAATGTATTAAAAAGATGCGGGAAGTAGACCTTCTTTTTCTTGGGAGACAGGTCGAAGGCTTTAGGGAGTGCAGAGAGGGCCATGGGAAAGTAGCTAATTGAGTCCACAAACCTTACGTTTGCTACTTCAATCAAAATAGCTTTAGTTCCCCGAGGCGTTATTTTTGGGGTAAATTTAGTATCTTCTATGATGTAGAATGAATTGGAAATCAAAACCCTGCCCGTTGTGGGCAATTACACAAACATCCTTAAATTTTGTTAGAATTTCCATTACATAGTCCATAAACTGTTTTACCGGTTCTTTTTCAAATACCCTTTGCCGTTCCGAGCAAGTTTCACACTCACCCCCATTAATACATTTAAAGCAGTACAGTTGAGAAACGCACAAGTTTACTTTATGAACTTTCTGTTGAGGGCCCGTGGGAAGTGACTCGTCTTGGCGAGTCTCCAAGTCAAAGAAAATAAACAAAAAAATTAAGCTCTTTCGGTGTTCTCCTATCTACCCTCATGAAACACTGATGCGCGGGGTCTTTGAACGCTTCGCAGCTTTTACAGTAAACTTCTCCGCATGCGTGAACTGTCTTACGTTTTTTTTTTGGATAAATCATTTTGTTACAGTCGCGGCAGAACTTTATAGTTTTACAAACTTACCCTTGTTGGGCTACTAAACACCGCTCGTTTTTGAATTCTTTTTGCTTTTTATTATGGTTAGTGTATGTAATTTAAGACGTTGAAGAATACTTGTAATACCATGCTTATAAAAGCAGGATTCTTTCAATTTCGATTACTTTGGGAAACTTTCTATGCATTTAATTGTTTAGAAACCTCAATATACTAATTACAGTAACTTAAAGGAGAGAAGAGGCTTATAAACACAGACAAAAAAAGCCATACCCCTATTCCAAGGGAAGCGAAACGCTCCCTTTTGATAACATTACACCGGAAGTTGTAGGTCCAATCTGGACCCACTTTGAACTGATTCTAAGTGTTAGACACAGCTAAACGTCGGGTCCAACGTGTTTGAATTAAATTAACGTTCTGAGAAAGAGACAGTAGGGTATTTTTGTAAAGTTAAAAAGGTACAGAGATTACACACTTTAGATTTCAGATGTGACTTTTTGTTGTAGTTAGTTGCTTGTAAAACTCTGTTCTCATGCTCTATTCCAGTGTCGGCTTCTTCGATATACCAACAATCAGAATATATACCCTGTCTTAAATACCTGCAGTCTGCATTCACAAGTAAAAAGATTTTAATGATCAACACCAAAACTAAACTTAACGAGGAGTTGACCACATCAAAAACATGAACAAGAGTAAATCTAAGAAGACAACAAGCAGTGACATTCGTTCTTTATAAGGACAGCAATTATGCAGTGTTTTCTCCTCGGTAGTTTTATTTTTGTTTCCCCTGAAACCAGAGCAGCATCTCCCTTTGACGATGTTATTCCTTGGTCATTGTATCCAAGTCCGGTGAAACGACGTGGTCGTCCTGCGGTTTTACGGTGTAATCTCTCGGTCAATTGTGTTCAAGTCCGGTGAAAAGGGTCTACCAGGGACCGAGATGTATTTTGACGGTGTAATCTCTTGGTCGATTGTGTTCAAGTTCGATGAAAAGTGTCTAACAGGGTTAAATTTAACTTGACAGTAACTTCTTAAATTTCCTTGCCAAACGTTTGTCGCCGGATCTGTTAAAACACCAGGGAAACATTTAACTGTGCCTAAATATTTTAAATTTCCTGGTCAAACATTTCCGAGTCCGCTAAAATCTGTTTACTGGGGACCATGATGTATTTTGACGGTGTAATTTATTGGTCGAACGTTTCCGAGTCCACTGAAGTTACTTTTATCGGGGGTTACATTTAAATTGACCTAACTTCTTAAATTTCTTTGCCAAACGTCTGTCACCGAGTCCGCTAAAACTGTCTACTAAGGAAACATTTAACTTTGCCTAAATATTTTAAATCCCCCGGTCAAACGTTTCCAAGTCCCCTCCCCTCGACGTTATCATGAGGATGGGTCACACGCTCTGTACTTCTCACATCAATATCAGTTATGGAGCCGGCTTGCACAGATTTTGTGGTATTCTCAAATTTTCACGCACCCTTACGGATGCTTAATGTTTGTCATCCGATACATGTTGTGTAGGTGACGCCTCACATGCACATCGTGTATCATTATTGACTCCTCCCTTGCCTCTGGGTCGATTAACGTACAGATAGTTTGTGTGTGGTTTGATTGCCACGTTTGCCATTTGAACTTCTGCACTGGTTGGCTGGAAAAACTTTTTATAAAGGTACGTGTCAAATATCTTTAACTCCGGTGAAACCAGGGAGAATACAACTCGGCGGAAACCTTTCAAAATTCAGGGCCAGTGAAAACTGTCCAACTGAGACCATGATGTACATTGCCAGGAGCATTTTACATTTTCCGGCCAAAAATTTTCAAGTCCTCTAAAACTGTCCACCAGGGACAATGATATACATTTTGCCAGGAACGTTTTAAATTTTACGGCCAAACATTCCCGAGTTCGCTAAAACTGTCTACCGGGGACCGATATGTATTTTGATGGTGTAATCTCTTGGCCAATTGTGTTCAAGTCCGATGAAAAGTATCTAACGGGGGCCGTAATGTATTTTGACGGTGTATTCTCTAGGTCAATTGTGTCCAAATCCTATGAAGATTGTCTACTGGGGACCGTGGTGTATTTCTATGGTGTGATATCTCGGTCAACTGTGTCCAGGTCCGATGAAAGGTGTCTACCGGGGACCGTGGTGTATTTTGACGGTGTAATATCTCGGTAAATTGTGTCCAAGTCCACTTAAATATAGTTTTTAGAGATCGTAGTGCACTTTGACAACACTTGAAGATTTGTTGCTTTTTAGTATGTAAATTAAGACGTAGTGATTAAAGGAATACTTGCAATTTATGCTTATGATAGCAGGATTACTTTGGGAGCTTTATATGCATTTAATTGTTTACAAACCTCTATTAACTTAAGGTAGAGAAAAGGCTTGTAAACCCAGCAGAAATATATAGTCAAGAAAGCTATACTCTTACCCCTTTGATAACATACACTTGAAGATGGTCTACATGGTGGGTCATGTGGTTGGAGGTATGGGGAGCAAAACGTTCCCCTTCATAAGGATTCTAAGTGTTAGACTCTGCTACACTCTGGGTCACTGGTTTTGAATTAAAACTAATATGTAATACAGAGACAGGTGACTGCAGTTTACATTCACAAGTCAAAATATTGTAACCAATACCAGAACAACTAAAATTATCGAGGAGACACAACATGGACAAGAGTACATATCAACAGACAATTAAAGCATAAAATGCATTATTTATAAAGGCAATAATTATGCAGATAATCTAAGAAACTTGATCAGCCGTGTCTCACCGTTAGGTTATGTTATGCTCTGTTAAGTTAGGTTTGTGCATGGAAATATGAAACATCGTCAGTCGTAGTTAGGTTTATTGATGCAGGTTTAAGTTAGGTTTGTCGATGCCAATTTTTGGACATCAACATCGCGCGCGTTGTTGATGTCCAAAAATTGGCATCGACAAACCTAACTTAAACCTGCATCAATAAACCTAACTACGACTGACGATGTTTCATATTTCCATGCACAAACCTAACTTAACAGAGCATAACATAACCTAACGGTGAGACACGGCTGATCAAGTTTCTTAGATTATCTGCATAATTATTGCCTTTATAAATAATGCATTTTATGCTTTAATTGTCTGTTGATATGTACTCTTGTCCATGTTGTGTCTCCTCGATAATTTTAGTTGTTCTGGTATTGGTTACAATATTTTGACTTGTGAATGTAAACTGCAGTCACCTGTCTCTGTATTACATATTAGTTTTAATTCAAAACCAGTGACCCAGAGTGTAGCAGAGTCTAACACTTAGAATCCTTATGAAGGGGAACGTTTTGCTCCCCATACCTCCAACCACATGACCCACCATGTAGACCATCTTCAAGTGTATGTTATCAAAGGGGTAAGAGTATAGCTTTCTTGACTATATATTTCTGCTGGGTTTACAAGCCTTTTCTCTACCTTAAGTTAATAGAGGTTTGTAAACAATTAAATGCATATAAAGCTCCCAAAGTAATCCTGCTATCATAAGCATAAATTGCAAGTATTCCTTTAATCACTACGTCTTAATTTACATACTAAAAAGCAACAAATCTTCAAGTGTTGTCAAAGTGCACTACGATCTCTAAAAACTATATTTAAGTGGACTTGGACACAATTGACCGAGATATTACACCGTCAAAATACACCACGGTCCCCGGTAGACACCTTTCATCGGACCTGGACACAGTTGACCGAGATATCACACCATAGAAATACACCACGGTCCCCAGTAGACAATCTTCATAGGATTTGGACACAATTGACCTAGAGAATACACCGTCAAAATACATTACGGCCCCCGTTAGATACTTTTCATCGGACTTGAACACAATTGGCCAAGAGATTACACCATCAAAATACATATCGGTCCCCGGTAGACAGTTTTAGCGAACTCGGGAATGTTTGGCCGTAAAATTTAAAACGTTCCTGGCAAAATGTATATCATTGTCCCTGGTGGACAGTTTTAGAGGACTTGAAAATTTTTGGCCGGAAAATGTAAAATGCTCCTGGCAATGTACATCATGGTCTCAGTTGGACAGTTTTCACTGGCCCTGAATTTTGAAAGGTTTCCGCCGAGTTGTATTCTCCCTGGTTTCACCGGAGTTAAAGATATTTGACACGTACCTTTATAAAAAGTTTTTCCAGCCAACCAGTGCAGAAGTTCAAATGGCAAACGTGGCAATCAAACCACACACAAACTATCTGTACGTTAATCGACCCAGAGGCAAGGGAGGAGTCAATAATGATACACGATGTGCATGTGAGGCGTCACCTACACAACATGTATCGGATGACAAACATTAAGCATCCGTAAGGGTGCGTGAAAATTTGAGAATACCACAAAATCTGTGCAAGCCGGCTCCATAACTGATATTGATGTGAGAAGTACAGAGCGTGTGACCCATCCTCATGATAACGTCGAGGGGAGGGGACTTGGAAACGTTTGACCGGGGGATTTAAAATATTTAGGCAAAGTTAAATGTTTCCTTAGTAGACAGTTTTAGCGGACTCGGTGACAGACGTTTGGCAAAGAAATTTAAGAAGTTAGGTCAATTTAAATGTAACCCCCGATAAAAGTAACTTCAGTGGACTCGGAAACGTTCGACCAATAAATTACACCGTCAAAATACATCATGGTCCCCAGTAAACAGATTTTAGCGGACTCGGAAATGTTTGACCAGGAAATTTAAAATATTTAGGCACAGTTAAATGTTTCCCTGGTGTTTTAACAGATCCGGCGACAAACGTTTGGCAAGGAAATTTAAGAAGTTACTGTCAAGTTAAATTTAACCCTGTTAGACACTTTTCATCGAACTTGAACACAATCGACCAAGAGATTACACCGTCAAAATACATCTCGGTCCCTGGTAGACCCTTTTCACCGGACTTGAACACAATTGACCGAGAGATTACACCGTAAAACCGCAGGACGACCACGTCGTTTCACCGGACTTGGATACAATGACCAAGGAATAACATCGTCAAAGGGAGATGCTGCTCTGGTTTCAGGGGAAACAAAAATAAAACTACCGAGGAGAAAACACTGCATAATTGCTGTCCTTATAAAGAACGAATGTCACTGCTTGTTGTCTTCTTAGATTTACTCTTGTTCATGTTTTTGATGTGGTCAACTCCTCGTTAAGTTTAGTTTTGGTGTTGATCATTAAAATCTTTTTACTTGTGAATGCAGACTGCAGGTATTTAAGACAGGGTATATATTCTGATTGTTGGTATATCGAAGAAGCCGACACTGGAATAGAGCATGAGAACAGAGTTTTACAAGCAACTAACTACAACAAAAAGTCACATCTGAAATCTAAAGTGTGTAATCTCTGTACCTTTTTAACTTTACAAAAATACCCTACTGTCTCTTTCTCAGAACGTTAATTTAATTCAAACACGTTGGACCCGACGTTTAGCTGTGTCTAACACTTAGAATCAGTTCAAAGTGGGTCCAGATTGGACCTACAACTTCCGGTGTAATGTTATCAAAAGGGAGCGTTTCGCTTCCCTTGGAATAGGGGTATGGCTTTTTTTGTCTGTGTTTATAAGCCTCTTCTCTCCTTTAAGTTACTGTAATTAGTATATTGAGGTTTCTAAACAATTAAATGCATAGAAAGTTTCCCAAAGTAATCGAAATTGAAAGAATCCTGCTTTTATAAGCATGGTATTACAAGTATTCTTCAACGTCTTAAATTACATACACTAACCATAATAAAAAGCAAAAAGAATTCAAAAACGAGCGGTGTTTAGTAGCCCAACAAGGGTAAGTTTGTAAAACTATAAAGTTCTGCCGCGACTGTAACAAAATGATTTATCCAAAAAAAAAACGTAAGACAGTTCACGCATGCGGAGAAGTTTACTGTAAAAGCTGCGAAGCGTTCAAAGACCCCGCGCATCAGTGTTTCATGAGGGTAGATAGGAGAACACCGAAAGAGCTTAATTTTTTTGTTTATTTTCTTTGACTTGGAGACTCGCCAAGACGAGTCACTTCCCACGGGCCCTCAACAGAAAGTTCATAAAGTAAACTTGTGCGTTTCTCAACTGTACTGCTTTAAATGTATTAATGGGGGTGAGTGTGAAACTTGCTCGGAACGGCAAAGGGTATTTGAAAAAGAACCGGTAAAACAGTTTATGGACTATGTAATGGAAATTCTAACAAAATTTAAGGATGTTTGTGTAATTGCCCACAACGGGCAGGGTTTTGATTTCCAATTCATTCTACATCATAGAAGATACTAAATTTACCCCAAAAATAACGCCTCGGGGAACTAAAGCTATTTTGATTGAAGTAGCAAACGTAAGGTTTGTGGACTCAATTAGCTACTTTCCCATGGCCCTCTCTGCACTCCCTAAAGCCTTCGACCTGTCTCCCAAGAAAAAGAAGGTCTACTTCCCGCATCTTTTTAATACATTGGCAAACCAAAATTATATTGGTCCTATGCCCGACAAAAAATACTATTGCCCCGAGTCTATGTTTGAAAAGAAACACGATGATTTTGATATATGGTATGACGAACGAGTCGCTGAAGACTACGTGTTTGATTTTCAAAAATAAATCTTGGAGTACTGTATTTTAGACGTAGAAATCCTAGCTCAAGCGTGTATTAAATTTAGAGCCATGCTTCTTCAAGAGTGTAACGTAGATCCGTTTCCTGAGGCTATAACAATAGCCAGCGCATGTAACGTGGCCTTCCGCCGTAACTTCTTAAAAGAAAATACTATTGGACTTATACCAAAATCAGGGTACCGACTTGCAGACAATCAGTCAGCCGTTGCTTTACAGTGGCTAACATGGGAGGAGGAGAAACGTGGAGTAAAGATTCAACATGCGGGCCGGGGTAAAGAAGTGAAAATTAAAGGAATGAAAGTAGATGGGTTTGACGGTGAGCGAATTTATGAGTTTCACGGGTGTTATTGGCACGGCTGCCCGAAATGTTATCAATACAGCAGAGAAGAACCTCTGCCGGAGGATCCTTCAAACAGTTTGCATCTCCGTTACGAGAGAACCAAGTCCAAAATGGTAAAATTTAATAGCTATGAAGTTGTAGTAATGTGGGAGTGTGAGTTTAGAGCTTTGAAGAAGGACAATAAATTAAATCACCTGATCCAACTGTCCATTCTAAACACACTTCCACTTAATCCTAGGTAGGATGGGTAATACTAAAACGTATTGTAAATGTGAAGGGGGAGAATCAATTCAATATGTTGATGTATGTTCCCTCTACCCATATGTAAATAAATATTGTAAGTATCCCGTGGGTCATCCTACTGTTTACGTTGGAAATGAGTGCCGAAAGAGAGGTCTTGAAGTAGAGGGCTTGTTAAAATGTAAGGTTCTACCTCCTTACAACTCGTATCATCCCGTACTCCCCGCAAAAATGAATAATAAATTGTTTTGTGCAGAACTTGCGGGGAGACTTTAAACCAAGGGGAATGTTTTGATGATAGTGAGGAAAGGGCAATGGTAGGAACATGGACCATGGGTGAAATTAGAAAAGCTGTAGGGAAAGGTTATGTGATTTTGGACATGTATGAGTAGTGGGAGTATGAAGTCGCCACATACGAGAAAGGTGGACTTTTTACCGATTTTATTAATAAATTCTTGAAAGTAAAGCAGGAAGCTTCAGGGTATCCCGCTTGGTGTAAAACACAGGAGGATAAAGACAAGTATGTTTCTGATTTATTTGAGCGTGAGGGTATTCAACTGGACAAGGACAAAATTGCTAAAAATGGAGGACTCAGGTCAGTAGCTAAATTAATGTTAAATTCATTTTGGGGCATGTTTGGTCAACGCGAAAACATGACAAAACTTTAATTGTGAGAGACTCTAAGGAATTTTTCAAATTGTTAACTCAACCAGGAATAAAAGTAAAGTTTGTTGAAATAACTAACCAAGAGGTTTTATTAGTTAATTGGCAGAATGTTGATGACGCCAATGAGGCTCTAAGAACTGGAAATGTTGTAATTGCGGCCTACACCACTGTTGAATTCATGCAAGACTTAAACTTTATGAACACTTGGATGCCCTTGGAGGGCAGGTCTTGTATTATGGCATGGACTCATGTATTTATTTATACAGGGGAGGGCTGTACAGGGTCCCTACGGGAGATTACCTCGGGAAAATTACTGATGAGTTAGTAGACGAGTACGGGCCCGGCTCTTATATCGTAGAGTTTATTTCTGGGGGGTCTAAAAACTTACGCATACCTTGTTTGGTCAACCAAAAAGCAAAAACTAGAATCTGTGTGTAAAATCAAGGGCCTCGCCCTCAACCTAAAAACCTCCGAAACATTAAATTTTGAGCAGCTAAAGAAAAAAAAAGATGGTCCTCAGTGAAGCTGCTGAAATACTAGAAATTGAAGAAAACAGAATCAGGAGAACGAAGAGACGAGAAGTCGTTACAGTAAGTGAAATTAAAAAGTTTAAAATTACAGGACCCAAGAGAAAATTTAATGATGATCACGATACCCTGCCTTCCGGCTTTAAAAACAAAGAGTTGCTTAACGGAGCTGCCACTCACGCGGGTACTGAGTGCATATACCTCTATTAACTCGTTCTGTTCTGAGACGCGGTACTGAACGGACGTGCCTGTGTCTTACCCTGTATTTCTCTCCTTGTAGAATGCCTGTTGAACATATTACACCCGCTAACCAGGAGGTGTCTCTTTTCCTTTTACACAAGTAGGTTAAATGAAGATACAGAATATGGCATTATATGCTTGAAGTATGAGTTCTTACTTGACGGTTCAATAAATGCACGGGAATGACCTTTGGTGTTTTCGGAGTATATAGTAGATAAGATAACGGAGGACTCCTCATCAATCACCTACATTGAAGTATTAATAATGCATTGTGATATTTCAAGAGATATATCGTTCATGCCCTTACCTGATTTAACGCCGAAGTTTTTTGATGATTACTTTAAAAATGTATTTTGTAGTGTTACGGAACTGCCTGTTTTTTTAAATCTTGAAGTATCATCACTCATCCATTTTCCATGACGCTACCATCGATAAAGGTAGCACCTTTCCCTATGGAGCAGCGTTACTCCTGTATATACCAAATGTCACTAGTACAGTTACATCATTCTGCTCCAAGTCGCGGTACTGATTAGACGTGCTTCTGCGCTCCTTTTTCCTGTACTATTGAGTAAATTGTGACATGGCTGCCAAGTTCTATACATTCAATAACAAACCAGTATTGGTTCTGTTTGATAATGAAGGAAAGCCATGGTTTAAAGCTAAAGACGTAGCTACTGCTCTAAAACATGTTAATGGCTGGAGTGCAGTTCGGAAACATGTAGATGATAGCGATAAATTAACTGTTGGTAGTTTTTCTGACGCCCAAAAACAGGCGTTGGGCCTATTGAGAAAACAACGGTTTTCATAAACGAAGCCGGATTATGTTCTTTGATGTTAAAATCACTACTCCTGAGGCAAGGCTGTTAGTAAGAAGTTTGTTGCCGGAGAAGTTTTACCTTACTTACACAAATATGAAAGATGAAAGTTCACTTTAAATGTATTTTTTTCTTTAAAATCACAAGTTCCCACTGTATGTGTGTGTGTGTGTGTGTGTGTGTGTGTGTGTGTGTGTGTGTGTGTGTGTGTGTGTGAATGAAGGTCCCTGGCGCGGGTGACGAAAAGCCCCGTAAACCTGTATGAAGGTCACTGGCGCGGGTGACGAAAAGCCCCGTAAACCTGAATGTGTGATGAAGGGTTTAGTAGATTGAGGGCCTGGCTAACACCCAGGTTACTTCTTGGAACAGTCCGCACGGTGGGACTTGTAAAAATAAAATAAAATAAACAATAAAAGGAGGTAGCATTTTGTTATGGAGTGGCTACCACTGTGAGAGGCGATGGTTGGGGCCTCTCACCCCAGAGGTTAGGCCTCCAGGGGAAGCTCTGGGTAACCAAAAAGAACGCACCGACGCTCCTACGGCCTAGCCTAAAGGCTTACCGTGGTGTGGAAACGTGAGCGTTCAAAATTATTTTCACCGGGGTTAGGAGTGTTTAGCCGATAAATTTAAAAAGATCCCCGTTAAGGTGAAATGTAACACATTATAATGTAGCTTCAGCGGAGGCAGGAGTAAATGACCGAGAAATTTAAGAAGTTTCGGTCAATTTAAATGTAACCTCCGATAAAGTAACTTCAGCGGACTTGGACATAGTTGACCGAGAAATTACATGAACAAAGTACCACACGGTCCCCGGCAAGCAGGTTAATAAACCCGTGGAGTGGGGTTATCAGTTTATTGCCTGTAGTTTTCTGCTGGTTTTTACAAGCCTCTTCTCTCCTTTAAGTTACTGTAATTAGTATATTGAGGTTTCTAAACAGTATAACTGTCTGACTTGGCTATTAGTGTTGTGTTTGTATTCAATTGTTTGATCTGGTAGTTTACAGTAAAGGAATTAAACAAACCCTGACTTCCATGTGTCAGGCGTAGTGTTGTATTTGTATGTGCTGGGTAACAGTAATCTTACTTTCTATTCTTGATCTTTAATGCGGTTTTGGTTAGAGTAGTGTTTTCTACCTTCCTTAGAGTTAACTTTTGGTAACTTGTAGTTCTGATTTGACTTGCGTAGTTTGTGTGTTAGTGTTTTTCTGACTTGCGTAGTGATAGAGGTACCGTGTCACGGAGTGCCCGGGGTCCTAGACGGTGGAGACTCGATGGATCTAGGCTGAAACACTGGCCGCAGGGAAACGTTTGACTTGGAGGTATCTGACCGAAGGATTTAAAACGTTGCAGGCCAAGTACATCAAGGCCCCCGGGGCAGTTTTTAGCGGTATTGGGTACGATTGGTCAAGTTATTACGCCGTCAAAATACACCACGGCCCTGGCAAACAATTAAACGGACTTTGAAATATTTTGACCGGGAAATTTAAATGATGGGAAAATAAAATGTACTCACACAAGTGCAGCTGTTCAACAATCCTCCAGCCACAGGCCTCTGGCAATTGCAATATATGAGTGGTTGAATCGGTCGGCTGGTAGAATACCCGAGCGGGACTTTAAACTGTTACCGCACGTTTGCCTCGAGAGCTTGAGGGTGCCATCTCTGTCAAACAAGAACAGAATTGTAAACAATCCGTGGTTTAAAGCAAAATATATTGCTGGGATTTTAGAATATAAAAATATGGAAACGCTAATAATAGCAGTTTTAGTTACAATGAAAAAAGAACAATATTTATTAATGAATAATGTATCCGTCTTTTATAATCTCATTTACTTATCGTAATGCATTATTCGCAATACCTCCTTCCTTCCCAACGGTATTATGGACTGTAGTGCTGAATTGTAGTTTTTTCTGTGCTAAAATATAATATTGTGTTGAATAAGGTAGGGGGCATTTATTTTTACAATGTTGTCAAGTAATTTATTGTCAGAACAGATTTGTTTAAGAAAAAGTTTAGTTAGGCTAAGCGGAGTGTTCATCATGAAGTGAGCTTAACAGGTTCAGGATGAGCAGAGTTTGTGTGTTGAAGGGAGTTGGTGATTGACCAATCGTCACTCCACAGTATTTCTAACTCTAAAAATCCACCGTCTTCATGTTTTTGGCATTATAAAACTTTCCTTATTATGTTTACTTTCAGTTTATTTGGTGAGGTATGTTGTCTTACCTCCCAAGCGATACTGTCCAGCGGAAGCTTAACCCTTTTAGAAGTCTCCGACAAAGGTAAATGATTCCCCAGGGGAGGTAGAAACCTCTAACTAATAATATAGATAAATATCTTACCTTAACAGCGACAATCTCTCCAAGATGGTGTTGTGATGACCCCGCAAGCATCACAGTGTAAAACCAGATTAAACTCTTTAGGATCTGAGAGAGTATCTGGCATGGTATATTTTATACAATGAAACAGTAAACAACCTAAAGTGAAGTAATATAGGCGCTGTGGTCCACTGTAGGTCACCACTGTCTTTCACTGTAGGTTTGGGCTCAATACTTAAAAGCTGATGTTTGTTTAGAAATGCACTACATATATGTTCAAGACACAGAGTGATGGTACCATAGACACTGCCTGGCTATATAATCGCCACCACTCCTCTCGGATTTATTCTGGGTTGTATTTTTCTTTGTTCTATTACAGCTTAGTTTGTAGTTTTAAAAAAGTTCCCCCTGTGGGAGTTTGCCTTACTTAGCCTAGATCATGCTATGTTCCCTGCAATGTCCTTTGGGAGATTTTTGGGGGCATAATTCAAAGCAACGCTGAATCAATTACCAGCAGTGACACGTTTAGAGTAGATGTAGCACGGATAAACATTCCAGTAGGTAAAGGAAGGGCAAGACCCGACTTTTACAATACCTTTGATGAAGAACCTAAAGAGGGAATCGAACCCTGGACCTCCTGAACCGTAGTCCAAGGCGCTAACCACTAGACCACCGCGTTCCCCCGATTATGCTGCGAGATTTAAGGTATTTATTAGTACCCCTTCAATTATTTTGATACTTGCCCGCAGTACAGAGGTTAAGTTTTTTGTAAGATGTAAAGGATGTTAACAGGTACATACATACCAAATTTCATTAAAATCGGCCAAGCCGTTCTTGGGATATTGATTTTTAAAATATAGCTCCTTCAATCTTTTGATACTTTCCCGCAGTACAGAGTTTAAGTTTTTTTTTAAATAGTAGCGGAGGTTAACAGGTACCTATATACCGAGTTTCATTAGAATCGGCCAAGCCGTTCTCAATATATTAAATTTTAAAGTTTTACACCCTCCATCATCCCCTAAACAATCCTCTTCTACCCTCAAACAAAATTTAAGGTTAGAGGATGTTAACAAGTATCCACATGTCAAGTTTCAATTATATCGTCCCACCCGTTCTTAAGATATTGATTTTTAAAGTATGACTCCTTCAATTATTTTGATACTTCCTGCAGTACAGAGTTTAGGTTTTTGTAATATGTAGCGGAGGTTAACAGGTACATACATGCCAAGTTTCGTGAAAATCGGCCAAGCCGTTCTTGAGATATTTAATTTTGAAAATTTGCCCCTTCATTTTTTGGGATGCAACCCGCAACATTTTGGTTAAGATTTTTCATATGGGTAGATACCCCCCTGGAGTGCCTACACTACGTGGTAGGCAGTTTTCTGGGGTCAGAATGACCCTAGGACTTACCGTTTTCGAGATATAAGCGATTTTTGGTTTTTTGGCAACACTTTCTTGCGATATATACATGTAATAGTTTTATATTTTGAGTTAGCGGTACTTTCTGGTATATATACATGTAATTGTTTTATATAATGGTTTGGCTGTACTTGCTTGCGAAATATACATTGCCATAGGTTGGTAACACATCGTAGCGTGACGTAATATATACATATAATAATTTTAGATAGTTTGACATAATACATATAATAATTTTGCGTAACTGATTTAGGTTTTGTAGGTAGCGTTTAGAGTGGCAACACTGGCTAAGTGAGGTTAGATAGCCACTTACCTTTCTGGTGATGGTATATTATACACTATTATGGTACATATATATATATATATATATATATATGATTATACACTGTAGTATTATATATGGTACATATAATTATATATGATACATATAATTACGTATGGTACATTAGCTCTGCTAAGTTGGCAACACTACCTGGAGGGAAAAATCTGGAGGGAAGAAAAGTGAGGTTAGGTTTGGCGCCAATTTTTTTTTTTTGGCGCGCAAATTTGGCGGGAAAATGTTCTTCTTACTCTTTCCGGATTAACGCGCTCTAACCACTATGCCATTTCCGGTTCTCATCTCTCGGGACTCCTACTATTGAAAAACATCCAACCTCAGTTATCCGCCTCATTGGAAATTAAGGTTCCAATGTTGATCTTATGGAGTTAAATATTTTATTTAGACTAACAGCTGATAATTATGTAAATAGTTCAAAGCATCTGACTCTTTGCCTACAAGATTTCCGTGTGGAGAACGGGACACCTGCTAGTCCGTACTAACCAGTGTTATTCACTTCTACGCGTTCCTTCAATTCCTTCTACTTTTAATTAATACCTCAAAAGTGCCGCACCTTTGCTGGCAGTTATAAGGCTTAAGAAAGAAAGAAACGGAAAAGCACCGCATATTCACCACGCAACATATAGGACATTCTTTTATGGCAGTCAAATAGCCACATACTCAATTTCTTTAGATGGCAGCAGTATAGGACTTTTTGAAAGCGTTCCAATAGCTTCGCTGAGATATTTATTTTGTGTTTTTTAAGCGTTTCGGGGCCATAAATTTAACATTTTTAATAATTTTGGACTTAGATCTTCTCAATCCACCTCCAATAATTGTTACGCGTTATTTTTATTCCTTAAGATCTGTGAAAATTACAATAATTTAATGGCCTTTAGATCTACCTAAATAAAACCTGAGGACAGTTGGCTATATTAGGCATTACGAAACGTAAGAGAATAATGAGATGTGATATAGCCAGTAGACAGTAGTATTTTGTATTTATATTATATTCGGAAAACCGATAGTGAAATTGTGTTGGCATTTGGAATTACAACGGCTGTCAAATATATAATTCCACTGATTACTGTTCTTCCATAAGTTCAACATTACAACTTTGAAAGCCTGTAAGGCTTAGCCCTGAGGCCCGACGCAAATTATAAGAGGGTTCGGCTCATGTACACGACAATAACTTAATAATGGTATCCATGAATTTTTCTACGAAGTACACCCCCTGAGATAAAAGGAGGGAATATTTTGTGCTTACCTACAAATA
Source organism: Allygus modestus (assembly GCA_963675035.1). Classification (NCBI taxonomy): domain Eukaryota; kingdom Metazoa; phylum Arthropoda; class Insecta; order Hemiptera; family Cicadellidae; genus Allygus; species Allygus modestus. The sequence continues at coordinate 143,671,303 of OY776112.1, read as the reverse complement.
TAGCAGAGTTATTTTCTGTATATGGATCACCGTACGGCTCATCTACGAGAAGTTATGGCATGACATTTTCAGGATAGGTTCCTTTAGGTTACAGCTGTTGTACCTGACTCTCAGTTTCCTCTAAATCCTCTAGCACTACTTCCCGTGGGACATTCAAAATTCCAATGCCAATCAAATGATACTATACTGTTACAGTTTTCTGCTATTTATTAAACGATGTTCAAATAAACTGCTGGTTTTCAACTGCATTTTATATCCCAGTAAAACCGGTATATCAACTCGTAATTAAATAAAAAACATTGACAACCCTACCACCCGAAACGTAGTGTAGTTTTAAACATTAGAAGCGATAGGTAAAGTCCAAACAAATCAATAATAAATTCAAATCAATCGATATTATTAGTTTCAAAATATAATAAAGATTGTTACTCACATCTTCTCCAGGGAGGTTATGAACATCAGCTGTATCATCACCACCCTGTAAATGAGTACATGAATTATGACATGTATTTATTAATAATTTGTATCAAGTTTACCCTAAAATGAGTTCCACTCAACCATTAAGTCTTCTTGTTTTTGTGGAGTTTCACTTATAACACAATTAACATTGTTTTAATTTCGGCATTCAAAACTAATGTTAGTTGTTGGCATTATTTAGTTTGATAAGGTATATCCTACCTTTAAAAATTGGTTGATAATTATATATAGTTCAATTTGTACAGTGCAAATATGTTTGTTTCACCAATTTTCTATGACACTAAATTTAGTTTAAGGCGGATCAGCACCCTTTTAAAGAGACAAATCTAGCGAAAATGTCTGATTGTATTAGTCTAAGAATTGATAATAGCAAATCATCTATGAAATTATGTGTTAATGAAAACCAAAAACAATAACTAATTATTAGTCTTACAGGTGGAGCAAGAGGTGTAGCTGGTTCCTGCAAGGAAATTATTCCAGAAGCAATTAAAGTAGTTAAAATTAAACAAAACTCTGCTTGCATGTTATATATTGAAGGAAATATTTCCGACATTAAATTATTATTTTAAAGTAATATCTGAACACTAATTTTTTTCATTACACTGCTATTTTGAGTCTTTGGTGTAGTGAACAAGGCGACGTAATCTTATATCATGGCAGAGAAACTGTCGTGGGTTCAAGTTGAAATCCCAGTCTTTACATGTAAATTGTAACACTACTCTACATCTCGTGGCTCACCCCTTAGCGTGGCTCTATGATGAAGGTATAATAATTGCACGTCAAAATCTCTAATTAATTCTAAATCATATAAATAGGATAATTTTTGTATTTTCTTGTAATTACGAAACATAATTGTTGTCGAAATGAAGTGAAGGGTCCTATGTATTAACAGAGAAAAATTATACATTGTCCGTCAGTGTGTGGGTGTGTGTGTTCGTAATGCAATATCGTGTAAACGCCTGCACAGATTGTTTTTATATTTGATACAAATGTTTTTCAAAATCTTTTAAGCATTCAGTTCAAAAATATAACACATTCGTTAAACGGTTTTTTTTAATTGATATTAAAGTTTTAAATTTCCATAAGCTAAAGCATTAGATAAAATTACTGCTTAAAAAATACAATATTGTTCTTTAATTTCAAGAAACTACTAAAATATGGTCCTATTTATAGGTTTTATTATTAAATAAATAAAGAACAGTCCGTTTAACATGAGTTTATTCAATTTATCAAAGGTTTTTAGATTTTAAATAAAATACCAGTTTTTATAAATAAAGTTAACGTGGGCTATGATGTGAATAAATTTAGGAAGTTAATAGTTTATCCACTAGATTGTAGCAGCCATTTATTTCATATTTACTTCTGCCAGCTGTTTTCTTTTATCAGTTTATGATCTTTAAATACCCACGTCATCGCAAATCTGATTATTCAGTCAATTTCCAATGTACCTCACTGCATAGGCAACTGTGTATTTTTTTTGTTTAAGAATTTGCACCTTAAATATAAAATTATTTAAGAGTATTCATCAACGGAAGTTGCCGGACGCCATCTTGGTGTTTTGTTTCATAACGCTAATGTTAATTTTGTGCCTCCATTACTCCTCACCTGATCATCACAAACGATTAATTTTGGTGTCAAATTAGAGGTTTCGTCGTCCTCTAGGGAAATACAATAGTCGAATTTGGTTTTTCTTACAAATTAATGAGGACATGTACAGTGTTTCAGTTCAAAATTGAAATATTATTGTGAAAATATAATACCCAAATTAAGAAATTCGACATTGTATTTCCCTACAGGACGATAAAACCTTTAAATTGACACCAACATTAATTGTATGTGACGATCAGGTGAAGAGTAATGAAGGCACAAATTTAACATTTGCCTTATGGAACAAAACTCTAAGATGGCGTCCAGTAACTTCCGGTGATGAAGACTCTTAATACTATTTAGAATGATTTACCCTATGACCTAAAATTAACGAAAGGCCTATTTCTTTAATATTGTGTTAACAAATTTAGGTTAGAACTTACGAAACAGCAGTAACTTTTATCTACCATTTCCGAGTTCGGCCATCCTATTACGGAAATATTTTAATATCTACAACGTGGTATGGTCCGGGAGCAGTTATGAGGTGCCGTTTTCTAAATCGGCTGGGACAAAACAGACACACGCACAACTACTTTATTAGTACAGATATTTCGTATCTCTCTTCTACATTCTTTAATGAATTTCTAGATTTTTGTTCTGCGAATTTAGACCCCTAATATTATTATTTCATAAACATATTTGGTTTCAATCGAAAGCTCTTATATAGTCTATATGTGCCTTTTGGGGTATTGAAAAACATCCAACCTCAGTTATCCGCCTCATTGGAAATTAAGGTTCCAATGTTGATCTTATGGAGTTAAATATTTTATTTAGACTAACAGCTGATAATTATGTAAATAGTTCAAAGCATCTGACCCTTTGCCTACAAGATTTCCGTGTGGAGAACGGGACATCTGCTAGTCCGTACTAACCAGTGTCATTCACTTCTACGCGTTCCTTCAATTCCTTCTACTTTTAATTAATACCTCAAAAGTGCCGCACCTTTGCTGGCAGTTATAAGGCTTAAGAAAGAAAGAAACGGAAAAGCACCGCATATTCACCACGCAACATATAGGACATTCTTTGATGGCAGTCAAATAGCCACATACTCAATTTCTTTAGATGGCAGCAGTATATGACTTTTTGAAAGCGTTCCAATAGCTTCGCTGAGATATTTGTTTTGTGTTTTTTAAGCGTTTCGGGGCCATAAATTTAACATTTTTAATAATTTCGGACTTAGATCTTCTCAATCCACCTCCAATAATTGTTACGCGTCATTTTTATTCCTTAAGATCTGTGAAAATTACAATAATTTAATGGCCTTTAGATCTACCTAAATAAAACCTGAGGACAGTTGGCTATATTAGGCATTACGAAACGTAAGAGAATAATGAGATCTGATATAGCCAGTAGACAGTAGTATTTTGTATTTATATTATATTCGGAAAACCGATAGTGAAATTGTGTTGGCATTTGGAATTACAACGGCTGTCAAATATATAATTCCACTGATTACTGTTCTTCCATAAGTTCAACATTACAACTTTGAAAGCCTGTAAGGCTTAGCCCTGAGGCCCGACGCAAATTATAAGAGGGTTCGGCTCATGTACACGACAATACCTTAATAATGGTATCCATGAATTTTTCTACGAAGTACACACCCTGAGATAAAAGGAGGGAATATTTTGTGCTTACCTACAAATATAGCAGAGTTATTTTCTGTATCTGGATCACCGTACGGCTCATCTACGAGAAGTTATGGCATGACATTTTCAGGATAGGTTCCTTTAGGTTACAGCTGTTGTACCTGACTCTCAGTTTCCTCTAAATCCTCTAGCACTACTTCCCGTGGGACATTCAAAATTCCAATGCCAATCAAATGATACTATACTGTTACAGTTTTCTGCTATTTATTAAACGATATTCAAATAAACTGCTGGTTTTCAACTGCATTTTATATCCCGGTAAAACCGGTATATCAACTCGTAATTAAATAAAAAACATTGACAACCCTACCACCCGAAACGTAGTGTAATTTTAAACATTAGAAGCGATAGGTAAAGTCCAAACAAATCAATAATAAATTCAAATCAATCGATATTATTAGTTTGAAAATATAATAAAGATTGTTACTCACATCTTCTCCAGGGAGGTTATGAACATCAGCTGTATCATCACCACCCTGTAAATGAGTACATGAATTATGACATGTATTTATTATATTTGTATCAAGTTTACCCTAAAATGAGTTCTACTCAACCATTAAGTCTTCTTGTTTTTGTGGAGTTTCACTTATAACACAATTAACATTGTTTTCATTTCGGCATTCAAAACTAATGTTAGTTGTTGGCATTATTTAGTTTGATAAGGTATATCCTAACCTTTAAAAATTGGTTGATAATTATATATAGTTCAATTTGTACAGTGCAAATATGTTTGTTTCACCAATTTTCTATGACACTAAATTTTGTTTAAGGCGGATCAGCACCCTTTTAAAGAGACAAATCTAGCGATAATGTCTGATTGTATTACGTCTAAGAATTGATAATAGCAAATCATCTATGAAATTATGTGTTAATGAAAACCAAAAACAATAACTAATTATTAGTCTTACAGGTGGAGCAAGAGGTGTAGCTGGTTCCTGCAAAGAAATTATACCAGAAGCAATTAAAGTAGTTAAAATTAATCAAAACTCTGCTTGCATGTTATATATTGAAGGAAATATTTCCGACATTGAATTATTATTTAAAAGTAATATCTGAACACTAATTTTTTTCATTACACTGCTATTTTGAGTCTTTGGTGTAGTGAACAAGGCGACGTAATCTTATATCATGGCAGAGAAACTGTCGTGGGTTCAAGTTAAAATCCCAGTCTTTACATGTAAATTGTAACACTACTCTACATCTCGTGGCTCACCCCTTAGCGTGGCTCTTTGATGAAGGGATAATAATTGCACGTCAAAATCTCTAATTAATTCTAAATCATATAAATAGGATAATTTTTGTATTTTCTTGTAATTACGAAACATTAATTGTTGTCGAAACGAAGTGAAGGGTCCTATGTATTAACAGAGAAAAATTATACATTGTCCGTCAGTGTGTGGGTGTGTGTGTTCGTAATGCAATATCGTGTAAACGCCTGCACAGATTGTTTTTATATTTGATATAAATGTTTTTCAAAATCTTTTAAGCATTCAGTTCAAAAATATAACACATTCGTTAAACGGTTTTTTTTAATTGATATTAAAGTTTTAAATTTCCCTAAGCTAAACCATTAGATAAAATTACTGCTTGAAAAATACAATATTGTTCCGTAATTTCAAGAAACTACTAAAATATGGTCCTATTTATAGGTTTTATTATTAAATAAATAAAGTACTGTCCGTTTAACATGAGTTTATTCAATTTATCAAAGGTTTTTAGATTTTAAATAAAATACCAGTTTTTATAAATAAAGTTAACGTGGGCTATGATGTGAATAAATTTAGGAAGTTAATAGTTTATCCACTAGATTGTAGCAGCCATTTATTTCATATTTACTTCTGCCAGCTGTTTTCTTTTATCAGTTTATGATCTTTAAATACCCACGTCATAGCAAATCTGATTATTCAGTCAATTTCCAATGTACCTCACTGCATAGGCAATTTTTTTTTTTTTTGTTTAAGAATTTGCACCTTAAATATAATATCATTTAAGAGTATTCATCAACGGAAGTTGCCGGACGCCATCTTGGTGTTTTGTTTCATAACGCTAATGTTAATTTTGTGCCTCCATTACTCCTCACCTGATCATCACAAACAATTCATTTTGGTGTCAAATTAGAGGTTTCGTCGTCCTCTAGGGAAATACAATAGTCGAATTTGGATTTTCTTACAAATTAATGAGGACATGTACAGTGTTTCAGTTCAAAATTGAACTATGTATTATGAAACTATAATACCCAAATTAAGAAATTCGACATTGTATTTCCCTACAGGACGATAAAACCTTTAAATTGACACCAGCATTAATTGTATGTGACGATCAGGTGAAGAGTAATGAAGGCACAAATTTAACATTTGCCTTATGGAACAAAACTCTAAGATGGCGTCCAGTAACTTCCGGTGATGAAGACTCTTAATATTATTTAGAATGATTTACCCTATGACCTAAAATTAACGAAAGGCCTATTTCTTTAATATTGTGTTAACAAATTTAGGTTAGAACTTACGAAACAGCAGTAACTTTTATCTACCATTTCCGAGTTCGGCCATCCTATTACGGAAATATTTTAATATCTACAACGTGGTATGGTCCGGGAGCAGTTATGAGGTGCCGTTTTCTAAATCGGCTGGGACAAAACAGACACACGCACAACTACTTTATTAGTACAGATATTTCGTATCTATCTTCTACATTCTTTAATGAATTTCTAGATTTTTGTTCTGCGAATTTAGACCCCTAATATTATTATTTCATAAACATATTTGGTTTCAATCGAAAGCTCTTATATAGTCTATATGTGCCTTTTGGGGTATTGAAAAACATCCAACCTCAGTTATCCGCCTCATTGGAAATTAAGGTTCCAATGTTGATCTTATGGAGTTAAATATTTTATTTAGACTAACAGCTGATAATTATGTAAATAGTTCAAAGCATCTGACTCTTTGCCTACAAGATTTCCGTGTGGAGAACGGGACATCTGCTAGTCCGTACTAACCAGTGTCATTCACTCTACGCGTTCCTTCAATTCCTTTTACTTTTAATTAATACCTCAAAAGTGCCGCACCTTTGCTGGCAGTTATAAGGCTTAAGAAAGAAAGAAACGGAAAAGCACCGCATATTCACCACGCAACATATAGGACATTCTTTTATGGCAGTCAAATAGCCACATACTCAATCTCTTTAGATAACAGCAGTATAGGACTTTTTTAAAGCGTTCCAATAGCTTCGCTGAGATATTTATTTTGTTTTTTTTAAGCGTTTCGGGGCCATAAATTTAACATTTTTAATAATTTCGGACTTAGATCTTCTCAATCCACCTCCAATAATTGTTACGCGTCATTTTTATTCCTTAAGATCTGTGAAAATTACAATAATTTAATGGCCTTTAGATCTACCTAAATAAAACCTGAGGACAGTTGGCTATATTAGGCATTACGAAACGTAAGAGAATAATGAGATCTGATATAGCCAGTAGACAGTAGTATTTTGTATTTATATTATATTCGGAAAACCGATAGTGAAATTGTGTTGGCATTTGGAATTACAACGGCTGTCAAATATATAATTCCACTGATTACTGTTCTTCCATAAGTTCAACATTACAACTTTGAAAGCCTGTAAGGCTTAGCCCTGAGGCCCGACGCAAATTATATGAGGGTTCGGCTCATGTACACGACAATACCTTAATAATGGTATCCATGAATTTTTCTACGAAGTACACACCCTGAGATAAAAGGAGGGAATATTTTGTGCTTACCTACAAATATAGCAGAGTTATTTTCTGTATATGGATCACCGTACGGCTCATCTACGAGAAGTTATGGCATGACATTTTCAGGATAGGTTCCTTTAGGTTACAGCTGTTGTACCTGACTCTCAGTTTCCTCTAAATCCTCTAGCACTACTTCCCGTGGGACATTCAAAATTCCAATGCCAATAAAATGATACTATACTGTTATAGTTTTCTGCTATTTATTAAACGATATTCAAATAAACTGCTGGTTTTCAACTGCATTTTATATCCCGGTAAAACCGGTATATCAACTCGTAGTTAAATAAAAAACATTGACAACCTTACCTCCCAAAACGTAGTGTAATTTTAAACATTAAAAGCGATAGGTAAAGTCCAAACAAATCAATAATAAATTCAAATCAATCGATATTATTAGTTTTAAAATATAATAAAGATTGTTACTCACATCTTCTCCAGGGAGGTTATGAACATCAGCTGTATCATCACCACCCTGTAAATGAGTACATGAATTATGACATGTATTTATTATATTTGTATCAAGTTTACCCTAAAATGAGTTCCACTCAACCATTAAGTCTTCTTGTTTTTGTGGAGTTTCACTTATAACACAATTAACATTGTTTTCATTTCGGCATTCAAAACTAATGTTAGTTGTTGGCATTATTTAGTTTGATAAGGTATATCCTACCTTTAAAAATCTAGCGAAAATGTCTGATTGTATTACGTCTAAGAATTGATAATAGCAAATCATCTATGAAATTATGTGTTAATGAAAACCAAAAACAATAACTAATTATTAGTCTTACAGGTGGAGCAAGAGGTGTAGCTGGTTCCTGCAAGGAAATTATACCAGAAGCAATTAAAGTAGTTCAAATTAAACAAAACTCTGCTTGCATGTTATATATTGAAGGAAATATTTCCGACATTGAATTATTATTTAAAAGTAATATCTGAACACTAATTTTTTTCATTAAACTGCTATTTTGAGTCTTTGGTGTAGTGAACAAGGCGACGTAATCTTATATCATTGCAGAGAAACTGTCGTGGGTTCAAGTTAAAATCCCAGTCTTTACATGTAAATTGTAACACTACTCTACATCTCGTGGCTCACCCCTTAGCGTGGCTCTATGATGAAGGTATAATAATTGCACGTAAAAATCTCTAATTAATTCTAAAACATATAAATAGGATCATTTTTGTATTTTCTTGTAATTACGAAACATTAATTGTTGTCGAAACGAAGTGAAGGGTCCTATGTATTAACAGAGAAAAATTATACATTGTCCGTCAGTGTGCGGGTGTGTGTGTTCGTAATGCAATATCGTGTAAACGCCTGCACAGATTGTTTTTATATTTGATACAAATGTTTTCCAAAATCTTTTAAGCATTCAGTTCAAAAATATAACACATTCGTTAAACGGTTTTTTTTAATTGATATTAAAGTTTTAAATTTCCATATGCTAAACCATTAGATAAAATTACTGCTTGAAAAATACAATATTGTTCCGTAATTTCAAGAAACTACTAAAATATGGTCCTATTTATAGGTTTTAATATTAAATAAATAAAGTACTGTCCGTTTAACATGAGTTTATTCAATTTATCAAAGGTTTTTAGATTTTAAATAAAATACCAGTTTTTATAAATAAAGTTAACGTGGGCTATGATGTGAATAATTTGAGTAAGTTAATAGTTTATCCACTAGATTGTAGCAGCCATTTATTTCATATTTACTTCTGCCAGCTGTTTTCTTTTATCAGTTTATAATCTTTAAATACCCACGTCATCGCAAATCTAATTACTCAGTCAATTTCCAATGTACCTCACTGCATAGGCAACTGTGTATTTTTTTATGTTTAAGAATTTGCACCTTAAATATAATATCATTTAAGAGTATTCATCAACGGAAGTTGACGGACGCCATCTTGGTGTTTTGTTTCATAACGCTAATGTTAATTTTGTGCCTCCATTACTCCTCACCTGATCATCACAAACGATTCAGTTTGGTGTCATATTAGAGGTTTCGTCGTCCTCTAGGGAAATACAATAGTCGAATTTGGATTTTCTTACAAATTAATGAGGACATGTACAGTGTTTCAGTTCAAAATTAAACTATTTATTATGAAACTATAATACCCAAATTAAGAAATTCGACATTGTATTTCCCTACAGGACAATAAAACCTTTAAATTGACACCAACATTAATTGTATGTGACGATCAGGTGAAGAGTAATGAAGGCACAAAGTTAACATTTGCCTTATGGAACAAAACTCTAAGATGGCGTCCAGTAACTTCCGGTGATAAAGACTCTTAATATTATTAAGAATGATTTACCCTATGACCTAAACTTAACGAAAGGCTTATTTCTTTAATATTGTGTTAACAAATTTAGGTTAGAACTTACGAAACAGCAGTAACTTTTATCTACCATTTCCGAGTTCGGCCATCCTATTACGGAAATATTTTAATATCTACAACGTGGTATGGTCCGGGAGCAGTTATGAGGTGCCGTTTTCCAAATCGGCTGGGACAAAACAGACACACGCACAACTACTTTATTAGCACAGATATTTCGTATCTATTTTCTACATTCTTTAATGAATTTCTAGATTTTTGTTCTGCGAATTTAGACCCCTAATATTATTATTTCATAAACATATTTGGTTTCAATCGAAAGCTCTTATATAGTTTATAGGTACTTTTTGGGGTATTGAAAAAACATCCAACCTCAGGGCTCCGCCTCATTGGAACTTAAGGTTCCAATGTTAATTTTATGGAGTTAAATATTTTATTTAGACTAACATCTGATAATTATGTTAATAGTTCAAAACATCTGACCCTTTGCCTACAAGATTTCCGTGCGGAGAACGGGACACCTGCTAGTCAGTACTAACCAGTGTCATTCACTTCTACGCGTTCCTTCAATTCCTTCTACTTGTAATTAATACCTCAAAAGTGCCCCACCTTTGCTGGCAGTTATAAGGTAAGGCTTAAGAAAGAAAGAAACGGAAAAGCACCGCATATTCACCACGCAACATATGGGACATTCTTTTATGGCAGTCAAATAGCCCCATACTCAATTTCTTTAGATGGCAGCATTATAGGACTTTTTGAAAGCGTTCCAATAGCTTCGCTGAGATATTTATTTTGTGTTTTTTTGCGTTTCGGGGCCATAAATTTAACATTTTTAATAATTTTCGGACTTAGATCTTCTCGATCCACCTTCAATAATTGTTACGCGTCATGTTTATTCCTTAAGATCTGTGATAATTACAATAATTTAATGGCCTTTAGATCTACCTAAGTAAAACCTGAGGACAGTTGGCTATCTTAGGCATTACGAAACGTAAGAGAATAATGAGATCTGATATAGCCAGTAGACAGTAGTATTTTTTATTTATATTATATTCGAAAAACCGATAGTGAAATTGTGTTGGAATTTGGAATTACAACGGCTGTCAAATATACAATTCCACTGATTACTGTTCTTCCATGAGTTCAACATTACAGCTTTGAAAGCCTGTAAGGCTTAGCCCTGAGGCCCGACGCGGATTATATGAGGGTTCGGCTCATGTACACGACAATACCTTAATAACGGTATCCATGAATTTTTCTATGAAGTACACACCCTGAGATATAAGAGGAGGTAATATTTTGTGCTTGCCTATAAATATAGCTGAGTTATTTTCTGTATATGGATCACCGTACGGCTCATCTACGAGAAGTTATGGCATGACATTTTCATGATAGGTTCCTTTAGGTTACAGCTGTTTTACCTGACTCTCAGTTTCCTCTAAATCCTCTAGGGCTACTTCCCATGGGACATTCAAAATTCCAATGTCAATCAAATGATACCATACTGTTACAGTTTTCTGATACTTATTAAACGATATTCAAATAAATTGATGGTTTTCAACTGCATTTTATATCCCGGTAAAACCGGTATAATCAACTCGTAATGAAATAAAGAATAAAAAAACATTGACAACCTTACCTCCCAAAACGTAGTGTAGTTTTAAACATTAGAAGTGATAGGTAAAGTCCAAACAAATCAATAATAAATTTAAATCAATCGATATTATTAGTTTCAAAATATAATAAAGATTGTTACTCACATCTTCTCCAGGGAGGTTATGAACATCAGCTGTATCATCACCACCCTGTAAATGAGTACATGAATAATGACATGTATTTATTAAATATTTGTATCAAGTTTACCCTAAAATTAGTTTCACTCAACCATTAAGTCTTCTTGTTTTTGTGGAGTTTCACTTATAACACAATTAACATCGTTTTCATTTCGGCATTCAAAACTAATGTTAGTTGTTGGCATTATTTAGTTTGATAAGGTATATCCTACCTTTAAAAAGTGGTTGATAATTATATATAGTTCAATTTGTACAGTGCAAATATGTTAGTTTCACCAATTTGCTATGACACTAAATTTTGTTTAAGGCGGATCAGCACCCTTTTAAAGAGACAAATCTAGCGAAAATGTCTGATTGTATTACGTCTAAGAATTGCTAATAGCAAATCGTCTATGAAATTATGTGTTAATGAAAACCAAAAACAATAACTAATTATTAGTCTTACAGGTGGAGCAAGAGGTGTAGCTGGTTCCTGCAAGGAAATTATACCAGACGCAATTAAAGTAGTTCAAATTAAACAAAACTCTGCTTGCATGTCATATATTGTAGGAAATATTTCCGACATTGAATTATTATTTAAAAGTAATATCTGAAGACTAATTTTTTTTCATTACACTGCTATTTTGAGTCTTTGGTGTAGTGAACAAGGCGACGTAATCTTATATCATGGCAGAGAAACTGTCGTGGGTTCAAGTTAAAATCTCAGTCTTTACATGTAAATTGTAACACTACTCTACATCTCGTGGCTCACCCCTTAGCGTGGCTCTATGATGAAGGGATAATAATTGCACGTCAAAATCTCTAGTTAATTCTAAAACATATAAATAGGATAATTTTTGTATTTTCTTGTAATTACGAAACATTAATTGTTGTCGAAACGAAGTGAAGGATCCTATGTATTAACAGAGGAAAATTATACATTGTCCGTCGGTGTGTGGGTGTGTGTGTTCGTAATACAATATCGTGTAAACGCCTGCACAGATTGTTTTTATATTTGATACAAATGTTTTCCAAAATCTTTTAAGCATTCAGTTCAAAAACGTAACACATTCGTTAAACGGTTTTTATTAATTGATATTAACATTTTAAATTTCCATAAGTTAAAGCATTAGATAAAATTACTGCTTGTAAAATACGAGATAATAATACAATATTGTTCCGTAATTTCAAGAAACTACTAAAAGATGGTCCTATTTATAGGTTTTATTATTAAATAGATAAAGTACTGTCCGTTTAACATGAGTTTATTCAATTTATCAAAGGTTTTGAGATTTTAAATAAAATACCAGTTTTTATAAATAAAGTTAACGTGGGCTATGATGTGAATAATTTGAGTAAGTTAATAGTTTATCCACTAGATTGTAGCAGCCATTTATTTCATATTAACTTCTGCCAGCTGTTTTCTTTTATCAGTTTATAATCTTTAAATACCCACGTCATAGCAAATCTGATAACTCAGTCAATTTCCAATGTACCTCACTGCATAGGCAACCGTGTATTTTTTTTTTGTTTAAGAGTTTGCACCTTAAATATAATATCATTTAAGAGTATTCATCAACGGATGTTGCCGGACGCCATCTTGGTGTTTTGTTTCATAACGCTAATGTTAATTTTGTGCCTCCATTACTCCTCACCTGATCATCACAAACAATTCATTTTGGTGACAAATTAGAGGTTTCATCGTCCTCTGGGGAAATACAATAGTCGAATTTGGATTTTCTTACAAATTAATGATGACATGTACTGTGTTTCAGTTCAAAATTGAACTATTTATTATGAAACTATAATACCCAAATTAAGAAATTCGACATTGTATTTCCCTACAGGACAATGAAACCTTTAAATTGACACCAACATTAATTGTATGTGACGATCAGGTGAAGAGTAATGAAGGCACAAAGTTAACATTTGCCTTATGGAACAAAACTCTAAGATGGCGTCCAGTAACTTCCGGTGATAAAGACTCTTAATATTATTAAGAATGATTTACCCTATGACCTAAACTTAACGAAAGGCTTATTTCTTTAATATTGTGTTAACAAATTTAGGTTAGAACTTACGAAACAGCAGTAACTTTTATCTACCATTTCCGAGTTCGGCCATCCTATTACGGAAATATTTTAATATCTACAACGTGGTATGGTCCGGGAGCAGTTATGAGGTGCCGTTTTCCAAATCGGCTGGGACAAAACATACACACGCACAACTACTTTATTAGCACAGATATTTCGTATCTATTTTCTACATTCTTTAATGAATTTCTAGATTTTTGTTCTGCGAATTTAGACCCCTAATATTATTATTTCATAAACATATTTGGTTTCAATCGAAAGCTCTTATATAGTTTATAGGTACCTTTTGGGGTATTGAAAAAACATCCAACCTCAGGGCTCCGCCTCATTGGAAATTAAGGTTCCAATGTTAATCTTATGGAGTTAAACATTCTATTTAGACTAACAGCTGATAATTATGTAAATAGTTCAAACATCTGACCCTTTCCCTACTAGATTTCCGTGCGGAGAACGGGACACCTGCTAGTCCGTACTAACCAGTGTCATTAAATTCTACGCGTTCCTTCAATTCCTTCTACTTTTAATTAATACCTCAAAAGTGCCGCAACTTTGCTGGCAGTTATAAGGCTTAAGAAAGAAAGAAACGGAAAAGCACCGCATATTCACCACGCAACATATGGGACATTCTTTTATGGCAGTCAAATAGCCCCATACTCAATTTCTTTAGATGGCAGCAGTATAGGACTTTTTGAAAGCGTTCCAATAGCTTCGCTGAGATATTTATTTTGTGTTTTTTTAGCGTTTCGGGGCCATAAATTTTACATTTTTAATAATTTCGGACTTAGATCTTCTCAATCCACCTCCAATAATTGTTACGCGTCATTTTTATTCCTTAAGATCTGTGAAAATTACAATAATTTAATGGCCTTTAGATCTACCTAAATAAAACCTGAGGACAGTTGGCTATATTAGGCATTACGAAACATAAGAGAATAATGAGATCTGATATAGCCAGTAGACAGTAGTATTTTGTATTTATATTATATTCGGAAATCCGATGGTGAAATTGTGTTGGAATTTGGAATTACAACGGCAGTCAAATATACAATTCAACTGATTACTGTTCTTCCATAAGTTCAACATTACAACTTTGAAAGCCTGTAAGGCTTAGCCCTGAGGCCCGACGCAAATTATAAGAGGGTTCGGCTCATGTACACGACAATACCTTAATAATGGTATCCATGAATTTTTCTACGAAGTACACACCCTGAGATAAAAGGAGGGAATATTTTGTGCTTACCTACAAATATAGCAGAGTTATTTTCTGTATATGGATCACCGTACGGCTCATCTACGAGAAGTTATGGCATGACATTTTCAGGATAGGTTCCTTTAGGTTACAGCTGTTGTACCTGACTCTCGGTTTCCTCTAAATCCTCTAGCACTACTTCCCGTGGGACATTCAAAATTTCAATGTCAATCAAATGATACCATACTGTTACAGTTTTCTGCTATTTATTAAACGATATTCAAATAAACTGCTGGTTTTCAACTGCATTTTATACCCCGGTAAAACCGGTATAATCAACTCGTAATGAAATAAAAAATAAAAAACATTGACAACCTTACCTCCCAAAACGTAGTGTAGTTTTAAACATTAGAAGTGATAGGTAAAGTCCAAACAAATCAATAATAAATTTAAATCAATCGATATTATTAGTTTCAAAATATAATAAAGATTGTTACTCACATCTTCTCCAGGGAGGTTATGAACATCAGCTGTATCATCACCACCCTGTAAATGAGTACATGAATAATGACATGTATTTTTCTACGAAGTACACACCCTGAGATAAAAGGAGGGAATATTTTGTGCTTACCTACAAATATAGCAGAGTTATTTTCTGTATATGGATCACCGTACGGCTCATCTACGAGAACTTATGGCATGACATTTTCAGGATAGGTTCCTTTAGGTTACAGCTGTTGTACCTGACTCTCGGTTTCCTCTAAATCCTCTAGCACTACTTCCCGTGGGACATTCAAAATTTCAATGTCAATCAAATGATACCATACTGTTACAGTTTTCTGCTATTTATTAAACGATATTCAAATAAACTGCTGGTTTTCAACTGCATTTTATACCCCGGTAAAACCGGTATAATCAACTCGTAATGAAATAAAAAATAAAAAACATTGACAACCTTACCTCCCAAAACGTAGTGTAGTTTTAAACATTAGAAGTGATAGGTAAAGTCCAAACAAATCAATAATAAATTTAAATCAATCGATATTATTAGTTTCAAAATATAATAAAGATTGTTACTCACATCTTCTCCAGGGAGGTTATGAACATCAGCTGTATCATCACCAACCTGTAAATGAGTACATGAATAATGACATGTATTTATTTTATGTATTTATGTGTTAAATATTTGTATCAAGTTTACCCTAAAATCAGTTCCACTCAACCATTAAGTCTTCTTGTTTTTGTGGAGTTTCACTTATAACACAATTAACATTGTTTTCATTTCGGCATTCAAAACTAATGTTAGTTGTTGGCATTATTTAGTTTGATAAGGTATATCCTATCTTTAAAAATTGGTTGATAATTATATATAGTTCAATTTGTACAGTGCAAATATGTTTGTTTCACCAATTTTCTATGGCACTAAATTTCTTTTAAGGTGGATCAGTTAAAGAGACAAATCTAGCGAAAATGTCTTATTGTATTACGTCTAAGAATTGCTAATAGCAAATCGTCTATGAAATTATCTGTTAATGAAAACCAAAAACAATAACTAATTATTAGTCTTACAGGTGGAGCAAGAGGTGTAGCTGGTTCCTGCAAGGAAATTATACCAGAAGCAATTAAAGTAGTTCAAATTAAACAAAACTCTGCTTGCATGTCATATATTGTAGGAAATATTTCCGACATTGAATTATTATTTAAAAGTAATATCTGAAGACTAATTTTTTTCATTACACTGCTATTTTGAGTCTTTGGTGTAGTGAACAAGGCGACGTAATCTTATATCATGGCAGAGAAACTGTCGTGGGTTCAAGTTAAAATCCCAGTCTTTACATGTAAATTGTAACACTACTCTACATCTCGTGGCTCACCCCTTAGCGTGGCTCTATGATGAAGGTATAATAATTGCACGTCAAAATCTCTAATTAATTCTAAAACATATAAATAGGATCATTTTTGTATTTTCTTGTAATTACGAAACATTAATTGTTGTCGAAACGAAGTGAAGGATCCTATGTATTAACAGAGGAAGATTATACATTGTCCGTCGGTGTGTGGGTGTGTGTGTTCGTAATACAATATCGTGTAAACGCCTGCACAGATTGTTTTTATATTTGATACAAATGTTTTCCAAAATCTTTTAAGCATTCAGTTCAAAAATATAACACATTCGTTAAACGGTTCTTATTAATTGATATTAAAATTTTAAATTTCCATAAGTTAAAGCATTAGATAAAATTACTGCTTAAAAATACGAGATAAAAATACAATATTGTTCCGTAATTTCAAGAAACCACTAAAAGATGGTCCTATTTATAGGTTTTATTATTAAATAAATAAAGTACTGTCCGTTTAACATGAGTTTATTCAATTTATCAAAGGTTTTGAGATTTTAAATAAAATACCAGTTTTTATAAATAAAGTTAACGTGGGCTATGATGTGAATAATTTGAGTAAGTTAATAGTTTATCCACTAGATTGTAGCAGCCATTTATTTCATATTTACTTCTGCCAGCTGTTTTCTTTTATCAGTTTATAATCTTTAAATACCCACGTCATAGCAAATCTGGTTACTCAGTCAATTTCCAATGTACCTCACTGCATAGGCAACTGTGTATTTTTTTTTTTAGAATTTGCACCTTAAATATAAAATTATTTAAGAGTTTTCATCAACGGAAGTTGCCGGACGCCATCTTGGTGTTTTGTTTCATAACGCTAATGTTAATTTTGTGCCTCCATTACTCCTCATCTGATTATCACAAACAATTCATTTTGGTGTCTTATTAGAGGTTTCGTCGTCCTCTAGGGAAATACAATAGTCGAATTTGGATTTTCTTACAAATTAATGAGGACATGTACAGTGTTTCAGTTCAAAATTGAACTATTTATTATGAAACTATAATACCCAAATTAAGAAATTCGACATTGTATTTCCCTACAGGACGATAAAACCTTTAAATTGACATCAACATTAATTGTATGTGACGATCAGGTGAAGAGTAATGAAGGCACAAAGTTAACATTTATGGAACAAAACTCTAAGATGGCGTCCAGTAACTTCCGGTGATGAAGACTCTTAATATTATCAAGAATGATTTACCCTATGACCTAAAATTAACGAAAGGCCTATTTCTTTAATATTGTGTTAACAAATTTAGGTTAGAACTTACGAAACAGCAGTAACTTTTATCTACCATTTCCGAGTTCGGCCATCCTATTACGGAAATATTTGAATATCTACAACGTGGTATGGTCCGGGAGCAGTTATAAGGTGCCGTTTTCTAAATCGGCTGGGACAAAACAGACACACGCACAACTACTTTTTTAGTACAGATATTTCGTATCTATCTTCTACATTCTTTAATGAATTTCTATATTTTTGTTCGGCGAATTTAGACCCCTAATATTATTATTTCATAAACATATTTGGTTTCAATCGAAAGCTCTTATGTAGTCTATATGTGCCTTTTGGGGTATTGAAAAACATCCAACCTCAGGGCTCCGCCTCATTGGAACTTAAGGTTCCAATGTTAATCTTATGGAGTTAAATATTTTATTTAGACTAACAGCTGATAATTACGTTAATAGTTCAAAACATCTGACCCTTTGCCTACAAGATTTCCGTGCGGAGAACGGGACACCTGCTAGTCAGTACTAACCAGTGTCATTCACTTCTACGCGTTCCTTCAATTCCTTCTACTTGTAATTAATACCTCAAAAGTGCCCCACCTTTGCTGGCAGTTATAAGGTAAGGCTTGAGAAAGAAAGAAACGGAAAAGCACCGCATATTCACCACGCAACATATGGGACATTCTTTTATGGCAGTCAAATAGCCCCATACTCAATTTCTTTATATGGCAGCATTATAGGATTTTTTGAAAGCGTTCCAATAGCTTCGCTGAGATATTAATTTGGGTTTTCTTGCGTTTCGGGGCCATAAATTTAACATTTTTAATAATTTTCGGACTTAGATCATCTCGATCCACCTTCAATAATTGTTACGCGTCATGTTTATTCCTTAAGATCTGTGATAATTACAATAATTTAATGGCCTTTAGATCTACCTAAGTAAAACCTGAGGACAGTTGGCTATGTTAGGCATTACGAAACGTAAGAGAATAATGAGATCTGATATAGCCAGTAGACAGTAGTATTTTTTATTTATATTATATTCGAAAAACCGATAGTGAAATTATGTTGGAATTTGGAATTACAACGGCTGTCAAATATACAATTCCACTGATTACTGTTCTTCCATGAGTTCAACATTACAGCTTTGAAAGCCTGTAAGGCTTAGCCCTGAGGCCCGACGCAGATTATATGAGGGTTCGGCTCATGTACACGACAATACCTTAATAACGGTATCCATGAATTTTTCTATGAAGTACACACCCTGAGATAAAAGGAGGTAATATTTTGTGCTTGCCTATAAATATAGCTGAGTTATTTTCTGTATATGGATCACCGTACGGCTCATCTACGAGAAGTTATGGCATGACATTTTCATGATAGGTTCCTTTAGGTTACAGCTGTTTTACCTGACTCTCAGTTTCCTCTAAATCCTCTAGGGCTACTTCCCATGGGACATTTAAAATTCCAATGTCAATCAAATGATACCATACTGTTACAGTTTTCTGATACTTATTAAACGATATTCAAATAAATTGATGGTTTTCAACTGCATTTTATATCCCGGTAAAACCGGTATAATCAACTCGTAATGAAATAAAAAATAAAAAAACATTGACAACCTTACCTCCCAAAACGTAGTGTAGTTTTAAACATTAGAAGTGATAGGTAAAGTCCAAACAAATCAATAATAAATTTAAATCAATCGATATTATTAGTTTCAAAATATAATAAAGATTGTTACTCACATCTTCTCCAGGGAGGTTATGAACATCAGCTGTATCATCACCACCCTGTAAATGAGTACATGAATAATGACATGTATTTTTCTACGAAGTACACACCCTGAGATAAAAGGAGGGAATATTTTGTGCTTACCTACAAATATAGCAGAGTTATTTTCTGTATATGGATCACCGTACGGCTCATCTACGAGAAGTTATGGCATGACATTTTCAGGATAGGTTCCTTTAGGTTACAGCTGTTGTACCTGACTCTCGGTTTCCTCTAAATCCTCTAGCACTACTTCCCGTGGGACATTCAAAATTTCAATGTCAATCAAATGATACCATACTGTTACAGTTTTCTGCTATTTATTAAACGATATTCAAATAAACTGCTGGTTTTCAACTGCATTTTATACCCCGGTAAAACCGGTATAATCAACTCGTAATGAAATAAAAAATAAAAAACATTGACAACCTTACCTCCCAAAACGTAGTGTAGTTTTAAACATTAGAAGTGATAGGTAAAGTCCAAACAAATCAATAATAAATTTAAATCAATCGATATTATTAGTTTCAAAATATAATAAAGATTGTTACTCACATCTTCTCCAGGGAGGTTATGAACATCAGCTGTATCATCACCAACCTGTAAATGAGTACATGAATAATGACATGTATTTATTTTATGTATTTATGTGTTAAATATTTGTATCAAGTTTACCCTAAAATCAGTTCCACTCAACCATTAAGTCTTCTTGTTTTTGTGGAGTTTCACTTATAACACAATTAACATTGTTTTCATTTCGGCATTCAAAACTAATGTTAGTTGTTGGCATTATTTAGTTTGATAAGGTATATCCTATCTTTAAAAATTGGTTGATAATTATATATAGTTCAATTTGTACAGTGCAAATATGTTTGTTTCACCAATTTTCTATGGCACTAAATTTCGTTTAAGGTGGATCAGTTAAAGAGACAAATCTAGTGAAAATGTCTTATTGTATTACGTCTAAGAATTGCTAATAGCAAATCGTCTATGAAATTATCTGTTAATGAAAACCAAAAACAATAACTAATTATTAGTCTTACAGGTGGAGCAAGAGGTGTAGCTGGTTCCTGCAAGGAAATTATACCAGAAGCAATTAAAGTAGTTCAAATTAAACAAAACTCTGCTTGCATGTCATATATTGTAGGAAATATTTCCGACATTGAATTATTATTTAAAAGTAATATCTGAAGACTAATTTTTTTCATTACACTGCTATTTTGAGTCTTTGGTGTAGTGAACAAGGCGACGTAATCTTATATCATGGCAGAGAAACTGTCGTGGGTTCAAGTTAAAATCTCAGTCTTTACATGTAAATTGTAACACTACTCTACATCTCGTGGCTCACCCCTTAGCGTGGCTCTATGATGAAGGTATAATAATTGCACGTCAAAAAATCCAATTAATTCTAAAACATATAAATAGGATCATTTTTGTATTTTCTTGTAATTACGAAACATTAATTGTTGTCGAAACGAAGTGAAGGATCCTATGTATTAACAGAGGAAGATTATACATTGTCCGTCGGTGTGTGGGTGTGTGTGTTCGTAATACAATATCGTGTAAACGCCTGCACAGATTGTTTTTATATTTGATACAAATGTTTTCCAAAATCTTTTAAGCATTCAGTTCAAAAATATAACACATTCGTTAAACGGTTCTTATTAATTGATATTAAAATTTTAAATTTCCATAAGTTAAAGCATTAGATAAAATTACTGCTTAAAAATACGAGATAAAAATACAATATTGTTCCGTAATTTCAAGAAACCACTAAAAGATGGTCCTATTTATAGGTTTTATTATTAAATAAATAAAGTACTGTCCGTTTAACATGAGTTTATTCAATTTATCAAAGGTTTTGAGATTTTAAATAAAATACCAGTTTTTATAAATAAAGTTAACGTGGGCTATGATGTGAATAATTTGAGTAAGTTAATAGTTTATCCACTAGATTGTAGCAACCATTTATTTCATATTTACTTCTGCCAGCTGTTTTCTTTTATCAGTTTATAATCTTTAAATACCCACGTCATAGCAAATCTGATTACTCAGTCAATTTCCAATGTACCTCACTGCATAGGCAACTGTGTATTTTTTTTTTTTTAGAATTTGCACCTTAAATATAAAATTATTTAAGAGTTTTCATCAACGGAAGTTGCCGGACGCCATCTTGGTGTTTTGTTTCATAACGCTAATGTTAATTTTGTGCCTCCATTACTCCTCATCTGATCATCACAAACAATTCATTTTGGTGTCTTATTAGAGGTTTCGTCGTCCTCTAGGGAAATACAATAGTCGAATTTGGATTTTCTTACAAATTAATGAGGACATGTACAGTGTTTCAGTTCAAAATTGAACTATTTATTATGAAACTATAATACCCAAATTAAGAAATTCGACATTGTATTTCCCTACAGGACGATAAAACCTTTAAATTGACATCAACATTAATTGTATGTGACGATCAGGTGAAGAGTAATGAAGGCACAAAGTTAACATTTATGGAACAAAACTCTAAGATGGCGTCCAGTAACTTCCGGTGATGAAGACTCTTAATATTATCAAGAATGATTTACCCTATGACCTAAAATTAACGAAAGGCCTATTTCTTTAATATTGTGTTAACAAATTTAGGTTAGAACTTACGAAACAGCAGTAACTTTTATCTACCATTTCCGAGTTCGGCCATCCTATTACGGAAATATTTGAATATCTACAACGTGGTATGGTCCGGGAGCAGTTATAAGGTGCCGTTTTCTAAATCGGCTGGGACAAAACAGACACACGCACAACTACTTTTTTAGTACAGATATTTCGTATCTATCTTCTACATTCTTTAATGAATTTCTATATTTTTGTTCGGCGAATTTAGACCCCTAATATTATTATTTCATAAACATATTTGGTTTCAATCGAAAGCTCTTATGTAGTCTATATGTATCTTTTGGGGTATTGAAAAACATCCAACCTCAGGGCTCCGCCTCATTGGAACTTAAGGTTCCAATGTTAATCTTATGGAGTTAAATATTTTATTTAGACTAACAGCTGATAATTACGTTAATAGTTCAAAACATCTGACCCTTTGCCTACAAGATTTCCGTGCGGAGAACGGGACACCTGCTAGTCAGTACTAACCAGTGTCATTCACTTCTACGCGTTCCTTCAATTCCCTCTACTTGTAATTAATACCTCAAAAGTGCCCCACCTTTGCTGGCAGTTATAAGGTAAGGCTTAAGAAAGAAAGAAACGGAAAAGCACCGCATATTCACCACGCAACATATGGGACATTCTTTTATGGCAGTCAAATAGCCCCATACTCAATTTCTTTAGATGGC
The DNA here is from genome assembly GCA_963675035.1 of Allygus modestus. NCBI lineage: Eukaryota > Metazoa > Arthropoda > Insecta > Hemiptera > Cicadellidae > Allygus > Allygus modestus. The sequence continues at coordinate 143,648,125 of OY776112.1, read as the reverse complement.
AGCATTATAGGACTTTTTGAAAGCGTTCCAATAGCTTCGCTGAGATATTAATTTGGGTTTTTTTGCGTTTCGGGGCCATAAATTTAACATTTTTAATAATTTTCGGACTTAGATCATCTCGATCCACCTTCAATAATTGTTACGCGTCATGTTTATTCCTTAAGATCTGTGATAATTACAATAATTTAATGGCCTTTAGATCTACCTAAGTAAAACCTGAGGACAGTTGGCTATCTTAGGCATTACGAAACGTAAGAGAATAATGAGATCTGATATAGCCAGTAGACAGTAGTATTTTTTATTTATATTATATTCGAAAAACCGATAGTGAAATTGTGTTGGAATTTGGAATTACAACGGCTGTCAAATATACAATTCCACTGATTACTGTTCTTCCATGAGTTCAACATTACAGCTTTGAAAGCCTGTAAGGCTTAGCCCTGAGGCCCGACGCAGATTATATGAGGGTTCGGCTCATGTACACGACAATACCTTAATAACGGTATCCATGAATTTTTCTATGAAGTACACACCCTGAGATATAAGAGGAGGTAATATTTTGTGCTTGCCTATAAATATAGCTGAGTTATTTTCTGTATATGGATCACCGTACGGCTCATCTACGAGAAGTTATGGCATGACATTTTCATGATAGGTTCCTTTAGGTTACAGCTGTTTTACCTGACTCTCAGTTTCCTCTAAATCCTCTAGGGCTACTTCCCATGGGACATTCAAAATTCCAATGTCAATCAAATGATACCATACTGTTACAGTTTTCTGATACTTATTAAACGATATTCAAATAAATTGATGGTTTTCAACTGCATTTTATATCCCGGTAAAACCGGTATAATCAACTCGTAATGAAATAAAAAATAAAAAAACATTGACAACCTTACCTCCCAAAACGTAGTGTAGTTTTAAACATTAGAAGTGATAGGTAAAGTCCAAACAAATCAATAATAAATTTAAATCAATCGATATTATTAGTTTCAAAATATAATAAAGATTGTTACTCACATCTTCTCCAGGGAGGTTATGAACATCAGCTGTATCATCACCACCCTGTAAATGAGTACATGAATAATGACATGTATTTATTAAATATTTGTATCAAGTTTACGCTAAAATTAGTTCCATTCAACCATTAAGTCTTCTTGTTTTTGTGGAGTTTCACTTATAACACAATTAACATTGTTTTCATTTCGGCATTCAAAACTAATGTTAGTTGTTGGCATTATTTAGTTTGATAAGGTATATCCTACCTTTAAAAAGTGGTTGATAATTATATATAGTTCAATTTGTACAGTGCAAATATGTTAGTTTCACCAATTTGCTATGACACTAAATTTTTTTTAAGGCGGATCAGCACCCTTTTAAAGAGACAAATCTAGCGAAAATGTCTGATTGTATTACGTCTAAGAATTGCTAATAGCAAATCGTCTATAAAATTATGTGTTAATGAAAACCAAAAACAATAACTAATTATTAGTCTTACAGGTGGAGCAAGAGGTGTAGCTGGTTCCTGCAAGGAAATTATACCAGAAGCAATTATAGTAGTTCAAATTAAACAAAACTCTGCTTGCATGTCATATATTGTAGGAAATATTTCCGACATTGAATTATTATTTAAAAGTAATATCTGAAGACTAATTTTTTTCATTACACTGCTATTTTGAGTCTTTGGTGTAGTGAACAAGGCGACGTAATCTTATATCATGGCAGAGAAACTGTCGTGGGTTCAAGTTAAAATCTCAGTCTTTACATGTAAATTGTAACACTACTCTACATCTCGTGGCTCACCCCTTAGCGTGGCTCTATGATGAAGGGATAATAATTGCACGTCAAAATCTCTAATTAATTCTAAAACATATAAATAGGATAATTTTTGTATTTTCTTGTAATTACGAAACATTAATTGTTGTCGAAACGAAGTGAAGGATCCTATGTATTAACAGAGGAAGATTATACATTGTCCGTCGGTGTGTGGGTGTGTGTGTTCGTAATACAATATCGTGTAAACGCCTGCACAGATTTTTTTTATATTTGATACAAATGTTTTCCAAAATCTTTTAAGCATTCAGTTCAAAAATATAACACATTCGATAAACGTTTTTTATTAATTGATATTAAAATTTTAAATTTCCATAAGTTAAAGCATTAGATAAAATTACTGCTTGTAAAATACGAGATAATAATACAATATTGTTCCGTAATTTCAAGAAACTACTAAAAGATGGTCCTATTTATAGGTTTTATTATTAAATAAATAAAGTACTGTCCGTTTAACATGAGTTTATTCAATTTATCAAAGGTTTTGAGATTTTAAATAAAATACCAGTTTTTATAAATAAAGTTAACGTGGGCTATGATGTGAATAATTTGAGTAAGTTAATAGTTTATCCACTAGATTGTAGCAGCCATTTATTTCATATTAACTTCTGCCAGCTGTTTTCTTTTATCAGTTTATAATCTTTAAATACCCACGTCATAGCAAATCTGATTACTCAGTCAATTTCCAATGTACCTCACTGCATAGGCAACAGTGTATTTTTTTGTTTAAGAATTTGCACCTTAAATATAATATCATTTAAGAGTATTCATCAACGGAAGTTGCCGGACGCCATCTTGGTGTTTTGTTTCATAACGCTAATGTTAATTTTGTGCCTCCATTACTCCTCACCTGATCATCACAAACAATTCATTTTGGTGTCAAATTAGAGGTTTCATCGTCCTCTTGGGAAATACAATAGTCGAATTTGGATTTTCTTACAAATTAATGAGGACATGTACAGTGTTTCAGTTCAAAATTGAACTATTTATTATGAAACTATAATACCTAAATTAAGAAATTCTACATTGTATTTCCCTACAGGACGATAAAAGCTTTAAATTGACACCAACATTAATTGTATGTGACGATCAGGTGAAGAGTAATGAAGGCACAAAGTTAACATTTATGGAACAAAACTCTAAGATGGCGTCCAGTAACTTCCGGTGATGAAGACTCTTAATATTATTAAGAATGATTTACACTATGACCTAAAATTAACGAAAGGCCTATTTCTTTAATATTGTGTTAACAAATTTAGGTTAGAACTTACGAAACAGCAGTAACTTTTATCTACCATTTCCGAGTTCGGCCATCCTATTACGGAAATATTTGAATATCTACAACGTGGTATGGTCCGGGAGCAGTTATGAGGTGCCGTTTTCTAAATCGGCTGGGACAAAACAGACACACGCACAACTACTTTATTAGTACAGATATTTCGTATCTATCTTCTACATTCTTTAATGAATTTCTAGATTTTTGTTCGGCGATTTTAGACCCCTAATATTATTATTTCATAAACATATTTGGTTTCAATCGAAAGCTCTTATATAGTCTATATGTGCCTTTTGGGGTATTGAAAAACATCCAACCTCAGGACTCCGCCTCATTGGAACTTAAGGTTCCAATGTTAATCTTATGGAGTTAAATATTTTATTTAGACTAACAGCTGATAATTATGTAAATAGTTCAAAACATCTGACCCTTTGCCTAAAAGATTTCCGAGCGGAGAACGGGACACCTGCTAGTCAGTACTAACCAGTGTCATTCACTTCTACGCGTTCCTTCAATTCCTTCTACTTGTAATTAATACCTCAAAAGTGCCGCACCTTTGCTGGCAGTTATAAGGCTTAAGAAAGAAAGAAACGGAAAAGCACCGCATATTCACCACGCAACATATGGGACATTCTTTTATGGAAGTCAAATAGCCCCATACTCAATTTCTTTAGATGGCAGCATTATAGGACTTTTTGAAAGCGTTCCAATAGCTTCGCTGAGATATTTATTTTGTGTTTTTTTTTGCGTTTCGGGACCATAAATTTAACAATTTTAATAATTTTCGGACTTAGATCTTATCAATCCACCTTCAATAATTGTTACGCGTCATTTATATACCTTAAGATCTGTGATAATTACAATAATTTAATGGCCTTTAGATCTACCTAAGTAAAACCTGAGGACAGTTGGCTATCTTAGGCATTACGAAACGTAAGAGAATAATGAGATCTGATATAGCCAGTAGACAGTAGTATTTTTTATTTATATTTTATTCGAAAAACCGATAGTGAAATTGTGTTGGCATTTGGAATTACAACGGCTGTCAAATATACAATTCCACTGATTACTGTTCTTCCATGAGTTCAACATTACAGCTTTGAAAGCCTGTAAGCCTTAGCCCTGAGGCCCGACGCAGATTATAAGAGGGTTCGGCTCATGTACACGACAATACCTTAATAACGGTATCCATGAATTTTTCTACGAAGTACACACCCTGAGATAAAAAAGAGGTAATATTTTTTGCTTGCCTATAAATATAGCAGAGTTATTTTCTGTATATGGATCACCGTACAGCTCATCTACGAGAAGTTATGGCATGACATTTTCAGGATAGGTTCCTTTAGGTTACAGCTGTTTTACCTGACTCTCAGTTTCCTCTAAATCCTCTAGGGCTACTTCCCGTGGGACATTCAAAATTCCAATGTCAATCAAATGATACCATACTGTTACAGTTTTCTGATATTTATTAAACGATATTCAAATAAATTGATGGTTTTCAACTGCATTTTATATCCCGGTGAAACCGGTATAATCAACTCGTAATGAAATAAAAATAAAAAAACATTGACAACCTTACCTCCCAAAACGTAGTGTAGTTTTAAACATTAGAAGTGATAGGTAAAGTCCAAACAAATCAATAATAGATTTAAATCAATCGATATTATTAGTTTCAAAATATAATAAAGATTGTTACTCACATCTTCTCCAGGGAGGTTATGAACATCAGCTGTATCATCACCACCCTGTAAATGAGTACATGAATAATGACATGTATTTATTAAATATTTGTATCAAGTTTACCCTAAAATCAGTTCCACTCAACCATTAAGTCTTCTTGTTTTTGTGGAGTTTCACTTATAACACAATTAACATTGTTTTCATTTCGGCATTCAAAACTAATGTTAGTTGTTGGCATTATTTAGTTTGATAAGGTATATCCTACCTTTAAAAAGTGGTTGATAATTATATATAGTTCAATTTGTACAGTGCAAATATGTTAGTTACACCAATTTGCTATGACACTAAATTTTGTTTAAGGCGGATCAGCACCCTTTTAAAGAGACAAATCTAGCGAAAATGTCTGATTGTATTACGTCTAAGAATTGCTAATAGCAAATCGTCTATGAAATTATGTGTTAATGAAAACCAAAAACAATAACTAATTATTAGTCTTACAGGTGGAGCAAGAGGTGTAGCTGGTTCCTGCAAGGAAATTATACCAGACGCAATTAAAGTAGTTCAAATTAAACAAAACTCTGCTTGCATGTTATATATTGAAGGAAATATTTCCGACATTGAATTATTATTAAAAAGTAATATCTGAACACTAATTTTTTTCATTACACTGCTATTTTGAGTCTTTGGTGTAGTGAACAAGGCGACGTAATCTTATATCATGGCAGAGAAACTGTCGTGGGTTCAAGTTAAAATCTCAGTCTTTACATGTAAATTGTAACACTACTCTACATCTCGTGGCTCACCCCTTAGCGTGGCTCTAGGATGAAGGTATGATAATTGCACGTCAAAATCTCTAGTTAATTCTAAAACATATAAATAGGATCATTTTTATATTTTCTTGTAATTACGAAACATTAATTGTTGTCGAAACGAAGTGAAGGATCCTATGTATTAACAGAGAAAAATTATACATTGTCCGTCGGTGTGTGGGTGTGTGAGTTCGTAATACAATATCGTGTGAACGCCTGCACAGATTGTTTTTATATTTGATACAAATGTTTTCCAAAATCTTTTAAGCATTCAGTTCAAAAACGTAACAAATTCGTTAAACGGTTTTTATTAATTGATATTAACATTTTAAATTTCCATAAGTTAAAGCATTAGATAAAATTACTGCTTGTAAAATACGAGATAATAATACAATATTGTTCCGTAATTTCAAGAAACTACTAAAAGATGGTCCTATTTATAGGTTTTATTATTAAATAAATAAAGTACTGTCCGTTTAACATGAGTTTATTCAATTTATCAAAGGTTTTGAGATTTTAAATAAAATACCAGTTTTTATAAATAAAGTTAACGTGGGCTATGATGTGAATAATTTGAGTAAGTTAATAGTTTATCCACTAGATTGTAGCAGCCATTTATTTCATATTAACTTCTGCCAGCTGTTTTCTTTTATCAGTTTATAATCTTTAAATACCCACGTCATAGCAAATCTGATTACTCAGTCAATTTCCAATGTACCTCACTGCATAGGCAACAGTGTATTTTTTTTGTTTAAGAATTTGCACCTTAAATATAATATCATTTAAGAGTATTCATCAACGGAAGTTGCCGGACGCCATCTTGGTGTTTTGTTTCATAACGCTAATGTTAATTTTGTGCCTCCATTACTCCTCACCTGATCATCACAAACAATTCAGTTTGGTGTCAAATTAGAGGTTTCATCGTCCTCTTGGGAAATACAATAGTCGAATTTGGATTTTCTTACAAATTAATGAGGACATGTACAGTGTTTCAGTTCAAAATTGAACTATTTATTATGAAACTATAATACCTAAATTAAGAAATTCGACATTGTATTTCCCTACAGGACGATAAAACCTTTAAATTGACACCAACATTAATTGTATGTGACGATCAGGTGAAGAGTAATGAAGGCACAAAGTTAACATTTATGGAACAAAACTCTAAGATGGCGTCCAGTAACTTCCGGTGATGAAGACTCTTAATATTATTAAGAATGATTTACCCTATGACCTAAAATTAACGAAAGGCCTATTTCTTTAATATTGTGTTAACAAATTTAGGTTAGAACTTACGAAACAGCAGTAACTTTTATCTACCATTTCCGAGTTCGGCCATCCTATTACGGAAATATTTGAATATCTACAACGTGGTATGGTCCGGGAGCAGTTATGAGGTGCCGTTTTCTAAATCGGCTGGGACAAAACAGACACACGCACAACTACTCTATTAGTACAGATATTTCGTATCTATCTTCTACATTCTTTAATGAATTTCTAGATTTTTGTTCGGCGATTTTAGACCCCTAATATTATTATTTCATAAACATATTTGGTTTCAATCGAAAGCTCTTATATAGTCTATATGTGCCTTTTGGGGTATTGAAAAACATCCAACCTCAGGACTCCGCCTCATTGGAACTTAAGGTTCCAATGTTAATCTTATGGAGTTAAATATTTTATTTAGACTAACAGCTGATAATTATGTAAATAGTTCAAAACATCTGACCCTTTGCCTACAAGATTTCCATGCGGAGAACGGGACACCTGCTAGTCAGTACTAACCAGTGTCATTCACTTCTACGCGTTCCTTCAATTCCTTCTACTTGTAATTAATACCTCAAAAGTGCCGCACCTTTGCTGGCAGTTATAAGGCTTAAGAAAGAAAGAAACGGAAAAGCACCGCATATTCACCACGCAACATATGGGACATTCTTTTATGGAAGTCAAATAGCCCCATACTCAATTTCTTTAGATGGCAGCATTATAGGACTTTTTGAAAGCGTTCCAATAGCTTCGCTGAGATATTTATTTTGTGTTTTTTTTTGCGTTTCGGGGCCATAAATTTAACAATTTTAATAATTTTCGGACTTAGATCTTCTCAATCCACCTTCAATAATTGTTACGCGTCTTTTTTATACCTTAAGATCTGTGATAATTACAATAATTTAATGGCCTTTAGATCTACCTAAGTAAAACCTGAGGACAGTTGGCTATCTCAGGCATTACGAAACGTAAGAGAATAATGAGATCTGATATAGCCAGTAGACAGTAGTATTTTTTATTTATATTATATTCGAAAAACCGATAGTGAAATTGTGTTGGCATTCGGAATTACAACGGCTGTCAAATATACAATTCCACTGATTACTGTTCTTCCATGAGTTCAACATTACAGCTTTGAAAGCCTGTAAGGCTTAGCCCTGAGGCCCGACGCAGATTATAAGAGGGTTCGGCTCATGTACACGACAATACCTTAATAACGGTATCCATGAATTTTTCTACGAAGTACACACCCTGAGATAAAAAGGAGGTAATATTTTTTGCTTGCCTATAAATATAGCTGAGTTATTTTCTGTATATGGATCACCGTACGGCTCATCTACGAGAAGTTATGGCATGACATTTTCAGGATAGGTTCCTTTAGGTTACAGCTGTTTTACCTGATTCTCAGTTTCCTCTAAATCCTCTAGGGCTACTTCCCGTGGGACATTCAAAATTCCAATGTCAATCAAATGATACCATACTGTTACAGTTTTCTGATATTTATTAAACAATATTCAAATAAATTTATGGTTTTCAACTGCATTTTATATCCCGGTGAAACCGGTATAATCAACTCGTAATGAAATAAAAATAAAAAAACATTGACAACCTTACCTCCCAAAACGTAGTGTAGTTTTAAACATTAGAAGTGATAGGTAAAGTCCAAACAAATCAATAATAGATTTAAATCAATCGATATTATTAGTTTCAAAATATAATAAAGATTGTTACTCACATCTTCTCCAGGGAGGTTATGAACATCAGCTGTATCATCACCACCCTGTAAATGAGTACATGAATAATGACATGTATTTATTAAATATTTGTATCAAGTTTACCCTAAAATCAGTTCCACTCAACCATTAAGTCTTCTTGTTTTTGTGGAGTTTCACTTATAACACAATTAACATTGTTTTCATTTCGGCATTCAAAACTAATGTTAGTTGTTGGCATTATTTAGTTTGATAAGGTATATCCTACCTTTAAAAAGTGGTTGATAATTATATATAGTTCAATTTGTACAGTGCAAATATGTTAGTTTCACCAATTTTCTATGACACTAAATTTTGTTTAAGGCGGATCAGCACCCTTTTAAAGAGACAAATCTAGCGAAAATGTCTGATTGTATTACGTCTAAGAATTGCTAATAGCAAATCGTCTATGAAATTATGTGTTAATGAAAACCAAAAACAATAACTAATTATTAGTCTTACAGGTGGAGCAAGAGGTGTAGCTGGTTCCTGCAAGGAAATTATACCAGAAGCAATTAAAGTAGTTCAAATTAAACAAAACTCTGCTTGCATGTTATATATTGAAGGAAATATTTCCGACATTGAATTATTATTTAAAAGTAATATCTGAACACAAATTTTTTTCATTACACTGCTATTTTGAGTCTTTGGTGTAGTGAACAAGGTGACGTAATCTTATATCATGGCAGAGAAACTGTCGTGGGTTCAAGTTAAAATCTCAGTCTTTACATGTAAATTGTAACACTACTCTACATCTCGTGGCTCACCCCTTAGCGTGGCTCTATGATGAAGGTATGATAATTGCACGTCAAAATCTCTAGTTAATTCTAAAACATATAAATAGGATCATTTTTGTATTTTCTTGTAATTACGAAACATTAATTGTTGTCGAAACGAAGTGAAGGATCCTATGTATTAACAGAGAAAAATTATACATTGTCCGTCGGTGTGTGGGTGTGTGTGTTCGTAATACAATATCGTGTGAACGCCTGCACAGATTGTTTTTATATTTGATACAAATGTTTTCCAAAATCTTTTAAGCATTCAGTTCAAAAACGTAACACATTCGTTAAACGGTTTTTATAGATTGATATTAACATTTTAAATTTCCATAAGTTAAAGCATTAGATAAAATTACTGCTTGTAAAATACGAGATAATAATACAATATTGTTCCGTAATTTCAAGAAACTACTAAAAGATGGTCCTATTTATAGGTTTTATTATTAAATAGATAAAGTACTGTCCGTTTAACATGAGTTTATTCAATTTATCAAAGGTTTTGAGATTTTAAATAAAATACCAGTTTTTATAAATAAAGTTAACGTGGGCTATGATGTGAATAATTTGAGTAAGTTAATAGTTTATCCACTAGATTGTAGCAGCCATTTATTTCATATTAACTTCTGCCAGCTGTTTTCTTTTATCAGTTTATAATCTTTAAATACCCACGTCATAGCAAATCTGATTACTCAGTCAATTTCCAATGTACCTCACTGCATAGGCAACAGTGTATTTTTTTTGTTTAAGAATTTGCACCTTAAATATAATATCATTTAAGAGTATTCATCAACGGAAGTTGCCGGACGCCATCTTGGTGTTTTGTTTCATAACGCTAATGTTAATTTTGTGCCTCCATTACTCCTCACCTGATCATCACAAACAATTCATTTTGGTGTCAAATTAGAGGTTTCATCGTCCTCTTGGGAAATACAATAGTCGAATTTGGATTTTCTTACAAATTAATGAGGACATGTACAATGTTTCAGTTCAAAATTGAACTATTTATTATGAAACTATAATACCTAAATTAAGAAATTCGACATTGTATTTCCCTACAGGACGATAAAACCTTTAAATTGACACCAACATTAATTGTATGTGACGATCAGGTGAAGAGTAATGAAGGCACAAAGTTAACATTTATGGAACAAAACTCTAAGATGGCGTCCAGTAACTTCCGGTGATGAAGACTCTTAATATTATTAAGAATGATTTACCCTATGACCTAAAATTAACGAAAGGCCTATTTCTTTAATATTGTGTTAACAAATTTAGGTTAGAACTTACGAAACAGCAGTAACTTTTATCTACCATTTCCGAGTTCGGCCATCCTATTACGGAAATATTTGAATATCTACAACGTGGTATGGTCCGGGAGCAGTTATGAGGTGCCGTTTTCTAAATCGGCTGGGACAAAACAGACACACGCACAACTACTTTATTAGTACAGATATTTCGTATCTATCTTCTACATTCTTTAATGAATTTCTAGATTTTTGTTCGGCGATTTTAGACCCCTAATATTATTATTTCATAAACATATTTGGTTTCAATCGAAAGCTCTTATATAGTCTATATGTGCCTTTTGGGGTATTGAAAAACATCCAACCTCAGGACTCCGCCTCATTGGAACTTAAGGTTCCAATGTTAATCTTATGGAGTTAAATATTTTATTTAGACTAACAGCTGATAATTATGTAAATAGTTCAAAACATCTGACCCTTTGCCTACAAGATTTCCGTGCGGAGAACGGGAAACCTGCTAGTCAGTGCTAACCAGTGTCATTCACTTCTACGCGTTCCTTCAATTCCTTCTACTTGTAATTAATACCTCAAAAGTGCCCCACCTTTGCTGGCAGTTATAAGGCTTAAGAAAGAAAGAAACGGAAAAGCACCGCATATTCACCACGCAACATATGGGACATTCTTTTATGGCAGTCAAATAGCCCCATACTCAATTTCTTCAGATGGCAGCATTATAGGACTTTTTGAAAGCGTTCCAATAGCTTCGCTGAGATATTTATTTTGTGTTTTTTTTTGCGTTTCGGGACCATAAATTTAACATTTTTAATAATTTTCGGACTTAGATCTTCTCAATCCACCTCCAATAATTGTTACGCGTCATTTTTATTCCTTAAGATCTGTGATAATTACAATAATTTAATGGCCTTCAGATCTACCTAAGTAAAACCTGAGGACAGTTGGCTATCTTAGGCATTACGAAACGTAAGAGAATAATGAGATCTGATATAGCCAGTAGACAGTAGTATTTTTTATTTATATTATATTCGAAAAACCGATAGTGAAATTGTGTTGGCATTTGGAATTACAACGGCTGTCAAATATACAATTCCACTGATTACTGTTCTTCCATGAGTTCAACATTACAGCTTTGAAAGCCTGTAAGGCTTAGCCCTGAGGCCCGACGCAGATTATAAGAGGGTTCGGCTCATGTACACGACAATACCTTAATAACGGTATCCACGAATTTTTCTACGAAGTACACACCCTGAGATAAAAAGGAGGTAATATCTTGTGCTTGCCTATAAATATAGCTGAGTTATTTTCTGTATATGGATCACCGTACGGCTCATCTACGAGAAGTTATGGCATGACATTTTCAGGATAGGTTCCTTTAGGTTACAGCTGTTTTACCTGACTCTCAGTTTCCTCTAAATCCTCTAGGGCTACTTCCCGTGGGACATTCAAAATTCCAATGTCAATCAAATGATACCATACTGTTACAGTTTTCTGATATTTATTAAACAATATTCAAATAAATTGATGGTTTTCAACTGCATTTTATATCCCGGTGAAACCGGTATAATCAACTCGTAATGAAATAAAAATAAAAAAACATTGACAATCTTACCTCCCAAAACGTAGTGTAGTTTTAAACATTAGAAGTGATAGGTAAAGTCCAAACAAATCAATGATAGATTTAAATCAATCGATATTATTAGTTTCAAAATATAATAAAGATTGTTACTCACATCTTCTCCAGGGAGGTTATGAACATCAGCTGTATCATCACCACCCTGTAAATGAGTACATGAATAATGACATGTATTTATTAAATATTTGTATCAAGTTTACCCTAAAATCAGTTCCACTCAACCACTAAGTCTTCTTGTTTTTGTGGAGTTTCACTTATAACACAATTAACATTGTTTTCATTTCGGCATTCAAAACTAATGTTAGTTGTTGGCATTATTTAGTTTGATAAGGTATATCCTACCTTTAAAAAGTGGTTGATAATTATATATAGTTCAATTTGTACAGTGCAAATATGTTAGTTTCACCAATTTTCTATGACACTAAATTTTGTTTAAGGCGGATCAGCACCCTTTTAAAGAGACAAATCTAGCGAAAATGTCTGATTGTATTACGTCTAAGAATTGCTAAAGGCAAATCGTCTATGAAATTATGTGTTAATGAAAACCAAAAACAATAACTTATTATTAGTCTTACAGGTGGAGCAAGAGGTGTAGCTGGTTCCTGCAAGGAAATTATACCAGAAGCAATTAAAGTAGTTCAAATTAAACAAAACTCTGCTTGCATGTTATATATTGAAGGAAATATTTCCGACATTGAATTATTATTTAAAAGTAATATCTGAACACTAATTTTTTTCATTACACTGCTATTTTGAGTCTTTGGTGTAGTGAACAAGGCGACGTAATCTTATATCATGGCAGAGAAACTGTCGTGGGTTCAAGTTAAAATCTCAGTCTTTACATGTAAATTGTAACACTACTCTACATCTCGTGGCTCACCCCTTAGCGTGGCTCTATGATGAAGGTATGATAATTGCACGTCAAAATCTCTAGTTAATTCTAAAACATATAAATAGGATCATTTTTGTATTTTCTTGTAATTACGAAACATTAATTGTTGTCGAAACGAAGTGAAGGATCCTATGTATTAACAGAGAAAAATTATACATTGTCCGTCGGTGTGTGGGTGTGTGTGTTCGTAATACAATATCGTGTGAACGCCTGCACAGATTGTTTTTATATTTGATACAAATGTTTTCCAAAATCTTTTAAGCATTCAGTTCAAAAACGTAACACATTCGTTAAACGGTTTTTATTAATTGATATTAACATTTTAAATTTCCATAAGTTAAAGCATTAGATAAAATTACTGCTTGTAAAATACGAGATAATAATACAATATTGTTCCGTAATTTCAAGAAACTACTAAAAGATGGTCCTATTTATAGGTTTTATTATTAAATAAATAAAGTACTGTCCGTTTAACATGAGTTTATTCAATTTATCAAAGGTTTTGAGATTTTAAATAAAATACCAGTTTTTATAAATAAAGTTAACGTAGGCTATGATGTGAATAATTTGAGTAAGTTAATAGTTTATCCACTAGATTGTAGCAGCCATTTATTTCATATTAACTTCTGCCAGCTGTTTTCTTTTATCAGTTTATAATATTTAAATACCCACGTCATAGCAAATCTGATTACTCAGTCAATTTCCAATGTACCTCACTGCATAGGCAACAGTGTATTTTTTTTTGTTTAAGAATTGGCACCTTAAATATAATATCATTTAAGAGTATTCATCAACGGAAGTTGCCGGACGCCATCTTGGTGTTTTGTTTCATAACGCTAATGTTAATTTTGTGCCTCCATTACTCCTCACCTGATCATCACAAACAATTCATTTTGGTGTCAAATTAGAGGTTTCATCGTCCTCTTGGGAAATACAATAGTCGAATTTGGATTTTCTTACAAATTAATGAGGACATGTACAGTGTTTCAGTTCAAAATTGAACTATTTATTATGAAACTATAATACCTAAATTAAGAAATTCGACATTGTATTTCCCTACAGGACGATAAAACCTTTAAATTGACACCAACATTAATTGTATGTGATGATCAGGTGAAGAGTAATGAAGGCACAAAGTTAACATTTATGGAACAAAACTCTAAGATGGCGTCCAGTAACTTCCGGTGATGAAGACTCTTAATATTATTAAGATTGATTTACCCTATGACCTAAAATTAACGAAAGGCCTATTTCTTTAATATTGTGTTAACAAATTTAGGTTAGAACTTACGAAACAGCAGTAACTTTTATCTACCATTTCCGAGTTCGGCCATCCTATTACGGAAATATTTGAATATCTACAACGTGGTATGGTCCGGGAGCAGTTATGAGGTGCCGTTTTCTAAATCGGCTGGGACAAAACAGACACACGCACAACTACTCTATTAGTACAGATATTTCGTATCTATCTTCTACATTCTTTAATGAATTTCTAGATTTTTGTTCGGCGATTTTAGACCCCTAATATTATTATTTCATAAACATATTTGGTTTCAATCGAAAGCTCTTATATAGTCTATATGTGCCTTTTGGGGTATTGAAAAACATCCAACCTCAGGACTCCGCCTCATTGGAACTTAAGGTTCCAATGTTAATCTTATGGAGTTAAATATTTTATTTAGACTAACAGCTGATAATTATGTAAATAGTTCAAAACATCTGACCCTTTGCCTAAAAGATTTCCGAGCGGAGAACGGGACACCTGCTAGTCAGTACTAACCAGTGTCATTCACTTCTACGCGTTCCTTCAATTCCTTCTACTTGTAATTAATACCTCAAAAGTGCCCCACCTTTGCTGGCAGTTATAAGGCTTAAGAAAGAAAGAAACGGAAAAGCACCGCATATTCACCACGCAACATATGGGACATTCTTTTATGGCAGTCAAATAGCCCCATACTCAATTTCTTCAGATGGCAGCATAATAGGACTTTTTGAAAGCGTTCCAATAGCTTCGCTGAGATATTTATTTTGTGTTTTTTTTTTGCGTTTCGGGGCCATAAATTTAACATTTTTAATAATTTTCGGACTTAGATCTTCTCAATCCACCTCCAATAATTGTTACGCGTCATGTTTATTCCTTAAGATCTGTGATAATTACAATAATTTAATGGCCTTCAGATCTACCTAAGTAAAACCTGAGGACAGTTGGCTATCTTAGGTATTACGAAACGTAAGAGAATAATGAGATCTGATATAGCCAGTAGACAGTAGTATTTTTTATTTATATTATATTCGAAAAACCGATAGTGAAATCGTGTTGACATTTGGAATTACAACGGCTGTCAAATATACAATTCCACTGATTACTGTTCTTCCATGAGTTCAACATTACAACTTTGAAAGCCTGTAAGGTTTAGCCCTGAAGCCCGACGCAGATTATAAGAGGGTTCGGCTCATGTACACGACAATACCTTAATAATGGTATCCATGAATTTTTCTACGAAGTACACACCCTGAGATAAAAGGAGGTAATATTTTGTGCTTGCCTATAAATATAGCTGAGTTATTTTCTGTATATGGATCACCGTACGGCTCATCTACGAGAAGTTATGGCATGACATTTTCAGGATAGGTTCCTTTAGGTTACAGCTGTTTTACCTGACTCTCAGTTTCCTCTAAATCCTCTAGGGCTACTTCCCGTGGGACATTCAAAATTCCAATGTCAATCAAATGATACCATACTGTCACAGTTTTCTAATATTTATTAAACGATATTCATATAAATTGATGGTTTTCAACTGCATTTTATATCCCGGTGAAACCGGTATAATCAACTCGTAATGAAATAAAAAATAAAAAACATTGACAACCTTACCTCCCAAAACGTAGTGTAGTTTTAAACATTAGAAGTGATAGGTAAAGTCCAAACAAATCAATAATAAATTTAAATCAATCGATATTATTAGTTTCAAAATATAATAAAGATTGTTACTCACATCTTCTCCAGGGAGGTTATGAACATCAGCTGTATCATCACCACCCTGTAAATGAGTACATGAATAATGACATGTATTTATTAAATATTTGTATCAAGTTTACCCTAAAATCAGTTCCACTCAACCATTAAGTCTTCTTGTTTTTGTGGAGTTTCACTTATAACACAATTAACATTGTTTTCATTTCGGCATTCAAAACTAATGTTAGTTGTTGGCATTATTTAGTTTGATAAGGTATATCCTACCTTTAAAAAGTGGTTGATAATTATATATAGTTCAATTTGTACAGTGCAAATATGTTAGTTTCACCAATTTTCTATGACACTAAATTTTGTTTAAGGCGGATCAGCACCCTTTTAAAGAGACAAATCTAGCGAAAATGTCTGATTGTATTACGTCTAAGAATTGCTAATAGCAAATCGTCTATGAAATTATGTGTTAATGAAAACCAAAAACAATAACTAATTATTAGTCTTACAGGTGGAGCAAGAGGTGTAGCTGGTTCCTGCAAGGAAATTAAACCAGAAGCAATTAAAGTAGTTCAAATTAAACAAAACTCTGCTTGCATGTTATATATTGAAGGAAATATTTCCGACATTGAATTATTATTTAAAAGTAATATCTGAACACTAATTTTTTTCATTACACTGCTGTTTTGAGTCTTTGGTGTAGTGAACAAGGCGACGTAATCTTATATCATGGCAGAATAATAAGCAAGATATAAATGAAGATAATTTATTGTAATAAATTAACGGGTATTGCTAATTAAAGAAAACAATCACCTTTCTCCAAGACGACAAGACTCAATTGAAATATATTTTGTTGATTGAATAAATTTTAGTTAATAAATAACTATAAGGTGGATGAAAACAGCAGTGTAAGGACAAACAAAAGGCAAGAGAAACATGGAGTTAAATATTTTTACTGGCTAGCTGTGAAAGTTGTTCGAATACCAGGGATTTATCCACATTGGGGAACTCAGAATTTTTGTCTCACTGATCACTCAACTACGGCACTTGAAGCACAATAGTGCAAACGTCACATCAGTCACTCCCCGTTGTCGGATTGATTCATGGTTGACGTTCAATGGAGACAGTGTTGACGCTTGGAGAAATATTTTTCCAGAGGATTGTCTGAAGAGTAAACACCTTCTGTGTTAAGTAGTGTGAACGGAATTAATAGTGAAATAATGTGCATAGCATTTATCTGCCATTGAGGATGTTTGTTTTGGGATTTTTTGCTGACTAAACTGCGTAGACGATTCCGGGCGACTACCCGATCTGCGCAGATCTTCTCCTGCTCATGCTGAGATGACCGTTTACTTGCGCCAACGTCGAGGTGTTGCTGTGAACTTCAGATGCCTTACAAGAACTGAACTGCATACACGAGTAGTGGACGACACGTCAAAGAGTCTTCAATCGACAACGCAGGGCTCCTTGAACCGAGTAGGGGAGTTCCTGTGTCGTTGACCTACGAGTGGTGATAAGGAGCGAGGCTTTGTCGATTGTTATCGCTCGACTACAGCTGGACACTTTCTACATTCCACTGATGTAAACATTGAGTAGCTACTGTGATTTAAAAATCTATATTTGTTGAGCGATTTTGAATGTAAATATTTTCTTTTCAATTGTATAAATCTTTAGAAAATTGTAGATATTTTTTGGATTGTATGATTGTTTACTAGATAGAAAATTTGTGAAAGTTTTAAAAAAGTAAATTTGATGGTGCATTGTAGCAGAGCACCAGCAATTTCAGCAAGTCAGGGGCAAATATAGCGTCCCAGTTGCCATTGAAATACTACATATTTAAAATACTATTTATGATATGTAAAAAGAAATAATGTAAATAATATAAAAGAAGATTTGTAAATAATTGCTGAGAGTTGTAAATAAGAATTGCTGGTGCCACTTGGTTTTGAAAGTCTGGGCAAAATCGCAATTTTCTTGTTCGGGGATGTCGGAAAGAGTTGGAGACAATGATTTAAATTGTTGCTTGGCCTGAAGGAACTGGAGCTGGGTCACGTCACGGCCGGTGTACTCGGGTTCGAGAACTTTTTGAGCAAAGCTTATATATTCACGGTCGCTGGGGGGCTGCGGCATTTTACGTAAATGTCGCGAGTCTACCGAACGAAACGTGAATTTTTTCATATTGGAACGTACAAAAGTTGTTTTAAAATTTAGAGTCTTAATTTAAATCATTGCTCCATTTCTCATTTTGTTGTTTTTCAAAAAGGGGAACAGTCCGTAAAACAACTGTTTCTTTTTCAGGGTTCGAAGCGTTTCTTTTTCGATACTTGGGTTGAAGATAAACTAAAAACCAGACTGTTAAAGTACAGAAAGAATAATTATAATTAAAGTTGAGTAATATCAATAATCGAACAGTTAACTTTTATTTTGAAACATTGAAGTGATAAGAAAATCCAAGTTTCATTTTATTTTGAATTTTGAATTATTTTATTTGAGAAGAAAGACTTTTAATTTGTTTGATTAAAAAAATACAAGAAGATTTTATTTAGTTCATTTTTATTTGAATAGACCACTTCTTAACCTCAATAAATATAATAGACTGCTAGTTAGCGCTATAATGTGTACGAATTTAATAGAGTTTAATGGAAAACTGTAACCTGAATCGTCCACCATTTAGCTGACGTCATCACAGGGGATAAGAGATCTCTGGGAAAGAGTCTGCCGGCAGATTTGAAAGGTAATGAGTCGAAAAGACAACAAGCAAAATGTAATGCTTGTGGCTTAAAACAAATAATGTTGTTTATCGTTACCTAATGGGCTTTTAACAAAGTCAACATTTTAAATTATGTGTTCCATGGATGATTTGTTGACGTATACTGGAAATCGTGAGTAAAATTGGTATAAAACCAGTGTTAAGATATGTTCAATCCACAAAAATACGTTTGCTTTTAGGCTCTACACATAAATGGCATTGTACGTTTAATACTTAATATCATACCAATTATTAATCATCATACTTACACGAGTGGGCCTTGGGCTAACAGCACCTCGAGTGGGCCTAGGGCCAGCAGCACCTCGAGTTTGTCCGGGTGCCGATGACTTAAACCAGAAAAACATTCAAGTTAAAACATCACACTGGATTATTGATTATAAATGTAGTTAACACTAATAATTATCAAAGCCTAGGTGCATTTAAGTAAGGTGTGCTATTCAGAAGTACAAATTTGAGCACGTTCTGCGCAGCCGCTAGGTGACGTCAAGGTGTTTGATTTCATCAGCTGGTTTACAGTGAGACAGCTGATGTTTCCCATTGGTTGCATAGGTCTACTAGTTCATGAAAACCCGAAGTATTCTGACTACCCCATGTCCCCCACTCCATCACATAGGATAGTCAGCATACCGTGGTGACGCGCTTTTGGGCAACTCGCCACAATATAACGTCACACTACAATGCGCAATAGCACATCTTACTTAAATGCACCTATATTAAAGCTGTATTAAAAATCTTTGTAACTCATATTTCAGGCCCGGCGTAGAATTCAGGTTTTAAACCTTATAACTTGTCGACCAAGTGTTATTTTTATTTTTTGTTGTTGTTAATAGTCAAGGTAAACATCTAACGTATAAAATGTTCTAAAAGTAAGATTTCACACTTACTTTGTTTTTGGTCACATAATTTATTCGGATTTACAATACCAACAAATTGTATATTGTGATTCAGACACAATACAAAAACTCATTTAGCTGGGGTCTCAAACTAAAAAAAAAAACTTACTCACAAAACGAAGACAACGTCAGTCGTATCATGTGTCACACCTATGTTCCTAATTCCTAGTACGTGTGTACATCGATTACAAAGGTTAAACTGTTTGGCGAAAAGTAAATTCTGACTTTGAAGCTCAGGCTTGAACGCCTGTTAAAAAAAATGTAACACCTAGTTTTCTGGGATTTAGAGTTTTCCCCCAGTTACGGATGAGAGTTATTGACCCACCTTGTAGCTCTTACGCCTCTGTACAATTAAGCAAACATATGACTTTGTCAACTGCTCCAAGACCCAAACCCAGATGATCAATCTGGTACCGACTATTAAAACATTCGTTCGAAGACGGTAAAGTGGCATGGGTGGTTCTTTAACAGGGTACATAATTAGGTTTCCCATAAACTGAACAGATTATTACAATTCTTCAGTTAATAAAATAATTGCACTATGTCAATCTTTTAGATACACTAAATACAAATACATGTTGTATTTAGTTACCATTTAGTTATTTTGTCCCTACATTTCTATATTAAAAACTCATTTGTGTTTTAAAATGCCAATTTTGAAATACATGTCATTAAATCTAACATTTACCAAACTAAATTTGCAAGGTGCCATCATACATTCACAAACTCATTATGCTGAATATTAATAATTTGTTCTTTGACGTAGGTTGAGTGGTTGCTGGGAAAATTCAGAACGTATTCAAAACATCTACCATGTGAATCTCATTGGGAACAAGTATTTAGCTTTTACAATTTTAGTTTTAGGAAACACTTCATTGATGATTTTACCAACTAATTTAACCCAAAAAAGATTGTTTTTATTTTTTAAACGTAAATATTTTGCAAATATGTCAATGGTGCTAAAACAGTACGTTATCTAATGTTATTCTTTTGAGGAATAAAAAGTATTTTATGTCTCGTTTTATAATAATAATAATTTTTTGCAATGGGAAGCATAACAATTTAGTTTTTATCTTAACAATATTAGACGACGATTACACAAAGCTACCAACAGAGTTCCATCAAAATATTTGAATACATAAGCAAGATATACAATTGTATTCTTTCTATCAAATTATAACTATACAACGTTGTATGTTTAGCACTTTTTGGCAATGTATGAACGTAAAACCAAAATTAAAAACCCCATTGTTTTTATCTTAGCTAGTTGGTAAAATCATATAGGAAGTTTTCACTAAAACTAACTGTGAAAAAGGTAAATAAATAAACTTTAACCTATGTTAATAATTACAAATATAAAGTTGTTTAGTTTGTATGCCCTACAAAACAATGAAATAGAAAATGGTCTGTTTTAAAACTTGTTGGATGACAAATAATTTCAAAACTTAATTTGTATCTATTTAAAACCACAGTAAAATCCTCTTCCCATGATCCAATCTCTCTGATTTTTGGACTCGTGTCAGAAAGTACTGTTTTACATTTTTATACCAAATTTAATATATTTCTAAGAGTTAATTCAAATGTTACTTTGTGAAAAAATAACATACTTGAATATTTAATTTTTAAAAGTAACAAGGTCTACACTATTTAAATAGGATATACTTACTTTAGTACGATGTCTAGGCGATGGCCCCTAAAAATATAATTTAAGTATTAGAATTTGTAATAAAATATAAATATTACTAAGCTAATGATTCAACTAAAGGAAAAGCTTATCATTGAACTACTTAACAGTTAATTAATGTTAGGTCGAATTATAAATATTGTACTCTAATAGGAGTAAGTTTGCTTTCTTTTGTGTGTGCTTGCTTGCTTGCAACTCTGATCTCAACAACGGGTCTAACAATTTCCTTAAAAAGTTGGAAATAACTACTGTCTGGGATAAAAATAAGTTCTATACAGGTCTCATCACCAGAACAAATCAAATAATGTAAAAAAAAACGAAAATGAAAAGTTAAAAAATTAACATTGGACTTATGGAGTTTAAAATCAAAGCATAAGAATTGTAACCTGTTTATAATCAACCAGTTAACTTTCAGGTAACACTCATGCTGTTTATAGTAAACATATGGTTT
The DNA here is from genome assembly GCA_963675035.1 of Allygus modestus. Lineage (NCBI taxonomy): Eukaryota > Metazoa > Arthropoda > Insecta > Hemiptera > Cicadellidae > Allygus > Allygus modestus. The sequence goes on along the minus strand of OY776112.1, from coordinate 143,626,178 downwards.
CCTGAGAGCAGAGACTTAATGAACTAAAATCATTTACGAATACATTGGTTTTTTTTACCGAGGGAGAGGTGAGGAAATGTATTTACGTACACAGGTGGCCAACCGGTAGTGTGGGACTCCTTTAAAATTTTGACTACTCACTAAAAACCCCCTCTACTCTTTAGGACTCTAACCTGGGATTGTTTGTCACATTACTTCATGCTAGGCCTAAATTTGGCTTAAGCCCGAAGGGCTCGCTCCGTTTCTAGCCCTCTGATCGTTCGATCTAGTCCACTTCCCGGTCTAGATCAGTCTTTTTTCTGCGGAGGATGTCCTGTACCAAACGCGACAAACAGTCCCAGTTGTTCTCACCCTCCATAATATTTTCACAGACCGTATCCACCAAAAATGTACACAGTGAACACGTGAACACCAAGTGGGGCCTTTTCCAACACGGACAGCGGAAGAAAGTGTGTTCCGGGATCGCTCGGGCAGTAGATGCAATCCTATGAACCGGCTTTGCCAATCAGGTACAGATACGATCTGAAATAGCTGTTACCTGTGAGAAACTGTGTTAGGTAGTCATCCACCTCACCGTGCCGACGTTCCAACCACGGTTGGACTTGCTTGACGAGCCTCGCAGTCCATCGTCCCCGAGTCTCCTGTTCCCAGCTATGTTGCAATTGCTGGTAGGTGCGGGAGCGCTCTTCGGATCTGGCAGCGTCCTTACCGATTTCGCCTCGCATCTGATAAATCTCCTTCCTCTCCCCTGCCAAGAGCTTGACAGGGATGGCTCCAGTGAAGACCAGGACAGCCAGTTCAGACACTGTATGGTAGGCGGAACACACTCGGAGCGCAGCTTGACGCTGTATCGAGCGAGCCATATCCGATAAATCTCTTTATTGAGAGCGTCTGCCTACACCTCAGCCCCGTACATGAGCACAGACTGGACTGCAGACAACTATAAACGCATTTTGCTAGACCTGGGACCCCCGACATTGGCTATCAGCTTGCTAAGTTATAGCTTGCTTACTCCCTTAGCAGCCTTGTCCGCCGTACTGGTCCCTCCAGCTTAATTTATTGTCCACCATGACTCCGAGGTATTTGGTGGCACGCGTGGTCTGGATGACCTCCTTTCCCACTCATAGCGGGACCTTTTGTTTGTTAGGGTCACAATCTCTGTCTTGCTCAAGGTGAGCGAGAGACCGTTCCAAGCGTTAACTACATGCATCACTTGGTTCAGCTTTAGCTGGGCTTTAGCTGGGAACATCGCGTGCAGCAATGAGAGCTGCGACGTAATCGGCGTACCCAACCTAAACGGTTTCCTCAGGCATCTCGGATCTTATAATGCTGTCGTAACCGATGATCCAGAGATCCGGGCTGAGTATTGAACCCTGTGCAGCACCGGAAGTGACATCCATCGTCTGCGTTTCGTCTTTAGTGTCACAAATCAAGAGCCTGGAGCGAAGTCAGTCTTTGATGAGCCACAACAGATACGATGGGATGCGGAAGGTGTTTCACAGCGCATCCAACATATCAATATATCTCGCCAAGTTGAAGGCATTCTTGACATCAAGCGTAACAAGAAGCAGTACTCGACGGTTTAAATGGTTGTAGCTCTCAGCTCTTACTACCGCTTTTTGAACCTCCGTAATTGCATAAATTGTTGATCACCCCTTTCTAGATGACAGTACGTCGGGGGCAGAGATCCCCGGCATATTGCACGGAAGAATTCAGTCGGGAGCGAATCAAATTTTCAAAAAGTTTCCCCGCCGTGTCCAACATGCATAGCGGCCTGTATGAAGACGGCAGGTCAGGGTCACCTTCCCCTTTGCCGATGAGTACAAGTCTAGCCGTTTTCTAACGACTGAGGAACTCCCCCTCGGAAAGGCAGGCATTGCACGTCTTCAGCAACAACCGGGGGTTTACAGGAAATATTTTGTTCAGGGCCTCACTGGGGATCCCATCAGGTCCAGGAGCCTTGTTTCTCTTCAGGGAGAGAACAAAAGTTTCCAACTCCTCAATTTTAAAGAGGCGAAAGTCCTCTCCCATCCAAAATCAAATTGAGGGCGCAGAGAATGTTCTGGAAACAGGGCGGTGACGATCCTCTCCATGGTGGCACCCTCCAAGATGGAAGGTGAAGAGCGGGCGCGACGTTTCTGAGTTACAACTCTGTAACCCAGGTCCCATGGATTGGAATCGACGTCCTCCTAAAGTTTCCAAGAACTGTCAGACTGAGAGACTTTTATGCAGCTTTATAGGCCTCCGACATACGAACTCTGTCTGGGGGAATTCCTGCTCTCGTGGCTGGTTTGGCTTTTAAACATGCTCTGCGGAGTTCCGCGATCTCTTCAGTCCACCAGTATGTGGGTTGCTTGTCGTGCCAGGGTTTCCTGCGCGACTTAGGCTAGTTACAAGCTAAGACAATCATGTCCATCGTAGATGTTACTAATTCCTTGGCGACAGCCTCGCCAGGTTGTGCAGGATCCTCCTGTGCTCCCCGTAAGATGACCTGAGTGAACTTGGACATGTCAAGCTTGTATGTGTTGCAGCGGCGAGGCCCTTCCCAAGATGCGGGTATTCTACGCTGTCCGTCATTAATATAATAAACTGGTGGTAACTACCCATGTTTCACTCCACTACTCCACAGTCAGAGATCCTAGATAGACGTGACTGACACGCAAGGGTTACATCGGGGATCGTGCATCTCTGCCTGGCGTGTCGGAAAGTTGGCGTGTCGTCCTCATTTTGGACGACGAGCCCGGCCCTGACGGCGAAGTCCAGGATTTATTTCCCTCGGACGATGGTAGAGGGCATTCCCCACTCGACAGCCCTAGAGTTGAAGTCACCGCCAATGACGATGTGTCCAGTGGTGTCGGGCACGCTCTCTTCCAGGTGGTCGATCTTGTTACAGAAGTCTTGGATGGCCATGTTGGTTGTGAGGTAGCAACTGTAGAAGGTTACATCCATACACCTGACCCAAATTATCTGCTACGTCCATGACTCCGCACTGGTGCTTCTTGTCTATTATGCACCCAAAAGGTAACAGTACCGAGACTATCAGGGAACCAAGAGCGCTTCGATACCAATTTCTTGGGAAAGCTAATTCAAAAGCGCATCAGCAACCCTGGATCTCTGAATATTGCACTGGAGGATTCGGATAACTGGTCCCTACCTTTTTCCTGATCGAGTGCAGCCTTGAAAGTGCTGCACTGTCCAGAGCCGGGTAAACCCACCGAGGTCTTTCTCCTTTCAGAGGAAACAGAAGAGACTGGAAGTGCACTCCTTCCTCTTATGTCCTTCGTCACCGCACTAAAGGCAATTCTTACTTCGGTCGAGCCTCTTGCAGTTTCGGGAGGAATGCCCATACCCGAAGCAGTGGAATCACTGCAGGGCAACCACCACACGTCTGAGCCTGCAATTGACCCACCAGTATCCCGTTTCAATGGCTGGAGACTCAGCAGCTTGTTGGCGTGTTTCTCGCCCATTTCGGTAACCACCATCCAATGCTGGCTCCGGCTTGGCGTCACCAGCCAAACCGTCACCCCTCCTGTTTCCTCTGACAGCTTAGGTACAGCTTCTTTGATGGCCTCAGAAACTTCATTCTCAAAGGACGGGCCATCAAGATCCCGGATTTCAACCGAGAACTTGAGATCCAGTGCCCGAGTGGATCCTTTGTCCCCGAGAGCGTTCATTAGACCAGCCTTATCCGGCCTTGTCCTTAGAATTTCTCAGTTCGATAAGAATATCCCCGTTCTTGTACGTCGATGTACTTAATTACCGCCTCCGTCTGTTCCGGCTTGGCCTCGTTCTTGATCTAGCCCAGAACATTGGCGAAAGATCATCTCCCTTAGGTCTTAATCAAAATCGCCTCAGACCTGGACTTTTTTGGTATGGGTTTTCTTGTCACAGCCATGTGGCGCTGCTCCTCCCTGGCTAGAACGGATGTGATCACCTGGGGCTTGACCGCTGTATTCTTCTTGAGGGCCTCCTACGCTCTCCTCTTTTTCTTTTTTCTTTCTGGTGAGTGCCTTCCTCCACTCCCCCTGTGAAGCTGACTTTGGGGTGCTAGACTTCCTTTGCTCACTGCAAAAGGTTTCGCCGTGGCTTGGTTGGTCTCACAGAAAAAAAATAATCTCACATGGTGATAAGAAATACTTTTTAGCAATTATGGTTTTTTATGAAAAATCTACAAAAACAGAATTTTGAATGTTTTAAGTCAAGTCCTGTAATTTTTCAACCCGATTTTTTTTCAGAGATGCGGGTGGTGTTATTTTTTAGAAATCTAAATCTAACCTCAAAACCTAAAACCTCAAACTAACCTCAAAAGTTTATACAAAAACGTTAGAGCCGTTTTGAGAAGGTTTGATTTTTTATGTTTTTTAGGGGTTTTGGGGGGATAATTACCCTTAAAAATCCAATATTAAAAAATTCAAAAAGAACTTGGAGATGTTGTGGATTAGTACCTACATAACAAATTCCATCAAGATCGGTCCATTGGTGTGGGCCCTAGCTCTGTATGTTGTTTTAATTTTGTTTATATTTTATCAAACAATTTACTTAATGCTTCTCTGATTCTTTAACATTATAATATCAACTAAACTTGAAGATTATTAATTATTTACCATAAATAACGTGAAATATTAAAATCTGCTAATCAATAGGGGGAAGTGGTGAAATACTAATTTAATACATCCAAACAAACTACTGACTTTCCACGAGAAAAGCTCGGCCCCTCAGGTCCTATGAAACAAAAAATTTGCAAGATACTTACTCCCAATCCCAATTTTGCAACCGCATCTTCAATGGTTCGTAAACGTGTTTCGGAGGGCGTCTCTTCTATCTGGCAACAAAAAAGAAACATAACTAGGACCCTACTGACTAATACTAGGTGTACGCTCATTCTTCCCGTAAGAGGATGAACGAAGACTGAATTTTTAAAGATATGTAGGCAGGTACTGGATTGGTAACACTCTTCTGTTATCCGTTTTAACTCCACAACAGCAAGAACAGATAATTAATAAACCAAACATTTTACTAATGGAATGGTAACACCATTCCCATATCCGTTTTAACTCCACAACGGCAAGAACAGATAATTTAGGACTAATGTAAATAAAAAATACTACTGACTACTGGAGTGGTAACACCCTTCTCATATCCGTTTTAACACGACAGTACCTGGGGGGCCCAGCTTTGCTCGGGGGAGGGCCAGTCAGTCAGTTTAGATGACTTGGAGTAATATTTCATCACTTTCCCCTACTGATAATCAGATTTGTATAACTCATTTGCCTCTTTTCTAAATTTTTAAGGTCCCTCCAGTTGTTATTTATAGCTCAATGTCCCTTTCATTTATTTTATTTTACTCTATATATGTAATCTTGAACAGCTGATAATATTCTTTTGTGTTGATTTAAAACTCCATAAGCCCAATGTTAATTTTTTTAACTTATCATTTTAGTTTTTTTACATTATTTGATATTTCCTGGGAATGAGGCCTGTCTAGAACTTATTTTTATCCCAGAAATTAGTTATTTTGAACATCTGAAGGAAATCGTTGGAGCCGTTTTTGAGATCAGTGTCGCAAGCAAGCAAACATACAAGCAAACCTTACTCATATTAGAGTATATGATACCTGGGGGCCGAGCGTTTTGGGGGGTCGTTGAAAATTGTATATATATGTATATATGTGTGTGTGTGTGTGTGTGTGTGTGTGTGTGTGTGTGTGTGTGTGTGTGTGTGTGTGTGTGTGTGTGTGTGTATGTGTGTGTGTGTTTGCACTCTAGCGGTCACATTTTTGTGCGATTTACTTCAAATTCGGTAGGGACGTTCCTTTCTGTAATCAGCTGGACAAGTTCGTTGGGCAAAACAATCGGACAACTCCAAACCCCTTTTTGGGGATTAATATTTCAAATTTTGAGTTTTTGGGCCCAAAAAGGGTCAGAAAAGCTCCAGATGTAAAATTAATGCATGTGAAAAGATGGTTATTAGTGAAGCGAGAGTTTTAAACCCTCTCTCGTCATTCTAGCATAAATATTTACCGAGTTATTAAGGAAAATGTGTTTCGACTAAACACAGTACGTTGTCTTATGGGGGTTTTACATTAGAAAAGCCTGTTATTCCTTTGATAGAGTACTTTTATCATCCCCAGCAACTCACGCCTACTTTCAAGCCTGTCTGGATCTTCTCCTAACATTATAATGCGCAAAATTGTATTCCCAGCTTTGCAGGTACAGTAAATGAAACCAGGAGCATCAGAACAGCCAAAAAATTACTGTTTTTAGATTTCAATAAAAATTGGACTAAATGTTTGTTTTTACACTGATTTTGAGTTTTATAAGATTTTATGTGGAAATTCACTTCCAAAACACAAAGTGTTGACGGGTTGCCAAGTCCTAAAATTATATGATATCAAAATGTATTCCAAGTCAAAGATAGCACCTTTGATCTGAGATTGTTTATCATCACAAATTACTTAAATATGTTAAAATAACAATGCTCGAAAGATTGTTAATTATTTTCTATCTGTTCTTGGCCAGCAGATAATAAATTTTTATAATATTCAATTATAATATTTAACTATACTTTATTTAGATTTTTAAATTTCAAAATAAAGATTTTGCATCAGTGAAGCTGCTGGCCAAGAACAGATAGAAAATAACCAACAATCTTTCGAGCATTGTTATTTTAACATATTTAAGTAATTTGTGGTGATAAACAATCTCAGATCAAAGGTGCTATCTTTGACTTGGAATACATTTTGATATCATATAATTTTAGGACTTGGCAACCCGTCAACACTTTGTGTTTTGGGGTATGATATCATTTGTTTTTTATATAATTGTTTATTAAAAATTTGTATAAATGAGATTTCAAGTTGAAATAAAACAAAATATATATCAAGGATAAAATATTATAATATATTGAACATTAATTAAGATTAATTTACCTTAATTTTACCTAGATAGTTTTTAGAATTTTCTGGCAGTTTTTTAAACATTATTTCTTCTCGTTAACTTTTTCATCACCTGCATCTATCCACTTATTTTTGTTTTGAATGTAAGCTATGTAATGCCCTGAACTGTTTCCTAAATGGAACACTGCATTTTTTAATTTGTACCGCATTTTTTTTTCTCCATTAATTTTGATTTTTGCAATTTGTAGACTGGGTATTATTAGACTTGAAATTTTGTTATCATGTGTTTGCCAAATTTGTAGTTAAAAAATTATGAAGTTACTTGTAACTGAGATGGATGTTTTTGATTAGTACCTGGGAGCCTAGCTTTGCTCGGGGAAGGCCAGTCAGATTGTTTAGATGACTTGGAATAATGTTTCACCACTATCCCCTACTGATAATTGAATTTTTTTAAACTCATTTGCCTCTTTTCTAAATTTTTAGATCCCTCCAGTTGTTATTTATAGCTCAATGTCCCTTTGTTTTATTTTAATAATCTATATATGTAATCTTCACTCAAAATTTTTAATCACTGCTCTCAGGAAAATACGTGTTAATAATCATAAACAACGTGAGTATTACTTTGACAGTTCATTGATTGATTATAAACAGCTGTTACAATTCTTTTGTTTTGATTTTAAACGAATCGCACCATCCGAAGGGGGAGGGTTTGGGGTTTTCACATTTAATTTTCATTTTAATCAAATTTTAATTTTTACTATTGAATCCAGCTTAAAAAACATACAATTTGATTATTTCTCTACGTCAATTGGTTACCGAAATATTGTGTCCAATGTTAATCTTATGGCGGATAAGCAAAATTTTAGCAAACTTGCGTACTCAGCAGCTATGTTATTCTTATGAAGAATAAGAAACATGTGATATCTTGCTTGTTTATGAATATAAATTGGTAAAACTTGGTATGTTGCTTCACCTAGTGGTGATCCATTGGTATTTGCATAAAAAACAGATTTTCTTGGTCCTTGATGCAGCAAACCTGCATACTCAGCCCTATTTTTTTTCTTATGGAGAATAAATACAATGTCATATCTCGCTTATTTATGAATACGCTTTGATGAAAGTTGGTAAGAGGGTTCATGACTTAGTGAAGTACCATTTTAAATTCGCTGAGTATGCTTGCTGCAACGGGTATATTTTTACATTATTTGATTTTTCCTGGACATAAGACCTGTCTAGAACTTATTTTTATCCCAGAAATTAGTTATTTCCAACATTTGAAGGAAATCGTTGCTGCCATTATTGAGATCAGTGTCGCAAGCAAACACGGACGCACGCACGCAAACCTTACTCATATTAGAGTGTAGGATAGTGATCATTTTCACAATTTGTGCATATAGAGTCAGCAAGAGGGAACCAGGCTATAAATTGACTTGGATTGAGTAGTTAATCGAAATTGGCTTTTCTTTTAAGATGATTAGGATGAAAATATGGAATATAAATTTACTGTCGTAGCTGGTTGTTCTGTGGTTGCAGTTTGAACATTTGTGGTTAATTTTATTGAGTGCCTGAATTTAAATTCCAGGGGTTGATGATTCGAAATAAGGCAATTTAAAAATTCCGCACAGTCTTGTTGTTCAATTGTATTACATGGTGGTCCCAGTTGATTTATAATATCTATAGAATTTAAAATCTGGTAATTATCATTCGGTAGGATATTACCATTTTTTTAGTGGAGCATTGGTGTCGTAATTGTTTGTTAACGTCACGATTGGTGGGCAGTTGAAAATACATTATAAAACTATATTTGCATAGCATGACACGCCATAAACCTTTTTGAAACCGAGATTTCCCAGTTCGTCTATATTGTTAGTAATGTCTTGAATGGCTCCTAATTTAGTATTATGAATTTGCCAGATTTGACCAGGGATTTTTTCTTGAGATTTTATTCCAATTTTTAATTGTTTTAATTCTGGTCGGTACTCACTCCTTAACCTATTATTTTCAGATATAGCTGATGCTTGTGCCTTAACATTTTGAGGGTCAAGTTTAGAATTAATAGACCAGAGAGTGAAGTCACGCGAGATAAAGACTACGTATGTTTGGTCACATGAAAATACTGCATAACCAGCATCAACAATACAACTGTTAAGCGTTAATCCCTGACTTTTGTGAATTGTAATTGCATATTATGCTACTGCAATAGGAAACTGCTTTCGGAAAACGAATGCTCCAGGAATTACTTCAAATTTTGTGGACGATCTTTGAATTTCAATACCTCTGTCTTTAAAAGTTTTAAAAATGTTTTTGATTGTATCGTGAGCATCTTTAGTAAAGTCTTTTACAGCACCCACCGAACCATTAATAACAAGACCCTGACTTATTTATTAAAAATTATGCCAATTTTGGTGACAAGACTATTTAGGCGAAACTATTATGTATTATATTATCGTTTGTATGTTATTTGAAACCCCTTAACGACTAGATGTGACTTTTGTGGTTTTTGAAAACGTCCTCCTTCAGGTCTTAGCCTCCTAAGCTCTCAAAGTTACAATTTTAAAATTATGGCAAAATTATAATAAATTTAAATTGAACATATAACAGCTGTTAATACTGACAAAACACAGTAAAGAAGCAGGAACACAGTTTTAAAGCTAACCTCTAGAATGGACTTTCAAATTATTGCAAATGTGCTTATTGAGTCATTTTATTTAGTGGGAATATGCTCGTTCATTTTGAAGATGAACTTATTCGCTTGGCTCACTCGCCTCCAGGTTGAGCTCGTTCGCTACACTCACTCGCCTATTTATATATATATATACACACAGAACTAACTTCGGCATCGACAAAAGAACTTGAGATGCCATTCAAGTAGATTTTGTATTACCATAATAAACATAAGTTTATGCCTTTTAAGTATGTTTAGATATAATCTATATAACAGCTGTTTGGTGTAACTAACTTATATAACTAAATAACATACTAACCCGACTTTGTTTTTAGATTTGATATTATGTTGATTGCATATTATGTTATGTTCGATGTATTATAGTATGTATAGCTTAAACGAATTAAAATATTTTCATTACCTCTATACCCTTTTGTTTGGATTCACTCAATGATTTAATTTGAATTTACAAGCCAGCTGATCAGATTTGTTTTGGAACACATGCGATACTTGGATTTTTGTATACGTAGTAAATGTAAACAAAGCAGACATAAAATTCAGTTACAATTTTGAAAGTGGAATTTAATATAATTTGTTTTAAAATATTGCGTTTGCAAACTTACAATTTAGTATCAAAAGTGAAATATGTGAGTAAAAACAGAAGTCTGTGCGAAATTTCGTTCAAGTTTGATGAGAAATAAAGTTCTTAGGCTTAATGAACAAAATGAAGTGGACAATTTGTGAAAAGTGCCAAAACTACAAGATTTAGGCTACTTTTATACGTTAATTTCTCGCTTCTCAGACTTTTCTTAAACCAACTGTTGTGATTTTTCGTGTTTAGTGAAGGGGTTTAGCATATAAATGCACTGCCAGATTCACTTAAGGCTGTAATACGCTAATTTGAGAAGTGAAAAATCGTCTCATTCTGCTTCGTGTTAGTATAGCACGGGTCGTGTGGTGGACTTGGTGACGTGACACGACCGTGCCACTAGATTCCCAGCTTTGCAGGTACAGTAAATGAAACCAGGAGCATCAGAACAGCCAAAAAATTACTGTTTTTAGATTTCAATAAAAATTGGACTAAATGTTTGTTTTTACACTGATTTTGAGTTTTATAAGATTTTATGTGGAAATTCACTTCCCTCACGTCAGCGTGCTGCGTGCGAACTCGTTTTCTCTACACCGACGCAACTAGGGCGTATTTTAAGGCGAATATGAATGAATGATAATGGGTAAGATGCCTTGTGTAGCCTTTTTACTGAATAAGACCGGCTGGTTCTTGAACCAGGATCATTAACTATTAACCCAATAACGTCACAACAACTCATGTTTCAACAACTGAAAACTTCAAGATTCTGAGAAATGTACATGCATAAGGTTTATTTTATTTATATATCTACTAGCAGCTGTCCCGTTCTCCGCACGGGGATCTAGCGAGCATAGAGCCATACGTTTTAAAAGTGTATTTACACTATAATCGGCTGACTAACTAAATCAAATATAACTCCATAAGTTTAACAGAAACTTTGAAAGTTTGTAGTGCGAAGCTCTAAAGGTAGACGATCTTTGTTAAACCCCGAAAATGCACATCTAGAGAGAAAGAGTTTTTCACTAATACCAAACGTGTATACAAAATAATAATTTTAGGTGAATAAAATCTCCAAACAAAAATAAAGAAATTCTGTCAATAATATAGATATATACTACCCGACCCATTGCAGATTCGCCCACATAAACTTTGATCGTTGCGTGTGTTTCAATCTGTGCTTAGCCCGTGGAACTATTACGAATTAAGATCAGCAGTTCGAATTTCCATCAGCTCAAACCAAAGTGAATGTCCAAAAGTAATACATGGGAACTGTGGGACCCAGCTGAGTGCAACAGAGGGTATATTTCGTAATACCGTTTCTTATCAAGCACCTAAGGCCAATGGGGAACCAATGTGTCGAATTTCAACTCTGTAGGCCATATAGTTATGGAGTTTTAGTGGTAGGTCAGTCAGTGGTATTTGGATTTTAATGATGACGGAACGAAGTGAAGGAATCTATGTATTAGCAGAGACAATCTATATAAATAAAATTAGATTTTTGTCTGTACATTGCTTGGAATTATGACATTTTTTCATCTTTTTACGTTTCATACCATAGGAAAGCAGAAACACGTCTTATCTCAATTTCTGTCTGTCTGTCTGTCGGTGTCGCTCAAGGACGGGTTTTTGTTTGCTTTCTACGGGAAAACGGGTGCACTGACATGATGAAACTTTGTTTCTTTGTTCTATACATGCGTGAGAAGGTTTTTGGCCACTTTAAACCGGCAGACGCCTTTTGAAAAAATAATGGCGGCCGCTCAAAAACGTGATTTCGTGCGATTTTGGACACGATTTGTTTGCTTTTCACAGGGAAACGGGTGCACTGATTTCGATGAAACTTTTTTACTATGATCTATATGTGCGTTAGAAGGTTTTAGGTTAATTGGATTATTGTAAATTACCTTAGGACTCTACCCTACGGGGTTTTAAAGATCCTATGTTATTCTTATGGGCAAAGTATTTCTTTATATTGAACCAGATGATGACTTAATAGTTAAATCTGTAACTTAAAATATTGTAAACAGCTGTTTATCATTATGGAAATAAAAAACCTACTTGAATGGCAACTCTCATAATGGAAATAAAAAACTCGTTGAATGGCAACTCAAACTCTTTTTTCGATAGGCGAGATTAGGGGGTATTGGGGAACTCTGCGCGTTCCCGCCCCCCCCCCCCCGAAACAATATTTTATTAGCATTTCGCACTTTCCTAAAGGTAACCATTTTTGAACTGGTAGCGTAAAGTGTACTGGAAAACAATTTTGTAAATTTTAAAACGATTCATGCCGCTGTTTGCACGTTATTGCACTACGAACACACACACACCCACACGGACACACACACACCCACGGACCATGGATCATTGTCTCTGCTAATACATAGATTCTTTCACTTCATTCGGTTAGCTAAGGAATTTTTTACTATTCTTAAAGTAAAATAGCTACTATTAAGCTTTACACTTACACTTTGAGCCCTAGATGCAACAGATGGTGTAACTTGTCCCTGCAAAAAATTAAACCAAGTGTTATTTCACTCTTTAAAACTTGTAATATAATTAATGTGAAAAACACTGGTGAGGAGTGGCTGGCCTTTTTCAACAACATTTTGTTTTTCGATTTTTTCCTCTAAAAATAGGTAATGATTTACCTTTGCCTATCCAGGCTTTATTTATATTTAACTAGTTGGCCTGTTGCTCGAATCCGAGCAGGTCTGTACCCAACAAAAGGTTACTTCAGTTATAAACAAACATAATAAAACATCTGATATTAAAACGAATGATAAAAATGTACTTTCAATCAACACGTAGTTTAGATTTCCGCCGTCGAATAGCACCACTGTTCAGAGAATTCAGCCATTTACTGTATTTAAGTGATGCCCTTTCTTAAACTTCTGAGACGTGTTAACAAATCTACGTAAAAATACCTTTAATTTGACACCTAAAACGTTAAAATCCGTCCATCCGTTTACAAGTTATGACTGTGAATAAAAAACCCTAGCGTATCAATATATATAATATTTTAGAAAGTGAATCAACTTTAAATGATAAACAAGAGTACCCCCATGCAGCGCAAAGCGTCGCTTGCTTGCTTTGCTCATAATTAGGAGGACTTCATATTGAATTAATTAGTTTTTAGTAAATCTGGAGATTATGAAACATTAGTGAAGGGAGATTACGATAAAAATATTTTTTAGTATGGCTAAATTATCAGCTGATATTTAAAAGTATGACATAGGAACATTCAAAACAAATAATAATCAGCTGATAATAATTATCAGGTCGTTTAAATATAATTTTATGAAAACACTTATGTTAGTTTCTATAATTTGAATACACTATACAAAATAAAAATTGTATTGAGTATTATTTCTAATGTTGTAGAATTTAATCGAAGAGATAAAATCAGAGAATAAATTTGTTTTCAATGTCTGATGACACATATAGAGCCAGTTACAAATAAAATAAGCCATTCATTAGCTAAATCGGTCCATTAGTAAGGTCAGGCTCGCTGTCATAAACTTTTAGCCCGTGTGTACTTGGGTCATTGTAATAAGTATATCTCTAAGTCACCCACTAAGAAGTTACCCATAATTACCTCAAACTGCATCTACACATATTTTTGAGCAGAATGAGCCATGTGGGAGTAAAATTGGTTGGATAAATAGGCCAGAATTACTGTTTATGTTCTCTTTCTAAAAAATTGGCAAAAACAATAAAATAAGCGTAATGAAAAACCAAGTGAACAAAATCTTTTTTCAATGTGTGTTGATACATCCAGAGGTAGTTACAAAATAATGAGACATATATCAAGTAAATCGGTCCAGTAGAACGGTCAGGGTTGCTGTCTTTAGTTTTTTCAAAAGCTTTTTAATAAATAAGAAAGATGATACTAAGAAAAATATAAACACCTTCAGATAGGAGAAAAGAGGAGAGTTGTATTTTTTGCTGCATTATTCTTTGGCAAACCAAATGAACCCTCTTACTTAATGAACATATGTTTTAAGTAATCATCTGAAGTACACAAACTTCCTCCATGAGATTAACATGGGAACTTTAAGAGCAACTGGGGAAAAGCTTATTGACGATATATTAGTTTGGATGGGTGATAACATATCTAGGCACAATTACCTGTCATTTAAAAATAAAGAGTCATGCAAATCGACCCAGTAGAACGGTCAGGGTCGCTGTCTTTAATTTTTAATATAGAAGCTCCGTAAGATTAACGTGGGATGGGAACTTTAAGAGCCACTGGGGCAAAGCCCATTGACGATATGATAGTTTGGATGGGTGATGACATATCTAAGCATACTTACCTGTCATTTAAAAAAATAATCATGCAAATCGACCCTGTAGAACGGTCAGGATCGCTACCTTAATTTTAACAAAAGTTTGTTAATGTATAGGATAAATTTAAATGTACAGTAATTGTTTTTAAATAGTGGAGTTTGTGGATCCTTTACAATAATTGCGTGTAGTGGTGACGCAATAGTAGGGGTGGCTATGATTTAGCGCTAACATGGTTTCTTATGGAGCCCAGCTGATATGGAGGCTTCACTCAGAGGGTCAACCACGTGACCAAAATAAGGGGTCACTTGACCTCAGAAAATTACCAGTGGTACCAACTCAAGAAAAAAGATAGTTGCCAACTTAAGAAAACAAATTCCCAAAGTGTTATACTGCATAGTAATATATATTATACTACATTGTAATATATTATACTACATAGTTATATATATATATATATTATACTACGTAGCTGTAATGGAAGAGAGTGAGTGACTGCACAGACCTGCGCGTCACACATCAGCGGTCACCCCAAGAGGGTAATGAAGACACAGAGTACGGTGACTAATTAATTCATTCCTAATCTAAAGTGCGGGTGACGGTGACTGAGTGGTGAAGGTGGCAGATTGTGCAGGTGTGTGAGTGACGGTGTGCCATCGCTGTCACCACGGGAGGTGGAGGCGTCGGCTGTGACGTGATGGAGTCGGTGAGCGGTGGCCAGGGGGCGGTGGGGTGATGTGAAGGCGGTCAGAGGCTCCTCCTGTACATAAAAAATAGTGTGATCAGCAATCTCCATGGGTTCTGTGATTGGTCGGAATAAGGATGTATGCTAATGGTCATAATTATCGTTCTGCGCTCTGATTGGTTTACACAACTTCTGGACCAATGAAAAAGGGGTTTGGGTGTGTTACTAATTGGTTGGGGTTTAATTGTGGAGAATTAATATATTGAAACTATTGAATTACGTTCCTGTGTTGGGCTAAATTGAATATATTACTGAACCGGGGGATAGAATGAATTAAATTGAATCTCTGCTACCATGGATTAACTATTTGGAAAGCGTGCTAGACTATTTTGGAGGACTGAATTACCCAGAGCCCGATCGATCTGCCAGATTAATGCCTTGCCGTAGCCAGCCTTAATGAGTTAATTAAACACCTAGATAAAAGGATCTGACGAACTGACGAATTCCCTCAACTACTCATTGATCTGAGACTAAACCTTAAATAAGCTTTAAGGCTAACGAAATATTCCTGAACATAGACATGACTATAAAAACTAAACGAGTTCGCACGCAGCACGCTGACGTGAGGGAAGTGAATTTCCACATAAAAACTTTTAAAACTCAAAATAAGTGTAAAAACATACATTTTTCCAATTTTTATTGAAATCTGAAAACATTGATTTTTTTGGCTGTTCTTATACTCCTGGTTTCATTTACTTGCAAAGCTGGGAATACAATTTTGCGCATTATAAGGTTAGGAGAAGGTCCAGACAGGCTTGAAAGTAGGCGTGAGGTTGCTGGGGATAATAAAAGTACTCTAACAAAGGAATAACAGGCTTTTCTAGTGTAAAACCCCCATAAGACAACGTACTGTGTTTAGCCGATACACATTTTCTTTAATAACTCGGTAAATATTTATGCTAGAATGACGAGAGAGGGCTTAAAACTTTCGCCTTCCTATTTCCCATCTTTTTACATGCATTAACTTTACATCTGGGGCTTTCTGACCCTTTTTCGGCCCAAAAACTCGAAATTTGAAAGATTAATCCCCAAAAAATGGGTTTAGAGTTTTCTGATTGTTTTGCCCAACGAACTTGTCCAACAAATTATAGAAAGGAACGTCCGTACCAAATTTGAAGTAAATCGGATAAAAAATACGACCGCTAGTGTGCATACACATATACATATATATGTCTATATATATATATATATATATATATATATATATATATATATATATATATATATATATAAAAATATGCGATATATATATTTTTGTATTTGCTCAAATATTGTCGTTGGCCATTTCCGATTATATATATATATATATATATATATATATATATGTAGTATATATTACAAAAATAAAAAATTTATATACGTAAAACTTCCTATGCTAAGCCAGTCACTGGCGTTTTTGCTGGGAAAGCCAGTCACGTAAATTTTGTACTGCTAAGCCAGTCACAATATATTGAACGTAAGTGCCCGGGATGGCAGTCACTGAAAATCTGCACTGGGAAGCCAGTCAGTTACACCCTCAAATATATCTTTGCTTACCTGTTGTTTAGTTAAAGCGATAACGCATATTTCTCACTGATAATATGTGTGGCATTATATCAAGCGAGTCTTTGAAGCTCCCACGTGTTCCATCAAATTTATTTATAAGTTATAAGTCTTATAAATCTTGAAAGGTCACTCTGTAATTTTACAGAACTCCAAAATATAATTTTATCCATACAAAAAAAATAACAGAAATAGTAATAATTAATAATGGCTGAGCAATATATGTTTTTTGAAATAGGTCATTAAAAGAGAACTTATAATAAAACAATTAACATTTTATATTCTACTAGCTGCTATCATACCCGGTTTCACCCAGGCATACAACAGTTGTGTGTGCTGCATTCTGTGGTTAACCCGTGGAACTACTAAGAAACATGATCAGCTGTTTTAATTCTCAAGAGATCAAACTAAAGTGGATGTCTATAAGAATAACACAGGATTGGAACTTTGACTCCCCGTGGGTCGGAGCCCTTTGGGGATTTCTTAAAATCCTTTCTTAGTGGCTACCTACGGTGTGGAAAGAGTACACTGCCAAATTTCGTGGTAGTATTTGTAGAACTTTGGCCTGAAGGATGATCGGTTTTTCGAATTTATAGATATAGATTTTTACATTCGCATTCATAGCTATTCAAATCAACTCAGGTACCTTACAGATTAGTTTACGATTATCTTTGGTCTAATTTCAACCTCCTGGTGATTGCTAGTATTTTGGTTGTGGTTTACATGTACTTTTCCAATATAAGAATTATAATAGATAAATGTTGGCCATATTTTCGTAAGATAGATTATTTTATGAAAATTTAAGCAGATGCACACCCAGCAAACAGCCCAATAGGACCGTTTCTGAATTATTGCACAGTACAAAGACACATAAATAAATGCAATTATAACTGATGTATTCCTTTTAACTATGCAAGTACACATTTAAGTAGATATTTAGGTTGTAGTTTACGTTTAAATGCAATATTTGTCGTAAATAACGCACTGATTTATTTCATCCATTAAAATTCACCGTAAAATTTAGGTTTGTAATACTTACCGGATCTGTTCCGATTATTAAGCTCATAGACTCAGTATTTTGTGGAAATGTGCATAATTTATTGTCTTCGCCGAATTGAATGTTTTAAACGGAGAACGTTGCTTTCTATGACAGGAAGAATTAAATTTTCTTTACTTATAGTGCTTAACCATTTAAGTTGCAAGCGTATAAGGGTCGTAATTTACATTATAATGTCCTTTGTCTTATTGTTAATTAATAAAAAAACACACATATTATCTTTTTTATTTTCATATTTTTATTTCTTAATCTTTTTCTTTGAAACAAATCACCTTAAAGTAAAAACATACTCACCTTAAAGTAATAGAGTATTATATAATGTAGCAGCTTGGAGACACGATGTGTATAATTTGTCATGATAAGGTATTACTACCGCTACACAATACTTATCGTCAACATTGATTCGCTTAAGGATAATCCAAATTTTATCACCAAATATGCCAAAAAGCCTGATATAAATACATTATTAAATACATGTTATTTGTCAAAGTATTTGTAACTATCACAAAACCATAAAAAATATCACTATTTATGAAAGTTAAAGGTAAGTGGTTATGATATACATTTCCCCAGAGAATGTGTGATGTTTTTGTAACTTTATATAACAATAGGATACGGTGTAGTGAACGAAATATGCGTGTAAATGATCTGTTTAATGGATATGCAAAAAAAAGCAAGTAGATAAGTCCTTTGTGTTTTAAAAGATAACTTTACAAGTTAACAGGAAAATTTATTACTATGAAAAACAGGCATTTTATATCAATTATTGTAAAACAAAAAAATCACTAATGTTCAAATATATTATATAAATATGCTAGTAGGAATTTAAATTGCAATTAAAGTATTTAAAACTAAAGAAATATTTATATTTGTTAGTAAAAATAAAGTTTGAACTTAATGTCAGTACATGGGAAAACTATTTTTTTTCTAGGAATAGCAGCGAATTTTGCTGAAGTTAGCGGTACAAGAAAAACTAAACTATTATGCAATATTTATATGAAACAAATAAGTATTGTTTCTTATTTACTCGTTTCTTCTTCTTTTTTATATGTCCGCTTTATATTCAATCTTTATTTTTATTAGTTATAGCTACACATAACCTAATCCATGTACATATTTAAGCCCTGTACATTGGTTCTAATCACTAATCTCACAAAAAATCTCACAATTATACTTTACCAACTGAGTGTTACCTTAGGAAATGGTTGTTTTTAAACAGCTGTAGTTTAGTTGTTTCGTAAGCTCGTAATGAGGGATGAACATTTCCAAAAATATCGGGAAATGTGCTGCAAAAAATAATTCCGTTTTTCGGGCGGGATTTATTTGACCTCGAGATTATTTCGGGGCGGGATTATGTAATCAAATTGGTAATCTGTGGTGCGATCGTCTTTTACGAACATGATTACGCGGTACGATCGTCATTTACGGCCGTGATTATGGTTGCCGTTTATGGCCAATATTACGTGGTCCAATCGTCTGTTTCGGCGAATAGCGGTGCGATCGCCATTATATGTTTATAAAGTGCGGTGCGATCGTCATTTATGACCGATTGCACCTGTTGCGATCATAAATTACGGCAACTATAACGCGGTTCGGTCATCTACTACTATAAGCGTAATTTCTGTATTTGTATTGGAGGGCAAACATGGTCGTGATTATGATTATTGGGACTTTACATATATTACAAGAATATTTTCGCCAAATTATTCGGGGTCAACCACCCCCTTGCCACCCCCGAACTACGCTGATATCTATTACGTTGATGGTGCATGGTCCTCTTTTACTGCCTATATTATGTTTTTCGATCGTCAATTATGGCCGATGTTATACGGTGCGATCGTCATTCACGGCCGATGTTACACGATGCGGCCGTTATTTAACCGAGAGATAAGTCAACCTAGGACCCTTTAGATCAGACAATTTGCTTTAAGGGGATTCCAGAGGTGTCCCTGAGTTTAGGCAACCACTCATTGGTTAGAAAGAGATGGAACTCTA
Organism: Allygus modestus; assembly: GCA_963675035.1. Lineage (NCBI taxonomy): Eukaryota > Metazoa > Arthropoda > Insecta > Hemiptera > Cicadellidae > Allygus > Allygus modestus. Next base: position 143,606,409 of record OY776112.1, on the reverse strand, counting down.
CATTGATAAGAGACAAAGCTACCTGACGCTGGTATGCCCTTAACGCTTAACGCATCCACAAAATGAAGCTACCTTGGGCCGCGTTCAGGGTTCAGACATTCGTTCATGGAGACATTTCGACAACCCCCCTCCCCTTCCCCAAGAGTTGAGAGGGCTGCCAAATCAACTCAAGCCTATGGTGCCACACATCTTTATCAGGCCCTGACCGTGTTTAATTGTGTTCAGTTTCATAATAAGATTAAAGTAATTTCAAAGTTAGTGAATGCTATTCAATCCTCTTTCGTATACCATTTTTTATGGTACTTTAATTTATTAATTAAGTTTTGCTTACCATAGTTAAAACAATAGTTGTACAATTTTATAAATGTAATTGAAAAACCTATTGTTTACGACACTGAGTAATATTTGGACCAAAACTCACAATTTGGTATCTAATTTTCCGAAATCTTCTAGGAGGGCCCCCGGACCAAATTTTGTTTGTGTAGGTCCCATCTACGGCACTGTTTATCAGGTATTATAATTGATACCCCAATTTAGGCTTCAACGGATCTTGTCACCTTAATCCACGTTGCATCTTCTATGGGCTATGTGTTCCGTACCGTCATATATGTTATTGCGTGCCGTTATATGGTTTAGTATACTGTTGTAGAATAGTGAAGCAGACGTGTTTCCTCCGTTCTGTGGTAAAATATAATTAGCTCATTAGAACAAATTTGTGCATTCTATAATTAAAGGTTAAGTAACCTGTACCCATAAGATCTAGTTTTGAGCACTGACGGACCAAGGGGCGGCGGCATAACCCTAATGACGTACGATGATTTAAAACAGCCTAAACGTGTCATGCTCCAAACGACGATAGGTAAAATGTTTTATTTAATTCAGTACAGTAATTTTTGTGAAATTCAGTTAAAAATGCTGTTAACAAGACGGAAAGATAAACAAATATCAACAGAAATTAAATTTAAATATCTCCACTGCATACAACATTCCACTGCTCAAAGCGATGTAGAAACAAAACTTATTTGACTTCTATCGATAAATTCCTTACTTCTAACATCTGGTATTACTAATAATCTGTCCATAACGTATTAACGGCTGCAATTCAAAACTTTATTCCTTATTTTTATCTTAAGGGCGAAAAACGAACTTTGAAACCGGCCTGTGCCCTTCACATTGAAAATATCGAAAACTAAAAACCTTTTTGCACAACTAGTAATCAGGTCAAATAGGCTATGTTGCAACCTCAATCGTCAAAATAGGCTCAGAAATAACGGAGGAGTACTCTTAACAAGAATCGGCTCAGCTTAATAGTATATAAGATATAGAATGATAGTAGGCCTAGTTTAATAACAATTTCTTTCCTATTACTGAAATGTCATCAATACTAAAAATGTTAGATTTTCCTCACATAGTTCCTAAATTGAAGCAGCACTAGATTGCCCGAAGATGTCACTGTGTTGACGGAACGCATTCAGTTAAGGAACTGTCGTAATGTAAGTCTTAAATTTATAACATAGTTTGATATTTGTCAGTACTATAAATTGAACGGAACTGGTTTTATAAAAAAAGAAGGGTAAACTAACCACTATGCCCCAGTCTACTAGATTGACTAATAATAATTTTAAATATGTGACAAACTTTCAACTACACAGTTCTGTTAGGCTTTGCCATCCGTGGTATACTTTCCTCATATGTTTTATAGTATCGAAGAGTTTATTATCATTGAATTGTATGTCATTAAAAATTTCAGCGGTCTTATAGAGTGTGTTTTATGTTTGATTGCGCAAAGGTTGTCTACAGAAAGGGAAGTCCCAACATAACTACACTTCTGTCCCTTAAATTAAACTTAAATTGGAAAATGTGTAATACAAATGATGGCGATTTTAAGAACAAATGGAGAGGAAAATAAATACGCAATGTGAAATCTGCACTCTTCATTTGTGTCGGTATTGAGGTTTTCTGTCCTTTTGTGAGGAAGAATAAATATAAATAATACAAAAATACAAAATACTTTTTAATAGATATAAAGAGTAAAAACTTAAACTTAATATAAGTGCCTAATTTGTACTGACCTCTTTTCGTTGTTCATTATTAGGTAATTTTAGTTAAAGAGTACAGTAAAATTATAAAACATTTTATTATAAGGATAAGCAAATTCATACATTTGTATCTTGCTTCGTACAAAAATTATAAAAAAAATGGCGGAGATAACTTGCTTTTAGATATAAGTAAGTTACAATTATAAAGCTATACTACAAAACCACTCCTAGCTAATTAAAGTTATGATTTTAGTATTTTATAGTTTTTGTAAAATTACTAACAAAATAATTGAATGCGTGTTCGACGGGATTAAAATCCAAGTACTGTATTTTGTATTTGACAGTCATACGTCAGTTAAAACTAGTTTCCACTACTCGACTGAGCGCGAATGTGACAAGTAGTTCCACATACCGGCACACTATAGCAGCACCAGTAAGCCGTCTCAGTATGTAAAGGATGCACGGCAAGCTGTACCTGACTGCCTTTCGGGAGGGCTGACTGGCTTTCGGGCAGATGACTGCCACACCGTGTAAAATACCAGCGTGGTGACTGACTTACCGGGCGCAGATGAATGTATATATATATATATATATATATATATATATATATAATGTTATAATGATTGATTAGGGCTACTAATATTATAAGATGTATATTCATATTTTAACAAAGTACCCTTTTTTTCTTTTTTTTTAATAACAAATAAAAAAAAATAAAAAAAGGTACTTTGTTAAAATATGAATATATATATATATATATATACATATACATATATATATATATATAAAATTTTGAACGACCCCCCAAAACGTGTTCAGGGGGTCACGTTAGGAACTTCTATGGTGGTCCCGGGCTTAAGTTTCACCGTGCAGGTCATGCTAATAGTTCACTTTCCAAAGGAAATTCACTAATAACAATAAATAAGGACCAATGCTTAAATAATACTGTTGCAATCTTGTGGCGTGGCGTGGGTAGCCCACGCCACGAGAATATTCCTAATATCACATGCCTAAATCTACTATTCCCTAATTATATTTATTATAGATTAGCCTGACTCGCCCTAGCTTCCCTCCCCTTACTACTAGTACTTATCTAGCCATCGCTAGGCGATGGTTCCGGATGAATCTTTAAAAACTGCTCCGACGAATAAGGGACGTGATCACCGATGGCGGGGGACAAATCAGACAGACGCTCACTCTACTTGCTGGAGAAATTGAGCCTGTGCTAGTGGGTTGTGGAATTGGAGTTTCAGGTTTGGATCCGAGATCTTACCAGGCTCCCAAAGGAAGGCACCTCCGTCATATTTGTAATTGGCCGCTGAGGTCTAGTCAGAATTCGGGCTCCTCCCCCCCTTACGAGAAAAAGACTTTGTGAGGCCTCAGAACTTGTACCTGGCTTGGGTGGTGTGGACCAAAAGTGGTCTTTGTGGAAACTTGGTTCCTTTTTGAAGAAAAAAGGGGGTTTGTATCTGCACGCACAATTTTTTTTTTTTTTTAACTTGTTAGTTTGCAGTTGTGGCTGTTACGATTGCTTGGTTTGCTAAGGCTAATACAGCTGAACTGTTTTTTGGCTTTTGTAACTGGTGCTGGCTGCTTGCATACTCTCAAGAGTGTTCTACTTATAGTTTGGCTGCTTTCTGGTTTATGATTTGGCTCTGGTCAGACTGGTTTGCAGATTGCCGCAGATTTTCGAGATGCAGGTGGTCTCTATCGTCTTGCTTTCTGCTGTAATATTTATTTTAAAGTTGCTGAAGGTTGGAGATTGTTATGGTTTTCTAGTTGCTGAAGGTCGGAGGTATTGTTATGGTTTTCTAGTTGCTGAAGTCCGGAGGTTTTGTTATGGTTTTATAGTTGCTGAAGTTCGGAGTATTGTTATGGTTGTATAGTTGCTGAAGCTAGGAGGTATTGTTATGGTTTTATAGTTGCTGAAGCTCGGAGTATTGTTATGGTTGTATAGTTGCTGAAGTTCGGAGGTATTGTTATGGAGTAGCTTTCAACATCATTGTCTAATATTGTCTCGTTGTAGAGACTTTGTAAAGTGTATAGACTGAGCGCAGCATAATTGATTGTCTTGAAGCCTTTAGTTGGATGTGTCACTTTTTAAATGTTTTTTTTTGTGCAGATACTTTAATTATTTTTTTGGTTTTGGGGAGTCTTGGTTGTGATTTTAATTGTTGGTAGCCAAGGTAGTCATCCTGGTTAACAGATACTTAAAACCCAAAGTAGGATTGACCGAGAGCTGACTAGACCGAATAATTTTGGGTGGTCTGACCCGACGAGGTCAGCCAGTGCAGGGGTCAAGCGGTTTGAACCAGGTGCCATGGAACCCGACTCAGATCCAAGGTGGAGGATTCCAATTGGTGCGACAGTTCCCTACAGAAGGTTAGAGCTAACAAATCTAAAGGTGGATGATGGTTGAGTTGTTGAGGTAATAAGTAAGGTGTATTGGGAATGCTCGATTTTTTGCTTTTTTTAACGAGAAAACAATATATAAAAGCATGCTTGATTGATTTTGTCCCGAGGACGTGAATAATATTTCTCCCCGAGATAACGGGAGCGGAATCCCTTGAAAAACAACTTAAAACTAAATCTTACAACTAAATAACAAATGATCACCTAATTTGCCATCTTGTGGCCCTAATTCAGATTCTCTGGTGATGTGTCCTGTAAATTGACAGCTCTACTGTGCCTAGCTTAATTGTATATACCTAAGGTTGACGGTTCTACTTAATTACGAAAATCTACCTATTCTTGCCTTAAAACTAGTGACTAGAGTTTGGTTGGTATACCTTTGAGAAGAGTAAAGATAGGGGAAATAGGAAAGACTAATTGACAGAGTGTCTTAATTAGTTGCCACACGGTACTCAATAAATTTCAGCTAGCTAAACTGGAATCTATCGATAAGTTTTAGGTGCATTCTCAGAAGTCCCTCACATCAGGATTAAAAAATATACAAAATAAGAAAAAAAAATCTAAATCCTGAGGTGAAGTAAAGTAACGTTACTAAATTCTTAAAAACACAAACCTCCAAGAATATCACGAACAGGTGCCGTTGGCAGAAAAAAGGGGGGGTTTCCAGCTGCGCGTGGAGAGCACTGTGTAGGCATACCCATCAGAAGGAAGGTGCTACCTTAGACTCACGCGCTGTATCTCCACACTTGACTGGGTTGGAAAAGGAAACAGAAGAGTAGAAAAAGACTTAAACCTAATATCACTAGGCAAGGCTTTTCATCTGGCAGATGATCGTCAGGGTATGATGGGCTTGTAATGCAAAACTGGAGTAAGAGTGGATTCTTCTGGAGCACAAAAGCTATTTTGACTGTGCTGGGGGAGGGGATGAATTTAACGCCGGCAACGGCAAAAGAGATTTCTCTATTAAGGGGATCAACTTCATAAATGCGTCGTTATTGAAATGAATTCCATCGCGACGCATTGAATTTCCGTAATAGGCATGAAAATACTGCGCTTCGTTGAGTTCCTGGGGAAGGTCTATTACCTTAACCAGGTCTGATCGCAGTGTGAGCAAAAAACTATTTACCTGGTGCAAACGTGCAAGTGATGGAGTAGAATTGCTTATCCTAGGATAGATAGGCAAGGTGGTGAACACTATTACCATCCTGGGATAATTTCGACGAATAACTCTCAAAAAAGACAAAAATTTACCCTTGAATGTCGTCATGTCGACGTTGGCTAAAAATCATTTGTCCCTAGAAAAATCAGTAAGGACATGTGCTGCTGCAAGTCGGAAATATTTAATTTGACAAATGCCTTGAGGTCAGAGATTTTTGCTCCAGAGATTCCTCTCACCAGAACCGGGTGTAAACTCCCAGATAATCCTGGGTTGCAGTAGAAAAAATTTTTGAATCGGACGGCAAATGAATCGCCCAAAACCTGTAGAGCCACGGAGTTGGTTGTTTGGCACATTTAATGAGCAGGTGTTACATATCCGGCCGAATTTAATCTGTAAACCTAGGAAGTCCCGGTTGGTAACCCCTCGGGTGGGTATATTTTGGAAGGCATGCTTGGGTCTTACTCACTAACAACGGTAAATACCAAATGCACTTTCAATAAAATTCCTACTAATAAGTAACAATAATAATAAAACTCTTTAAACTTAACCATTAACAATATACTTTATGTTATCACAGTGGCATGCCTTAACTACTACTAAATCTAATTTCCCCAAGGGCAAAAAACGCTCAGCTGTTTGCTGTGCTTGTGTCTTTAATTCAGGGGAGTTAGCCGGGCGAGTACTTTTGGCTTTCGAATTTCAATAAAATAAAATAAAACTGAAGTTGAAATGCTTCTAAGTTTCTTGTTACAGTAAATTTCTATCAGTCTGAGACTGTCAAATTATTTATATCCTACTTCCATGGATGCTGATTTGTATTTACACATCATATGCTATAAAATCCACATTGGAAATTCCATAAAAAACACAAGACTCTTGCGCAAGAGCACAAGGTGAAAAACAATTTTTTAATGCAATTGAAACGAATTATTCGCCCATAGGTTACTTTTAAACTACAGGGAACAATAAACAATACAAAAAAAAACTATAATGATAAAAAACATTTAGGGCCTATTTACTGCCAAAAAACCTTTCCAAGCTCTGTAGAAGTTTATCTTGCTAATACCTTTCATGAAACTAGCAATATCAAACCAAATGAAACACTCCTGCACACCTACTATTTAACTAAAGCAGAAGGTAATTACTATTATAACCATTTACAATATTTCAGTCCCAAACTGTAATCCTGGTTGCCTGCTGCAACACAAGTTCCTGGTTGCAGGTGAAAAAAACAAGTTTCCAGCTTGAAAATCACAGAATAAATTTATGGCTTTGGCTGATTAAGGTTAAGTAGTCCATATTGTACCAGAAAAACACCTCAGCAAACCGATTTGTCCCAGTAATAATGGCCATAAGACACCTACTGCTTATAATAAACAGTACCTCCAATGTGACCACCACTGGGTGACAATCAGTAGCAAAAGTTGAATTTATAAAAAAAATACAAACAGAAATGAATGGAATGGCTAACCTAAGCAAATATACTCTTTGCCTACCTAAATATACCAAAATAATTTAATTTTTCAACCCGGAAGTGATAGTAGGCTATACACTTTCTATCTGCTGTACTGATTTTTTGGTGGCCTATTTCTATAGGCCTAATTTGTGTGTGAGGCCTTAACTCAGTTTTGGGGTTGCTACATGTTAAAACTGATACTATCCTAACAACTGAAACAAAAAACACCCTAGCAATGCTTATATGGGGCCAAAATAATACAAACTTAAGTCTAAATATGCTGTAAAATGGTTATTAAGAGTTTAAATCACCATAATGCAGGTTACAGACATGAGTATACACAGGTTTTATTACAAGCTTATTTTAATATAGGTACAACACAATAACACCATCACTTATCACTCTTTAACTTGTCACTGAATTTTGAAAAAGTAATAAATTACAAAATGCTTCACTGTTAAAAAATGTATTTAAGTTTACAAAAAAAATGTTGTCACCAATGGATAGCCTTCAGGTAAAACCTGCAATCTATCACTTACCTTGCATTGGTGCAACTCTATTAATTAAATTACTGTGTATCAGTTAAATTTAATATTTGTAAGCAAAAATCTTCTCCCTCATCTAGCTGTGCACTGGCTCCTTGTATATGATGTAGCAGATCAGCAAGGCTAAATAACAAACATACTGAAAACAACTTGGCAGGACCCATAAGCATTGCAGGACTGATTGTAAATGAAAAAGGCCTACTTAACTACATAGTATCTGTGTGGTAACTAAAGGCTTTGCCATCTAACTACATGGAGGAAAACTAATTAAAAAAACATTTGCCACAAGTCCTAAATACTAAAAATAACAGTGGGAATCAAAATTGTACTGCTGCACATTGGTAACCTACTGCTTACCAGCATTTCAGCTAGGTAAAAGGTAATGCTTTTATTTGGTAGGATACTGTGAAACCGTGCCATAAGGGCTAAATATGTTGAAAAATATTAAAACTGCTAACTTACTGAAAATGCTGAGTCACAGATGGAAAGTTAAATAAATGATTTGCTAATTAAACTGCATACTAACTGAACACATTGCACAGAAACTAAAACTAAACTGGGAACACATTAAAACTGTAGTAAAACTCTGAACAGAAACTACTGAGACATATAAACACTGGGACTAGGTTACAATAACAATTCTTTGAGGTTAAGCCTCCACTGACATTTACTGAAGGGCCTAACAGCTGTAGCTGTTGATAAGAGGGGGTAACATTGCTGGCAAGGCTATATAAGGCTTATAACTGGCAGATATGTTTTATTCTGCTACCATTCTGGACCAATGAAAAAGGGGTTTGGGTGTGTTACTAATTGGTCGGGGTTTAATTGTGGAGAATTAATATATTGAAACTATTGAATTACGTTCCTGTGTTGGGCTAAATTGAATATATTACTGAACCGGGGGATAGAATGAATTAAATTGAATCTCTGCTACCATGGATTAACTATTTGGAAAGCGTGCTAGACTATTTTGGAGGACTGAATTACCCAGAGCCCGATCGATCTGCCAGATTAATGCCTTGCCGTAGCCAGCCTTAATGAGTTAATTAAACACCTAGATAAAAGGATCTGACGAACTGACGAATTCCCTCAACTACTCATTGATCTGAGACTAAACCTTAAATAAGCTTTAAGGCTAACGAAATATTCCTGAACATAGACATGACTATAAAAACTAAATAACAATAAATAAGGACCAATGCTTAAATAATACTGTTGCAATCTTGTGCCGTGGCGTAGGAGAATATTCCTAATATCACATGCCTGAATCTACTATTCCCTAATTATATTCATTATAGATTAGCCTGACTCGCCCTAGCTTCCCTCCCCTTACTACCATCTAGCCATCTAGCCATCGCTAGGCGATGGTTCCGGATGAATCTTTAAAAACTGCTCCGACGAATAAGGGACGTGATCACCGATGGCGGAGGACAAATCAGACAGACGCTCACTCTCCTTGCTGGCGGAAGGGGGCAACAACGGTGACGTCACCCCACATCCGGACCAGCCTTCTGCGAAAGCGAGCCAGTTACCGGGTTGGCATAGACGAATATATATATGAGGGTGACGTGACACGGCACACCACAGAGAACAAAAATTAACACCATTACTCCATCACTCTGCCTCCGGCTTTTGCGCAGGTAAGAGCCATCATTGTTCGTTGCTATTGGCGTAACTGTTGGCTTATTTTGTTTGTGTTGAGATTAATTGTGTATATGTTTACGATAATTTGTCGTAATTAAATTTTGGAAACGGCAGGAATCCCTGTTGAAATCATAAGTACTGATGATACATATGTTAGACACTTTAGACTTTACGGAACAAAAACTATTTTCAAATTCGTCAAACCTCCTGCAAAAACTAACGAAATTGATTGTCTCAGACAAGGTTTTGCCAAAATCGTAAATAGGATGAAAGGCCATGCCCGTGAAAATGATCACCTTGGGTTTACACTACAGTCCCTAAATTTAAAAAGTACAGAGCCCGGGTATATTGCTTTCCGGCCCGCTGGTGAAATTGATGAAGATATCCCTTGGCAGATTTTTGGGGGAATTATTCAATCAAATTCCGAATCTATTAAATCTATAGATACATTTAAAGTTAGATGTACCCGAGTTAATCTCCCTGTGGGTTCCGGCCGTCCTGGGAGAGTAATGCCCGGCTTTTACAACACGTTTGATGAAGAGTGTAAAGCTAGGAAGGGTAATGTAGTAATGAATAACAATGACAACTTGTGTCTCACTCGGGCTTTTGTGGTGGCCATGGCTAAGGTGACTAAAGACCCTCAGTATAAAGCAATACGTGAAGACAAGGGCAAAAGACAAAATTTTAGGGCCAAGGAACTTATTTTGCAGGCTAGAGTAGAAATCTCTGAGGAAGGTGCAGGAATCCCCGAATTAGAAAAAAGTCAGGCCTTGTTAAAAGATTACAAAATCACAGTTTATAATTATGATAGAAAAGGCCGTGATGTTTACTTCGAGGGCCGTGTTAGTAATCCTGAATTCAAAATTAACTTGCTATTTCATAATAGGCATTATAATGTAATCAACAGTTTGACCGCTGCTTTCGCATGTGCTTATTTTTGCGAAGCTTTTCACGTCCCTTACGAACACAAAGCTAAACACAGATGTACAAAAATTTGTCCTCAATGCCAAACCATCTCGCCTCACTGTAAACTTGAACGTGGGGGAATAATTTGTCCATCTTGTAACATGACTTTGAGAAACTAGCACTATTTTATTGCCCATCAGGTTGACAGGTGTAAATCAGTAAAAAAGTGTCCTGACTGTGAAAAATTGATTAATTTAAAATAGAGATCAGGACCTCACAAATGCGGGGAAGTTTATTTTAAACCCTGTGATGCGTTCAAAGATCCCAATCATAAATGCTACATGCAGCCCAATAAAGGAAAACCTAAATCTAAAGACATCCTGTTTATTTTCTTTGACTTTGAAACAAGGCAGGACGAGTCACTTCTCTCAGATTCTGTGCGTTAACCTGTGCGTCTCACAACAATATTGCAATCAGTGTATAGAAGGTAAAATTTGTACGACGTGTAAAAACCGTACAAGAGTCTTCAACTCTGACCTGGTTACAGTTTTTATAGACTATGTAATGAGTGTTAGAAAACAGTTTAAAAAAAGTTGTGTAATTGCTCACAACGGACAGGGTTTTGATTTTCAGTGTTTAATAAAACATATCATAGAAGAAACAAAATTCACGCCAGAGCTGGTTATAAGGGAACTAAAATTATTCTTTAGTCGCCTTAGCCATGGCCACCACAAAAGCCCGAGTGAGACACAAGTTGTCATTGTTATTTATTACTACATTACCCTTCCTAGCTTTACACTCTTCATCAAACGTGTTGTAAAAGCCGGGCATTACTCTCCCAGGACGGCCGGAACCCACAGGGAGATTAACTCGGGTACATCTAACTTTAAAAGTATCTATAGATTTAATAGATTCGGAATTTGATTGAATAATTCCCCCAAAAATCTGCCAAAGGATATCTTCATCAATTTCACCAGCGGGCCGGAAAGCAATATACCCGGGCTCTGTACTTTTTAAATTTAGGGACTGTAGTGTAAACCCAAGGTTATCATTATTAATTTAATTTTGTTCAGTTGTAGTTGACTTACCGTTAATTTAGCTAAAATTGAGGTTGAAATATTTCATTTCATGCAATTTATTATTGCTAATTGTTGCTGCAGGTTGCTTGATGTAAGTTACACTTGAATATAATATTTCAGTTGAATGATTGAAATAAAATGCACATGATATAGAGAAGTTGTTGTCATCACTGTAATATAGTCTATTTCAGTAGTTGATTGTAGAAATGATGATTATTAACTGTTGTAAAATTTATTGGCAGTTGAAATCAGTTTTTTGCAGTTATACCAGTTATAGACAGTTCACAATTTGAAATGGTTTAGAAATAAATCCCTTGCTTGCATTTTTAAAGATTTAGTGACAATCAAAACTGAAACAAATTTGACGGACATACAATTATATGAAATTTTGCCTAGTTACAGTAAACCGCCATTGTCTACAAAAATTATCCAAGGGAAAATCCAAGGTCTATCACTTGACAAATTACATGAGAATATCATTGCTACATTCATTCCCATCACTCTTATGGAAAAATTAAAGCAAGACATGATTTATCGCCCACAGCATCCCACAGAACCTTTATCGCTGTACATAAATAAAATTAAGACAAACAACCAGATTTTAAAGGCAAATTTATCCGAACCAGATCTCATCTCTTTCATCAAAAATGGACTTAAGCCAGAAATCAGAAATCAAATTATATTTGAAAAGAACCCACTCACCTTCCAAGACTTAGATGAACTGTGTATCAACTTGAGCAATGTAGGATACAACGATTATCTGCGTGACAAAATCTACCCTAGTCACAAAGCACAACACAATTTTCCGCACCATAATCAACTTAAAAACTTCGCAGCAGCAAATCCTAGGCCTACTTCAGCACATTATACAAATCAACGCCAAAATCACCATAAGACTCAACATAACTTTGCTTCTACTTCAAAAAACCAAAATCCACCGATAAAAACTTGTTTTATTTGCAACCGCAAAAACCATCTTGCAAAACAGTGTTATCATAAACCCAAAAAACTTCTAAAAGAGGGAGTTACAAGCAACAACTCAATCAATACTTGTACTCCCGAGGAACAAAATTCAACTGCTAACATGGTTATTCCCCTGGTTATAAAAAGGAATTTAGAAACCTAGTTAAGAGCTGGAATAAATTTAAAAAGGTTAAACAGAATAAAATCAAGATCAATATAAATAATAGGTTACCTTGTATACAAACTTGTATCCACAAACATTAAACTACACAAAGTCTATTGGATACCGGTTCAAGCCGAAACTTCATTACAAATAGCCTATATAAGCAACTCAAAAATCTAAAGGTCATAAAATCTATGCTACCATGGCAAGGTACAATGTTAGCGGCAAATGATACTCAAATCAATATACTTGGAAAATGCAAATTTAAAATTAAAATAAACAATTTTACATGGAATGTAAATTTTCTAATTATGGAAAAATACCCATATGATATGATTTTAGGCATACCTTTCATAACAGATACAGGATTAATTATGGATTTAGAGCAAAATCTTTGTTACTTTAAATTCAAGCCACAGAATAAAATAAAAGTTACCACAATACAGGTAATTGGATGCACTGATATGCAACAGGAAGTTAATAAACTAATAGCTGTTTACCCCAATGTACTGACAAAATTGGTTCTGCGTTAAATTTAGAGGTAAAATAAGAAGTTACAGACAAAACACCAGTATGTATTAGGCCATACTATTTATCGCCACCCAATATAAAGAAAATGAAAGAAATCATAGATGATTTATTAGAACAGGATATAATTGAGTTTTCTACAAGTCAATATCCTTCATCAGCATTTTTAACTAAGAAAGACCGACTAGTAATTAACTATATAGAGCTGAATAAAAAACTAGTTAAGATGGACTACCCCATAGGTGATTTAAATAACCTGTATCAACATTTACAAGGAGCTCGATATTTTTCTGTGATTGACTTAAATGGGCTTTTCTCCAATGCCCATTAACGAAAGACAGTCGTCATTTAACCGCATTTTGTACCACATTTGGTAAATACCAATATAAAAGAGTAAGTTTTGGACTACAAATCGGCAGTAGTGTTCTGTCCAGTTATCTTGACAATATATTCCACGATATTAATTTTAAATATTTTATAAACTTTCTGGACGACATAGTTATTTACAGTAAAGATAAAGAATCTCACCTCAAGCATTTAAATGAAGTCATATCCCGTTTAGCTAAACACAATTTAACTGTAAATCCAGAAAAGGCCAAATTCTTCTGCGAAGAAATCAATTTCTTAGGCCACAAAATTAAAAATAATACCATCACGATTGATCCTGACAGAACCACGAGCATCAAAAATTGTCCCGTGCCTACGACCTTAAAACAAGTCAGACGATTTGTTGGTATGACTGGATATTGGAACAAATACATACCGAAGTATTCTGAAATATGTGCACCCTTACATAACCTCAATACCCCCGTAGCAGCAAACCTGCGTACTCAGCGAATTTCCAATGCATATATATGTATCTTAATACCACATAAAGCCACATACCAAGTTTCATCAATATACATTCATAAATAAACGATTTATGACATTTTAATTATTCTCCATAAGAATAATATGGCAGCTGAGTATGCAGGTTTGCTGAAGCAAGGAACACAAAAAATGGGGTTTTATACAAATATCAATATAACTCATGTAGGTAAAGCTACATACCAAATTTCATTAATTTATTTTCATAACGAAGGCAGATAACACGTTACTTATTCTCCATAAGAATAACATTGGGCTGAGTACGCAGGTTTGCTGCTAAGGGATCCTTGGGTAAAAAAGTGTATTTTTGAGCAAATATAAATGGTCCACAACCAGATGAAGCCGTATACCAAGTTTCGTCAGTATAGGTTCATAAATAAGCGAGATATAAAATTTTTATTTTTCTCTATAAGAATAACATTAGACAACGTACTGTGTTTAGCACTTTCAATATCTTGGTAACCAATTGACGTAGAGAAATGATCAAAATACCAAATTGTGTGTTTTTTAAGCTGAATCCAATGGGAAAAAAGAAAATTTGACTATTTCCAAAATTATATGTAAAAAATTCGAAAAACCCATTTTTGGGGTACAAAACCCCCCCAAAATACCCCTTCGGATAGAGCGATCTGGCTGGTTTTCGAACTTAAAGTCATAAATGTTGCTTTACACGATTATACCAAATTTCATCAAAATCGCATAATTTGTACGAGAGTTATCGTGCTCACAGACACATATATATATATATATATATATATGTTTATATATATATATTTATATATATATACAGTTTCGAGCGAATGGTGTTTTTGGGGTCTGGGGACCTCAAAACAAAAAGTTATCATGGTCCCGGGCCTAGGTCTTACCATGCCGACTACGGTAATAACTTCGTCTCTATAGGGGAAATTCGCTAAAAGAAGGGAGTTAAATTTAAATGGACCCCTGAATGTCAGAAAGCCTTTGAACAGCTAAAATATGCCATAAGCGATCCCCCAGCACTACAATTGGCTAACTTCAATAAAGAATTTGTACTCCAAACCGATGCATCCAAAATTGGAGCCGGGGCAATTTTATTACAGCGCAACCAAGATGAAGAATTATTACCTGTAGCATATTTTTCCAGAAAATTCACCGAAGCCGAAGTAAAGTATTCCATATACGAAAAAGAAGCTCTAAGCGCTATTTTGGCTATGGAACATTTCCGACAATACCTTGAATTCAAACCATTCAAGTTAATTACTGATAGCGAATCGCTGAGTTATGTTTTAAATGCTCGTAAACGTTTTGGTCGTTTAGCTTGCTGGACTGAGTGGTTAATTGACTTAGATTATTCTGTTGAACACAGAAGATCTGCAGAAAACCTATTAGCTGACTGTCTCTCTAGGCTATATCAAGAAGAGGAAGAAAAAGTGACCGAAAACCCTGAAAATCAAGAAACTTCAAAAGAAAACTCAAATGAAATAATTACCAAGTGTAAACAAGTTGAAAATGTACATAGGCAAGCTACATCAGTCATAAACAGAAATGTAAATATTAATATTAAGGATCAACACTAATCAAGGAAGGAGAATCAAACATTTTGTAATTTAATAGATGAAATACCCAATTAAACAAACAGCAAGAATTGGACGAGGAATGCAAACTCATTATTGATAGTATTAATAAGGGCGAGAACAATTTAAGTTTTTTTATAAAAAATGACATATTGATGCACCGTAACTCAAAGGGAAAAAGCAAAATCTATTTACCTGAAAAACTTTTCAATCTGAACTTTACAATTTACCATAACACTATTTTTGGAGGCCATTTTGGAATTTTAAGAACTACCGCACGAATTGAAGAATATTTTTACCATCCAAAATTAAAGGACTATAACAAAACCCGATTCAAAGCCGATAAAACCTGTATGATGAGCAAAAGCACCCAATGCAAATTTGAGGGAAAATTAATATCCACGCCAGTCGAAAAAGCCATGAATACCATTTATTTAGATCTATTAGGCCCATTACCTCACTCAAAAAAAGGAAATGTATATATTTTAGGAGTATTAGATGCTTATACTAGATATACCTGGCTATATCCTTTAAAGGAAAGTACATCAAAAGCCATAATCGAAAAATTAAAAGATATATTTGCAAATTTGTCCATACCTACAACCATAGTGACAGACAACGCAAGCTACTTCATTTCCAAACAATTTAAAGCATTTTTATTCAGGAACTATATTACATTAAGAACTACTCCAGCTTAAAGAAGCAGTGCAAACCGCACAGAACGAATTTTCCGTGATCTTGGTGCTCTATTAAGAAGTTTTTACCACAATAAACAAACAGAATGGGGCACTGAATTGGATATGATTCAAATTAGCATAAACACCGCTTATAATTCCTCAATAAAAACAAGTAGCTTTAAGCTAATGTTCAATCACCAACCTAGCTGCAAACTGTCGAATTTATGGAATTTAAATAGTTTAATCTCACCTGAAGTTACTATACAAGAGAGGCAAGAAAATTTAAGAAAAGCCATCAACAATGCAAGAAAAAGTGTCCAGCAAAATCAGAAGAGAAATAGATATTCGGAAATTAGAACCAGACATCCCTTCAAGTTGAACTGCCTAGTATTTATAAAAACTCATTTTCAAAGCGAAAAAATGAACAAGTTTTCCAGAAAGTTAGCCCCAAGATACACTGGAACATACAGACTTATCTATTGGCTAACTGATGTGACATGCCTAGTGCAACGAACTAATGACCCTAGTGATGTAAGAAAAGTCCACATAATTGATTTGAAGTTATATCAACCCCATGAACGATTATCAAGATCATAAGACATGTATTATGTAAATATTTTATATTATCAAATGGTATATTATTTAAAGGTTATGTTATTGTATAGGTTATGTGATTTAAAATGTAAAATTTTGCATGAAACAACTTGAGTAAAATATGCCTGCAAAAACTTAAAAGATTTTGGAGCCTAGTCTACAACTGATAATGATGTATAAATGATTTAGTTATGTTTAAATTGAGATGTAATTAAGAAGGAATTGTTTTATTTGTTAGTTATTAAGTTCACGAATTTAGAAAATTGATGCCAAATGAATAGGGAAACTCAGATTCCACCAAATACACAAAACAGTATGATTGGGCAGTATGTTTGATGGAACGCCAGTTGAGTAAATGGGAAACGCAAGGTTGTACGATTGATTTGAATGCTAGACGAGTGAATTTTAGTTATAAGTAACACGGACACAACGCACTACAGCTATCAAACATGTAAATACATGGGTTATCTTTGTTTTTTGTGTTGTGATTTGTGTACACACGCAAATAAACACTCTGAACACAAAAAAACACGCTAAAACTACACTTAATTAAACTATTTAGCAAACACGACACCATCACACAACACACAGAAAAGGAAAAACTTGAACAAAATGGTGGAAATTTTGGGCAATCTAGATAGCAAAAATCACTTTGACCAATGTAAATCATAACATTTTTGAGTTTTGCAAGAATTGTATTGTGATTATAACAGATTTTTTTGTTTTGTTAGCACAAAAACATGCAGATAACGAAATGTCATGTTAATTTAAGTGTTTTGTTATTTATAGAAAGCCATTTTAGTTATTGTAAAATCACATTTCATGAAAAATGTCATTTATAAATAGATTGGATATCACAATTAATGTTTTTGAAGGTTGGCTACCTTGAAAGCTAGTTCTCTGGAACGTGCTGTACTCAGGCGGCAAAACTTACAACTACTACGTCATTCCATCTACCGCAGCACATTGTAACGCACTCATGATTGTATTGAGTATTGATAATTTTGAAAATGTATTAAGTACAGGAATTGTAATTTGAATTTTTCTTTGAATATAAATGTTTAAAATAAGTGAAATTTAAAAGGCACTGGGATATTTTGTACTGATTTTTGATTATTAAAATTTCATTATTTTGTATGAACATTATTTTAGATAGAGTAAATTCAATTTAAATTCAAATGTATATTAAAAATCATATAACTGTATTATTATTAGCTAATTAATTATAAATATTTCATTTAACTGTTGGCAGCACTGTAGGAACAGCTGTTGTATTTGCAAACTAAACCAATTAGGATAATTAGTTCATTAGATGGCTGATTCCCAACAAGAATTGTACACCCGTTGACATAGTAAGTTTTAAACTTAATTTATTATATTTAAAAGAATTTGTATGTAAATAATTTCATTGCTAAATATATTATTGTTGTTTTGTATAATTAAATTTTGTTAATTTCTGAGTAATAATGATATAAATGTAAAGTAACCAATTGTGAATTTTCCTGTATCTTTCATGTATAATTCTGATCAAAAAGCACATTGTCACTAATTTTGCCAACTTGAATATTTAATGTTAAAATCAATTTTTTATATATCAAATAATGTTTTAATATGTAATATATTTAATTTATCTGTTATTATTAAGTTTGGAATTTGTTCCAGACGGGTTTCTTCTTCTTTTCTTCATGTACTTTTCATGTACTCCAGGGAATCAGTCAAGTAATCACCAAAACCGTAAGAAACAAAAATACTGACATAGTGTAGTATATTTATTTATATAGTGTATCATTTCATTCAAGGAGTATCCATTTATTTAAATAAAAAGTGTATTGTAACTGCAATGAACTTCTTTTCGAATCAGTTGCCCAATTTGCCATGCATGTAGTGTTGCGTACCATCCGATGGACCACTGGAATATATAGGTTACAACTAACGCAGTTATTCAGTTATTCCAAATTAAATACATATAAGTGCAGCATTCCTGAAATTGGCAAATTGTGTAGGGGGTGTTGTACAACTTTGATGAGTGGGATCAACTTGTAAAAAATATTCCTTTAATCGGTCGCGAAGTATTGCAACTATTTTATATTGAGGATATTAAACAAGTTTTTATTAATCAGGTTTTAACCGGTGCTGAAACCTGTACAGATCAAATACCACCTAACGTAGACAGGAAGTTTTATTATGTAAGCGATAGTTGTATTCCACGGGTTCAAAGACAATACTAATATATTTATTATTAAAGAACTTGCTATAGTTGGGGGGTCGTATTGAACAGAAATAGTGTCCCAACCTCCATACTGTTTTAATTTGTTGAATAGCAAAATGAAACGTACAGCTCGCTAGCTGAGTCGTCACTTTCACCACATAAAGTGGGATGAAGGTGACGTACCTTATAGTGAAGATTTAATACGCTCGCTGTGTAAACCTTTCCAGGTTATACACACAAAAGGTCTGGAAAAGGCCCAATTCCTTCGGTAATTTCACCCTAATGTTAAAGAGATTGATGAAAGTTTGTATATAAATGACGAAGAATTTACAGTAGATTGTATAATACATAAAATGATAAAATTTGTTCTTTAAGGTCTACAGAATATTTTGCTATGCAAATATTTCCCCAACGTCACTCATCTAACGGGTTGGTGTAAAACCCGTAATTCCAGGGATGTGGGGAGGTCTGGTTAAACCCTGTAAAGCATTGTGCTTCCCTCTGACGTAGGGGAAATGTAGACTTTACAGAACAATAATTCATAAAAATATTAACAGATAAAAAATCCTCTGTGTGTCTGAGTAAATGACGAGATACGTAGTTAAAATGAACAGACATAGTTTCAGTAAATAACACGTTTACCTCAAAATGAAAGGGACCATGGCACCATTGATTATACATCCTACGGAATAGATCAACCTAGCTTACGGGCCGGGCGTGCCTCGGCATTGCTGCGCTGGCCTTGAACTTGGCTGAGATCCCGCCAGAGCGCTAAAAGTCGGCTCTTCCCCTCTTTCACCCCTCACTCTCCCTGCTCAACGATCACCCCCTCCAGGCCAGTCAGTGTCTCAGCGACTATCGAGCGGGATGGATGTTCGCGCTGTTTCTCGTGAAAACACGGCACCACGCCGACTAGCCTCCCTCCCCACAGCAGTCAAGGCCGGCTCGAGTCACCACGGCTTTTGAGACACACTAGCAGAGATGTCTGTTGACTTACTGTCTTTACATCCGTTGGTTTCGCTCATCACTTGATGCGTTGTGTATCTCAAAATTACACATGACCAGCACTCTAACTCGAATGAAATCAATTATGTTTCTAAAATTATTGGTAAACTATGCCTTATAAATGTTGCGTTCATATTGTACAAGTAATTATGAATCAATGCAACCTGTCACCATATTGTGACTAGCTTAACACCAGTTGAAATATTAACAATTTTAATGATTATCTGCCGTTATAAAATAAATCAACAACGATTAAATAATTGCGAGTGATGTCTATAAACAAATACTCCAATCATTATCTTTCATTTTATGTTTTGCTATTTAGGATGAAATTATGATTTATTATTAATTAATATCAAATACCGGAGTTCAGTCGAGATATATGAGAACTTAAAACTATAATTGTACAAATATAATTAATATTTAACACTTAAAATACCCCCGTCGCAGCAAACTTGCGTACTCGGAGAATTTCCCATGCATAATAAATATGTCTTAATACCACATAAAGCCGCTTACCAAGTTTCATTAAAATGTATTCACAAATAAGGGATATATACAATTTTAATTATTCTCCATAAGAATAACACTGGGGATGAGTACGTAGGTTTTCTGCAACAAGGAACTCAAAATAATGGGATTTTATGTTAATATCAATAGAACTCATCAAAGTGAAGTCACAAACCAAGTTTCATCCATATACATTCATAAATAAGCGATATATAACATTTTAATTATTCTCCATAAGGAAAACATGGGGACCGAGTATCTAGTTTTGCTGCCACGGGAACCATACCCGAAAGATTGTTTGTTTTTGTGCAAACAACAACAAACCACAACCAGATGAAGCCATACACCAAGTTTCGTCAGTGTATGTTAATAAATAAGCGAGATATAAAATTTTGATTTTTCTCCATAAGAATAGCATTAGACAACGTTGAGTGTTTAGCACTTTCAATATCTCAGTAACCAATTGACGTTGCATAATGATCAAAATACCAAATTGTTTGTTATTTTAAGCTGAATTCAATGGTATAAATTACAATTTAATTTAAATAAAAATTACATGTGAAAACCCCAAAAAAAACATTTTTGGTGTCCAAAACTCTCCTTCGGATTGTTTGATTCGTCTGGTTTTCGAACTCGTTCAAATAAATGGTGCTATACACATTTGTACCAAATTTAATTAAGATCGGACCTTTTTTACGAGATTTATCGTGCTTACGGACACACACACACACACACACACACACACACACACACACACACACACATACACACACACACACACACACACACACACACACACACACATACAAATAAATATATACATATATATATATGTATGTACATATTTACAAATTTGAACGAATGGTGTTTTTGGCATCTGGGGACCTCAAAACAAAAGTTATCATGGTCTCGGGCTTAAGTCTTACCATGAGACCTACGGTAATAGCTTTTGACCTCGCACATCCGGTAAAACAACACTTATGATAGTTAGTATTTTTAGTGAATATTTAAGTAAGTTAATATTTTTAGTATTAGCGAATTTCCCCTATAGGGAAGAAGCTATTACCGTAGGTCTCATGGTAAGACTTAAGCCCGAGACCATGATAACTTTTTGTTTTGATGTCCCCAGATGTCCAAAACACTATTCGTTCAAATTTATATATATATATATATATATATATATATATATATATATATATATATGTGTGTGTGTCCGTGAATGCGATAACTTGAGTAAAAAACGTCCGATTTAGATGAAATTTGGCTCAAATGTGTAAACTGACATTTATGACTTTAACTTCGAAAACCAGAAAAATCGGACCATGGGAAGGGGTGTTTATGGGGGTTTTAAATTTTCCAAAAATCAGTTTTTTGCATTTTTTACCCTAAAATTTTTAAAACACTTAATTTTGGTTTAGACCATGTTATAGAGCTTAAAAAAACAAATAATATGGTATTTTGAATTATTAACCTAGGTTAAGTGGTTGCGGAAAAAATCCAAAAAACATACTCATAAAATCTCCCATGTTAATCTTATGGGAAAACAGTTTTTGGCTTTTCCTCAGTTAATTTTACTTTAAACTTCACATTTTCTTTTACCAATCACTTCAGCTCCACAAAACAATCATTTTGGTATTTAAATTGTGATTACGTCAAACCGTTGCAGAGATATTCAAAGTGCTAAACACAGTACGTTGTCCAATGTTATCCTTACGGAGAATAAATAAAATTTGATATCTTGATTATTTATGAATGTATATTGATGAAATTTGGCATGTGGCTTCATGTTGTACTGGTATATTGATAATTGCACAAAAAATAAATGTTTTGTTGATTGTCCCCGTAGCAGCTAACCTGCATACTCAGCCCTAATGTTATTCTTATGGAGAATAAGTAAAGTTTTATATCTCCCTTAATTATGAACATAAATTAATAAAACATGGTAAGTAGCTTCACCTGGTTCAGTTATATTGATAATTGCATAAAAACTCATTTCTTATCTTCCTAGTTGCAGCAAAACTGCGTACTCAGTCCTAATGTTATTCTTATGGGGAATAAATAAAATGTAATAAATCACTAATTTATGAATGTATTTTTGTCAAAATTGGTGAGTGGCTTTATGTACTAGTGAGAAACATATCAATGCATTGGAAATTCGCTGAGTACGCAGGTTTGCTGAAACGGGGGGTATTTTTATTCGTACTAGCCATTTCACGTTTTACTTATAAATGCAGACACACTATACACATACACACAAACGCAAACGACCAATAGAAAAACAACGAGTTCGCACGCAGCACGCTGACGTGAGGGAAGTGAATTTCCACATAAAAACTTTTAAAACTCAAAATCTGTGTTAAAACAAAAATTTATTCCAATTTTTATTGAAATCTGAAAACATTGATTTTTGGCTGTTCTGATGCTCCTGGTTTCATTTACCTGCAAAGCTTGGAATAACATTTTGCGCATTATAATGTTAGGAGAAAGTCCAGACAGGCTTGAAAGTAGGCGTGGGTTGCTGGGGATGATAAAAGGACTCTAACAAAGGAATAACAGGCTTTTATAGTGTAAAACCCCCATAAGACAACGTACTGTGTTTAGTCGAAACACATTTTCTTTAATAACTCGGTAAATATTTATAATAGAATGACAAGAGAGGGCTTAAAACTTTCGCCTTACTAATTCCCATCTTTTCACATGCATTAATTTTACAGCTGGGTTTTTTCTGACCCTTTTTGGGCCCAAAAACTCGAAATTTGAAAGATTAATCCCCAAAAAAGGGGTTTAGAGCTGTCCGATTGTTTTGCCCAACGAACTTGTCCAACTGATTACAGAAAGGAACGTCCCTACCAAATTTGCAGTAAATCGGACAAAAAAAGCGACCGCTAGAGTGCAAACATATATATATATATGTCTATATATATATATATATATATATATATATATATATATATATATATATATATATATATATATATATATATATAATTTTGAACGACCCCCCAAAACGTGTTCAGGGGATCACGTTAGGAACTTCTATGGTGGTCCCGGGCTTAGGTTTCACCGTGCGAGTCATGCTAATAGTTCACTTTCCAAAGGAAATTCACAAATAATACAAATAAACTAAGTATAAAATATTAGTTATCGGTCAATTAATATTCAATTCAAAACACTGCCCTTGCGTGGATTAACAAGGCCGCACTGAACTGTAGGCCGGACCCAAGATGCCCCCTCCACTAGCTGGCACCACGGCAATAGAGTGTACAACGGCGTCGCGTAGGCGGGTGCAGCTTGTTGCATTGCCGCCGCGCCGTCAGGGAATATATTTATTGTTTACTGGTTTAATTGTGTTTATTTGCATTAAGATCCGATTTCCATGAATATGGTTGTGTTTTTTGTTGTAATAATACATACGGTAACTGCTAAATAAGGTTAGACAAAGTCCTCAATGATGTATAAATTATTTGAAAGAAGGTATTCTTTTAAAATTATCTGAAACTCGATTGGATAGTTAATTTTTCTGGTAATTTCGTATACGTTTTAGCGAATTTCCTCTATAGGGAAGAAGCTATTACCGTAGGTCTCATGATAAGTCTTAAGCCCGAGACCATGATAACTTTTTGTTTTGAGGTCCCCAGATGCCAAAAACACTATTCGTTCAAATTTATATATATATATATATATATATATGTGTGTGTGTGTGTGTGTGTGTGTGTGTGTGTGTGTGTGTGTGTGTGTGTGTGTCCGTTAACACGATAACTTGAGTAAAAAACGTCCGATTTTGATGAAATTTGGCTCAAACGTGTAAAGCGACATTTATGACTTTAAGTTCGGAAACCAGAAAAATCGGACCATGGGAAGGGGGGTTTATGGGGGTTTTAAATTATTCAAAAATCAGTTTTTTACATTTTTCACCCTAAAATTTAAAAAAAACCTAATTTTGGTTTTGACCATGTTATAGAGCTTCAAAAACATATTTTATGGTATTTTGAATTATTAAACTAGATTAAGTGGTTGTGGAAGAAATCCAAAATAACCTACTGATAAAATCTCTCATGTTAATCTTATGGGAAAAAGGATTTTGGCTTTTCCTCTGTTTATTTTAATGTAAAATTCACATTTGCTTTTACCAATCTGTTCAGTTCCACAAAACAATCATTTTGGTGTTTAAATTGTGATTCTACGCCCAACCGTAGCAGAGATATTCAAAGTGCTAAACACAGTACGTTGTCCAATGTTATCCTTATGGAGAATAAATAAAATTTGATATCTCGATTATTTAAGAATGTATGTTGATGAAATTTGGTATGTGGCTTCACGTAGTACTAGTATATTGATATTTGCACAAAAAATTGATTTTTTGTTGATTATTCCCGTAGCAGCAAACCTGCGTACTCAGCCCTCATGTTATTCTTATGGAGAATAAGTAAAATGTAAAGACTTCCTTAATTATGAACATAAATTAATAAAATTTGGTATGTAGCTTCAGTTGGTTGAGTTATATTGATAATTATGTAAAAACCCATTTTTTGTTCCTTGTTACAGCAAACCTGCTTCCTCAGCCCCCATTTTATTCTTATGGAGAATAACTATAATGTTATAAAGCGCTTATTTATGAGTGAATATTGATGGAACTTGGTATGTGGTTTCGCCTAGTTAAATTCTATTTATAGTTGCATACAAACCAATTGTTTGTGTTCCTTGTTTCAGCAAACCTACGTACTCATTACCAATGTTATTCTTATAGAGAATAATTAAAATCGCTTATATGTGAACATATTTTTATGGAACTAGGTATGCGGCTTTATGTTGTACTAAGACATATATTATGCATTGGAAATTCGCTGAGTACGTTAGGTTTGCTGCAACGGGGGTATTTGTTATTGTTAATGACAAAATGTTGAATTTAAATTTAAAATTTAGGCTACCTTATACAGAGCCTATGATATTGATTTTTTAATATATTTCTGAACCTCTATGACCTAAAAATTATTTATGTTTTAATGATTGTAAGCGGGGCATTTAGGTGTATGATATACTTACTGGTGATGATATGCTAACATAAATAATCGGACAGCTTTGACATATTTTCGTATTTTGTCATATAACTGGGGGAACATTTTATTTTTTCCTCAGAAAGTAATATTTTATAACCTTGGAAGAACCCAATAATTTTTTAATAACTCTTTTCTTACCCACACCCAGTTTATTTTAATAAAATGTTTATTATTTAGGAATTTGAAAGGTTTATTATTTTACGAAAGAGGGCTTTGCGGGTAATATTTCAGTTAAAAAGGACGCATTCTTGAAGAAAACCCTTTAAAAGGATTAATTTACTTGCGCTTCCTTCTGTTTGAATTTTTGAAACCACCATTTTTTGCGTTATAAATGTAACTTAAACAGAGATGGGATTTGAGCCCATTTTAAGATCAGAAAAAGTGTGGCCGTGGTTATCACCTGGGGCCGTGTGTTATTATTTCTACCTGTGCAATGACAAGCACACTGGGATTTTTAACGAAATTCTTGTGCTGTACACAGCGGTTTCAGTAACAAGTTTAAAAAATTAACAACAGCAATTAAAATATTAACGATGAAATCACGAAAATTTAATATATATTTTATTTGCATTAAACCAGATATTACTCCACAAAACTTTGAGAACGATTGCTGCAGCAGTTATTTTACAATAAATGTTTAAACTTCACTTACAATGCGGACCTTCGGAAAACCCGGTACATCTCATGGTTTTTACTACATAACAATTTCTCGGCTTGACCCAAATCTTTTTTACTGTCACCAAATTAAATATATTTAAATAAGCTTCAGTTTAACATTTATTTCATTCAAATCGGTTGATCCGTTCCATATTTAATATATGGGTTCAAACTAGAGGACACCTATTTTCTCTCCGTCAGCTAATTCCTCGGCTCGGTTGTCAAGGTAGCACTCGCCGTGCCAGTCACCGCGGACACGGAGCACCATCGTCTCTAAAAGGAGGGGTGGAAGAGGGGACGGTAGTTGATGGATTCGCCGCTTGGAGTGCAACGGTACGGTAGCTGACGACGCTCCAACTCGGCGCGTTTCAAACGTCAGCTGATAGAATGCGCCAAAGGAGGTCGCCAAGGTCGGCTTCATAAAGCAGCATTACTAAGTTAATCTATTCCGTAGGATGTAAATAATCAATGGTCATACAGAGAACAAAAAAATATATAAAAAATCGGAGGCAGCATTTTGTAATGGACTGGCTGTCACAAATCACTGCGTTGGTTGGGGCAGTGATTAAAAAAACATAGTGTTACATACCTCATAATGAGAAATCCATCCAACCGGTGGATAACACAAAATCACAATCTAAACAGCGATAGTCCAGCATCCACGAATAGCGGAGCTGGATTTGTAACACTGAATTTTGTGAATAGTGATACCACACCCTAAGGTGTGGTGTCACCTCCACACAATGGTCGTCCTCACACCACCCGAACCTCCAAAACGGCACAAAGGAGGAGCTTAACACTGTGAAGTCTGAACACGGAAAGGACATGGTGAAGACTGACCGTTTTGCCAGTAAAACTACCGGGTGTGCTAAATCAAGCATAGCTCATGCGGGTTACGTAAAAACTACATTAGGCGTTTTACCGTGACGGTTTTCAACTTACAGTAATCCTCGTGCTCACACGGTTCCGGGGGCGGGTTGGTGTTGTACTCCTCCGGGTCCAAATTTAAGCAGCAGCAGCAGCAAAGATCCCATCCCCGACCCTCAAAAATCACTAACATTGTGCAGGAGCACAACTTCCCGCACGCCTTTACACAAACTATACAAATGCAGCATCGCGACTAACTGGAGACTAACTGACTCTAGGACTAACTAACTGTCGCTAGCCCGCATAACGACAGGTGGATTAAACGGGTTTTTTACAGTGATACATTTTTCTGTAATTGTACTCACCTAGTCCAAGGAACGGAGGACCCTCGCAGTCCAATCCTCTTCCGGCATGTTTGCCTCGACGTCGAGGCAGTACTAGCAACATGGAATAAAAACACGAATGAGGACTTTTTTGCAGTGAAAGCAGTAACGCCCACGCCTTTCATCCCACAATCTATAGCCTTTATGTAATAATTGAAAAGTAAAATTATACAAGAGTTTGGTTTCACAGTTTTATAACTATAATTTTAAAATAATATCTTACCAAAGCACACGCGTCGCAATAGTATTTAAGGTTGGGTAGTTTACAGCCCATATGATCGGATACTACAGTACCCTTTTGTTTTAACTGTCTCTGTATTAAAATATAACAGAGAACAGAGTTTGGATCCCTAACGATAGGTGGTGGTAAATTATGCAGGGAGCTACGGATTGAGGAATAAAAGTTAGAACGGATTTGATCCATACACTGCTCATACAATCTCAAAGGAGTTAACATTACGGTAAACTGAGAGAGGAGCTGGAGTGCGAGGGCATGAGTGACATTGCGTACAGATTTTGTGGGTGGGGACTGCAGAACATGCGGGCTCTGATTGGCTGGTCAATTAAACCAGTGTTGGAAGGGATTTTGCGTATATAAGCGGTACTCTGATATTGTAATATGCACATTACAGTGTTTATAACAGTAGTGAAGTTGTTACAAGTTTTAGCTCTCGTGTGCCTTCGCTTGGTGATTGGTTTCGACCAAGATGAGAACATCCTGCCCAATAATCAGGTAATCAAAGTCTCAAGCAATTTAATTATAGATTTAGTTGTAATTTCACTATAGATTTAGTAGTTTACTTAGTTATTAATTGTTTTCAGGATCTACCACCTACTACCTCACGAAATGACCAACCACTGCCCCTTAGCCAGGACATGTTTTTTGCGGATGATCTCGATGTGATCTCTATTCGCGCTGTGAGTTGATTGATTTTTCTTTAAAGGTATCAATAGGTAGTCTCATATATATATATATATATATAGAGAGAGAGAGAGAGAGAGAGAGAGAGAGAGAGAGAGAGAGAGAGAGAGAGAGCAATAGTTCAAAGGGGGTTTATCAATACTTTAGATAGTATATTTAACGCGTTTATTTTTGGTTTTCAGAGCGGGCCTCACGTATCCTTGAGCGACATATCTCAGCGTGTGTCACAACAGGTAGGAATTATCGAAAGATTCTTTTAAATGTTTTTAGTCACTTTTATAATTTTATATGGGATTAACAATTATTGTCTTCTTTACAGAGCGGTTCGAGCGGGTCGTCTGGGTTGCGATCTATCACTCAGTTGTATTGATATTTATTTATGCTTTATTATTATATGTATATTTTAAGAGTGTTTTTTATACATGTTTTTTCTATATTCTAGGAAGAATATAACGGAAGAATAAGACAGATGTTAAGATGCTCTTGCGAGTCTGGGATTTATATTGAAACCTCGCGGACCTTCCTTGATGACGGCAGTTTGTTGACCAGAAATAGTTTTATGGTTAGTATTGGGTTTTTGTTTCGTATTTTGCTCACTTCTGATTTTTTCTATTTGTCCTATTTTAATATTTTTTTTGTTACAGGACGATATTGTCCTGGCTTCAGGACTGTTAATCTGAGTCCTGAAGCCAGGGAGTCCATCTCTTGCGGGCTATAAAATGTAAGTTTAAATTTTATTTTATTTGTCTGTTGCAGTATGATCTGGGTTTAGCTCCTGAGCTTATAGAGGCTAGGATGCGAGCATTGGGAACAGTAAGTTTTATTTTTTGTTTAGCTTAGTTTATTAGTCTGATACTTAGCTATGGGTTAAGGGGGCATTCCGCCCCCCATACTTCCGGTATAGTTTTCTCAAACTCTAATATTCTTTCAGTGGGAGAGGCCTGCGTCTCCAATCAGGCGGACCATGCCTAACATACTTAGACGTGCCAGGGAGACACAATCTCGACCAAACAGGTCAAGAGTACTCCCCTGCTGGATGACTGCGAGGAGTAGTGAACCTCCATAGAATAATATTGTAAGTAACTACCTTAGAATTATGATAATTGAGTTGACTTGTATATTTCACTGATTAAGAATATAACACTAATAAATAATAATATACCGGTTTTAATAGTCATTATTTACAGGCAAGGGAGGCAGCATGTGGTTCAAATGCTGCTGTCCGGCCCGATACGCCAGCTCCTGTCTTATCGTTTGCCGATCAAAGGTTAGCACGATTAGCCGTAATGATGGTTTTTGTTTAGTCCTGCTTTTATTAGTGATGTTAATTCTATTTTTTTTTTTCAGAGGCGGGTTTTAACTGGTGCTAGAGATGCGGGTGTGGATGAGTGCGGAATATACCCCAATGGAGACCCTCGCATCGGGCGTGGTTTCTGGCTGCAGGTAAAAGTGTTTAAAGTTTAATTTTTTTTTCTATCTTTCATTTTTATGTCGTATGTTAACTGTTGGTTACACCTCAATGTTGTTTTCAGGAGCAAGAGGAGGAGGTTGATGTGTTTGCGTTTCACCTGACCGTTGAGGCATGTATTAGAGATTCTAGAGCTTCCAGACTTCCGGTCAATTTTTATTTTGATAAATTTTGTTGTATGTTGTTCTTTGACTGTGTAATACTTTATTATATTTTATGTAATTGATCATTTGTTTTTACAGTCAATACTAGAGGTCCGCATCGCCACCTTGGAAGAGCATATGAACCGCGCCAAGAGTTCTACTCCCGCACGACCACCATCTAGACGAGTTGAACCTGTTGTAAGTATCTTTATCGGGGTTAGGGTTTTATTTTTGTTTTGTGAACTTGTATTATATTTGGTTTGTAATGTTTCAGAACCTACGGTGTGAGGAGCGGATGCCCGTGGCCGATCCTCCAGCGTGCATTGTCTGCCATAGAGAGGAAGGTATTATGCGGCTGAGGAGGCGAATTTTTGAGATGGTAAGATTATAAATAATGGGTTTAGCATGTATTGTGTAATTTTACAGGCTCAGCTTACATTTTGTGTTTTTACAGGATATTATGGATACTTACAGTATTATTAATATTTACCTGGTGTTGTTTTACAGCAGAGAGGGTCAAACACCAACTCGGAGGTTTATGTGATGGTCTCTCGTCTTGCTACGGTGAGAACAGAGCTGGGCGAGGCGCTGGCTTTGGCGAGGAACGTTTTGGAGGAGTCGGAAGACCACCAGGTGCGAGAGGTTGCTCCGGCCGTCTGGGAGGATATCTGCGCCACCATGGAAAGAATCCTTGCTTACAACGACCGGCGGATGGACAACCTGATCACCCGAGGCATGCCACCACCCACGGAACAGCCGAGGTACAGCGTGTGCCACATTTGTCTCGATTTGTTACCGACGGTGTCTTCAACCTTGTGGTCATACGTTATGCCCGGCCTGCAGTCGTCGGGTAACGTGTTGCCCCTTCTGCCAAAGTGTTGTGAGCGGGCGAACTAGACTATTTTTGATCAGTAAGGTTTTTTTTTTATTAATGTAAATTGTATTTTTCTACTTGTTAGTTTTGTTTTATTAAGTTTTATGGAAATATTTAAAGTCTCAAATAATATTTAGTGTTGAACTGTTTGTTTTTAATTGTATTTTTATACTTGTTAGTTTTGTTGTATAAAGTTTTAAAGTCTTAAGTTGTATGGAAATTTTTAAAGTCCCAAATAATATTTAGAGTGTTGGTTAGTTTTGCTGTATAAAGTTTCAAAGTATTGAACTGTGTAAAGTGTTGTGGTTTCAATAAATTAATTAGTCATCGTACTCTGTGTCTTCATTACCCTCTTGGGGTGGGCGCTGATGCGTGACGCGCAGGTCTGCGCAGTCATTCACTCTCTTACATTACAGCTACGTAGTATAATATATATATATATATATATATATATATATATATATATATATATATATATATATATATAGAGCTATTTAGTATAATATATATTACTATGCAGTATAACACTCTGGGAATTTTTTTCTTAAGTTGGCAACTATCTTTTTTCTTGAGTTGGTACCACTGGTAAATTTTTTGAGGTCACGTGACCCCTTTTTTTGGTCACGTGGTTGACCCTCTGACTGAAGCCTCCATATAAGCTGGGCTCCATAAGAAACCATGTTAGCGCTAAATCATAGCCGTCCCTACTCGCAATGGTGACGTTACCACCTACTGAGAGTAAACTACTGAACGTATAGTGGATAAGTTGTTGTCAATAAAATTTCCTTGGCCTGAGGATGATGAAAAAATATGATATCCTAAATGTATTCAGTCATAAGTTTGCAACTGGCAAAAAACCTAGTAAAATAGATTAATTTAATTCAAAGTCACTAATTTTTAAATAGGTGCGTGTAGTTGTTTTTGTAAATTTTGTAGCATTAATTATGTATATCAGTTTTCATAACTATTAAAGATTTATTAAATCGTTCGGTTCAAATTTACATACATAAATAAATACTTACTATAGGACAGGTTCCATATGAAGGACCCTGGAAAAAGGTTTGTAGATTAACAACTGTAATCATTTTGTAAGCAATTACCCTAAATGGAGGGATCGAGTTCATGCAGATCTACAAAGCTAGATTGTTACTTTCAAAGGCGCATCCACGCCGTGGCTGACTCCGGTAGTTAATCGTTCTCGGCCAATCAGAAGCTACGAACCAGAAATCTGTCTCGAGGCTACCAGTAGACAGTAGTGCGAGGCTATAGAGTGCATTGCCATACAAAAATATTGTATGCGTTTGTTAAGGCCTAGTTCAGTTTAAACAAATGAATATTTGTCTTTGATTGAAATTAATTCCAATAATTCGTAAGAATAAAAACACAATTATTACTAAGAATAAAGCTCATTGTGGATATAGCTACAAAGATTTCTAGACAAATACGTAAGATTTTTCATATAACATGTTTTCTGCTCGTGGAAGGTCTTACATTTATTATCATTTTTTGGCGATCTGCTCAGATAAGAGAGACTTTAAATTACTCATAACGTATTTAAATCTGTTTAATGGAACACTTAATTGTGATACACGAAAGGACATCCAATACTAATCATAAAGCCTAGTTGAATTTTCACCAGTAACTAAAGACAGCTGTAATATAGATGTATATTATTCATGCATATTCATCATTTTATCCACAGAATGCAAAAAGAAATGTTGTAATACGTTGTTCTTGTAGGTACAGCTGAGATCATCAAGCCCAGTAATATTTTGTTACTATATTCGTTAAGGCTGGGCCAGGGGTTGGACAAATATCAAAACATACGATATAAAATGCTTGCAAGATACTTACTGCCAATTTACAAATTGCATCTTCAATAAGTCGTAAACGTTGTTCTGAAGAAGTGTCTAATGCCTGACAAATAAGAAACAGAATTAGAAACTTGTGTACAACAAATAAAATAAATTACGGTGCAATTAATCATACAGTGGCTGCCCGTGTGAGAAGAAATTTGTTTCTGGCCTAGGGTCTGGGCACTTCCAAAATTGGCAAGAACCTGGCCAAAACTGGCCAGAATCTGGACAGAGGGTTGAGTAGCTCGGTAAATAAAACTGAATACGAAGGAAAACAAACTAAGGAAATAAAAATGTAAACCTAATGCTCACCTTTAATATTTTAAGTAATAAAATTTATAACGAAATAGCCTATATAAATGATAGGCTTTATAAACGATAATTATTTATAAATGATAGCCTAAATTAAAATCCAGAGCCAATGGTAAGATAATGCAATCAAAATTTCGTTCTGTAACCGTTTTAAACTAACTAAGCATACACATAGGTACTGAAATTAATCTAAATCGCAGGTTCAGATCTTCAACTACAAAATATAAAACTGTAGACATAGTAAAACTTCTTGACGGTAAAACATTTCACATTGAAATAAAACATAGGTCTAACCTGTAGATCAAAAATAAATAAATTATCAAATAAAAAGTTTGAAATAGGTTATGCTGCAAGTGTCAAGTAGATGATGAACTTGATTAAAAACCTAGTTTAACTCAGAAAATAATACCTAAATGAGATTTTCATAACTAGCCCGAAATGGTCAAGAGTAATTAACCTCAAAAATAAAAAAAATAAAAATTACATTGAGAAAATAAACGGTATCAGGAAACTGAAACATACTTTCTCCCTTTTAGCCCAACTTTAATGAATAAATTACTTTTTATTTACTATATATAGAATACAAAGCACGGTCGAATGTACAGAAAATCTTGTAAATAAGTTGTTTTCAAAACCATCCACCCAAATCCGTGCTTTGGAGGCACTACAGAATCCATTGCTACACTCGTGGTTTTAAGAGGGGAAATACCCCCTATTCCACCCCCAGGGTTATTAAGGGGCAACATATTTCGAATTTACTCTGTTGGTCAATGCTAACTTGACAATCATATCAAGTTTAAATGAAACTGATCAGTAAATAGGAGAGAAATAGTAATTTTTGTATTCCCCACAAGAATAACATTGGGCAACGTACTGCGTTTACCGCAAAATTAAAATGTCAATTTTCTCCACAACCAGCAATCGTAGAATAGTAATTCAAAATACTAAATTATTTAGTTTTTTTTGTCTTTTTAATGGTGAATAGTAATATTTTTAATATTTATGTTTTTTTATGAAGAATCCAAAAACTGAATTATTGATGTTTCCTGTAATTAATGAACCCGAATTTTTACAGATATGCGGGTGGTGTCATTTTGTTGGGAAACTAAATTTATACAAACACCTAAAATTTAATCAAAATTGTTAGAGCCGTTGTTGAGAAATTTTGATTTTTCATGTCTTTTGGTGGTTGTTGGGGGATAATTACCCTTCAAAATAAAAATTCCAAAAAATGAAAAAATGCCTGGAGAGAATTGTGGATTAGTACCTAGATACCAAATTTCATAAAAATCGGCCCATTGCTTAGGGTTCTAGCTCTGTACACATCCACACAGACACACACACACACACACACACACACACACACACACACACACACACACACACACACACACACACTCACACACAAAACACACACACACACACACACACACACACACACACTCACACACACACACACACTCACACACACACACACACACACACACACACAAAACACACACACACACACACACACACACACACACACACACACACACACACACAGAGAGAGAGAGAGAGAGAGAGAGAGAGAGAGAGAGAGAAACATCACGTAAAAACCACTTTTTTGGGTTCAGGTGTGACGGCCCAAAATCCCTAGACTGTTAAAAGCCATTAATACGACACTGTAATTAAATAATTAAAGTTTACCGTTCCTAATAATTAAATTTCTACCGTCACTAAAATCTATAATTAAAAAGAGGAACGGTGCTCTTAACATTATTTCAATTGTTTCATTTATTATTTCATTTTGAAGAGTTGGCTGGTACAAAATATTAAAACCGACCACCAGACGCTGGGATATTTTCTCCAAGCTAATCTCAACTTTGATGCTCCCACGGGCCCGGCCAGGCGTTGCTGTCAGCAGGAATGCAAGTGTCAGCATTTCCTATCTCAGCGCCAACCTCAGAGCACGTTTTCAGTACCTCTTAGTTTGAGTAACGGTGTGAGTGATCGTCTGACTGCAGCACTTGTCAATGAAGTGTTCCCGTGACGTCACGTGTTGAGAACGGCTCTGATTGGTTGAAGGGCCTTCAGCATCGGCGAAGGAGACAAGAGCCGCGTCCCAGTCCCTAAGAAGTCACGATGTAATTAACACGCGTCGCGCTGCCTCTCCCTGTTAAATTATTAATTGGCGTTGTATTTCTAAATTTAATGTAACCTTAATTATTGTATTTTAACCACGGATATACCTATTGTTAACGACGTTTAAAATGTTCTAGATCAGTTGTTTTAAAGTTGAAGTTTGAATAAATAGTAATTTTGTTTCCCAACCGGCATTATTATTATCTAATTCCCGAAATCGGCCTCTGTGGTACACAGGGAACACCAAAACGAATATTTCCACTAACAAATCAAATTCGAAAATTTTGACTTAAACAATACTTTCTCCATATACTATGTATAGAGAGCGAAAGTAAATAGAGAAAAACCTACGCTCTGACCCATGAGCTTACAGTCAGACAACATGTTGTTTTACACCAACTCTGACCTCTCTAATGTGTATCACGTCAAAAAACTTCAAGATTCTGAGATATTTACAGGTGTAACAATTATTTGATTTGCATTATATAGATAATTAAATCGATAATCTAAAGAGATAATTCTAATATTCGTAAATTAAAATAACTACGGTTAAGCATTGGACTTACAGTTTGAGCACTAAAAACTGAATCAGCTGGTGTAACTTGTCCCTGTGAAGATAATATATTAAACTCAATTAAACCAATTGAATTCTAAAATAAAAATTATAATCTAAGTATATGTCTGAACTTTTAAATTAAATTGAGTGTTTTTTTATTCATGTTGCTGTGTACATTTTAGATTAATGGCATTTCTATATATTAGAAGAATGAAGTAACGACAATGTTTTCCTGCATGTTTTAGAATGTGTACCATATTATGTGCATTGTTAAATTTCACTTTGAAATAATTTTCAATTATTTTGATTCTTTATTCTTGACAATAAATAATTGGTTTTGTTTTCTGGTTTACTGATTACAATTCTTTATATTGCTAGAGTTGAACATAGCCATTGCAGCTCCTTTTTTGAAGTGGTTGAACTTGTTAACATAAGATGGTGCCACCAGAACATTGACAAATAAATGAGAAACATCCATCACATTATAATAATGGTGAAGATAATCTCTAATGACAGCCTAACTAATGGTTTTGATGAAGTATAAAGGAAGATATGGCATACCGAAAAAGCATCTACCTTGAGAAATATTATATACATATGTGGTTTAATGTATTACAGCTTGATTAATAGCTTGTGGTTTGTAATCTTGGTAGACACTGCCAAGCAGGTATAACTAACTATCCATGATATGGCTTGTCTACACTATTATTTATTTGTTTTAATTAAGTAAAATATGCGAGTTTGATCAGTATTCCAATAATATACTTCACCTGTATAAATGTACATTTTAAAATGTGTGCATAAAGTTGTTTTGTGAATTTTGTAGCTGTTATAATGGAAATCTTTTTTCACAGTAGACTATTTATTTCTTGATAGTTTCGCAAATATGTACTTAGAAAAACAATACTTACTGTAGAACAGGTTCCAAGCGCGGGGCCCTGAAAAATATGTTTATATATTAACAAATCTAATATTTTATTTAGCTATGATGGGTATATCAATAGGCGGGTTTTTAAATATAGAAACCCACATGTGGGAAGAAATGGCAGATACTCCCTCGATTTCCAACTGACTGAAAACGAAGTCTAAAGGGTCGGTTTTTGATCCGACGTCTGATCCCAGCCTATAACAAGTTTACAACATATCATTGTATTTTCTATTACGTAAATTTAAAAATTACTAGTAACGCATATTAATAGTTACTTTTCTACCATTAGTACAGTAGTGCATTAACAGGGGTGACGACGTTGTGGAACAACATTTTTTAAGAGTCAATCCTAAAGCTCCTTTAATTTGACTATAGTATAACTAGCGTTACCCGTCGCGGCTTCTACGCCCACTACATAGCAAGATATATGTTAGCCGACTAAGAGTCGCGTAGAGGCAGCAATTTCAAAGACGCCCTACGTATTTCTGGTGATCGTTTGCTGCCTTTGGACATATACCTTACAGCAGTAGCTCGTGTGCGAGCTTCAGCTTCCTCAATGGTTTCTATAGATCACTGCTCTGCCATAGTGCCATTTCAGTTACTTTATAATTGAGCCTGCCGCTGAGCTTGCTCTTCACGTCGAAGTTGCTGTTCTTCTGGCATTTCTTTTTCTCAAGTTAGCTGAGTACGCAGGTTTGCTATGACGGGGGTATTTAATATCATAAACTGACAAAAGAACACAGCTTGCAGATGTAAATAATAAATAAATGGGTGCTGCAATCTATCGGATAAACTATTAACTCACTCACATTACAGGAGAACGTTACCTTTTTTAATTGTAAAAACTTGTATTATATTTTTAATATAACAATTTTATAATCCTATTATAAATTCAATTAAATCATGTTAAACGGTTAGTACTTGTTTATTTAATCACAAAACATATGAATAAAACCATTTGTTTAGTAGTGTCTTGTAATTACGAAACAACATTGTATTATAATCTCGTACTTTAAAACCAGTAGTTTTTTCCCTTTGTTTATAGATATTTTACAACTTTTAAATGTTAATTAATCAAAAACTGTTTAACAAATGTGTTCAATTTTTGAACTAGAAGCGTAAAATGTACTGCAAAACAGTTGTGTAAAATCTGAAAACGATACGTGCAGCCGTTTTCACTTTATTGCGTTCCGAACGCACACGACCACACGACCACACAATGACGGACAACGAATCATTGTCTCTGCTAACACATAGATTCCTTCACTTCGTTCTGTCATCAATTAGCACGAGGAAAACAACAAGTCCTAGCGAGCAAGGGATGAGCTCGAGGAGAGCGAGAGCTTAGAAGTTGCAGTTTTTATTTTTTTCGTTTATATCTCGGAATTTTTAAGTCGCATCGAAAAGTATGACAAAGACGAATTTGAGCTGCAAACCTACAAAAACGTTTCAATCCATTTTTGACTTAGTACCTAACCTCTAAGAGCTACAGGGCTAAGAATGTTATTATATATAAAATATCGAGCTTTATTCAGATTTAAAATTATAATAACATTCTTAACTCTGTTTATAATGTTAATAAAACAAAAATGAGCTATACTACACAATTTAGGGAATCAGGGAGTCCTCAGAGTGGTCCTCGTTCAGTAAACCGCAATCTTATGGACGGCCGTTGGTGCACACTCCCTCGCAGTGTCCGCACACTGTTGAACAGTGGATCCCCACCTGGCGGCTCCAACATGTCCACAGCCATTTGCACAGTTGCAAAAGACTGATGTTGGGATAGCGACTGGGGCAGCAGTAGTCTAGGGTTGTAAGGGGTTTTAGCTGTCCATCTTTGACCTTCGTACATCCCCAATCAGTTGGTGGTAGTAGATTCCTCAGCCATTACTTGTAAATACTCTCTGTACGAGTGCTGCCGCGCAGAGACTTTCGTTGGTGGCAGAGACGGGAGGTCTGGCTTGACCTCAGTGTTGGATTTATTTTTAAGAAATATACCGGTGTTTGTCCAGATCGTTCTCTCGGGAGTTGTACGTCACTAGAATCATCCGTTCACCGGCTGTCGAAACTTCCTTTTGGGTCAAAATCGAGCTAATACATTGGAGATGTCATCGAGATTGCTATTCCTACTGAACATTTCACAATCCATAACTCGCCTTTTCTGAATATCGACGAAGTTCTATCGCACCCACTAAACCCATGAATGAAAAATATGCTTCTGGCAAAAGGCACATTCCTGTAATTCCTCGGAGGAATATGTTCTGGGTTCCACTTTACATTTCCCTGTTTTGAAAAATATAATTTCTTGATTGAGTGGAGCTTACACAGTCAGCAGAACCAGCAAATCCACGACCTCCTCAATGATAGAAACATGACCATTGAATGATGCTTTTTCCAATGCACACCGCACAATTGTTTATCAGCCTATCTGATTGACTGACCTAACCTAACCTAACCTATTTTACGTCAGCCTATCTGACTTTAATTATATTTAATTCCGTAATCGAATCGGTCCCCACGAAATATCTCGATCTAAAAATAAGATAAATTAGGTTATGACAATTCATTTTAAAGCTTGAGGGACAAGGAATGTGGGAAAAATATCAGAAATGTCAAAAATTACGTGGGCTACGTCCCAGTGGACTTTAAAGATCCCATGATTTTCCTATCAGAATATCACTAAAGTGTTTTTATTAATAAGCAAAATGAACTAATGATCAGCTGTGATTATTCACTTAGACAAAAACCATATCATAGGGGTTATAGCCCATGTAAGCAACTAGTCTGACTTTAATTTCCTTGCTGATCATTTTCTGAGACATTATACTGATGAACCTGGCCTTATTATTATAATTACAAAGAAAGTTTCCTTGCTAAACCATCAGTGTCCTTTCTTTAGTGAAACAAATGTCAACTGATATGGTCTTGGTGGTGATGGTAATGGTTATATAGATCATTTTAGCGAATTTTCGCTATATAGGGAAGAAGCTATTACCGTAGGTGGCATGGTAAGACTTAAGCCCGGGACCATGATAACTTTTCGTTTTGAGGCCCCCAGATACCCAAAACACCATTCGTTCAAATTTATATGTATATTTATATATATATATTCATATATATATACATATAAATTTGAACGAATGGTATTTTGGGTATCTGGGGGCCTCAAAACGAAAAGTTATCATGGTCCCGGGCTTAGATCTTACCATGCCACCTATATATTATATATATATATATATATATATATATATATATATATATATATATATACTAGCTGTTACCAACGGCTTCACTCGCGAAAAATTAAAACACATTTAAAATATTAAGCTGACCAGTACTCTAAAATCTTGTTTATATTTTATCCACATGACGTCTTTTGCAGCTACTGAAAAACATGTTAACTATAGCTGGTAATTTTATAAATAATGGTATCCTCCTATAAGATTTACATTGGGTCTTACAGGGCCCGTGGGGTGGAGCCCTAATGTTGGATGTATAAATGATTAGGTATATGTTATGTGTTAGGTTTATATGTTAATGTGATATGTAAGCTATGTTCGTGCACAATTCTAGCTCAATAGGTGTAGTAGTTTTTGCGTGATGGAACTCCAAATACCCCTACATCCAAACATACATCCAAACCTTCACATCAGATAATTTTATAAATTATATAATTTCATAAGATTTGCATTGGAACCTACAGGACCCGGGGGGTGGAGCCCTAAGCTTGGATATGGACATTATCAGGTCTATACGTTAATGTGATATTTAAGCTATGGTCATGCAAAATTTTAGCTTAGTCGGTCCAGAAGTTTATGCGTGATGGAAATCCAAATATCGATACATGCATCCATACAAATATCCGATCTTTCACATTTATAATACTAGCTGACGTACCCGTTCTTCGCACAGGGGTTTTCATTACCCGTTCTTTAGTCAATGCAATTTGCATTTTGGTTAGCTTGAAACAGCTGTTCTTGCTTCTGCTCTTTAAGCTGTCAAATAGAAGTGTCCACAGCTGTTCGCATTAGAGTTTCTGAGTGTTTACTTTTTAGCGAATTTCCCCTATAGGGAAGAAGCTATTACCGTAGTCGGCATGGTAAGACCTAGGCCCGGGACCATGATAACTTTTCGTTTTGAGGTCTCCAGACCCCAAAAACACC
This sequence comes from Allygus modestus, assembly GCA_963675035.1. NCBI lineage: Eukaryota > Metazoa > Arthropoda > Insecta > Hemiptera > Cicadellidae > Allygus > Allygus modestus. The sequence goes on along the minus strand of OY776112.1, from coordinate 143,565,790 downwards.
ATTCGTTCGATACTGTATATATATATATATATATATATATATGTGTCCGTGAGCACGATAACTCTCGTAAAAATTATCCGATTTTGACGAAATTTGGTATAAACATGTAAAGCAGCATTTATGACTTTAAGTTCGAAAACCAGACAGATCGACCTATCCGAAGGGGTATTTTGGGGGGGTTTTGTACCCCAAAAATAGGTTTTTGGAATTTTTTACACATAATTTTTGAAAAAGTCAAATTTTAGTTTTGACCATTCGATTCAGCTTAAAAAAACACACAATTTGGTATTTCCATCATTCCTCTACGTCAATTGGTTACCGAGATATTGAAAGTGCTAAACACAGTACGTTGTCTAATGTTATTCTTATGGAGGAAAAGAAAATTTTGTTATCTCGCTTATTTATGAACGTATACTGACGAAACTTGGTATACAGCTTCATCTCGTTGAGGTCTATTGATATTTGCTCCAAAAAATTGTTTTTGCATAATTCTCCCGTAGCAGCAAACCTGCGTACTCAGGCCCCATGTTATTCTTATGGATAATAATTAAATGCTCTGTCTCTTTTAATTATGACCATAAATTAATAAAAACTGGTATACGACTTCACCTAGTTGAGTTCTATTGATATTAGCATAAAAAAAATTGATTGTGTTCCTTGTTGCAGCAAACCTGCGTACTCAGTCCCAATGTTATTCTTATGGAGAATAATTAAAATTGTATATATCGCTTATTTGTGAATATATTTTTATGAAACTTGGTAAGTGGCTTTATGTAGTATTAAGACATTTATATCTCCATTGGAAATTCGCTGAGTATGCAGGTTTGCTGCGACGGGGGTATTTCTGAAATGTAAAACTTAGGACGTTCACGGGGCGTAGCCAAAGGGGATTTTAAGGAAGTGAATAGACCTATGTGTTGCATGGGTTCAAGATCTACCTTTGTGTAAAGTTTCAACCCAGTCGGTTCAGTAGTTTTTTAGTTTACCTGGAAAATCAGACAGACAGACAGACAGACAGACAGACAGAAACCACCTCTTCTTTATAATATTATAGAAGATAGGATAGATCAGTAGGGTATATGTGAATGTGTGTGTGCCTGTTACCTCGATAACTTTTGAAAGAAACGCCCGATTTTCATTAAATTTGGCACAAATGTGGAGAGTAACGTTTGTGACTAAGTTCGAAAACCAGGATGATCGGACAATGGGAAGGGGTTAACAATTGTCCTAAAATAATTTTGTTGCAACTTTTACCCTAACATTTAAAAATACTCCCGTCGCAGCAACCCTTCATACTCAGCGAATTTCCAATGCACATATATGGGTATTAACCTACCCACTAATAAACACTTGGGTGGGTTGGGTACTACCTAGAGCCACTTACCAAGTTTCACAAAAATACATTCATTAATAAGTGATATATAGCATTTTATTTATTGTCCATAAGAATAACATTATAATTGAGTACGCAGGTTTGCTGCAACAAGGAAGATAAGAAATGTGTTTTTTTGAAATTATAAATATAACTCAACCAGGTGAAGCTACATACCAAGTTTTATTAATTTAGGTCCATAACTAAGGGAGATATAAAACTTTACTTATTCTCCATATGAATAACATGGGGGCCGAGTATGGAGGTTTGCTGCTACCGGGGAAAATCAACAAAAAACATTTTTGCTGTACTAAGATCAATATACCACAACTAGTTGAAGCCACACGCCCAGTTTCATCAATATACATACATAAATAATCTAAATATAACATTTGATTTATTTTCCATAAGGATAACATTGGACAACGTACTGTGTTTAGCACTTTGAATATCACTGCAACGGTTGGACGTAAAACAACAAACAAAACGTAAAATGATTATTTTGTAGAGCTAAACTGATTAGTATAAATAAATGTGGAGTTTTTAGTGAAATTATCTGAGGAAAATCTAAAAACCGTATTCCCATACGGTTTCTACGTCTACAGTGCCCGGCAGCAGAGAAGTCCGTTGGAGGCGGAGCCTGCAGTCGACGTGACCTTGAATAAACCAATACGCATCACGCGTGGTTGCCAAGCTGTTCCCCGCTCTAACAGCGCTTGACGCCGAATCATTGTACTAGTTACATTAAATCAAGGCGCTCGAGTAAAACATGTAAAACTGCAACAAATCTTGTAACACTGTGTTAAAGAACAATAAATTACGAACATTTTAAAAAAAAAGTTGAGGGCGATAGCTTTTTTCCTTTTATATTAAAAACTAATTTGATTAGATTCTTTGATTGTAAGGCTAGCAAATGGAGTTCTTGGATGTTATTTTGATTTTGTTTGATGTAGTAAACGTCTGAACTCTAAAATATCTACAAATCTAGTAAAGTTCTAGCAAAGTAAAGTTCAAATAAACAGCGATATAAAAGTACTATTTCTCGTTATAATCCAAATTTAAACCATTGAGGCAATTACTTTCCCTATAAATCTCTGAACAATGAATAAAAGTAGGGCAAAGGGGTGTTGTACTTATATCCGGCACTCGGTTTCCAAGAAATCTACCGATCGTCACGGGAATAAGTCAGATGACAGTTCATGTTTTGGACGTAGATTTTAATTTAATTTGCATTTGTACAAACTGTGTTACAATAGTCATATAATGCTTTAAGATCAGTTCTACGTTTTAGTTAATATTGAGTGTTATATGGTAGTTGTGTTTTTGTTTTTTATTTCTTAGTATTTGTGTTATTACCATATGGAACAACCGTCTACAAGCGGTAAAAAAAGGGAAACGGTGCATAGTCGTGAGCGCAAAATTGTGTACAGTGTTTATTGTTTGTTTGATTTGTGTAAAACAAAACTATTACAATAAATCACACAGGAGGATATCGGAACCTTTTAAGGTATTTTTGTACATTGTTCATTCATATATATATTAACAATATTTATATTATTTAATAGTACAGCAATTTGCAAATTATACTAATATTATATTCATTATTTATATGTATTCTCATTAATCATTTAAAGAGAATAAATTAAATCGCCCTCAGTATTAACAGTTCATGCCACACCGGAGCTGCTACAGAGCTTAGTTGTGTCTGTAGCCTCGAGCGGCTTTTAGCAGGGTGCCGGGACTGTGCGAGGCTACTGTACACTTGTCAACGCCGCGCTCTCGTCCTATTGGCTGCAGCCCAACAGACTTCTTTGCTGCCGGGCACTGTAACCGTCGCAGAGAAACTCAAAGTACTAAACACAGTAGGCCCTACGATGTCCATTGTTTTACTTATGAAGAACAAATAAAATTTGATTACTCGATTATTTATTATTGTATATTGATCAAACTTAGTATGTGGCTGGAAACTAGTATGTAACAAAATATTTGTTGTTGATTGTCCCTGTAGCAGCGAACCTGCATACTCAGCCCTAATGTTGTTGTAATGGAGAATAAGTAACGTTGTGTATCTCCCTTATTCGTGAGCCTAAATAAATAACACTTTTTCGTAGCTTTACCCGGTTGAGTTATATTGATAATTATCAATATAAACATATTTCTTATCTTCCTTGTTGAAGCAAACCTACGTACTCACCCCTAATGTAATTCTTATGTAGAATAACTAAAAAGCTGTAACAACTAAGCACTTATTTATTTATACATATTTTTATTAAACTTGGTAAGTGACTTTATGTGGTAGTGACAAACACATTCATGCATTGGAAATTCGCTGAGTATGCAGGTTTGCTGCGACGGAGGTATCTTGTTTTACATTAATTTTTCAGAGTTAAGCATGTTATTATAATTTTAAATCTGAATAAAGTACGCCTACGACTTTTTAAATGGTGTTACTTTCTTGGCCTTGTAGCTCTTATAGATTAAGTCCTTCGACAAAAATTTATATAAATTTGTTGTAAGAAATTTTATCAGCTTAAGATTGTACGGATAACTTTTTTCGATACGACTAAAACATTTCATATAACATTTCATAAAACATTTCGTATAAACAAAAACTAATAAAATGCAACTTTGAAGCCTCTTCCTTCCTCGAGCTCACCCTCTGCTAACCGTAACTTTTTAATTTCCTAATTCTAATGTAGTTAAGAAGAACCATTTAAACCAATTTCAAAAACTCCGGGAATTAGTTCTTCCAAAGGGCATTGTTTTTTTATAATTTTACTGGGCTAATCATATTGATCAAAATTGAATTTTCTACTACTTACACTCATGTTGTTTTCTACTGTCCACTGATTTCAATGATATTTACAGTTGATATTATCTTAAACAAAACTTATTACGAAAGTAGATCAACGATAATTCCACACACAGATGAAGTTAACTGAAATAAGTTTGCGAACAGAATAAGTACTTACACCCAACCTGCATAATGCTTCTTCAATCACTCTCATACGTTCGTCGAAGCTATTATTTGGTCGTTGCATCGTCTGGAAACAAAAGATAATGTTTAGTTTACCAGTAACAAAGCCCGTTGTGGTGAAAATACTACTATTTATAGAACAACTTTTAAGAACTTCCATATTAGTTTTTTACGACCTCTACATAGTAGGGAACTTGTAAATATTTCTTCATCTATAGTATTATAAAGAAGAGGTGGTTTCTGTCTGTCTGTCTGTCTGTTTGTTGTTCTGGGTAAACGCAAAAACTACTGAACCGACCGGGCTGAAACTTTACACAAAGGTAGATCTTGAACCTATGCAACACATAATAACTTTCTTAAAATCCCCTCGGGCTACGCCCCGTGAACGTCCTAAGTTTCAATGTTTCATTTCAGAAGAAAGTAAACATTCAGGAACTGTAATGCGAACAGCTGAGGACACTTCCATTTGACAGCTTAAAGAGCAGAAGCAAGTACAGCTGTTTCAGGCTAACTAAAATGCAAATTGCATTGTCTATAGAACGGGTAAAGAAAATACCTGTGCGAAAAACGGGTACATTAGCTAGTATATAGTAAATAAACATGGATTTTCATTGTTATTTTTTAATCTGAACAATTAGATATTTCCAATGACGAATTAAACATTGAAATAAGCCTAAAGAGAGTATACAGTTATTGGTACGAAGAGACCCTTTACACCAATCCTAAGACCTTGGTTGTCTTTAATAAAGGCCTTGAAATTTTGTAAGTATATATATTAACCATAATGTTTTTCATTTGAACTATAAGGAACTGATCAAAATCTGGAAATATCTGGTTCTATTCTCCAAGTTCTTGAAGCGAAACACTACTGTATTCTCTACAAAACACAACGAAACATATACGAGTGAACCAAAATATTAGCTGGAAGTATAATTTTGTTTTGTTACTTAAGGGAGGCATTTTACAGGTTTTTCTTACATAATAAACAGAACGATTGTTGACTTTTATAATAGTTTTACCGTTTTCCCATCACACATCACAATTTAAGGTCCTCAGTGGCATACTGTATATTGAATTCTGGCCGGTGAAACTTTATAATCACTTAAACGAAGGAAACCTTTACACATTCATTGTATTTTGCAAAAGGAAACTGAAATTTTAAAAGATATTTATACTTTTCCGTTTTACGAAAGTATTGAAGAATAAATCAGGTAAATTAAGTGAATGTAATAATATTAAAAGACCTGATTAACACATTTGATTAAGTCTTGTACGGTCTGATAAATCCTGTTCAGGACTGATTAATCTTGAGCCAACCTGACCAGGCTTTATGTAATAAGAAAAACAATGTTATTTTAAAGTCAGGCTAGCATAAAACGATTATATGGTATAACGTTATATAGCGGTACACTTTTAAACAAATCCTGCTATTTTTCAAGTGCGTCGCGGTTTAGAATTTAAATCTAATTTATAAAATTCTCATGATATTTTGTGTGTATATTCGGTAGGTCTGAGAATAGGACTAAACAATTTTTTTTAATATTTTTATTATTTTTTTACAGGCGAGTGAGCGAAGTGAACGAGCTCATATTGAAAATTTACGAGTATTTGACATAAAACAAATTCAATGACAGTAGGACAGGACAACGTCTGTCGGGCCAGCTAGTAACAATATAAACTCAGCTGACGATGCAACGTGTTTAATCAAGGGGACCGGAAACCGTATTAGTTATAGCAAAAAGTTTGGGTACTATACCGCGATCATATAAGACTAATAGATGGAGAGCGTGTAATCCAAATACCCCCCGTCGCAGCAAACCTGCATACTCAGTGAATTTCCAATGAATATATATGTCTTAATAACACATTAAGCCTCTTACCAGGATTCATAAGAAGTATATTCATAAATAAGCGATATTTAAAATATTCATTATTCTCTGTAACAATAACTTTAGGAATTAGTACGCAGGTTTGCTGCAACAAGGAACACAAAATAATGAGTTTTCATGCAAATATCAATAGAACTCATCTAAGTGAAGTCACATACCAAGTTTCATCCATATACATTCATAAATAAGCGATATATAACATTTTTATTACTCTCCATAAGAATAACATAGGGATCGAGTACCAAGGTTTGCTGCTGCAGGAACCGTAGGCAAAAAATTGATTTTTTGTACAAACTACAACAAACCATAACCAGATGAAGCGATATACCAAGTTTCGTCAGTTTATGTTCATAAATAACCAAGATGTAAAATTTTTCTTTTCTCCATAAGAATAACATTGGACAACGTACTGTATTTAGCACTTTCAATATCTCAATAACCAATTGACGTAGAGCAATGATCAAAATACCAAATTGTTTGTTTTTTTAAGCTGAATTCAATGGCTTGAATTAAAATTTTATTTAAATAACATTTACATGTTAAAACCCCTAATAACCCATTTTTGGGGTACAAAACCCCCAAAAACCCACCTTAAGATGGTGTGATTTGTCTGGTTTTCGAACTCGTTCAAATAAATGGTACTTTACATATTTTTATCAAATTTCATTAAGATCGGACCTTTTTTACGAGAGTTATCGTGCTTACGGACACACACACACACACACACACTCACATATATATAAAAATTTAACGAATGGTGTTTTTGGCATCTGGGGACCTCAAACCGAAAGTTATCATGGTCTCGGGCTTAAGTCTTACCATGAGACCTACGGTAATAGCTTCTTCCCTACAGGGGAAATTCGCTAAAAGTGAAGCCCATTATTGAGTAAAAGGACACTCAACAAGATGGTGGCGATTGGAAATTATTCATCATGTGACAAATCAAAATCTCCTTTAGGCAACAGCTAATTATCCTGGCAACAATTTTATTCAACTGAGCACGTATCACTTTTTTCCCATGTTAAACAAGAGCGTCACGTTATGAATTATCTCCGCCCCCCAACATCTTGTTGTGGGTCCTGTCACTCATAAAATGGCTTCACCTCCCATGGTACATTTACATGAGATTCGCTCCATCCATTGGTCGTATACCATCGCTGGTCCTGTCACTCGTAAACTGACTTCACCTCCCATATTAGTATTATAAGAGATGTGCTTCATCTATTGGTGATATACGATCGCTGGTCCTGTCACTCGTAAACTGGCTTCACTTCCTTAATACATTTATATGAGATGTGCTCCATCGATTGGTTGTATACGATCGCTGGTCCAGTCACTCATAAACTGGCTTCACCTCCCATGATAAATTTATATAAGATGTGCTCCACCCATTGGTCATATACGATCGCTGGTCCTGTCACTTGTAAACTGGCTTCACCTCCCATAGTACATTTATATGAGATGTGCTCCATCTATTGGTCATATACGATCGCTGTTCCTGTCACTTGTAAACTGGCTTCACCTCCCATAGTACATTTATATGAGATGTGCTCCATCTATTGGTCGTATACCATCGCTTTCCTGTCACTCGTGAACTCGCTTCACCTCCCACAATACATTCATATGAGATGTGCTCCATCGATTGGTCTTATACAATCGCTGGTCCTGTCACTCACGAACTGGCTTCACCTCCCATAATACATTTATATGAGATTTGCTACATCTATTGGTCATATACGATCGCTGGTCCTGTCACTCGTAAACTGGCTTCACCTCCCATAGTGCATTTATATGAGATGTGCTTCATCTATTGGTCATATACGATCGCTGGTCCTCTCACTCATGAAATGGCTTCACCTCCCATAATACATTTATATGAGATGTGCTCCATCTATTGGTCATATACGATCGCTGGTCCTCTCACTCATGAACTGGCTTCACCTCCCATAATACATTTATATGAGATGTGCTCCATCTATTGGTCATATACGATCGCTGGTCCTCTCACTCATGAACTGGCTTCACCTCCCATAATACATTTATAAGAGATGTGCTCCATCTATTGGTCATATACCATCGCTGGTCCTCTCGCTCATGAACTGGCTTCACCTCCCATAATACATTTATATGAGATGTGCTCCATCTATTGGTCATATACCATCGCTGATCCTCTCAATCATGAACTGGCTTCACCTCCCATAATACATTTACATGATATGTGCTCCATCTATTGGTCATATACGATCACTGGTCCTCTCACTCATGAACTGGCTTCACCTCTCATAATACATTTATATGAGATGTGCTCCATCTATTGGTCATATACCATCGCTGGTCCTCTCACTCATGAACTGGCTTCACCTCCCATAATACATTTATATGAGATGTGCTCCATCGATTGGTTGTATACGATCGCTGGTCCAGTCACTCATAAACTGGCTTCACCTCCCATGATAAATTTATATAAGATGTGCTCCACCTATTGGTCATATACGATCGCTGGTCCTGTCACTTGTAAACTGGCTTCACCTCCCATAGTACATTTATATGAGATGTGCTTCATCTATTGGTCATATACGATCGCTGTTCCTGTCACTTGTAAACTGGCTTCACCTCCCATAGTACATTTATATGAGATGTGCTCCATCTATTGGTCGTATACCATCGCTGTTCCTGTCACTCGTGAACTCGCTTCACCTCCCACAATACATTCATATGAGATGTGCTCCATCGATTGGTCTTATACAATCGCTGGTCCTGTCACTCACGAACTGGCTTCACCTCCCATAATACATTTATATGAGATTTGCTACATCTATTGGTCATATACGATCGCTGGTCCTGTCACTCGTAAACTGGCTTCACCTCCCATAGTGCATTTATATGAGATGTGCTCCATCTATTGGTCATATACGATCGCTGGTCCTCTCACTCATGAAATGGCTTCACCTCCCATAATACATTTATATGAGATGTGCTCCATCTATTGGTCATATACGATCGCTGGTCCTCTCACTCATGAACTGGCTTCACCTCCCATAATACATTTATATGAGATGTGCTCCATCTATTGGTCATATACGATCGCTGGTCCTCTCACTCATGAACTGGCTTCACCTCCCATAATACATTTATAAGAGATGTGCTCCATCTATTGGTCATATACCATCGCTAGTCCTCTCACTCATGAACTGGCTTCACCTCCCATAATACATTTATATGAGATGTGCTCCATCTATTGGTCATATACCATCGCTGATCCTCTCAATCATGAACTGGCTTCACCTCCAATAATACATTTACATGATATGTGCTCCATCTATTGGTCATATACGATCACTGGTCCTCTCACTCATGAACTGGCTTCACCTCTCATAATACATTTATATGAGATGTGCTCCATCTATTGGTCATATACCATCGCTGGTCCTCTCACTCATGAACTGGCTTCACCTCCCATAATACATTTATATGAGATGTGCTCCATCTATTGGTCATATACGATCGCTGGTCTTCTCACTCATGAACTGGCTTCACCTCCCATAGTACATTTATATGAGATGTGCTCCATCTGTTGGTCACATACGATCGTTGGTCCTGTCACTCATGAACTGGCTTCACCTTCCCATAATACATTTATATGAGATATGCTCCGTCTATTGGTCACAGTATAGACATTCTACAAATAAAATTCGAAAAAGAATATCTCTGTTTGTGACCCAAGCCAAAAATTAAATTCTTAGTCCTTTAGTTTCATTCGTCCGTAATCCGTAATCACTTCTGTACTTTACTTGACAAGCACCAACGCTATGGTGGTGTAGTGGATAGTGGATGGAGTTCAATCCTTGAGGAACCGGGTTCGAATCCTAGCTGTGACGGTGATACTTATTGTTGTCACAATTTTCAATTTGTCATATTATTTGTGTTTTTCTACATTTCAACATATTTGATATACGTCATTTGTTTCCTGATCAAACTTGATCAAAATCAGATATGGAAATGCCACATAGCTGCGTGAAAACCTAATCAGGTTTAGATACAGTGTATTCTGGTAGTTTTGATCAAACCAGAAAGCAGTTCCATATGGCGATATTTACGTATTGGATTTTGGCTAGTTTTTAAACTTTGTTTTTTTATGAAGGCGAGGCCTGGATAAGCAGCCTGTATTTATTAAACTAATATTTTAATTTTTAATCTAATAACAAATTTGATTGCATATCTAGTTTAATAACATTTTTAATATGTTAACTAGATATAGAATCAAATTCCGTATGGCTTTTAGTTTGATGGAGTTTTTAAGTTGTGAAAGAGTTCTCATTGCTTCAACAGCATAAATTATTGTTGTTTTTTTAGACTGGTTGTTCCAAATCTGCAGATGGGATTAGATGTGGGATTGTCACATAGCTAAATGCAATTGGGGATCGATCCCGACACTTCACAGCTCACAGGAACGTCATTAACAAATATATAAAGTATATATATACTTGTCGACCCGTGCGGAATTCCGCACTAAGAACCAAATCTTGTCAATTCATCAGATTTTGTTTGTTTTCATTTTCGCTCCTATCAAAACAAACTATTCCCTTTATTTATCTTTCATTTTAGCAAATTTCCCCTACAGGGAAGAAGCTATTACCGTAGGTCTCATGGTAAGACTTAAGCCCAATACCATGATTACTTTTTGTTTTGAGGTCCCCAGATGACAAAAACATTATTTTTTTTAATTTATATATATATATATTAAATTTATGCGCGCGTGTGTGTGTGTGTGTCAGAAAATGCGATTACTTGAGAATAAAACGTCCGATTTTGAAGAAATTTGGCTCAAATGAGTAAAGTGACATTCATGACTTTTCAAGGTCGAAAACCAGAAGAATTGGGCCATGGGAAGGGGGGGTTTATGGGGTTTCAAAATTTTTCAAAAATTCTATTTTATAGAGGTTAACAAAACAATAATATAGTCTTTTGAATCATTAACCTAGGTTAAGTGGTTGTGGAGAAAATCCAAAAAACGTGTTCATAAAATCTCCCATGTTAATCTTGGTAAAATGGATTTTAGCTTTTTCTCAATTAATTTTACAGTAAACTTCACATTTACTTTTACCAATCAGTTTAGCTATACAAAAAAATCGTTTTGGTGTTTAAATTATGATTCTACGTACAACCGTTGCAAAGTGCTAAACACAGTAAGTTCCAATGTTATTCTTATGAAGAATATTTAAATTTTAATTCTCGATTATTTATGAACGTATATTGATGAAACTTGGTATGTGGCTTAACCTAGTACTGGTATATTAATATTTCCACAAAACTTGGATTTTTTGTTGACTATCCCCGTAGCAGCAAACCTGCATACTCAGCCATAATGTTATTCTTATGGAGAATAAGTAAAGTTTTATATCTCCCTTAATTATGAACATAAATTATTAAAACTTTGTATTTAGTTTCACCTGGTTGAGTTATATTGATAATTTCTTAAAAACACAATTCTTATCTTTCTCGTTGCAGCAAACCTGCGTACTAAGCCCTAATGTTATTCTTATTGAGAATAAATAAAAGTAGTTGGTAACCCGTCGAAATTCGAAGGTAATATTAAGGGGGAGTATTCGATGGTACTTACATTGTATACATTGACTTGTATTCGATACTAATTCACCTTTGTCCAGTCGCGCGCGCTACTGTTTACCTTTAAAACGTCAAAATGGGTATGATTGTTTGTAATAAAACTAATAAATAACGGATTCCTGCCACTATATTTCAGCCAGCTTTTCGAATTTTAACAATTAACATTATCCGTTAACACTTAAATCCGGCCTGAATAGTCAAATATACGATTGTGACTCTATCTGTGTTTGGGGGGTCGGAATTATCACTATAAATAGTTTTTCCATAAGCGTGTTCCTTATTCAGTTATGTATACATTGAAATACCCCCGTAGCAGAAAACCTGCGTACTCAGCGAATTTTCAATGCATATATATGTGTTTCACTACTACATAGAGTTACTACCAAGTTTCACAAAAATCCATTCATAAATAAGTGATTTATATCATTTTATTTATTCTCCATAAGAATAACATTAGGGCTGAGTACGCAGGTTTGCTACAACGAGGAGGATAAAAAATGTTTATTTTTGCAACTAACAATATAACTCAACCAGGTGAAGCTACACACAAAGTTTTAATAATTTATATTCATAATTAAGGAAGATATAAAACTTTACTTATTCTCCATAAGAATGACATTATGGCTGAGTATTCAGGTTTGCTGCTACGGGGATTATCAACAAAAATCAATTCTTTGTGCAAATATCAATATACCAGAACTAGGTGAAGCCACATACTAAGTTTCATCAATATACATTCATAAATAATCAAGATTTAAAAAACACTCGGTTAGGCCCATTCTTCACACGAGCGACCAAATCGCCGCGTTTTTATCGTACGTAGAATGGGCCTTATAAGTGCCTCTTTGGCGTGAGCATGCGATGTGACATCGCGATAGTGTAGAATGAATGAGAAAACGCCGTTGCCGTTGTAATTTGTTGTTTAAAATAGTTTGGACACTGTTTTCGTCGCCGGCAGAAGCGACTTCACTCTTATCACTGACACAAGTTTTGTCGCTCAGCTAGAACGGAGCCTTAGGAGCAGAGTAGAACGTAGCAGAAATACTTAGTTAAACCATAGAGAAGAACAAATTCTTTCTCTGAATTATCTTTTTCTCTGAAAGAAATCATTCTTTCTTCTCTGTGGTTCAACTTCAACGTAATTAGATTGAAAAATCCTCATCGCAATTAATTTCTGTCAGTATAAATTCCTGAATTTTGCAAACAAACAAACAAACAGACATAGCTCGTGTTAGAGTATAGGATTTGACACCACCCACGTATCAATCGGTCCAATGGAAGTCTCACACGTACTGCCAGAATATTTTTAATTTTGTGTGTTTAATATACAGGATTCTATATATCACTTATTTATTTATGTATTTTTATGAAACTTGGTAAGTGGCTTTGTCCTATACTGTAGTACGAGCTATGTCTGTTTGTTTGTTTGTTTGCAAAATTTATCTCGAGATCCAGCGGAAGGATTTTTCTGTACGGTAAGTTTGGGATTAGGGGATTTTGGGTCTAAAAAATCTATTGGTGAAAACCACTACCTCAGGAAAACTCGTAGTTTTCTAAACAGCTCATTTGAAAATTTAAAATTTTAACATTGGGCTTATGGAGTTTAAAATCATAACACCGGTTACTATGAATAACAAAAACAAACCTTTAAATCAGCTTCTATAACTTAAAATATTGTAAACAGCTGTTTATCATTATGGAAATAAAAAATCTACTTGAATGGCAACGCTCATAAAGGAAATAAAAAACTACTTGAATGGCAACTCAAACTCTTTTTTCGACAGGCGAGTGAGCGCAGCGAACGAGCTTATCTGGGAGGTGAGTGAGCGAAGCGAACGAGCTCATATTGAAAACGAACGAGTATTTGAAATAAAACAAATTCAATGTCCCTTCTGCGGAATCAAACACCGAGCATGGCTCGGTCCCCCGGTACTGTGGTAGTAAGAAACATGCATGCATTAAAAATTCGCTGAGTACGCAGGTTTGCTGTGACGGGGTATATATATTATTAAAATTTTAGAGAAGCGGTACATTTTTAGCCCGTGGGTCTATTTTTCCCCATTAGCCGGCACGATAAACTTTAAAATGAGGGGTAAATCATGGAATTTGATAAAGGAACAAAGAAGATCTCGAGGAATGACAGAAAAACAGGCTAGAGAAATAATATATAAGAAAATCAAAGCAAAGCAAAACTTTAAGAAACACATAACACTAGATGTGTAAATGGTGTTGGGTACTGATTTATAAATATGTAAATAAACCACTTTATCTTTAAAAATAGTATCTTCATTAAAATGTACTACTTATGTATGTAAATGAGTACTTACGTATGTGGGTGAATCTCCACCACCTTGCAATCCTTGACACTCTGAAAATATCGATATAAAATCAAAAAGTGACTTATTGAGTGGTTTAATAATACAGTACTGTTCAACAGTCGTAGCTTTGTCTATATTATAAAGCTAACATTTACGGCACAGTTATAACAATACTCTTATAACAATACTCTTATAACAATAATTTTATAACAATACCAACATTGTGAGATGGTATAACCATTGATTCTCCCAACTAACCTGTCCGGACGACCTTAAGGCATTTGCATAGGTGAGAACTGATGAGAAACACCAAACTCCGCGCTTTGCGATTAGAAAGTGGATCTTCCTAAAAATGAGGCACAGGCGTTTCCGTTATACTACCTCTCTGGGTTTGTCGAAAACTATACCTTCTCTATATATTAAATAAGGCAACTTAACCATAAAACAATTATTAAAATAAAAAGAACTAGATTAATCTATATTATTTAAAGAATTTCATGATTTTTGTTCGGCGATTTTCGACCCCTAAAATTATTATTAGCGAATTTCCCCTATATATAATAAGCTATTACCGTAGGTCTCATGGTAAGACTTAAGCCCGAGACTATGATAACTTTTTGTTTTGAGGTCCCCAGATGCCTTAAACACTATTCGTACAATTTATATATATATTTGTCCGTGAATGAGATAACTTGAGTAAAAAACGTCCGATTTCGACGAAACTTGGCTCAAATGTGTAAAGTGACATTTATGACAAAGTTCGAAAACCAGAAAAATCGGATCTTGAGAAGGGGGGTTTATGGGGGTTTTAAATTTTCCAAAAATCAGTTTTTTTTACATTTTTCACCCTGAAATGTTTAAAACACTTAATTTTGGGTTTAAGTATGTTAAAGAGCTTAAAAAAATATAATATTTTGAATTATTATCCTAGGTTAAGTAGTTTCGGAGAAAATCCAAAAAACCTACTCATAAAATCTTCCATGTTAATCTTATGGGATAAAGGCTTTTCATCAGTTCATTTTAACGCAAACTTCACCTTCGCTTTTACCAATCAGATCAGTCCACAAAAAAATCATTTTGATGTTTAAATTGTGAATCTACGTCCAACGGTTGCAGAGATATTCAAAGTGCTAAACACAGTACGTTGTCCAATGTTATCCTTTTGGAGGATAAATAAAACTAGCTGATTACCTGTGCTTCACACAAAGAATTCAGGAAAGAACAGCTGATTAAAATTCCTTCTGCAACTACATCTGTTACTGATCCATGAAACATATTGCCGATAAGAATAACATGGAAACTTTAAAGTCCAATAGGGCAAAGCACATTGGACTTAGGGAAAGAAAAATTATTCCATGGCTTCTACAGAGAAATTCCTTTAATTTGACACCTCAATCATCAAAATCGGTTCATCAATAAAAGAATTTTGCTATATACAAGATATTCCTTAGGGAATTAGTATAATAGATTTGATATCTCAATTATTTATGAATGTATATTGATGAAACTTGATATGCGGCTTCACGTAGTACATATATTGATATTTGCACAATTTGTTATCCCCGTAGCAGCAAACCTGCATACTCAGCCCTAATGTTATTCTTATGTTTATATCTCCCTTAATTATGAACATAAATTAATAAAACTTAGTTTGTAGCTTCACCATGTTGAGTTATAGTAAAAATTGCACACAAACGTATTTCTTCGCTTTCTTTTTGCGGCAAACCTGCCTACTCAGCCCTAATATTATTCTTATGGAGAATAAATAAAATACTATGGATCACTCATTTATTTATGTATTTTTTATGAAACTTCATAAGTGGCTTTATGTGGTAGTGAGAAACATAAGCATGCATTGGAAGTTCGCAGAGTACGCAGGTTTGCTGTGACGGGGGTATTTTGTATACATGTTTGGTATCAATGAAAAGCTCTTACTCTCTAGATGTACCTTTTAAGGTTTTGAAAAACCTCTACCTTAGGCTTCCAAAGTTCTAATGTTAAACTTATGAAGTTATGTTTTATTTATTCAGCTGATTACAATGTAAATACACATTTTAAAACGTCTGGCTAGATAAATGACTGCTAGATCCTCACGCGGAGAACGAGACATCCGCTAGTCATAATAACAATTAATAGCATCGGGTAGACCGATACATGCTCGATGACCTTTGTTTCGATCCATGAGTGAAAAATACGTCCCTTCTATATTATGCAATTTTCATTCAATAGTTCTAGTAACTGCTTTCAAGAAATAATTTGTTGATACTTTACTTTGCGTAAGTGCTAATTTGAAAGTTCACTGGTTAATTAATTCACAACTATTATGATTTTTTAAATTTTGATTGGAAACAATGTTAAAAATGACCAATTTTTCAAATGATATTTTAAAAAAATGTGAATTTTCCTGGGGTTGAATGTTTTACCAATGGCGTTTTTAGGTCCAAAAGCCCCTAATTCCAACGTTTTTACAAAATCGTTCTGCCATGATAAATTTCACAAACAAAGAACAAACAGACAGACATTGCAATACGATAGGATTACAATATAAAATTATATTATACAATTTTGTACTTATTTTCTTTAAAATGTTGAATCTAGTTTTATAAAATTTAATATGGAGAATATGGAAATTTTACTCGATAAATTAGCCAATAAGTAATATATGATACTTCAGCATAATCAGGGTCACAAATAAACTCCTTTTGAGCTCAATTCGGAACTGCAGTCAAGTGAAAGGGGTATAATAGGGAAGTGGATTCTGTCAAGTATAGGCACATCCAGATCTTTACGGTGAGGCTTGTTATTTCTCCGGTCTCAAGTCCTTGAGCTATCCCACCAGCACTGCAGCGGGCAGATAGATGCGTGTAGTATATCTCTTCAGAGTTATACGAATGTGAACAAATGTTATAGTCAGTTTAGAATAGACATAGTTTAATTGTTTTTGTTTACAAATTAAAATAAATATCCAACCCTGTTGCGTTATATTGTAACTTTGTTCGATTTAAGGACCTGCTGTTGTGTAGTGAGTCACGTGATCCTCTGGAATCAACATGGTTATTTAGTTTCGTGCAAAGTAACGACGCACTTGTAAAACTCCATTCAACTATATTGGCAACTCGGTATGCTAATTATTTTAAGATAAATTGTTATGAAAATCTCAAACCTAAGTTGAACAATATATTATAAATATTATGATATGTACAACTAGGCTTATCGCCGTTGTAGGCTTCGCCCCCAAACCCCCTTTTGGAGTTCGCTTCGCTCACTTGCATTCCTCAGTTAACTCAACTTTAAATCAAACTCAACTATTGTAGTTCATTAAACAAAGAAAAACTACACAAAAATTACCTTTGGTGAGCACATTAACACCTACACAGGCGGTCCCATATCGGTTCGATATCGAAACATTTGACCAACCGGCTGCTTGTTAGTTTTACCGAATGAACTCTCGACTACGATGGTTGTTTCGAGGTGAATAAAAGCGAAAAATAAAGTGCTAACTCAATCAAAGTCAGTCAGATGTAAATAAAAAGTTGTGGTTATAATGTTAAATTGGAGTTCTACAAAAGGATTTACGTGTAAAAAAACAACAAATTAGACTTCGGTTCACGACAAAATTATAGTAACCTAACCTAACCTAACTACGCAGAGCGATGTACAGTGGCTATTCGTTGTGCAACATAATTACAAATAAATGAATTTGTAAAAACAAAAAAGTCATATTAAACAGAAATAAATTGCAGCCACAAAAAGTAAGCATCAAAAGTAGGATTCAAACCCGTGACCACATGATCTGGAATCATCAGACAACATATTCGCGATATTGGACCGCCCGTGTAGGCGTTAATGTACTCACCTTGTTTTTTAACAGCTGATTTATATAAACCTTATGTGAGCAAATTAGTATCGCCTACACGGGCGGTTTTTTTTTAAATCAGCTGATACAAACATGTGGTATTAGCTAAAGATAGTGTGCTTTCATTAAACGGCTTTTTAAAACTGTACACATTTAAATGGGCCAAAATACTCAAAATCACTTCTTCGCCGATGAATAGCGGCTAAACGGATGATCGGATCTTAAATCTGACGGAAAATCTTCAGTTGGAAATTAAATTTTCTACAACTTTTGTGTTTAACATTTTTTGCCATCTCTTACCGTTACCGTACAAAACGCGCTCAAGTGGAAAAATTAAAAAAGTGGAATTTTCCCCGCCCCAAAAATGCCCCAAAAACTCAAAAATGTTAACTTTTGGTAATTTTTCTGTGAGTTTCTCGTCAATAGCTTTAATTCAAGTATGGGGTCGAGGGGGGTTCGATTACGGGAAGTGCCTCATAGTTTATGTCGGTGAGTGTGTGAGTGAACCCGTGTAGCTTTATATAAGTAGATATTATAAATATATTATATTACTAAACGTTCGACATTTGTTTATCTTTTTGCGTTTATCTCCATTCATAAATATAAAATAACAAGTTCTCATTACACTGGGTTCTAAAGAGCTTTGTTTTTTGTCTGTCCGTCTGAACCTTTTTTATTTTTATAAATAAATCTTATTTTAGTAATCAGTTGAGTTTTTTTACTTAATATATAGCAAATGCTTCATTATGTTTAAACACAGTTGTAAAGATATATAATGCCGTCTGAAAGATTGATCTAGTATCTTTTAGACTAAATTGGATCTTTGAAACTAAATTATTAGCATTAAAAAATAGACTAGATTACTTTTACAATAGATATTCCCAAAACAAACTGTCATTTTGGTGTGTCTGTGTGATTTGAAAATCAAATGTTCTCACAACGAGGAACCTAAATAATTGTTAGCCTAGTTTTAAAAATGTACAAACATGTTTAGGCACCTAAAGGAGTGTTTTACGTTAAATATAGTTCATTCTTCAACTTATAGCCTGAGTAATGTTCTTCGCTAAAATTCCCACAAAAATCTGGTAAAGTGCTTGCTTGTTTCTAATATAAAGGAGCGTTTATACCACAACTGGCAACCAAAGCTGTCAATAATTTCGCTTTCGACATGCAGATTTCCAATGCGGCGACTGGTGTACCTTAAAGCTTTGTTGCTAACATAAATGTAGGTAACTCTCTGACACCTTCGTTGTCAACCAATTTTCAATGTTTGAAACATAACTCGCTTTTATACAAGACGGGATTAAGATCAAAGGGAGTTTCCAATGTTTGTTTCTAACAAAAGCAAAGATTTTATTAGGTCGTTTTGGGAAAATTGCTATTAAAACGGAGTTTTCTTCGTGTTGACAGCACATTATTGTTGTCAACTCTGTTATAAATGCGCCTTTATACTACATTTTTAAGATGAAAAACACGCATGATAAATGACTATAAGCTTTAATCGTACTACCGCAACGAACCAACTTATCGACTTTTCCATGTTTTACACAAAAATATTGTTAATTAAAGTTTATGGGAGCCTCCTAACAATACCCACCAGTTCGTTAAATAGCTTGGTAGGATCAGTTGCCCAGCGGTCGAAGTCACCTTCTTCCAGGCCAGACCTGGATCGAGGGTTACAATTTAATTTTGACTCTCGATATTGTTTTAATTGCAATTATTGGAAAGCTCACCTGTTCGTGGCAGCGTTAAAGGGGAACATCATAAATGCCGGGAACATCATAAAATATGGACGGCACATGAGTAATTTGACTGGACGGGTGGATTATTTGTAAGTCACACATCTAATCAGATTTTTGCTAATTTTTACCTACCATATCTGTATGTGTGTTTGACCCCCGGAAAGTCAACGGAACGAAGCTCTGAGAGAACATGAGAGGCCTAATGTATTTATGTATTTTATTTTATTTTATGTATTTTTAGTCAATCGGTAGGGGTCCTAATAATTATGACTTATTTTAGGATTTGGTCACGTCAACAATATTTTTGTGTAGCACTGAAAACTTCAAATTTACTCAATCACAAAGAAGCAACCACTCCATTTACAAGTTTGGCATTCAGAGGGTTAATTTATTGTTTTGATCTGTATAATAAACACTAAGCTTTCTTCATAACCTTAAATTCAGGAAATTCCAACGGTACCACGACTCCACACAATAAATATAAATTTCCAAGTGATTGGAATTCGGTAACGTTCTTCAGTCCATCTAATAATTGTTTAAAAACTAATAGTCTTAACATTACTTGGTACCAGATTTCGACTTGCCCTTAAATTAACCATTATTAGTTATTGATGTTTGATATTGTTTACCAAAAACCATATAAATTATGTAAGTACGTGTTAAACTTAGTTATGATACTATGTTTTAACAGTTAGAAATCATTCTTACGGATGATATTTACTTGAATGGTACTTACGTGAATTTTGCACTATTGATAGTTCTTAACTACCTAAACATACAAAGTATAACAAAACATATGTTGTTTAAACATATGTTTAGTACTTTACAAGTTAAAGACCTTTAGGATATCTATGTCTACGTATGCAATAATCCACTCACTGACTGACTTAGTGATCACTAGATCTCTTAAACAACGATTCTTTTGAAGCTGACATTTCGCATCGCCGTTCTCCTTATACTGTAGATGTGCAATAAAACTGAGTTTAAAAAAGTGTATAGGGCTTCACCCTACTAGACCGTTATGGTAGGCTTAAGCGCGCTAATATTCTCTCGACCTTTTGAGCTGGATCAAGGTAGACACAATTATAATATATCAGAGCCTCTTCCCGTTACGTAAAATTATGTTGTGATCCGCCTCTCTGATCCTCAAAATACTTGTTTTCAGTTTTCAGTTATGTTTACCATATCACACTTACTTTGGCCCATCCTTAGTAGCTTGATTTTACCGATTTTTTTATCATCGTATTCTTCCGCTGTCATCCAGTTACCACGAATAACATCTGATCTATATTTATTTTCTATCTGACGGTCCAGAACCTGATCTGGAATCGTCTCATAACTGGGTCTAATCCTGATCGGATTTGGATCAGGTCCGATCAGTAAATTTGGATCAGACCTGATTTAAAATTTCCATACGGAATCTAATATGAGTAATGCTTGCTTGGTTGGTTTCTTGCAAGTTTCTTTCAAAAATGGCTCTAACGATTTTCTTCCAATGTTGGTAGTAACTAATTTCTGGGATAAAAATAAGTTATAGACAAGTTTAATCCCCGGGAGGGATCGAGTAATGCAATAAAAGAATTTGAAAATATAAAAAATAAAACAGATTATACCTGCAGGCTTCGCCCAGCAAATGATTTATAAAAGCTAAGAGCTGCTCTTCCAAAGAAACGTCCGGATATAATCCTTATAACAGCTGTTTATTGAATTAAAAAATACGCATGTGCCATAAACCAAATAAAACTCTTTTCCATCTAAATAACATGTTTGTATTTTAATTAGCTCAAACAAAAATGTCCTTAAGGAATGCATGGTAAATTTGAACCCCCGTGGGACATATCGATCCTTATAGGGTTTTCGCAACTTTAATATGCCTATATATTACTCAGAACTATCAAGTACCTCTCTACCAAATTTCAGCTCAATCAGTGTAGTGGATAAAGAGTGATTGAGCCACAAATATATAAACAAACGTACAAACTTACAAATTTTCACATTTTAGCGAATTTCCCCTATAGCGAAGAAGCTATTACCGTAGTCGGCATGGTAAGACCTACGCCCGGGACCATGATAACTTTTCGGTTTGAGGTCCCCAAATGCCAAAAACATAATTCGTTCAAACATGTATATGTATATGTCCGTGGGTACGATAACTCTATTAAAAATGGTCCGATCTTGATGAAATATGATTCAAAAATGTAAAGCAACATTCATGACTTCGTAAAGCAACAATTCAAGTTCGAAAACCGCCAGGTCGTGGGGGAATACCCTCCCCCAGGGGTATTTTGGGGATGGTTGTGTCCCAAAAACGGGGTTTTTGAGTTATTTACATATAATATTTTAGTAAATCCAATTTTAGTTTTCGCCATTAAATTCAGCTTAAAAAACAAACAAATTTAGTGTTTTGAAAACCGTTCAACGTCAATTGGTTACAGAGATTTGATAGTGCTAAACACAGTACTTGTCCAATGTTATTCTTATGGAGAATAAGAAATATTGTATATCTTGCTTATTTATCAACTTATCCTGACGAAACTTGGCATATTGCTTCATACCGTTGTGATCTAATGATATTTGCCTGACAAAATATTGTTTTTGCCGATAATTCCCGTAGCAGAAAACCTGCGTACTCAGCCCCCATGTTATTCTTATAGAGGATAAGTAAAATGTTATCTTCCTGAATTATGAACATAAATTAATAAAATTTGGTATGTAGCTTCACCTAGTTGAGTTATATATTACCAACTGAAAGTGAAAAAAAACTTTAAAAAGAAAATCAAGAATATTTTACTAAATAACTGCCCTTACGAAATTGAAAGTTTTAAGAACAATTATTGGACCCAGAAGAAATTCAAGTAAATAAGTACTATAATGTATCTAAATTTATTGTTCTGTAAACTATTGTCATGTATTATTTTTAATGCCCAACGACAATAAAGTTATTTATTTATTTATTCATAAAAAAATGTGCATAAAAACCCATTTGTTGTGTACCTTGTTTCAGCAAACTTTTATCCTCAGACGCCGTGTTATTCTTATGGAGGATAATTAAGATGTCATAAATCATCATATATATTTTTTTGTAAATTGGGAAACTTTGTTCAGTCCGTCAGACCTGTGTCTGTGTCTGTGTGTGCGTGCGTGCGTGCGTGTGTATGTATTTGCACTCTAGCGGTCGCATTTTTTGTCCGATTTACTTCAAATGTGGTAGGGTCGTTCCTTTCTATAATCAGTTGGACAACTTCGTTGGGCAAAACAATCGAAAAACTTTAAAACCCTTGTTTTGGGATTAATCTTCCAAATTTAGAGTTTTTGGGCCCTAAAAGGATCATAAAAGCCCCGGTTGTAAAATAATGGGAATTAGTGAAAGGAATCTATTAAGCCCTCTCTCGTCATTCTAGCATAAATATTTATTGAGTTATTAAAGAAAATGTGTATCGACCAAACACAGTACGTTGTCTTATGGGGGTTTTACATTAGTAAAGCCTGTTATTCATTTGTTGGTGTAGTTTTATCATCCCCAGAAACCTCACGCCTACTTTCAAGCCTGACTGGACCTTCTCCTAACCTTATAATACGCAAAATTGTATTCCCAGCATTACAGGTAAATAAAACCTGGAGCATCATAGCTGCCAAAAAAATCAATGTTTTCAGATTTCAATAAACATTGGAATAAATGTATGTTTTGACACTGATTTTGCGTTTTAAAAGTTTGTTAATGAAAATTCACTTCCCTCACTTGCGAACTCGTTTTATTTTAAAAAAACCATCCTGTTATATAACATATAACATGTATACAACATGATTGTTATGGTCATGGATTACCTCCGAATAACTGTTTAAAGCAGAAAAACTGGCCATATAAATCACAGCTGTTAAATTAAATAAATACCCCGTCACAGCAAACCTGCATACTCAGCGAATTTCTAATGAATATATAACATAACACATTAACACTTAACAGGATTCATAAGAAATATATTCACAAACAAGCGATATTAAAAATAGTAATTATTCTCCATAAGAATAACATTGGGGATGAGTACGCAGGTTTGCTGCCACAAGGAACACAAAATAATGAGTTTTTATGCAAATATCATTAGAACTCATCTAAGTAAAGTCACATACCAAGTTTCATTCATATATATTTATAAGTAAGCGATATATAACATTTTAATTATTCTCCAAAAGAATAACATGGGGACCGATTACCTAGGTTTGCTGCTAAGGGAACCATACGTGAACATTTTGTGTTTTGTGCAAACAACGATAAACCCCAACCAGATGAAGCCATATGCCAAATTTTGTCAGATTATCTTCATAAATAAGCGAGATATACAATTTTTCTTTTTCTCCATAAGAATAACATTGGACAACGTACTGTGTTTAGCACTTTCAACATCTCAGGAACCAATTGACGTAGAGCAATGATAAAAATACCAATTTTTTTTATCCTGAATTAAATGGTGAAAATTAAAATTTGATTTAAATAAAAATTACATGTGGAAAACCCAAAAAAAACATTTTTGGGGTACAAAACCCCCCAAAAAAACCCCTTTGGATGGTGCGATTCGTCTGCTTTTCGAACTCGTTCAAATAAATGGTGCTTTACACATTTGTACCAAATTTCATTAAGATCGGACCTTTTTTACGAGAGTTATCGTACTTACGGACACATATATATGTACATATATAAAATTTGAACGAATGGTGTTTTTGGCATCTGGGGACCTCAAAATGAAAAGTTATCATGGTCTCGGGCTTAAGTCTTACCATGAGACCTACGGTAATAGCTTCTTCCCTATAGGGGAAATTCGCTAAAACCCTGCTGCTGAATTCTAGCGGGAAAAACGTTAGGTCTAACGATTTCAAGGATAAGGAGAACATTACGTTTAGTTGATGACGGAACGAAGCGAAGAAATCTATGTATTAGCAGAGACAATGATTCGTTGTCCGTGGGTGTGTGGGTGTGTGTGATGGGTGTGTGTGGGGGTGCGTGTGTTCGTAAAGCAATATCGTGAAAACGGCTGCACAGATCGTTTTCAGATTTTACACAAATGTTTTCCAGTACTCTTCACACTTCCAGTTCAACCATGGAACACATTCGTTAACCCATTTTTTATTAGTTACTATTTAAAAGTTGTAGAATTTCCATGAACTAAAGCATTGGATAAAAATTACTGCTTTTAAATTACGAGATACTAATTTGATGAACGAAGTGAATCACTGTATTGATGGAGAAGTTTCAGTGGCCGTGTGGGTGTGTGTGTGTGTGTGGGTGGGTGTGTTATTGAAATACTAAATAACTGTAAAACATTTCTTAATGAAATTTTGAAGGAGTCATTTGGGATACCAAAGGGATGTTTTAACACAGCATTTGTATTTTATTTTGGATTATTAATAATTATTAAAACTAATTTTAATGTTTGATATTCAGTAGTTGAATTGGTTTTTGTAGTAAGCTATTGACTATGGTTGTCTTTAAAATGTCAGCTGGGATTTATCTGTGTTTCACTTGAGGGATTTTTATCCCCTATATGGTATATTTTGACTGCTTGTGGGATAAAATGGGATTGTGTGATAAAGTGGGATTTTTTTGAAATCGGCATTACGTCTGCTAGTTTGCTTACAACTTACGACCAGAGCACCTTAGCAGTAGCACTTCTAGTGGATTTTCTCGCCGTACTGGCAGTTGCGGGGTTTCCCATTTTTAACCTCGCTGTCCGCACCTATTATGATTTTATAAACGTCACAGAACGAACACTGAATCATGTAAATTTCGCTGGCCGAGCCATGTTGGAATTAACAAGCAAACTATTTGCCATTATTTAGTACCTACTTCGTACTCTTTGGTACTACCATTAAAAATATTAGTACCTCTCACGTAAATAAATTATTTAATTTAGTTAATTCACCGTATCATTTAACCTATGTCGCATTGCTCAAAATCCTTTAAGGTACTAAAATGTAAAATACCTATAGGTAATTAGTAGATCTAAATAAGCTCTATCTAACGGTATAAGTATTGTACTAATACATTATTCAATAATCATATAAAATTTAACATTAATTGTGTTGCAATGTTTAACAAATCATTGGGAAAGTGTGGGATATGACGAGGGATACTATAAGGGAGAGTCTGGGATAAAGTGGGATTTTTTGTATCAGTGCGTGGCATATTTTTACCGTAGAGTGGAAACACTGCATATTTGTTTATAAATCACAAAAAATGTAAACACGTTTTCAACTATGAAGTTAGGTTATGTTTTGTTCCATACATTTTGTTATTTTGAAATAATTTAATACCCCCGTAGCAGCAAACCTGCGTACTTAGCGAATTTCCAATGCATATATATTAATCTTAATGCCACATAAAGCTACATACCAATTTTCATCAATATACATTCATAAATAAACAATTTATGACATTTTAATTATTCTCCATAAGAATAACATGGCGGCTGAGTATGCAGGTTTGCTGAAGCAAGGAACACGAAAAAATGGGGTTTTATGCTAATATCAATATAACTCAACTAGGTGAAGTTACTTACCAAATTTCATTAATTTATTTTCATAATTAAGGGAGATAACACGTTACTTATTCTCCATAAGAATAACATGGGGCTGAGTACGCAGGTTTGCTGCTACGGGAGCCTTTGTCAAAAAATTGTTTTTTTTTAGGAAATATCAATGGTCCACAACCAGATAAAGCCGGATACCAAGTTTCGTCAGTATATGTTCATAAATAAGCGAGATATAAAATTTTTATTTTCCTCCATAAGAATAACATTAGACAACGTACTGTGTTTAGCATTTTCAATATCTCGGTAACCAATTGACGTAGAGAAATGATCAAAACACCAAATTGTGTGTTTTTTTTAAGTTGAATCCAATGGGAAAAAATAAAATTTGACTATTTCCAAAATTATATGTAAAAAATTCAAAAAACCCATTTTTGGGGTACAAAACCCCCCCAAAATACCCCTTCGGATAGAGCGATCTAGCTGGTTTTCGAACTTAAAGTCATAAATGTTGCTTTACACGTTTATACCAAATTTCATCAAAATCGGATAATTTTTACGAGAGTTATCGTGCTCACGGACACATATATATATATATATATATATATATATATATATATATATATATACAGTTTCGAACGAATGGTGTTTTTGGGGTCTGGGGACCTCAAAACGAAAAGTTATCATGGTCCCGGGCCTAGGTCTTACCATGCCGACTACGGTAATAGCTTCTTCCCTATAGGGGAAATTCGCTAAAATGTGAGTGTTATGTAAATTGATAGTGTTTTGTCGTGTTTAAAACAATACTTAGCCTATATCTATTTAGATTTATTATTAGTTTATTTTTTACTGGAAAACTTCGATGTAAAAGCTAAGTGTTTGGACTAGTGATGATAAATTAATACATTAGGTTTTGGAATTTTTGAATTACTCGGACAGTATAACTCTGTAACACGACTGACTGTAATTGATAATCAAGCGTGTTGTAGACCTATAGTAGTTTCTTTACATTGTGAACAAATTACTTGATGGCAGACTTACTAAACGATCATACTTGCAAACTATCTTTATTACATGTAATGTACCAAATAAGCCTCACTGTCACCTAATGACATGGGATTAAAGTTTTGTAATCTACCGGTCAGTAAAATAGTCTGGTTACAGTTTATATTTGTTTGCATTTTCTGTGGTTAATATTGATTTTCATAAAAAATCAAGATGTCCAAAACTCCTTAGTCTACATTGTTCAACTAATTACGATGTAGACAGATTGCCCTCCTGAAAAATTGTCATTAATGTAGATGTTGGGTTTTGCTCTTAAATATCTCGTGCTGTGATTTCAGTAGCTTGTGTATTTAAATCCAAACTAACATATATTAATGATGTAAACATTTTTAAATTTAAGTTATGAATTTTATAAGATACTGTTATATAAATAAATCATTGAATACATTTGTTTACATTAAATGGGTTTAAAACAAGTATATTTCTGTATGTTTAACCCCCTGATTTTGGAGCTGGAAATTAATAGGTGTAATAATAATTGGCAACTTTTCCCTCAGGTTATATATTTAAAACTCGTTGAAAACCATCCGGTATCAAAAATATATTAGTCATTGGCCGAGTCATAAAAAAGCGTGAACAGGAGCTAGGACCTGTGACCAAATAAACGCAATCAGTTTAATCTAATTTGCTGATTTGCTAATTTGCACACACAGTGGTTTTAAGAGGTTAATTGCTCCACCTCACCCTCCAGGGTTAGATGGAAACGTATTCCGCATATTCTCTATTCATTGTTGCTAGATTAGGAAACCCCAGCATAGCTGTTATAGGCACGTTTTCCTCAAGCGGGAATTTTGCGCAGGTTACCAGAAGGTAAGGATATAGCAGGAAAGGAAAGGGTGGGATGGGACAGGCAGCCAAATTGGCCTCTCAGAGTACCAACTCCCGTTCCTTGTGACAGCTGTGATCAGGCTCAATGTGGACCCGCTCTGCCCTCCAACTGGCCAACTCAACGGATGGGGTATCCATGTACAACAGCCAGGGACCATACATTATCAGGTTGGGGACCAACACCTGAGTTTCCGCCCCAAGCCGCTGCAAGTGGAGGGACCAAAGGTGGAAGGGAAGTTTGTCATAATGGACATCCAAAAAACTTCATATGTAATGACAATTTCATTTGCTGTACCCAATGTCAGCATCCAAACTGGTATAGACCAGTTTTAAGGTTGTCCTAGGACGAATATTCTCTATTGGTCAATGCTAACCCACCAAGTTTTAATAAAATTAATCAGTATACAAGAGATATATGTTTTTTATTTCTTATAAGAATATAACATCGGACAATATACTTAGTTTACTGCTGAATGGAAATTGAAATATTCTCCACAACCATT
This sequence comes from Allygus modestus, assembly GCA_963675035.1. Lineage (NCBI taxonomy): Eukaryota > Metazoa > Arthropoda > Insecta > Hemiptera > Cicadellidae > Allygus > Allygus modestus. The sequence continues at coordinate 143,537,094 of OY776112.1, read as the reverse complement.
AGCCGAATAGCTTACTAACGAAATACTAATTTAACCGTGTGTGGATTGGAGTACTAATTTTTAATCTTTTAGAGCTTTTTATGGCAATGAGATAAAACTGTTGAAACCTGCTAAAAATATTTAAAGTTTATGGTACTAAGAAAGGTAAAAAAACTGAAGTTTGGGATCTCTTAAGCCCTGTAGTTTCTGAACCCAATTTTTTCTAAAACATCAGGTGGTATATTTTATTAGAAACCTAATATAAACCACCAAATAAAAAATCCAAAAATTTCGAAAGCGGCTCCTCAAAACTGCTCCAGACCTATATACTACGTTGTTGGGTACCAAAATATTACGGATATCTCTTTGTTCTTCCCTCAGGGCTCTGCCTTTATTATCACTCCCAACTTTTAATTTTAACGTATGATTCGTTGGATTTATTTTGTTAAAGCAGCATCTCCTGAAAGATGTCCCCACGTTTGATACGCCGCCTTACTCAACCATAGACCTCCACCGCACAGGAAAATTTTCTATGTTATTATTTACGCCTTTTTTAGTAATTTTAGAAAATTTTCAATTATACAAAAAATTGTTGTTATTTTCTTTTAACCCCGACCTTAGAGCTCCACCTCGCTGGCTTTAAAAGTTGCCTTGTTAAATTTATAGAGGAAAGATGATCCTTGGGTAAGCGTTCGGGAGTTCGGGTCAGCGTTCGGGTTGAGTACTACTAGCTGGTCAGACAGACATTATTCTGTCCTAATGTCACTGAATTTGTTTTATGTCAAAAATTCTCGTTCTTTTTCATGATGTGCTCGTTAGCTACGCTCACTTACCTATGTTTATATAGAGCTTGCTTCGGTATTGAAAATGAGTTGCTATTCAAATAGATTTATTATTTCTATAATAAACATATGTTTATATGCTTTTCAAGTATGTTTAGATATCATCCTTATAACAGCTGTTTGATGAAACTAAATAACTAACATACAATCCCGACTTTGTTTTATGTATTTAGATAATGAAAATCACTTAATAATATCTTGCCATGACAACGTTAATATATACTAGGCAGAAATACGGATTTTAGCAATTCGAAATTTAAGTAATTGCACAACGCCATCTGTAGAGCCTGATATAAGCGTAGGTTATATTATATAAATCAAACAGGAAAGTTTGCCGGGCTGGTAAGGGCCCTCACTTGCATTTAGGGTGTAGACCAGAGCCTGTACAGACCTAAATTCAGCCCTGGCCGTCTGTATGCAGAACTTCAAACATGCTAGAATCCAGAATCATTGTCCCTGTCTCGTGTACATTCTATGTGCTTAAGAGTAAAAATATGTTATAGTCAATCAATACAAATGCTGAATTATTTTGACTCAATCCTATCCTACACTATAATATGAGTAAGATTTGCATGCTCGCTTGCTTGGTTTTGATTGCTTGCAACTCTGATCTCAAAAACGGCTCCAACGATTTTCTTGAAAAATAACTAAAGTGTCCTTCCAACTACTTGTGTTGTAAAACCTGATATCTGGGTTAAAAATAAGTTCTAGACATGTCCCATCCCCAAAAAAATCAAATAATGTGAAAAGCCGCTATGGAAAATTGAAAAAATCACATTGGGCTTTTAGAGATTAAAATAAAAGCAAAAGAGTCATAACAGCTGTTCAAAATCGTTCAGCGAACTCTCAAAGTTATACTCATATAGTTTAAGTACTACCTGGGGCTGAGATTTGCTAGGGAAAGGTCAATCTTGTTTATGACTTGGAGTTGTTTTTCACTATGTACCCTACTAACGAGCATTTTTGAGGTCACAACAGTTGTTATTATAATGCTCCTGTGAGTCTTTCTGGATATGACCACTCTACATGTAATCTTCATTCAAAGGATTTATTATCTGATTTTATGGAACCACATGGAACTCATGTTGTTTATGATTATTAACATGTGGTTTCCTGAGAGCAGAGATTAAAAGATTTGAGAGAAGATTACATATATAGAGTAGTAAAATAAATCAAAGGTATATTGAGCTATAACTAACAACTGGAGTGACCTTAAAAATGTAGGAAAGAGGCAAATGAGTTATACAAATCTGATTATCAGTAGGGGGAAGTGGTGAAATATGCTCCAAGTCATCTAAACAAACTGACTGGCCTTCCCCCGAGCAAATTTCGGCCCCCAGGTATCATATACTCTAATATGAGTAAGGTTTGCTTGTATGTTTGCTTGCTTGCGACACTGATCTCAAAAACGGCTCCAACGATTTCCTTCAAATGTTCAAAATAACTAATTTCTGGGATAAAAATAAGTTCTTGACAGGCCTCATTCCCAGGAAATATCAAATAATGTAAAAAAACTAAAATTATAGGTTAAAAAAATTAACATTGGGCTTATGGATTTTTTTTTTTACAATTATTTATTTCTGGTTCAATGTTACATGTCATTATTCACAGAATTTTTAACATACAATGATTTTACGAACACATATTTACATTATCGGGTTCGTCCTAGTTAGGATCACCCTGGAACATGGAAAAATAATAAATACTTGAAACAAAACATCAGGCATGAACTAAACAAATACAAAAGAAAACATAAAAATACTCTTAATCCATTCTGAACAGAATATCTTGAGGAAGTCTTGCTCGTAACCTCCTGTTTATTGTAATTTGTCCAATGTTGAATACCACAGCACCAGGAACAAAGTCCAAAGTTTCGAGGAGTTTTTGAGAAGATTTTTCTATAAATTTTAATACTGGTTCGACTCCGAGCTCTTCATGAATGTGGTTATTTCTAACGAACCAGGGAGCATTCACTGCGATTCTGAGAATTTTGTTTTGTAGAACTTGAATTTTGTTAAGTTTATTATGAGATACAGCCAAACCCCAGACAGGACAGGCATACATAACTAAAGGCCGAATTATTGTTTTGTAGATTAATTTTGCACACTCTGGTTTCAAAGTTGATTTTCTGTTTATTAAGGGAAAAAGTTTAGCTAGGCGAGTGTAGCCCTGAGTTAACTTTTTGTTAACATGAAAGTTCCAATTCATTTTCTTGTCAAGCCAGACTCCTAGATATTTTACAGCCTGGTCGTCAGGATTCCATGGTAAAAATTGTCCATAAATTTGTATTTGTTGAGGTAACACATGTCTTTTTAGAGAAAATATTTTTGCCTCACATTTTGTAGAGTTAAGTTTAAATTTCCACTGGAAAAACCAATCAATTAGAATATCTATGGACGACTGAAGAGAATAAGCAGCCTCATAGATGTCAGAGTTTTGACATAATATAGCAGTGTCATCTGCATAAAGAGCTAGTGAAGCATTTTCAGGAAGAGGAATGTCAGCCATATATAGATTGAATAGTATAGGACCGAGTATGGATCCTTGTGGGACACCTGCCTCAATCGGTCGAGATGTTGATAGAGAGGAATTTATCTTCACAGAGAATGTTCTTTGATGAATAAATGATTTGATGATATTTACTATGTACATTGGGAAACCAAAATTTATTAGTTTGAACACAAGACCATCGTGCCATACTGTGTCGAATGCTTGTGCAATGTCAAGGAAAGCCGCCACTGTATGCTCTTTTCTTTCGAACCCGTTCACTATTGTTTCATATATTCGTAGAATTTGATGAACTGTTGAATGTTTTGGTCGAAAACCGAATTGATGTGGAGGGATTATATTTGCAGCGTTAATATGCCACAACACTCGTTTTAAAATGATTTTTTCAAAGACTTTTGATAATGTTGAGAGTAAGCTGATGGGTCTATAACTTGATGGGGATGAATTAGGCTTGTTGGGTTTATGAATGACAGTTATTTCTGCATGTTTCCAAATGACTGGAAAGTAAGTTTTAGACAAGCATGCGTTAATTATAGAAGTAAATCTTGAAAGTCCTTTATTAGTAAGATTTTTTAAGACAACATTCGGGATGAGATCGTGGCCGGGTGATTTTCGAAAAGGAAGTTTTTTAATTACCGTCTTCAATTCAGATTGAGAAGCAAACTTTATAGGCAGCTCAGCTGACAAAATGTTTGCACTCACTGTCTCTTTTACCATCTCCTCGCATTCATGATCAACCACGCCATTAGATTGAAAAGCAGTTTCAAAATAATCTGCAAACAGTTCACACTTTTGTAAATCACTTTCATATACTAGGTCATCGTGTTTCAAGGTAGGAATAACAGTACGGGTATTTAAAAGGCGTTTTGTTGCTTTCCACATGTTTGTATCACTCGGGTGAATATCAGAAACATATTTTTTGTATGAATCTATCCTGTATTCTTCAAGTTCAGATTTAACTCGCCTGCTCAATTCATTTAATTGCCTCTTTAGATGGGGTAGCCTGTGCCGCTGCCAACGTCGTCTAATTTTGTGTTTTTCTTTAATGAGGTGCATGATTCTCATTGGTGGATGATAAAAGTCATTAGACTTTGAATTTGCCGGTTTTACAACAGCTTTACTGATACAAAGTTTTATAGTCTCCGTAAAGGTTTGGATTGAATTTTCAATTTCACGACAAGATGTTAAGGTTTGATTATTTTCTAAACATTTATCTAATTCGGATCTAAATACTTCCCAATTAACTTTCCCATTAATCAGTCGTTCAGGATGTAAACTCATTTGAGGTCGCGTGAAAAAGGATATTATTACAGGGGAATGGTCAGAATCTAGCTCAGGTAAAACTTCCTGAATTATGGGTGCTGTGAAATTTTTGTGTAATACCAAATCAAGTATGTCGGGTTGGTAAATTGGTTGCCATGGATAATGGGTAGGTTCGTCTGGGGCTGAAATCATTATATTTGAATCATTAGTGTATTGAAGTAGACGATTCCCATTTGGATTAGTTTTACGGCAGCCCCATACCTGATGTTTACAGTTTAAGTCACCTACAACAACGGTCGAACAGTCATCTTGAAAAATAATCTGCAAGTCGTTGAAGTGGAGCCGTTTGTTAGGGGATTTGTACACTGATATAACACGAAAGTTTGTACCATTGTTCAAATTAATTTTAACACCAACCGATTCTAAAGAAGCGAGAGTAGGTAAAAATATATGGTGATGGTCTAAAGTTCTTCGTACGAAAATTGCAACACCACCTGATGCTACTGGATCCGGTCTGTCTTCCCTGTATACAGAATACCCACTTACTTTAAAACTTTCAACAGCAGTTAAATGCGTTTCACTGATACATGCAATGTCAATGCTATGTCTGGCCATAAACGAAACAAAAGTAGCTCTTTTGTCTCGAAGTCCATTAGCATTCCAGTTAAGGAGGGTTAAACCGTGCACTTGGAAATTATTGAACTGATCCATTAGAGAGAATAGAGCTAATGACATTACTTATTATTTTTCTAAGAGCAGGAATACAAGATTTAACTATGTCTAAAATTATTTGTTCTAAACTTTGTGATAGAGATACATCAGTATTATTATAACCAGTTGATTCTGGAGAAATAGAACCAGTGTCACGTTGCTTAGAAGCGGCAGCTTTAGCAAACGGAACTCTAAACTTAGGAGGAGCCTTAACTGAGTCATTGTCACAGATTGAAGGGAAATGAGCAGACGAATCTATATCAGGTGGGCATGGATTAGGAGTTTCATTCCGATCATTTGAGTTTTGTGATCGATTTAAAGGACTTTTGTTATGCTCTTTTGTTTTAAGGATTTCCTGATACACTTGGCATCCTCTGTAATTAGCAGTGTGATTTTCTCCACAGTTAATACACTGAGGAGTTTCAGTTTTACTTTTTGGGCACTCAGAATAATGGTGCTGTCCAGTGCACCGAACACATCTAGGATCTAATTTACAAAAGTTTTTTGTATGTCCGTATCTTTGACAGCGGATGCATTGAGGGATTTGCCTGGGTTTTCTCTTCACTTCGACGCTTACAACTGCATAAAAAAGTGTGTTAAGTTTAAAAATAGCTTTGCCGTCATCATTGTTTTCCAAGTCTACTGCACACAATGGAAGTGGAAGTTTATTCTTATTTAGTAATCTAGTTACTCTAAGAACGGGATAGTTCTGATCAATTAGTTCAGTTTTTATTTCATTTTCCGACAAAGAAGTGGGAACGTTTCTAACGATTACCTCTAGCTTTTTGTCATGGAGTGGTTGAAAAGTGTGGTACTTGATGCCAGACGTGTCATAAAACGCAGTTAATTTTCTAAAATCGTCGATATTGGAGAGATTAACTTTAAGAGACTGGCCACGTACTTGAGTTGAAAAAGAGGCTTTTGATACATTTTGCACGTCTTTAATAATTTCCTGATGGTTGTTTACATTGTGTAGAAAGATAGGAGGGATTTTTAACTTAGGACTGTTTGTTTGGTCATTGGGGACAGAATCATCCATATCTTCGGTATGGTTTTCATTACTACTGGGGGAAGCATATGAATGTTCCGAAAGAACCTGATATTTATTGTCCTTGCATAATTGACTCGAATCTAAAACATATCGTTTAGGTTGAGAAACCGAACTTGCAATAAACTTCCGTTTATTAGGAAAAACAAAATTGTCATTGCGTTCATTGAGATTCTCGTTAGACTTACCAAGCAATTCTGACATTTTACCTTGTTTGATATCACATTTAAACTTTACTTTGTTTACAACAGATGTTGTCATTCCATGAACTGAAGATACTTGTAGGTTAGTTTTCTTTTTGAACAAAGACGTTTTGTTAAATTTGACAATTACTATAAAAATTAAATAACAGGAAAAGAAGCAACTAAAAAAAATAAAGTTCGTAAGTAATGTAGCGAGTAACTTAAAACAATAACGTTTTAACTTTGGAAAATTCACAGAGAAAAAACAAACACAAAGTCACTGTAATATTTCACCAGCTGCTTCCTCTGGGCTTATGGAGTTTTAAATCAACACAAAAGAATTTTATCAGCTGTTCATAATCAACCAGGGAATTGTCAAAGTAATACTCATGTTTTTTATGATTATTAACATGTGGTTTCCTGAGAACAGAGATTAAAAGATTTGAGTGAAGATTATATATATAGAGTAGTAAAATAAATGAAAGGGACATTGAGCTATAAATAAGAACTGAGGAACCTTAAAAATGTAGAAAAGAGGCAAATGAGTTATACAAATCTGATTATCAGTAGGGGAAAGTGATGAAATATTACTCCAAGTCATCTAAACTGACTGACTGGCCCTCCCCCGAGCAAAGCTGGGCCCCCCAGGTACTGTCGTGTTAAAACGGATATGAGAAGGGTGTTACCACTCCAGTAGTCAGTAGTATTTTTTTATTTACATTAGTCCTAAATTATCTGTTCTTGCCGTTGTGGAGTTAAAACGGATATGGGAATGGTGTTACCATTCCATTAGTAAAATGTTTGGCTTATTAATTATCTTTTCTTGCTGTTGTGGAGTTAAAACGGATAACAGAAGAGTGTTACCAATCCAGTACCTGCCTACATATCTTTAAAAATTCAGTCTTCGTTCATCCTCTTACGGGAAGAATGAGCGTACACCTAGTACAATATTGTTTCGTAATTGCAAGAAACTACTAAAAATACACCCGTCGCAGCAAACCTGCATACTCAGCGAATTTCCAATGAATTATAACATAACACATTAAGCCACTTAACAAGATTCATAAGAAATATATTCACAAACAAGCGATATTTAAAATATTAATTATTCTCCATAAGAATAACATTGGGGATGAGTAAGCAGGTTTGCTGCAACAAGGAACACTAAATAATTAGTTTTTATGCAAATATCAATAGAACTCAGCTAAGTGAAGTCACATACCAAGTTTCATCCATATACATTCATAAATAAGCGATATATAACATTTTAATTATTTTCCATAAGAATAACATGGGGACCGAGTACCTAGATTTGCTGCTACGGGAACCATAGGCGAAAAATTGTTTTTTTGTGCTAACAACAATAAACCACAACCAGATGAAGCCATATACCAAATTTCGTCAGTTTATGTTTATAAATAAGCGAGATATACAATTTTTCTTTGTCTCCATAAGAATAACATTAGACAACGTACTGTGTTTAGCACTTTCAATATCTCAGTAACCAATTGACGTAGAGCAATGATCAAGATACCAAATTGTTTGTTTTTTTGTGCTGAATTCAATGGTGAAAATTAAAATTTGATTTTAATGAAAGTTACATGTGGAAACCCCCAAAAATCCATTTTTGAGGTACAAAACCCCCCTTTGGATGGTGCGATTCGTCTGGTTTTCGAACTCCTTCAAATAAATGGTACTTTACACGTTTGTACCAAATTTCATTAAGATCAGATCTTTTTTACGAGAGTTATCGTGCTTACGGACACACACATATATACCCACACAGCACAAGATTGTCCCCAGGACATCCCAAGGACATCACAGTGGGATATGCAGGATATCCCAGGATCATCACTATCTCATCCCATGATATCCTCAAGATACCCTCAGGATGTCCCCAGGACACAAAAATGTCCTCTCCCCACGACATCCTGGGGACATCCTTCAGGATGACCATGGGATGTCCCTTGGACCTAATCAGGACATCATAATGAAAGCCATAGGACATCCCCAGGATGTCCCACAGGATTATCTGGGGATATCCCTCGGACCACAAAAGGATATTGTATTTTGAAGCCCTAGGACATCCCCAGGATGTACTGGGGACATCCCTCGGTCCACAAAGGGATATTGTACTCTGAAGCCCTCGGACATCCCCAGGATGTCCCACAGGATTTACTGGAGACATGCCTTTGACATGTATTGAAAGGTGTCCCATTATTCTTTTAGTATGAATCGCATAACCCCACAGATATCCCTGCCTCCACATGATAATTCTGTGGTCATCCTTAGGAGGCCATAAGGCTCCTAGTAATAGGTAGTGTGTACTGTTTACCCTGAAGCCATATCACCTCCTAAGGATGACTGCAGAATTATCATGGAGTAGGCAGGGATATCTGTGGGGTTAGGGGATTCAAACTGATAGAATAATGGGACACCTTTCAATATGGTCACACAATCTGATAGGAAGACAGTTCTAAAATAAATTACAGGACAACTTTAAATTATTCTTTTATAAAAATAATACTATAATTGTCCATGCCCAGCTTGCACATAGAAAACAAAGTTTTAACTTCATATTGGTGTTATTTTTTTAAACAGGTTGACTAGTGTATAAACGTTAAATACCTGTAATCTTCCTTGTGATCCTAGGATATCTTTTTAATGGATGACACGTTTTGTCAAAAGTAATTTTGTCATCTTTAGACCCATTCAAAACTTTAAATTGTCACATCACAGTCCAAAAGCAAAAATCCTTTAAAATCATGTTTTACAACTTTATATTGGTTACCATTGTCATACTTTATGCTAATTTTTATCATTACTATCACATGATTTATTTGTAAAAGTGTCACTAATGTCCTGATTATATGTACTTAATTGGATTGACACTGAAAATATATACACAACTTAGGACTTTTTATTAAAATTTACTCAAATCTTTAAAAAAATAGTTGTTTTAACAAGTTTATAATAAAATGAATATATGCATGTGTAGGCCTAAACATTTCTCAGAACAAAAGTTGAATTAATAAATACAGATATAAAAAATTTAAGGATGGATTCCAATTTATAATTGTTCGGTGATGTGATACAAACAACTAAGGATTTTTTTTAAATAATACAGTAATGAATTCAAACAAAATGGCAGTATAATTGCAGTAAAAATAAGTACATAAAAAATGTAAGTCATATAAACCAGGCTGTATAAACACACAGTAAGTATTGGTAGTTGATTAAATTCCTTCTCTGTTTTCATCTTCATCATGGCCTCGCTTCCTGTAAATAAAAAAAAATAAGCTAATACTGCACATAGACTTGGGTAATATTTTATCTAAAAATACCCCCGTCGCAGCAAACATGCGTACTAAGCGAATTTCCAATGAATATAAATGTGTCTCACTACTACATAGAGCCACTTACCAAGTTTCACAAAAATAAATTCATAAATAAGAGATAAAGGCCTATAACATTTTATTTATTCTCCATAAGAATAACATTAAGGCTGTGCACGCAGATTTGCTAAAAAAAGGAAGGAAAGAAATGTGTTTTTTTGCGATAATCAACATAACTCAAACAGGTGAAGCTAAATACCAAGTTTTAGCGAATTTCCCCTATAGGGAAGAAGCTATTACCGTAGTCGGCATGGTAAGACCTAGGCCCGGGACCATGATAACTTTTCGTTTTGAGGTCCCCAGACCCCAAAAATACCATTCGTTCGAAACTGTATATATATATCTATATATATATATATATATATATATATATATATATATATATATATATATATATATATATATATGTGTCCGTGTGCACGATAACTCTCGTAAAAATTATCCGATTTTGATGAAATTTGGTATAAACGTGTAAAGCAACATTTATGACTTTAAGTTCGAAAACCAGCCAGATCGCTCTATCCGAAGGGGTATTTTGGGGGGGTTTTGTACCCCAAAAATGGGTTTTTTGAATGTTTTACATATAATTTTGGAAATAGTCAGATTTTATTTTTTCCCATTGGATTCAGCTTAAAAAAACACACAATTTGGTATTTTGATCATTTCTCTACGTCAATTGGTTACCGAGATATTGAAAGTGCTAAACACAGTACGTTGTCTAATGTTATTCTTATGGAGGAAAATAAATTAGCGAATTTCCCCTATAGGGAAGAAGCTATTACCGTAGTCGGCATGGTAAGACCTAGGCCCGGGACCATGATAACTTTTCGTTTTGAGGTCCCCAGACCCCAAAAATACCATTCGTTCGAAACTGTATATATATATATGTGTGTCCGTGAGCACGATAACTCTCGTAAAAATTATCCGATTTTGATGAAATTTGGTATAAACGTGTAAAGCAACATTTATGACTTTAAGTTCGAAAACCAGCCAGATCGCTCTATCCGAAGGGGTATTTTGGGGGGGTTTTGTACCCCAAAAATGGGTTTTTTGAATTTTTTACATATAGTTTTGGAACTAGTCAGATTTTATTTTTTCCCATTGGATTCAGCATAAAAAAACACACAATTTGGTATTTTGATCATTTCTCTACGTCAATTGGTTACCGAGATATTGAAAGTGCTAAACACAGTACGTTGTCTATCTAATGTTATTCTTATGGAGGAAAATAAAAATTTTATATCTCGCTTATTTATGAACATATACTGACGAAACTTGGTATACGGCTTTATCTGGTTGTGGACCATTGATATTTCCTCAAAAAAACAATTTTTTGACAAAGGCTCCCATAGCAGCAAACCTGCGTACTCAGCCCCATGTTATCCTTATGGAGAATAAGTAACGTGTTATCTCCCTTAATTATGAAAATAAATTAATGAAATTTGGTAAGTGACTTCACCTAGTTGAGTTATATTGATATAAGCATAAAACCCCATTTTTTTGTGTTCCTTGCTTCAGCAAACCTGCATACTCAGCCGCCATGTTATTCTTATGGAGAATAATTAAAATGTCATAAATTGTTTATTTATGAATGTATATTGATGAAACTTGGTATGTAGCTTTATGTGGCATTAAGATAAATATATATGCATTGGAAATTCGCTAAGTATGCAGGTTTGCTGCTACGGGGGTATTATTAATTTAAGTTCATAACTAAGGGAGATATCAAACTTTACTTGCTCTCCATATGAATAATACCCCTGTCGCAACAAACCTGCATACGCAGCAAATTTCTAATGCATATAGCCCTATATGTTTCTTACTACCACAGAAAGCCACTTACCAAGTTTCATAAAAATACATTTATAAATAAGTGATATATAGCATTTGAGTTATTCTCTATAAGAATAACATAAAGGCTGAGTACGCAGGTTTGCAGCAATAAGAAATTTAAGAAATATGTTTTTAAGCAATTATCAATATAACTCAATCAGGTGAAGCTACATACCAAGTTTTAATAATTTATGTTCATAATTACGGGAGATAGATATAAAACTTTACTTATTCTCCATAAAAATAACACATGGCTGAGTATGCAGGTTTGCTGTTACGGGGATAATCAACAAAATAAAAATTTTTGTGCAAATATCAATATACTAGTACTAGGTGGTTTTTACCTATTTTGAACTCTCTTTCCATAGCCTGATCGATCTGGTTTTCGAACTAAAGTCATAAATGTTACTCTCCACATTTAGGCCAAATTTAATCAAAATTGGGCATTTATTTCAAAATTTATTGAGGTAATGGACGCATATATATAAATCTAAACAACTTATGTGTTTGGCATATAGGGACCTCAAAACAAAAAGTGATCATGATCTCGGCGTTAAGTCTTACCATGCTACCTACTGTAATAGCTTTTTCCCTATAGAGGAAATTCGCTAAAAAAAGATAGAAATGAACTGGGAAGTAAACAAGACCAAACATTAAATAACCCCGTCGCAGCAAACCTGCGTACTCAGCAAATTTCCAATGCATAATATATGTCTTAATGCCATATAAAGCCGCATACCAAGTTTCATAAAAATATATTCATATATAAGTGATATATACAATTTTAATTATTCTCCATAAGAATAGCATTGGTGATGAGTACATAGGTTTGCTGAAACAAGGAACACAAACAATTGGTTTTTATGCGAATATAAATATAATTTAACTAGATGAAGCCACATACCAAGTTTAATCAATATTCAATCATAAGTAAGCACTATATAACATTTTAATTATTCTCCATAAGAATAACATGGGAGATGATTAAGCAGGTTTGCTGCAACAAGGAACTAAAAAAATGGGTTTTTATGCAAATATCAATATAACTCAACAAGGTGAAGCCACATACCAAGTTGTATTAATTTATGTTCATAATTAAGGGAGTCATTACATTTTACTTATTCTCCATAAGAATAACATGGGGGCTGAGTACGCAGGTTCGCTGCTACGGGGATAATCAAAAAAAAATCCAATTTTTTGTGCAAATATCAATATACCAGTACTACGTGACCCCACGTGCCAAGTTTCATCAATATACATTAATTAATAATGGAGATATCAAATTTTATTTATTCTCCATAAGGATAACATTGGACAACGTACTGTGTTTAGCACTTTGAATATTTCTGCAACGGTTGGACGTAGAATCACAATTTAAACACCAAAATGATTGTTTTGTGGAGCTGAATTGATTGGTAAAAGCAAATGTGAAGTTTACATCAAAATTAACTTAGGAAAAGCCAAAAACCTTTTTCCCATAATATTAACATAGGAGATTTTATGAGCAGGTTTTTTTGGATTTTCTCCGCAACCACTTAACCTAGCTTAATAATTCAAAATACCATATTATTTGTTTTTTAAGCTCTATAACATGGTCTAAACCAAAATTAAGTGTTTTAAAATTTTTAGGGTAAAAAATGCAAAAAACTGATTTTTGGAAAATTTAAAACCCCCATAAACCCCCCTTCCCATGGCCCGATTTTTCTGGTTTTCGAACTTAAAGTCATGAATGTCACTTTACACATTTGAGCCAAATTTAATCGAAATCAGACTTTTTTACTCAAGTTATCACATTCACGGACACATATATAGATGTAAATATATATATATATATATGTATATAAATTTGAACAAATAGTGTTTTAGTCATCTGGGGACCTAAAAAAAAAATTGTCATGGTCTCGGGCTTAAATCTTACCATGAGACCTACGGTAATAGCTTCTTCCCTATAGGGTAAATTCGCTAAAATGTCTTCTCTAGTAATAAAATACCCCCGTCACAGCGTGAAAACTCATTTTATTTCTGCTGCTGTCATTTCAGTCGCCTTGTTAATGATTATATTACAGTTACTGGTAACCACCAATCATTCACACTAAAATGAAATATAATGTTATGAATATTAATGTTGAAAAATGTAAAAGAAAATTGTCAGCAATATTGCAAATTTAATCTCCCTTTAACATTATATTTGGTAAATATGTCATTGAATATTTTGTGTAGCCATGTGTTTTTAAGGTACAGTTTAAGTGCTTAAAGAAACATCAAAAGGCATAAGTGGTCTTCAATTTTGGCAAATCAGTTGCAGAGTCTATTCACCCCTAGTTTCCAGTAGACCTGACCCCTTCGCCACCCTCAAATTTGTACCGTAGTGCATGAAGATGATGAGCAAATAATTGTATTAATAATTAATTATGCGGAAAAAATAAAATGATAAATGCGGTAGCCAGTAGCCTAACGTATTCTAAAAAATAAAATCAAGACAAAAAGGATAACAAATAATACCCCGCACACAGAAAACCAGCATTATCAGCGACTTTCCAATGCCAATTTATATATCTACCACTTAAAGCCACTTGCCAATTTTCATGAAAATACTTTCATAAATATAAGAGATAAATAACATTTTATTCACTCTCCATATTAACGCTGAGTCAAGGAGGATGAGAAATGTGTTGTTATGGAATTATCAGTAAAACTCAACCAGATTAAGCTATATACCAAGTTTTATTAATTTAAGTTCATAATTGAGGGAGATATATCAAACTTTACATAGGTACCGTATTCTTCATTAAAATAACATTAGGGCTAAGTAAGCAAGTTTGCGGCTTCGCGAACAGTAAAAAATCTTGTTGTGTAAATATCAATAAACCACAACCAAACATACAAAGTTTCATCAATATACAACCAGGTAATAGATATAAAGACTTAACTCTTAACCCATTGGCTTAGAATGACGTACTGGTGCCGTTCCTGACCTGTAATTTTTTAAACCTTTGAAATGGAATAGAAAATCATGTTTTTAAATGGATTAATCGTGTATTCTAGTTAAAATATTGTTTTCTTTCAGTTTAAATATTGAAATTGGCATACACACAGAATAGACATAAGTAAAAAATAGCAAATTCAGTGTTGACCATGTAACACACAAAAAAATTGACCGATCCTGTTAACTTTGAATGTAAAATGGTTATTATATATAGGCCCTTATTATTGATTTTAACTTATGACACCTTATTCAGGCAATTGTGTAAGTAACTAAATTGTGATCATTTTGATAGGTGTTAAGACTATCATAGACCTTGCACAATCGAATGAAGTAGCCTACGTTACCTAATCATAGTTTTCTAACCTACCTTATTTAATATACAGAATTGTTTTTATAGTTTTACCTGGATTTCTCTTCTTATGAAGAGTTGATTTATTTGGGGTTTTAGCCAATCCATGAAATCAATATGTTTTACTTTGGCCTCAGCAAACTGATTCTGATCAGCTCCTAAACAGAGACACATGCTAATTTAAATACCTAATTGATTAGCAAACAAAATAGGCCTAAAAATGTCCTGAAAGCACATAGTTACGTCATATGCCTACTTTTAATGTACCATATCCACTCATCAGGCACTGTAAGTTTCAGTTTATACGGCAATTTAGGTTGAGTTTTTAAAGATTTGATTTATTTACCTAATCGTACGTCATACGCTTTTTATTAATTCAATAGTAACTAAAGTACACGATGAAGCTGATTTTTCTTTCCACCTAGCATCAAGATTATAGTATCTTAAAATAAAGAGTTGATTTACCACACTTCAGTTAACCGAATGATAAAATTCAATATTCTCTTCAAAATTTGCATAATTTTTAGGCGCTAACAAATAATCATTAAGAAACCATTATTACTTTATGTATCGTACCTAAGGCCTATTTAGGGGCAAGTGGGGAAACTGGGCACACCTAAGTTAAATCCATTATACCGTACTCAAAGATTTTTATAGTTAAACTTCAATTTATTCATATTGCCTCTAGGATCGAAGTTTGACTCAAAATAAAACAGGTTTTTATACCCTATCGTCAATCAATCCTCTGGTTTACTAGCAGATAACTAATTTTGGGACTACTGTCCCATTATTAAATCTGGCGTCGCTAAATTAAAATATGAACACATAACTTTGTCTCAATATATACACCAACACAACACAAACGGACGCTACGATTAAAACAAATATTTATTTGGTTTGGTCGACCAAGGACAAGTCCAGACAGCGGGACAAGAACACGCGGATGGCTGTGACATGACTACCTACCTACATGAATACCTAGGCCTACATGACTAACTTACCTCCTACCAATGTACCTTGTCACATTGTAGCATTCCACGTGTTCGTATCCCGCTGTTTGGACTTGTCCTTGGCTTGTGTTAGTGTATACATTGTGACTAAGTGTTCATATTTTAATTTATCGACGACAGATTTGATAACGGAACAGCAGTCCCGAAACTAGTCATATGCTAGTAAACCAAAGGACTGACGACGGAAAGGTATGTAAAACTGTTTCATTTTGAGTTAAACTTCAAACGAATACATATAACTGCTCCCCGTTTAGCTTATTCGTTTCTTAGGAGGAAATTCCAATTTAATCGATTCAACCATTATTTGTACATAAATTAATGTCAAAGTATGCAAAAGCGCCCAGTTCCCCGACTGGTGTGTCACTGTGCGCATTGGGTAAGGTAACTGTGCGCAGTACCGGTATAGCCTAATTGCAAATTTGGGTGAATAATAAAAATAAAAGGCTGTTACCTACTATCAGAGTTAATATAATACAACACATATGGATAAGAATTATATATTTTGTAAGGAAAACAACTTTAAGTTAAAAAGTCTTCAGTGTTCTTATGATTAAATAAATGTAAATCCAGGCTGCCCATAAGACTAGTGTTAATTGGCCTTATGTAACATTGGCCTTATGGAAGTATGGAAAGCCTAGTTTTTTTCATTGTGCAATACACTTTATAGGCCTAGATAGTTTTAGGTTATGGTAGTTCTTAGTATGAGAGACTGACTAAACTGATTCAGTAGGTACGGGTACTGTCTATAAACAAACCATCCTAGTGGAATAACTCTTTATTACATTATGAAGAAAAATTAACTATAGTTAACCTGTAAATCTGTTTTAACAAAGTATGTTACTTACCAAGAAACAGTACAGTATTCAAAACACCTGAAGTAACTCTTGAATGAAGATATATTTTTTCTCAATTCAAACCTCCAAAACAACTTGGTAGCCTAAGTAGAAAGTAACTGAAACATAATTTACCAAGCCAAATACGGATCAACCGTTATAACGCACGTCTATCTGGTCTGTCGTCTGAAGACATAGAGTTTGGTTGGGATGCTGCGATTCTGCGCAGACGCGAGGTGCCGCGTCAGATTTTTCTCTTTTTTCTAAAGGGGATTATGGGAGATCGGATTGGCCGTTAATTTAATGGTGTACCGGTAAAAAGTATGCAATTTTTCTTTTCTTTCCTTATAAATTGTCAGAATTCTATGCATATTTCATCGATGTATAAACTGTAAATTCATTCTTTCTTTATACATGTGTTATTTTAGATATCTAATCATTATCCTTGTTATTCAATTTGGTTTGAATACTGAATCTCTAAATACAACTTTTAATTAATTATTACTAAAATTGGTCTGGGATATAGAGGATGTCGGTGGGATGTCCCCAAGACATCCACAAATGTCCCGGGACATATCAGGATATCCTAGGGATGTCCTGTTTATCCTGGGATGGCAATGGGATGTGTGGGACACAAATGGGATATCCTGGGGACGTCGTGTGCTGTGTGGGTATATATACATATATAAAAATTGGAACGAATGGTGTTTTTGGCATCTGGGGACCTCAAAATGAAAAGTTATCATGGTCTCGGGCTTAAGTCTTACCATGAGACCTACGGTAATAGCTTCTTCCCTATAGGGGAAATTCGCTAAAAGGTCCTATATGTTTTAAGACTAAACAAATAAAGTACTGTCCGTTTACCATTAATTTATTCAATGTATCAAAGATTTAAAATACCCCCGTCGCAGCAAACCAGCGTACTCGGTAAATTTCCAATGATTATATTTGTCTTAATACCGTATAAAGCCTCAAACCAAGTTCCTGTAATATACATTCATAAATAAGCAATATATAACATTTTAATTATTCCCTATAAGAATAACATGGGGGCTGAGTACGCAGGTTTGCTGCAGCAAGGAACAAAAAATATAGGTTTTTATGGAAATATAAATATAACTCAACTAGGTCAAGCCACATATAAAGTTTCATCAATATACATTCATAAATAAGCGATAGATGCAATTTTAGTTATTCTCCAGTTTTGAACGAATGATTTTTTTTGGGTCTGGGGACCTCAAAACGAAAATTTATCATGGTCCCGGGCCTAGGTCTTACCATGCCAACTACGGTAATAGCTTCTTCCCTATAGGGTAAATTCGCTAATTCTTCCCTATAGGGGAAATTCGCTAAATTTAAATGCTAGTTTTTATAAATAAAGATAACTTTCTCCTATAATGTGAGTAAGTTAATAGTTTATCCGCTAGATTGCAGCAGCCGTTTATTTCAAATTGACTTCTGCCAGCTGTGTTCTTTTGTCAGTTTATGATCTTAGCAAACCTGCGTACTTAGCTAATTTTCAATGCCCCTCACTGCGTAGGCAACTTACTGTGTTATTTTTTGTTGAAGAATTTGCACCTCTAATATTAATATATTTTAATATAATTAAGAACGATTTATCCTATGACTTAAAATTAACCAAAAGAAAAGTATAGATTTTCCTACAAAGTCCCCAGAACTATTTATTTCATATTTTCTTATCAAATTTCGGTTAAAACTTACAAACAGCAGTAACTTTTTTCCACCATTTCTGAGTTCGGTCATCCCATTACACGAATATTTGAGCGTACTCCTAGTTATAGTTAAAACTGGTTAGTGTATTCAGTGCTAAAATTATAAAACTTCTCACTAAATATTTAAATAACTTTAGAAATAATTACCGCCGATAAAAATTATTTTTAGATTTTACCATCAAAAATATGCATTATTTTTACTTGTATAGCGCTGACTAGCAGGCTATAATATTTCTTGAGGTTAAGAAGTGGTCTTTCAAAATAAAAATGAATAAAATAAAATCTTCTTGTATTTATTTAAACAAACAAATTAAAAGTCTTTTCTGTAAAATAAAATAATTAAAAAATTCAAAATAAAATTTAAACTTGGTTTTGCTTATCACTACAATATTTCAAAATAAAAGTAAACTCTTCGATGTTTTATTTTACTGAACTTTAATTATATAATTCTTCTTTCAGTACTTTAACAGTCTGGTTTTAGTTTATCTTCAACCCAATAATAGAAACGCCTCGAACCCTGAAAAAGAAATAATTGTTTTACAGACTGATCCCCTTTTTGAAAAACAACAAAATGAGAAATGGAGCAATGATTTTAATTAAGACTCTAAATTTTAAAACAACTTTTGTACCTTCCAATCTGAAGAAATTCACGTCTCGTTGGGTAGACTAGCGACAAACTTCCGACACCAGAAATGTACGTAAAATGCCGCAGTCGCCCAGCGAGCGTCAATATATAAATAAGCTTTGGACGGAAGGTTCTCGAAACCATGACCGCCGGCCGTCACGTGACTCTGCTCCTGTCTCCCTTCAGGCCAAGCAACAATTCAAATCATTGTCTTCAACTTCTTTCCGACATCCCCGGACAAGAAAATCGCGAGTTTGCCCAGACTTGCAAAACCAAGTAGCACCAGCAGTTCTTATTTGTAATTGTCAGCAATTATTCACAAAACTTCTTTTATATTATATAAATTATTTCCGTTTTACATGTCACAAATATTATATTAAAATATATATAGTGTTTTAATGGCAATTGAAACGCTATACTTGATTAGCCTTTATTCATGAACTTCAGGTGCAACAATGACTGATGCTGCAGAGCAGCACGGGTGTTCTCTAGTCTATATATTTAAACAAATTCCTGATTTTGGTTCACTCACTTCCTAAAGTTAATACTCAACCGATTTGTATGATTCTTTTTTTATTTGAAAGGTAATTTCAAGTTCTAAGTTGCTGAGAAGTCAGAATTTCGATTTAGGCCCCAAGGCTCTGACCCACGGGACTTCCAAATTCCCATGTTATTCATATGGAGCAGAGTTTTATTTGGTTTGTGTCACATGTTTTTTTTCTTAATTCCATAAACAGCTGATATAAGGATTATATCCGCAAATATTTGCGGGGGAGCAGCTCGCATATATTGAAAAATACTAGCGATCGCCCAGAGGTCGAAATTCGACCAAAAATAATTCTACCTAAACCCAAAGCGGCACATACGAATAATGGCTGTTTGCGTGAATGTTTTGCCACATATTGCGTGAGCAGGTAAATATAATGCATTTGAACCAGTGTCCTGATGCTGAACTTCACGAAACACCTCTCCCTCTCTCTCTCTCTCCCACCTCCCTCTCACCCCTTCCCCTACATCACCCTCTCCCTCTCTCACGCAGGTTTTTATTTTAATGTAGAGAAGCGTGTTACCATTCCAGGCCAGAACAACACTTGCAGTTTTCAGTAGTCGGTTGTATTTTGTATTTACATTAGTCCTGAAACATCTGTTATTGCTTTTTTGATAGCATTTGTTATTATATCAGCTGTTAAATATGCAATTCAATTTATTACTATTCTTCCATAACATTAACATTGAAACTTTGAAAGCCTGTGGGGCGTAGCCTTGAGGGCCGATGGAAATTATAATGGGTTTCTGCTCATCTACAGTACCTTTCTAACGGTATGCGTGAGTTTATTCTACGATGCACACAAACTGAGAAAAAAGGAGGACAGTTTTGTGCTTGCCTATTAATATAAAGATTGAACAATTTTGTCCAGTCCGTCAGGTCGTTCTACTGTGCCGATTTTCAAGATTCTTTTTTTAAATGATAGGTAATTATGCCTAGATATGTTATCACCCATTCAAACTATCATCTTCAACTGGCTTTAACCAAGGCCCCACTAATAAATTAAAACAGTGTTAGGATTTTAAGTATTTTATCAAAGACATGTTGTATAGGTTTGCGATTTTACTGAGTTAATTTGTCAAGCTTTCACTTTTTATTGAACTTTTTTCTGAGAACTTTCCTTTTGAACATTTACAATAATTATTTAAAAGAATATTACTAAAAATGGCAATACATTTTGTCATAAGTGAAGAATTTAAAGAAGTACAAACCGTTGTGTTGTTTAATAAGAATAAATCTACGGTATCTGATGTTAAATCTACTAAAGTTTTACGTTGTAATTTTGATTTTATGAAGGCATATTCATACCTTCCACTTATAATCGTCTTAAACAATTTCAAACCTACAGCTAAAACGTTCACAAAATCGTCTGATAGCGTCTTAACCCTTTGAGTGCCGCAGCATCATGGTAATTTCTTATGCATAAATTTCCATTCTAATTTTAATGGAAAATGTAGTATTTTATATAAAATACAATTTTAGAGGTACCCATCTAATTTTTTATTTATTTTGTGCATCAATAAATTCTCTATACAATAGTATAAGGTAACTATGTACAATTACAAAATAAATTGGGACTAAAAATATCCTTTTTATATAAAAAAAGTTTTTTTTCCAACTTTGACTTATATCAATTTTGCTAAACAATTTTATTTTATTTTTTAAACCCAATAGTCAGAAAGAGCAAAAAATGATGAATCATCTAGGCCTATATGAGTTAAAATATGTTTGCAAAAAAATTAAATGAAATTTGTGTTACAATTCCAAAACGGCCCTAGAACTAGGCTATGTGGTTAACAAGCACCCTTGAAGTAAAACTTTGTAATATAAACAAGTATTATTTTTTAGTTTGTTGTCAGTAAACATGTTAAATAGGAAGTAAAAAACAGTAAAACATAATGTCAATAACAATAATATCAGTGAGATTTACCTCGTTTGCCGGTATAACCTTAAACAACAACAAATACAGACGACATCTGCCACAAAGATGACTAAATTAGGGTTTGCTAATAGACCAAAGGCAAAGAAATTGCTGTAGAACGGAAAGCTGGAAGCTTCTGGATTAAAACAATACACTTTGGAAGCCAGTACCTTGTTTTGATATGAAGTAATACGTAAAATACCGAGAGTCGCTGTCAGCGACCCTGGCACTTTATGTGTAATGCATCGCGTTGCTGTGTGCGATGCCGCGGCCTCAAAGGATTAAGGCCTCTGTCAACGATTCTCAAATACTCATTATTGATATTTGAAACAATAATGCCTTTATTACCGTTTAGTAAGGTAACTAATTTTGTTTGGTTGACAAAGGTTTACAGGGCAAGTGTTGGCGATATTGTTAAACACAAAGTCGTTTTTCGTTACAACAAACGGCATTGTCTTTTTTTATTACAAGGGGAACCTCAACTTTGGAACATGTTCTTTGTTATATATTATACTAGCAGTTACCCGGTGCGCGTTGCTGCGCCCAAAAGTTAAAATAAAAAAGTTAATATAAATTCAAGTAACACAATTCAAAAGATAATAAACCAGCCAGTGTTTACATTTCTTTGTTTACATTGTGTTGTTTACATTTAAACAAAAATGACAGTTTAAAGAAACTTTGATTTTTTTTTATTACAGCTGTTAATTAATTACAGCTGTTAATTTTGTAAACACAAAATTTCTAAAACCTGACACTGCACCCTTGTATGCCCTCTGGGTCGGAGCCCTTTAGACAGATTTGCACCAAACTTCACACAAACCATCCTTGAACAATGCTTAATAATGCCTGAAAGTTTCATTACAATCTGTCGAGCAGTTTCGGAGTCCATAGGCTACATACACACATATATATATATATATATATATATATATATATATATATATATATATATATATATATATATATATTTAATCCTATTAATTATTATATATACTTCCTCTTTTATAGATATAGATTGAATACATTGATTCTATCGTCACAAACATTTCAGTTTACATTTTTCACAATAAGGATGCAATTAATTTTAAAATATGTTTTTAAACTTATGAAGCTTTCGATAATGTTCTTTGATTTCTCTTCTCTCTGTTGGCCTAAAACTCCCCGTTTCCCTTCAATTGCCCGTTGTGTTGGAGTTTGCCCTGTAAAGGTATTTTTTCTGAAATGTAAATTGGCTCATTGTACAATATTGATGGTACTTCATCATCTGTGAGCTTTGCACGGATTCGAGTAACATTCAATACGGTTTCTTCAGGCCGAACCACAGAGTCTTCTTTAACAATGAACCTTTCGTCGAAGTGTTAAATAGATACTCTTGAACTCGAACTTGGTTTTAAATCACTACGGTGTATTGCACTTATCCTGGCATTTGCTTTAGTTTGGTCTTTTGGGAATGAAAAAATTGGTACTGACACATTTTCTCCATCCTTGCAATGATTACTCCGACAACGCCGACAACCTGGGACGCAGCAACAGTACGGCATGTTTTATTATTTACTTTACACACCATTTCATCATCCCAAAACTGTGTAGCGCGAGACACAACAACAATACCATTATACTCATTAAACATTCCACAGGTTATGTTTGTTTATCACATGTTTACAATTTTATATTTACGTCTGGCAACTTTAGAACACCTATCCACCACTGTGACGTAGTGTTGCGCTGCCCGCGCTGCAGCATGGCTTTTAGCGAATTTCTCCTATAGGGAAGAAGCTATTACCGTAGTTGGCATGGTAAGACCTAGGCCCGGGACCATGATAACTTTTCGTTTTGAGGTCCCCAGCCCCCAATTACACCATTCGTTCGAAACTGTACATATATATATATATAAAGCGGCGTTGTGTTTGAAAACACGTGTTCTTTAAAAAAGGTTATTTATACATAACCTTATTATAGTTATTTATATAACTATATATGTGTCCGTCGGTGAGATAACTCTCGTAAAAAAGGTCCGATTTTGATTAAATTTCATACAAACGTGTAAAGCAGCATTTATGACTTTCGAAAACATATAAGTTCGAAAACCAGACGGATTGACCTATCCGAATGGGTATTTTGGGGGGGGGTTTGTATACCAAAAATGGGTTTTTTGAGTTTTTTACATATGATTTTTGAAAAAAGTAAAATTATATTATTTCCAATGGAATCAACTTAAAAATACGCACAATTTGATGTCTTAATCATTGCTCTACGTCAATTGGTTACTGAGATATTGAAAGTGCTAAACACAGTACGTTGTCCAATGTTATTCTTATGGAGGATAAGAAAAGTTGTATATATCGCTTATTTATCAACTTATCCTGACGAAACTTGGTATATTGCTTCATTTCATTGTGGTCTATTGATATTTGCACAAAACCCCATTTTTTAGCCGATGGTTTCCGTAGCAGCAAACCTGCATACTCAGCCCCATGTTATTCTTATGGAGAATTAGTAACGTGTTATCTCCTTTAATTATGAACATAAATTAATAGAACTTGGTATGTGGCTTTACCTAGTTGAGTTATATTGATATTTGTATAAAAACCCACTTTTAGTGTCCCTTATTTCAGCAAATCTGCAAACTCAGCCGGCATGTTATTCTTATGGAGAATAACTAGGTGTACGCTCATTCTTCCCGTAAGAGGATGAACGAAGACTGAATTTTTAAAGATATGTAGGCAGGTACTGGATTGGTAACACTCTTCTGTTATCCGTTTTAACTCCACAACAGCAAGAACAGATAATTAATAAACCAAAAATTTTACTAATGGAATGGTAACACCATTCCCATATCCGTTTTAACTCCACAACGGCAAGAACAGATAATTTAGGACTAATGTAAATAAAAAATACTACTGACTACTGGAGTGGTAAAACCCTTCTCATATCCGTTTTAACACGACAGTACCTGGGGGGCCCAGCTTTGCTCGGGGGAGGGGCAATCAGTCAGTTTAGATGACTTGGAGTAATATTTCATCACTTTCCCCTACTGATAATCAGATTTGTGTAACTCATTTGCCTCTTTTCTACATTTTTAAGGTTCCTCCAGTGGCTATTTATAGCTCAATGTCCTTTTCATTTATTTTACTACTCTATATATACAATCTTCACTCAAATCTTTTAATCTCTGTTCTCAGGAAACCACATGTTAATAATCATAAAAAACATGAGTATTACTTTGACAGTTCCCTGGTTGATTATGAACAGCTGATAAACTTCTTTTGTGTTGATTTAAAACTCCATAAGCCCAATGTTAATTTTTTTAACTTTTCATTTTTTTTTACATTATTTGATTTTTCCTGGGTATGAGACCTGTCTAGAACTTATTTTTATCCCAGAAATTAGTTATTTTGAACATTTGAAGGAAATCATTGTAGCCGTTTTTGAGATTAGTGTCGCAAGCAAGCAAACATACAAGCAAACCTTACTCATATTAAAGTATATGAAACCTGGGGGCCGAACTTTTCTCGGGGGAAGGCAGTCAGTTTGTTTAGATGACTTGGAGCTTATTTCACCACTTCCCCCTACTGATAATCAGATTTGTATAACTCATTTGCCTCTTTTCTACATTTTTAAGGTCACTCCAGTTGTTATTTATAGCTCAATATCCCTTTGATTTATTTTACTACTCTATGTATGTAATCTTCTCTCAAATCTTTTAATCTCTGCTCTCAGGAAACCACATGTTAATAATCATAAACAACATGAGTTCCATGTGGTTCCATAAAATCAGATAATAAATCCTTTGAATGAAGATTACATGTAGAGTGGTCATATCCAGAATGACTCAAAGGTGCATTATAATAACAACTGTTGTGACCTCAAAAATGCTCATTAGTAGGGTACATGGTGAAAAACAACTCCAAGTCATAAACAAGATTGACCTTTCCCTAGCAAAGCTCTGTCCCAGGTAGTACTTAAACTATATGAGTATAACTTTGAGAGCTCGCTGAAAGATTTTGAACAGCTGTTATGACTCTTTTGCTTTTATTTTAATCTCGAAAAGCCCAATGTGATTTTTTCAATTTTCCATAGCGGCTTTTTACATTTTTTGATTTTTTGGGGGGATGGGACATGTCTAGAACTTATTTTTAACCCAGATATCAGGTTTTACAACACAAGTAGTTGGCAGGACAGATTAGTTATTTTTTAAGAAAATCGTTGGAGCCGTTTTTGAGATAAGAGTTGCAAGCAATCAACCAAGCAAGCGAGCATGCAAACCTTACTCATATTATAGTGTAGGATAGGATTGAGTCAAAATTATTCAGCTTTTGTATTGATTGACTATAACATATTTTTACTCTTAGGCACATAGAATGTACACAAGACAGGGACAATGATTCTGGATTCTAGCATGTTTGAAGTTCTGCATACAGACGGCCAGGGCTGAATTTAGGTCTGTACAGGCTCTGGTCTACACCCTAAATGCAAGTGCGGGCCCTTACCAGCCCTGCCAACTTTCCTGTTTGATTTATATAATATAACCTACGCTTATATCAGGCTCTACAGATGGCGTTGTGCAGTTACTTAAATTTAAAATTGCTAAAATCCATATTGCTGCCTAGTGTATATTAACGTTGTCATGGCAAGATATTATTAAGTAGTTTTCATTATCTGAATACATAAAACAAAGTCGGGGATTGTATGTTAGTTATTTAGTTTCATCTAACAGCTGTTATAAGGATGATATCTAAACATACTTGAAAAGCATATAAACATATGTTTATTATAGACATAATAAATCTATTTGAATATGCAACTCATTTTCAATACCGAAGCAAGCTCATTATAAACATAGGCAAGTGAGCGTAGCTAACGAGCTCATCTTGAAAAAGAACGAGAATCTTTGACATAAAACAAATTCAGTGACATTAGGATAGAATAATGTCTGTCTGACCAGCTAGTAGTACTCAACCCGAATGCTGACCCGAACTCCCGAACGCTTACCCAAGGATCATCTTTCCTCCATAAATTTAACAAGGCAACTTTTAAAGCCAGCGAGGCGGAGCTCTAAGGTCGGGGTTAAAAGAAAATAACAGAAATTTTTTGTATAATTGAAAATTTTCTAAAATTACTAAAAAAGGTGTAAATAATAACAAAGGAAATTTTCCTGTGTGGTGGAGGTCTATGGTTGAGTAGGGCGGCGTATCAAACGTGGGGACATCTTTCAGGAGATGCTGCTTTAACAAAATAAATCCAACGAATCATACGTTAAAATTAAAAGTTGGGAGTGATAGTAAAGGCAGAGCCCTGAGGGAAGAACAAAGAGGTATCCATAATATTTTGGTACCCAACAACGTAGTATATAGGTCTGGAGCAGTTTTGAGGAGCCGCTTTCGAAATCTTTGGATTTTTTATTTGGTGGTTTATATTAGGTTTCTAATAAAATATACCACCTGATTTTTTAGAAAAATTTGGGTCCAGAAATTACAGGGCTTAAGAGATCCCAAACTTCAGTTTTTTACCTTTCTTAGTACCATAAACTTTAAATATTTTTAGCAGGTTTCAACAGTTTTATCTCATTGCCATAAAAAGCTCTAAAAGATGAAAAATTAGTACTCCAATCCACACACGGTTAAATTAGTATTTCGTTAGTAGGCTATTCGGCTAATGGTTGTGGAGAATATTTCAATTTCCATTCAGCAGTAAACTAAGTATATTGTCCGATGTTATTCTTATAAGAAATAAAAAACATATATCTCTTGTATACTTATTAATTTTATTAAAACTTGGTGTGTTAGCATTGACCAATAGAGAATATTCGTCCCAGGACAACCTTAAAACTGGTCTATACCAGTTTGGATGCTGACATTGGGTACAGCAAATGAAATTGTCATTACATATGAAGTTTTTTGGATGTCCATTATGACAAACTTCCCTTTCACCTTTGGTCCCTCCACTTGCAGCAGCTCGGGGCGGAAACTCAGGGGTTGGTCCCCAACCTGAGAATGTATGGTCCCTGGCTGTTGTACATGGATACCCCATCCGTTGAGTTGGCCAGTTGGAGGGCAGAGCGCGTCCACATTGAGCCTGATCACAGCTGTCACAAGGCACGGGAGTTGGTACTCTGAAAGGCCAATTTGGCTGCCTGTCCCATCCCACCCTTTCCTTTCCTGCTATATCCTAACCTTCTGGTAACCTGCGCAAAATTCCCGCTTATGGAAAACGTGCCTATAGCAGCTATGCTGGGGTTTCCTAATCTAGCAACAATGAATAGAGAATATGCGGAATACGTTTCCATCCAACCCTGGAGGGTGAGGTGGAGCAATTAACCTCTTAAAACCACTGTGTGTACCTAGCAAATTAGATTAAACTGATTGCGTTTATTTGGTCACATGTCCTAGCTCCTGTTCACGCTTTTTTAAGACTCGGCCAATGACTAATATATTTTTGGTACCGGATGGTTTTCGACGAGTTTTAAATATATAACCCGAGAGAAAAGTTGCCAATAATTGTTAGACCTATTAATTTCCGGCTCCAAAATCAGGGGGTTAAACATACAGAAATATACTTGTTTTAAACCCATTTAATGTAAAAAAAGGTATTCAATGATTTATTTATATAACAGTATCTTATAAAATTCATACCTTAAATTTAAAAATGTTTACATCATTAATATATGTTAGTTTGAATTTAAATACACAAGCTACTGAAATCGCAGCACGATAGATTTAAAAGCAAAATCCAACATCTACATTAATGACAATTTTTCAGGAGGGCAATCTGTCTACATCGTAATTAGTTGAACAATGTAGACGGTTGGGATTACGGAGTTTTGGACATCTTGATTGTTTATGAAAATCAATATTAACCACAGAAAATGCAAACAAATATAAACTGTAACCAGACTATTTTACTGACCGGTAGATTACAAAACTTTAATCCCATGTCATTAGGTGACAGTGAGGCTTATTTGGTACATTACATGTAATAAAGATAGTTTGCACGTATGATAGTTTAGTAAGTCTGCCATCAAGTAATTTGTTCACAATGTAAAGAAACTACTATAGGTCTACAACACGCTTGATTATCAATCACAGTCAGTCGTGTTACAGAGTTATACTGTCCCAGTAATTCAAAAATTCCAAAACCTATTGTATTAATTTATCATCACTAGTCCAAACACTTAGCTTTTACATCGAAGTTTTCCAGTAAAAAATAAACTGATAATAAATCTAAATAGATACAAGCATTGTTTTAAACACGACAAAACACTATTAATTTACATAACACTCACATTTTAAACTATTTCGAAATAAAAAAAAAATGATGGAACAAAACATAACCAAATCCATAGTTTTGGTTATGTTTACATTTGAGTAATTTATAAACAAATATGCAGTGTTTCCACTCTACGGTAAAAATATGCCACGCACTGATACAAAAAAATCCCACTTTATCCCAGACTCTCCCTTATAGTATCCCTCGTCATGTCCAACACTTTCCCACTGATTTGTTAAACATTGCAACACAATTAATGTTAAATATTATATGATTATTGAATAATGTATTAGTACAATATTTATACCGTTAGATAGAGCTTATTTAGATCTACTAATTACCTATAGGTATTTTACATTTTAGTACCTCAAAGGATTTTGAGCAATGCGACATAGGTTAAATGATACGGTGAATTAACTAAATTAAATCATTTATTTACGTGAGAGGTACTAATATTTTTAATGGTAGTACTAAAGAGTACGAAGTAGGTACTAAATAATGGCAAATAGTTTGCTTGTTAATTCCAACATGGCTCGGCCAGCGAAATTGACATGATTCAGTGTTCGTTCTGTGACGTTTATAAAATCATAATAGGTGCGGACAGCGAGGTTAAAAATGGGAAAAAAATCCCACTTTATCCCACAATCCCATTTTATCCCACAAGCAGTCAAAATATCCCATATAGGGGATAAAAATCCCTCAAGTGAAACACAGACAAATCCCAGCTGACATTTTAAAGACAATCATAGTCAATAGCTTACTACGAAAACCAATTCAACTACTGAATATCAAACATTAAAATTAGTTTTAATAATTATTAATAATCCAAAATAAAATACGAATGCTGTGTTAAAACATCCCTTTGGTATCCCAAATGACTCCTTCAAAATTTCATTAAGAAATGTTTTACAGCTATTTAGTATTTCGATAACACACCCACACACACACACACGGCCACTGAAACTTCTTCATCAATACAGTGATTCACTTCGTTCATCAATTAAAATGCCATAAATCTTTTATTTATGAATGTATATTGATGAAACTTGGTATGTGGCTTTACGTGGTATTAAGATAAATTTATATGTATTGGGAATTCGCTGAGTATGCAGGTTTGCTGCTACGGGGGTATTTAGCGAATTTCCCCTATAGGGAAGAAGCTATTACCATAGGCAGCATGGTAAGACCTAGGCCTGGGACCATGATAACTTTTCGTTTTGAGGTCCCCAGATGCCAAAACCACCATTCATTCAATACTGTATATATATATGTGTCCGTAGGCACTTTAACTTTCGTAAAAATGGTCCTATTTTGAATAAATTTGGTACAATCATGTAAAGCAACATTTATGACTTTAAGTTCGAAAACCAGACAGATCGCTTTATCTGAAGGGGTATTTTAGGGGGGTTTTGTACCCTAAAAGTATGTTTTTTTTTCTACATATAATATTTTAATAAATCTAATTTTAGTATACACCATTGGATTTGGCTTAAAAAACAAAGAATTTGGTGTTTTGACCATTTCTCTATGTCAATTGGTTACCAAGATATTGAAAGTGCTAAACACAGTACGTTGTTCAATGTTATTTTTATGGAGAATAAGAAAAATTGTATATCTCGTATTTATAAATGAATCCAGACGAAACTATGGCTTCATTTCGTTGTGGTCTCTTGATGATTGTTCAAAAACACAAAATTTTGTCGATGGTTCCCAAAGCAGCAAACCTGCGTACTCAGCGCCCATGTTATTCTTATGGAGAATAAAAAAATGTTATGCCTCATTTAATTATGAACATAAATTAATATAACTTGGTATGCAGCTTCACCTAGTTAAGTTACATTGACATTTGTATAAAAACCCATAATCTGTGTTCCTTATTGCAGCAAACCTGCGTACTCAGCCCCCCATTTCATTCTTACGGAGAATAATTAAAATTGTATAAATTGCTTATTTATAAATTAATACGGATGAAACTTGGTATGTGGCTTCACCTGGTTGTGATCTGTTGATATTTTCATTAAAACTTAATATTTTCTGTTCCTTGTTGCAGCAAACCTAAGTACTCAATCCCCATGTTATTCTTATGGAGAAAAATTAAAATTTAATATACGGCTCATTTTTTAATATGTATCTATGAAACTTGGTAAGTGTCTGTATGTATATATATATATATATATATATATATACATATATACAGCAATGGGGGTATTTTTAGTACCCCAGTGATTTTTTCAGTTCCATTAATCTTATGGAGGAAGTTAGTTTACATCAGATGATTACTTAAACATGTGTTTATTAACCAAGAGAGAGTTCATTTGGTTCGCTTCGGTATGTTTAAAACCAAACTTTAGTTTGCACTATTAAATTCAGCAAAAAACAAATAATTTTGTATTTTGATCATCGCTCTACTTCAACAATGTACAACGTCAATTGGTTACCGAGGTATTGAAAGTACTAAACACAGTACGTTGTCCAATGTTATTCTTATGGCGAATAAGAACAAATGTATATCTTGCTTATTTATGAACGCACACTGACGAAACTTGATATATGGCTTCATCTGGTTGTGGTCAATTGTTATTTGCACGAAAAGTTTTTTTGAAATATGGTCCCTGTTGCAGCTGCCGTAATATGGACTTTATTCAGCTGCCATATTGAATTTGGATGCAAAGAAAGGAAAGAGAACACATGGCACGGTAGAAAAAATGATGGATGAAAAATTTCTAAAATAAAAACCTAATTGCAAACTTATAACTGAGTAAATTTAGGATATTGTATTTTTTTCATCATCCTGGGCCGAAGGAAAATATTTTAACACCAACCTGGCCTCTCTACGTTCAGTAGTTTGCTCGGAATAGGTGGTTACACGTTCATTATAAATGTGGATATCGAGAAAAGGCCAAAAAGAACAGTGTTTTTTGCCGATTGCAAACGTATAACTGAGTAAATTTAGGATATCGTATTTTTTTCATCATCCTGGGCCGAAGGAAAATCTTTTAACACCAACCTGGTCTCTCAATGTTCAGTAGTTTGCTCGGAATAGGTGGTTACACGTTCATTATAAATGGGGATGTCGAGAAAAGGCCAAAAAGAACAGTGTTTTTTGCCGATTGCAAACGTATAACTGAGTAAATTTAGGATATCGTATTTTTTTCATCATCCTGGGCCGAAGGAAAATCTTTTAACACCAACCTGGCCTCTCTTCGTTCAGTAGTTTGCTCGGAATAGGTGGTTACATGTTCCTTATAAATGGGGATGTCGAGAAAAGGCCTAAGGGATTATCATCCTTGGCCTAAGGGAAATCTTTTGACAACAACCAGGCCTCTCTACATTTAGTAGTTTACTTGTAATAGGTACTATTAGCTAATCGGTCCCTATGGGGAAGAAGCTATTACTGTAGTCGGCATGGTAAGACCTAGGCCCGGGACCATGATAACTTTTCGTTTTGAGGTCCCCAGACCCCAAAAACACCATTTGTTCGAAACTGTATATATATATATATATGTGTCCGTGAGCACGATAAATCTCATAAAAATGATCCGATTTTGATTAAATTTGGTATAAACGCAACATTTATGACTTTAAGTTCGAAAAATAGCCAGATCGCTCTATCCGAAGGGGTATTTCGGGGGGGGCGTTTGTACTCCAAAAATGGGTTTTTTGAATTTTTTACATATAATTTTTTAAATAGTCAAATATTAGTTTTTACGTCAATTGGTTACCGAGATATTGAAAGTGCTAAGTACAGTACGTTGTCTAATGTTATTCTTACGGAGGTAAAGAAATATTTTATATCTCGCTTATTTATGAACGTATACTGACGAAACTTGGTATACGGCTTCATCTGGTTATGTTCTATTGTTATCTGCTCAAAAACAATTTTTTTGCCAAAGGCTCCCGTAGCAGCAAACCTGCGTACTCAGCCCCCATGTTATTCTAATGGAGAATAAGTAAAATATTATGTCTACTTGAGTTATGAACATACATTAATAAAACTATGTATGTGGCTTCACCAGTGGAGTTAAAACAAATTTTTATAAAAACCCATTTGTAGATGTTCCTTGTAACAGCAAACCTGCGTACTCAGCTTCCATGTTATTCTTATGGAGAACAAGTAAAATTTGATATGTTGCTTATTAAAGAATATATTTTAATGAAACTTGGTATGCTTCGTATAGTTGGGGTTTACTAATATTTGCATAAAATCCCAATTTTGGTGGTCCTCTTTGCAGCAAACTTGCATACTCAGACCTAATGTTTTTCTTATGGAGAATAAATAACATTTCATATCTCGCTTATTTATGGAAATGCTTTGATGAAAGTTGGTAAATTGCTTCATGACGTAGTGACGTACCATTTGAAATTCATTGAGTAAGCAAGTTGCTTCAACGGGGTATTTTATATTTTATTGTGAATACGAGTAACGGAATACATAAATTTGATTTGGTTGTTCTATTTCAACCCCTACTTATTGAAAGAAGGGATTGAAAAGATGATGGTGGTGAAGATTGGCTCCTAGTTATCTCCTGATCAAGAATCCGAAACAATGTGGCGCCCTTAAATATCTCATCGAGAAATAAATATCTTCAGTGTGACT
Organism: Allygus modestus; assembly: GCA_963675035.1. Lineage (NCBI taxonomy): Eukaryota > Metazoa > Arthropoda > Insecta > Hemiptera > Cicadellidae > Allygus > Allygus modestus. Next base: position 143,503,466 of record OY776112.1, on the reverse strand, counting down.
GACTGGCCTGTCAAGGATAGCTTACCCCTCCTAACTGAGCTATGTTCATTGGGTAAAACAATCGCAAAACCCTAATTCCTTTTTGGGGTTTAAAAATTAAAATTGGTGTTATTGGGTCAAAAGGGCTAATAATGCCATTTGGATTTTAAAATGCAAATGAAACGGCAGAACGAAAATAGCCAAAAACTATAAGCCCTCTCCCATGACTTTAGCAAAAATATTCGCCGAGTTATAGAAAAAAATTAAATTTATTTATAACTAGCTGCCATCGTACCCGGTTTCACCTGGGAATACAACAGTAATGTGTGCTGCATTCTGTGGTTAGCCCGTGGAACTACTACGAATCAAGATCAGCTGTTTGTATTTTCATCAGTTCAAATAAAAAGAATGTCCATAAGGAATACATGTGATTTTTGAGCTACCGTGGGGCAAAGACGTATAGGATTTTCGCAAAGAAATTTATTTGTATCTTCAAAACGAAAATAGGCCTATGTGTTTATTTGGTATATAAGGAAAATTCCTGTACATTTTAATGCCAATCAATTCAGTAGTTTTTGAGCGATTGAGGAACAAAAAGCAGACAGACACACACTATCCCATCCTATATAATAATACCCCCGTCGCAGCAAACCTACACACTCAGCAAATTTTCAATGGAGATATAAATGTCTTAATACTACGTAAAGCCACTTACAAAGTTTCATAAAAATGTATTCACAAATAAGCGATATATGCACTTGCACTTATTCTCCATAAGAATAACATTGGGGCTGAGTACGCAGGTTTGCTGTTACAAGGAGCTCAAAAAATGGGTTTTTATGCTATTATCAATATAACTCAACTAGGAGAAGTTGTATACCAGTTTTTATTCATTTATGTTCATAACTAAGGGAGACCTAGCACTTAATTATTCTCCATGAGAATAACATGGGAGCTGAGTACGCAGGTTTGCTGCTACCTTGCTGCCTTTGGCAAAAAAATTTTTTTTGAGCAAATAACAATAGAACATAACCAGATGAAGCCGTATACCAAGTTTCGTCAGTATACATTCATAAATAAGCGAGATATAAAATATTTCTTTACCTCCGTAAGAATAATATTAGACAACATACTGTATTTAGCACTTTCAATATCTCGGTAACCAACTGACGTAGAGGAATGATCAAAATACCGTGTTTTTTAAGCTGAATCCAATGGTAAAAACTAATATTTGACTATTTCAAAAATTATATGTAAAAAATTCAAAAAACCCATTTTTGGGGTACAAACCCCCCCCCCCCCCCCGAAATACCCCTTCGGATGGAGCGATCTGGCTATTTTTCGAACTTAAAGTCATAAATGTTGCGTTTATACCAAATTTCATCAAAATCGGATCATTTTTATGAGATTTATCGTGCTCACGGACACACATATATATACAGTTTCGAACTAATGGTGTTTTTGGGGTCTGGGGACCTCAAAACGAAAAGTTATCATGGTCCCGGGCCTAGGTCTTACCATGCCGACTACAGTAATAGCTTCTTCCCCATAGGGACCGATTAGCTAATAGTACCTATTACAAGTAAACTACTAAATGTAGAGAGGCCTGGTTGTTGTCAAAAGATTTCCCTTAGGCCAAGGATGATAATCATTTTTTGGCCTTTTCTCGACATACCCATTTATAATGAACGTGTAACCACCTATTCCGAGCAAACTACTGAACGTAGAGAGGCCAGGTTGGTGTTAAAAGATTTTCCTTCGGCCCAGGATGATGAAAAAAATATGATATCCTAAATTTACTCAGTTATACGTTTACAATCGGCAAAAAAACACTGTTAAAAGGGCTAATAATGCCCCAGATTTTAAAATGCAAATGAAACGGCAGAACGAAAATAGCCAAAAACTATAAGCCCTCTCCCATGACTTTAGCAAAAATATTCGCCGAGTTATAGAAAAAAAATAAATTTATTTATAACTAGCTGCCATCGTACCCGGTTTCACCTGGGAATACAACAGTAATGTGTGCTGCATTCTGTGGTTAGCCCGTGGAACTACTACGAATCAAGATCAGCTGTTTGTATTTTCATCAGTTCAAATAAAAAGAATGTCCATAAGGAATACATGTGATTTTTGAGCTACCGTGGGGCAAAGACGTATAGGATTTTCGCAAAGAAATTTATTTGTATCTTCAAAACGAAAATAGGCCTATGTGTTTATTTGGTATATAAGGAAAATTCCTGTACATTTTAATGCAATCAATTCAGTAGTTTTTGAGCGATTGAGGAACAAAAAGCAGACAGACACACACTATCCCATCCTATACTAGGTGTACGCTCATTCTTCCCGTAAGAGGATGAACGAAGACTGAATTTTTAAAGATATGTAGGCAGGTACTGGATTGGTAACACTCTTCTATTATCCGTTTTAACTCCACAACAGCAAGAACAGATAATTAATAAACCAAACATTTTACTAATGGAATGGTAACACCATTCCCTTATCCGTTATAACTCCACAACGGCAAGAACAGATAATTTAGGACTAATGTAAATAAAAAATACTACTGACTACTGGAGTGGTAACACCCTTCTCATATCCGTTTTAACACTACAGTACCTGGGGGCCGAGCTTTGCTCGGGGGGAGGCCAGTCAGTCAGTTTAGATGACTTGGAGTAATATTTCATAACTTTCCCCTACTGATAATCAGATTTGTATAACTCATTTGCCTCTTTTCTACATTTTTAAGGTCCCTCCAGTTGTTATTTAAAGCTCAATGCCCCTTTGATTTATTTTACTACTTTATATATGTAATCTTCACTCAAATCTTTTAATCTCTGTTCTCAGGAAACCACATGTTAATAATCATAAAAAACATGAGTATTACTTTGACAGTTCCCTGGTTGATTATGAACAGCTGTTAAAATTCTTTTGTGTTGATTTAAAACTCCTTAAGCCCAATGTTAATTTTTTTAACTTTTCATTTTAGTTTTTTTACATTATTTGATTTTTCCTGGGAATGAGGCCTGTCTAGAACTTATTTTTATCCCAGAAATTAGTTACTTTGAACGTTTGAAGGAAATCGTTGGAGCCGTTTTTGAGATCAGTGTCGCAAGCAAGCAAGCAAACATACAAGCAAACCTTACTCATATTAGAGTATATGATACCTGGGGGCCAAGCTTTGCTCGGGGGAAGGCCAGTCAGTTTGTTTAGATGACTTGGAGCATATTTCACCACTTCCCCCTACTGATAATCAGAATTGTATAACTCATTTGCCTCTGTTCTACATTTTTACGGTCACTCCAGTTGTTATTTATAGCTCAATATTCCTTTGATTTATTTTACTACTCTATATGTAATCTTCTTTTTCTCGATGTTGCCCAAGCATTTGATAAAGTTTGGCACAATGGCTTAATATTCAAAATTAATTCATTGGGTTTCCCGTTTTATTTGAAAAATTTGATTAAATCCTTTCTCTTTAACAGAAAATTTCACGTAAAAGTAAATCATTCTTGTTCAACAACTCGTGGTGTCATGGCTGGGGTTCCCCAAGGCTCAATATTAGGGCCCATACTATTTAACATATTTATGACAGACATCCCCATTCCACTGAACGCTTCACTTGCATTGTATGCCGATGATACTGCTATTATAACTCAGCACTCTGAAATTCACACAGCACAACAAAATCTGCAAACTTCCGTCGACACGCTGGTGGAATGGTTCGACAAATGGAGGCTTAAGTTGAACGCTTCGAAATGTGAAGCCAAAATCTTTACTTTAAGGAAACCTCAACTTCCTCCTAATATTACTATAGGTAATACTATAATTGAATGGAATCCCTCTGACCAGTCTATAAAATATCTAGGAATTCATCTCGATCAAAAGCTGAATTGGAATCTACATGTAAATTCAAAATTGACACAAGCTTATTCTCGGTTATCAATCCTTTTTCCACTGATCAACAGGAAGTCTTCACTCAAACCAAAACATGGAATTTTAATATATAAAAGTATTTTAAGACCTTTAGTGATGTACGCTTGTCCTATCTGGGGATTATCAATCTCAAAAAGTAAATTAAATAAAATTCAAGTGTTCCAAAACAAAATCCTTAGGATCTGTACAAACTCTCCATGGTTTATTCGAAATAACCAAATTCATGAAGAATTTGGTGTGGACTCGATTTACAATTTCATAAAGAAAAGCGCAACTAAGTTTCTCGACAACATTGGACTTGTTCCTGGTGCGCAATTTTTTAACATTGGTGAACCAACTGCCAACAGGCGGTTAAAATCAAGACTTGTCCAAGATCTTCTTTTAGATTAGATGTTGAACTTTGGTTTCAGGGTGTCTCCGAATGGAGCGATCCCAATAATGTTCCACTATATGTTATTTTATGAAAATACTAGTTAATACGTTCTGTGTATAATACTTGTTTTGTATTGATCCGGAAAAATAAAGAATTAAAAAAAAAATCAAATCTTTTAATCTCTGCTCTCAGGAAACCACATGTTAATAATCATAAACAACATGAGTTCCATGTGGTTCCATAAAATCAGATAATAAAACCTTTGAATGAAGATTACATGTAGAGTGGTCATATCCAGAATGACTCAAAGGTACATTATAATAACAACTGTTGTGACCTCAAAAATGCTCGTTAGTAGGGTACATGGTGAAAAACTACTCCAAGTCATAAACAAGATTGACCTTTCCCTAGCAAAACTCAGCCCCAGGTAGTACTTAAACTATATGAGTATAACTTTGAGAGTTCGCTGAAAGATTTTGAACAGCTGTTATGACTCTTTTGCTTTTATTTTAATCTACAAAAGCCCAATGTGATTTTTTTAATTTTCCATAGTGGCTTTTTACATTATTTGATTTTTTTGGGGATGGGACATGTCTAGAACTTATTTTTAACCCAGATATCAGGTTTTACAACACAAGTAGTTGGAAGGACACATTAGTTATTTTTCAAGAAAATCGTTGGAGCCGTTTTTGAAATCAGAGTTGCAAGCAATCAACCAAGCAAGCGAGCATGCAAACCTTACTCATATTATAGTGTAGGATAGGATTGAGTCAAAATAATTCAGCATTTGTATTAATTGACTATAGCATATTTTTACTCTTAGGCACATAGAATGTACACGAGACAGGGACAATGATTCTGGATTTCCAGCATGTTTAAAGTTCTGCATACAGACGGCCAGGGCTGAATTTAGGGTCTGTACAGGCTCTGGTCTACACCCTAAATGCAAGGTCGGGCCCTTACCAGCCCGGCCAACTTTCCTGTTTGATTTATATAATATAACCCACGCTTATATCAGGCTCTACAGATGGCGTTCTACAATTACTTAAATTTCAAATTGCCAAAATCCGTATTGCTGCCTAATGTATATTAATTAATGTTGTCATGGCAAGATATTATTAAGTGATTTTCATTATCTAAATACATAAAACAAAGTCGGGATTGTATGTTAGTTATTTAGTTTCATCAAACAGCTGTTATAAGGATGATATCTTAACATACTTGAAAAGCATACAAACATGTATTTATTATAGAAATAATAAATCTATTCGAATACCAACTCATTTTCAATACCGAAGCAAGCTCTATATAAAAATAGGAAAGTGAGCGTAGCTAACGAGCTCATCCTGGAGGCGAGTGAGTGAAGCGAACGAGCTCATCTTGAAAAAGAACGAGAATCTTTGACATAAAACAAATTCAGTGACATTAGGACAGAATAATGTCTGTCTGACCAGAACGCTGACCCGAACTCCCGAACGCTTACCCAAGGATCATCTTTCCTCCATAAATTTAACAAGGCAACTTTTAAAGCCAGTGAGGCGGAGCTCTAAGGTCGGGGTTACAAAATAACAATTTGTTGTATGATTGAAAATTTTCTAAAATTACTAAAAAAGGCGTAAATAATAACATAGACAATTTTCCTGTGCGGTGGAGGTCTATGGTTGTGTAGGGCGGCGTATCAAACGTGGGGACATCTTTCAGGAGATGCTGCTTTAACAAAATAAATCCAACGAATCATACGTTAAAATTAAACGTTGGGAGTGATAGTAAAGGCAGAGCCCTGAGGTAAGAACAAAGAGGTATCCATAATATTTTGGTACCCAACAACGTAGTATATAGGTCTGGAGCAGTTTTGAGGAGCCGCTTTAGAAATCTTTGGATTTTTTATTTGGTGGTTTATATTAGGTTTCTAATAAAATATACCACCTGATTTTTTAGAAAAATTTGGGTTCAGAAATTACAGGGCTTAAGAGATCCCAAACTTCAGTTTTTTTACCTTTCTTAGTACCATAAACTTTAAATATTTTTAGCAGGTTTCAACAGTTTTATCTCATTGCCATAAAAAGCTCTAAAAGATGAACAATTATTACTCCAATCCACACACGGTTAAATTAGTATGGCAATAGTAGGCTATTCGGCTAATGGTTGTGGAGAATATTTCAATTTCCATTCAGCAGTAAACTAAGTACCTTGTCCGATGTTATTCTTATAATAAATAAAAAACATATATCTCTTGTATACTGATTAATTTTATTAAAACTTGGTGTGTTAGCATTGACCAATAGAGAATATTCGTCCTAGGACAACCTTAAAACTGGTCTATACCAGTTTGGATGCTGACATTGGGTACAGCAAATGAAATTGTCATTACATATGAAGTTTTTTGGCTGTCCATTATGACAAACTTCCCTTTCACCTTTGGTCCCTTCACTTGCAGCGGCTCGTGGCGAAAACTCAGGGGTTGGTCCCCAACCTGAGAATGTATGGTCCCTGGCTGTTGTACATGGATACTCCATCCGTTGAGTTGGCCAGTTGGAGGGCAGAGCGGGTCCACCTGTTTGAGCCTGATCTCAGCTGTCACAGGAGCACGGGCGTTGGTACTCTGAAAGACCAATTTGGCTGCCTGTCCCATCCCACCCTTTCCTTTCCTGCTATATCCTAACCTTCAGGTAACCTGCGCAAAATTCCCGCTTGTAGAAAATGTGCCTATAGCAGCTATGCTGGGGTTTCCTAATCCAGCAACAATGAATAGAGAATATGCGGAATACGTTTCCATCCAACCCTGGAGGGGGAGGTGGAGCAATTAACCTCTTAAAACCACTGTGTGTACCTAGAAAATTAGATTAAACTGATTGCGTTTATTTGGTCACAGGTCCTAGCTATGGCCATCAGGCCTGGTCACGCTTTTTTATGACTCGGCCAATGACTTTAATATATTTTTGGCACCGGATGGTTTTCGACGAGTTTTAAATATATCACCTGAGGGAAAAGTTGCCAATTATTATTAGGCCTATTAATTTCCAGCTCCAAAATCAGGGGGTTAAACATACAGAAATATACTTGTTTTAAACCCATTGAATGTAAAAAAAGGTATTCAATGATTTATTTATAAAACAGTATCTTATATCCTATCTTCATACCTTAAATTTAAATATGTTTACATCATTAATATGTAGTTTGAATTTAAACACACAAGCTACTGAAATCGCAGTACGAGAGGTTTAAAATCAAAACCATCATCTACATTAATGACAATTTTTCAGGAGGGCAATCTGTCTACAACGTAACTAGTTGAACAATGTAGACGGTTGGGATTACGGAGTTTTAGACATCTTGATTGTTTATGAAAATCAATATTATTTACAGAAAATGCCCACAAATATAAACTGTAACCAGACTATTTTACTGACCGGTAGATTACAAAACTTTAATTCCATGTCATTAGGTGACAGTGGGGCTTATTTGGCACATTACGTGTAACAAAGATAGTTTGCACGTATGATCGTTTAGTAAGTCTACTATCGAGTAATTTATTCACAATGAAAAGAAACTACTATAGGTCTACAACACTCTTGATTATCAATCACAGTCGGCCGTGTTACGGAGTTATACTGTCCCAGTAATTCAAAAATTCCAAAACTTATTGTATTAATTTATCATCACTAGTCCAAACACTTAGCTGTTACATCGAAGTTTTCCAGTGAAAAATAAACTACTAATAAATCTAAATAGATATAGGATAAATATTGTTTTAAACACGACAAAACACTATTAATTTACATAACACTCACATTTTAAACTATTTCAAAATAACAAAATTGATGGAACAAAACATAACCTAACTTCATGGTTGAAAACATGTTTACATTTTTTGTGATTTGTAAACAAAGATTCAGTGTTTCCACGCAGCAGTAAAAATATCCCACGTGCTGATACAAAAAATCTCGCTTTATCCCACACTCTCCCCTATAATATCCCTCGTCATATCCCCCACTTTCCCGCTGATTTGTTAAACAATGCAACACAATTAATGTTAAGTATTATATGGTTATTGAATAATGTATTAGTACAATATTTATACCGTTAGATAGAGCTTATTTAGATCTAGTAATTACCTTTAGGTATTTTACATTTTAGTACCTCAAAGGTTTTGAGCAATGCGACATAGGTTAAATGATACGGTGAATTAACTAAATTAAATAATTTATTTACGTGAGAAGTACTAATATTTTTAATGGTAGTACTAAAGAGTACGAAGTAGGTACTAAATAATGGCAAATAGTTTGCTTGCTAATTCCAACATGGCTCGGCCAGCGAAATTGACATGATTCAGTGTTCGTTCTGTGACGTTTATAAAATCATAATAGGTGCGGACAGCGAGGTTAAAAAATGGGAAACCCCACAACTGCCAGTACGGCGAGAAAATCCACTAGAAGTGCTACTGCTAAGGTGCTCTGGTCGAAAGTTGTAAGCAAACTAGCAGACGTAATGACGATTTCAAAAAAATCCCACTTTATCCCACAATCCCATTTTATCCCACAAGCAGTCAAAATATCCCATATAGGGGATAAAAATCCCTCAAGTGAAACACAGATAAATCCCAGCTGACATTTTAAAGACAACCATAGTCAATAGCTTACTACGAAAACCAATTCAACTACTGAATATCAAACATTAAAATTAGTTTTAATAATTATTATTAATCCAAAATAAAATACAAATGCTGTGTTAAAACATCCCTTTGGTATCCCAAATGACTCCTTCAAAATTTCATTAAGAAATGTTGTACAGTTATTTAGTACTTCGATAACACACCCACACACCCACACACGGCCACTGAAACTTCTTCATCAATACAGTGATTCACTTCGTTCATCAATAATAATACCCCCGTCGCAGCAAACCTACACACTCAGCAAATTTTCAATGGAGATATAAATGTCTTAATACTACGTAAAGCCACTTACAAAGTTTCATAAAAATGTATTCGCAAATAAGCGATATATGCACTTGCACTTATTCTCCATAAGAATAACATTGGAGCTGAGTACGCAGGTTTGCTGTTACAAGGAGCTCAAAAAATGGGTTTTTATGCTATTATCAATATAACTCAACTAGGAGAAGTTGTATACCAGTTTTTATTCATTTATGTTCATAACTAAGGGAGACCTAGCACTTAATTATTCTCCATGAGAATAACATGGGAGCTGAGTACGCAGGTTTGCTGCTACCTTGCTGCCTTTGGCAAAAAAATTTTTTTGAGCAAATAACAATAGAACATAACCGGATGAAGCCGTATACCAAGTTTCGTCAGTATACGTTCATAAATAAGCGAGATATAAAATATTTCTTTACCTCCGTAAGAATAATATTAGACAACGTACTGTATTTAGCACTTTCAATATCTCGGTAACCAACTGACGTAGAGGAATGATCAAAATACCGTGTTTTTTAAGCTGAATCCAATGGTAAAAACTAATATTTGACTATTTCAAAAATTATATGTAAAAAATTCAAAAAACCCATTTTTGGGGTACAAACCCCCCCCCCCCCCGAAATACCCCTTCGGATGGAGCGATCTGGCTATTTTTCGAACTTAAAGTCATAAATGTTGCGTTTATACCAAATTTCATCAAAATCGGATCATTTTTATGAGATTTATCGTGCTCACGGACACATATATATATACAGTTTCGAACTAATGGTGTTTTTGGGGTCTGGGGACCTCAAAACGAAAAGTTATCATGGTCCCGGGCCTAGGTCTTACCATGCCGACTACAGTAATAGCTTCTTCCCCATAGGGACCGATTAGCTAATAGTACCTATTACAAGTAAACTACTAAATGTAGAGAGGCCTGGTTGTTGTCAAAAGATTTCCCTTAGGCCAAGGATGATAATAATTTTTTGGCCTTTTCTCGACATCCCCATTTATAATGAACGTGTAACCACCTATTCCGAGCAAACTACTGAACGTAGAGAGGCCAGGTTGGTGTTAAAAGATTTTCCTTCGGCCCAGGATGATGAAAAAAATACGATATCCTAAATTTACTCAGTTATAAGTTTGCAATTAGGTTTTTATTTTGGAAATTTTTCATCCATCATTTTTTCTACTGTGCCATGTGTTCTCTTTCCTTTCTTTGCATCCAAATTCAATACGGCAGCTGAATAAAGTCGGAAAATTGAGCAAGTTGTGTTTGTAAACAAAGCAGACAATCTTAATTTAAATTAGGTTTTTTAATTGGAACTGGCAGGCAATAAGCAACACAAATTATATGCTGAGTTGAAATAGAGTGTATAATACTGTATAGAAGTGGCAAAAAAATTAATTGTAACTCAAATTCAGATTTAACTAATCTATATTCTCAATTTCAGTTTCCAATTTGTTTCCTTTAATGTTGCAGTAATAATTGTGTTTTATTACGTACAATATAACTAAATATAGATTTGTTTCTTTGTTTAATCCTTGGTGACGGAAATTATTACGACAAAGTGGCATTATAGCAGTTTGCATCTGGAATTGTAGTCTTTATCGTTGTTGCAGTTTAGGTAGTTTCTATAGTTTTGTGTAAATATGAACAATCAAAAGCTCTTTGTAAACTACGATGATAATAGCCATTATTCTTTCTAAAGTGTGATTTGAATATTAGTATTAAAAAAACATTATTAAAGACACAAATACACGATTCAATTAAACAAAAATAGGAGGGGTTATTTGTTATGCTGATGAAAAAATTTGAAGGTAAAAGTTAAGGCAATTTGTATAGTTCAGTAAACTATTTTTAAGTCCTAAATTCAGTTTGATTGCACAGAGTCGTTCTCTGCTATAATATAATATACCTTCTTTGCTGTATTAGATGAACTAACAGATATTTAGTTATAGATTTGTAAAGAACAATTTTTAGGCCACTACATTTATTTGATTACTAATGAAAACTATTTTATTCCGATTTTAAGCCCGTCATTTTTTCATATTAGTGAGGATATAAGTCATGTACATAAATTTGTTTTTAAGCTAAATATCTTGAAAACCGTTAATTTTTTAAGCAATCATGTAAGTTTTATAATTTGTCCCCTATGACTATGAAAGAATTTTGATTTTATGATTAAACATAATTGAATAATTGTTATGTATAAGCAATAAAACAAGGTTTTTTGATGTTTTGTTATTAAGTATGGAGGTTTTTTTGTAATACAAAATATGTGTATATTGCTTATAAATGTATTTAAATGTTTCAGTGATGGTTTGTGCTTGTCAGTGAACGGTGAAGTGACGCAAAATTGGAAACCATCCATCAGGACCTGTAACACAAATTAATTGATCAAGGACTGTTTAAAAAAATATATAAAAGGAAATTATCAAGATCTAAAGCGTTACAATAATGCTTACTTTCCATTGTACATATATTAACAGGTTTTGAATTATATTTATTTTTAATGTTACAAATGAACTGAAACATGACTTTGACCTTATAGTTCAAACTAGTTATCTTTAAAATAATTATGTTTAAAATAAAAGTAACATATATGTTGATGGAATGTCTTCGAAAATAATAATCTTAATGACTTCATTGCCTTCATTCTTCAATAAATAAATATATATTTATAATTTATTGCGGTGTTAATTCAGAGTTAATATAAGATTTTTTCATTGTATGACCTTCTAAAGTGCAATTATCTATATATTAATACGCTAGGGGGTTTTTCTTCACAGTCATAACTCGATGACGGCTGGACGGATTTTAACGTTTGAGGTGTCAAATACAATTGTATAAGGTATCGTATATCAATAGGATAAGGATTTGTACTTTATTACTTGTTTGACAAGAGTTGTAACGAAAGCAGAGTTTTACTCTAACTAACGCTTGTTCAATAAATACGTTTTTTATTTATAACAATATTTGCAAACAAATTTCCTATTAGAATGTTCACCTTTAGCAAAACATAATTGAACTAGTGGCTTGAAAGGGTGGTAGCCTCTAACCTTCCTCTAAGTAGGAAAGAACACATGTCGATAGCCTCAAACCTTGCTCCAAGTAGGTCAGTCACATGTCAGTTTGTAAACAAAGTAGACTCTTAGTCATATGTTCTTATGTAAACAAATCAGACGATTTTAAATCCCTATGCTTTTCGGATAGGTCTAGCCTTCAGTTCACAACAGATGGGTAAGTCATTTGATTAAGTATTGAATATTATATTATTGACTACCGATTATCGAAGTCGATTACTCAACTAGCAACTAGATGATCACAGCTTGCTTGTTAAATTGTAACTTTCCCATTTCTCGACATGCTGTGGTGGATCAATGGATTCAGTATTGGACTCACGATCAGGCGGTCACGGGTTCAATGCCCAATTTAACTGATTACTTGTTGGGGTCTGCATTTTTTTAATTTTACGTTATTTTGTTCAAGTATTATTATTGTCGTTTACCATTTAAGAACTAGATTTTTTGTTAAAGTTTACTTCATACTTTTTAGATCAAAATGAATTTATTTGTAATATGATGAACAACGAAGATCCTCCATACGGCGCTCTGCGGAGTTAGGTTAGGTTAGGTTACTATAATTTTGTTATGAACTGCAGCAAAAATTGTTACTTTTTACACGTAATTAAACACTGTAATATGTTACAAAACAAAGAGCTAGAATCGGTAGTCAATAATACGATAGTTATTATTTAATCGAATGACCTACCCATTTGTTGTGAACTGAAGGCTATCCATGCTTTTCTTATGGGGGATGTTTTACATGTTAGAAATACTGCTATTTTTCCCGAGTCCCCGGGATCAAGATCTTAATTTGAGCCGTCCCCCATTATCCTGCGATTTGCCAAACTCCCACAATGTTGACTTAAAACTTTCGCTTACAGAATTAAATATCAAGATACAGTCACATTGAAGTTGCATTATTGCATTATGTTTGTGTGAGGTTTATTTGAGTTTACAAAATTCTCTTAACGTATATAAAATATCTTTATATATAATTCTGTAAGCAAAGTTTTTAAGTGAAAATTGTGGTAGTTTTGGCAGATTTCAGGATGATGTGAGACTGCTCAAAATAAAGGTCTTGATACCGGGGACTTGGGAAGACTAACAGTATTTCTAAAAAGTTACTAGCAAACGAGAAATAACATAAAACATCCTCCACAAGAAAATCCTGGGGATTCAAAAATGTCTGCTTTATTTACATTAATACCCCCGTCGCAGCAAACCTGCGTACTCAGCGAATTTCCAATGAATGTATATGTTTCTCACTACCACATAAAGGCACTTACCAAGTTTTATAAAAATAAATTAATAAATAAGTGATCTATATAGCATTTTAGCGAATTTCCCCTATAGGGAAGAAGCTATTACCGTAGTCGGCATGGTAAGACCTAGGCCCGGGACCATGATAACTTTTCGTTTTGAGGTCCCCAGACCCCAAAAACACCATTCGTTCGATACTGTATATATATATATATATATATATATATATATATCTATATATATATATATATATATATACATTCATCTGCGCCCGGTAAGTCAGTCACCGCGCTGGTATATTACACGGTGTGGCAGTCATCTGCCCGAAAGCCAGTCAGCCCTCCCGAAAGGCAGTCAGGTACGGCTTGCCGTGCATCCTTTACATACCGAGACGGCTTACTGGTGCTGCTGTAGTGTGCCGGTATGTGGAACTACTTATCACATTCGCGCTCAGTCGAGGAGAGGAAACTAGTTTAACTGCTGTATGGCTGTCAAATACAAAATACAGTACTTGGATTTTAATCCCGTTGGACACGCATTCAATTATTTTGTTAATAATCTCACTAATACTATACGATACTAAAATCATATCTTTAATTAGCTAGAAGTACTTTTGTAGTGTAGCTTTATAATTGTAAGTTAATTATATCTGTAAGCAGATTTTGTAAGTTTTTTTATATTTTTTGTATGAAGCAAGATACAAATGCATGAGTTTGCTTCTCCTTGTAATAAAAGGTTTTATATTTTTACTGTACTCTTTAAGTAAAATTACCTAACAACGAAAACGAAAAGATGTTAGTACAAATTAGGCACTTATTTTAAGTTTAATTTTTTACCCTTTATATCTTGAAATTTAAAAGTATTTTGTATTTTTGTATTATTTATATTTATTCTTCCCCACAAAAGGACAGAAAACCTCAAAACCTACAAAAATTGATAGTGTACATTTTACATTGCATATTCATTTTATTTTTCCCCTCTATTTGTTCTCAGAATCGTCATAATTTGCATTACACATTTTACAATTTAAGTTTTATTTAAGGGACAGAAGTGTAGGTATGTTGGGACTTCTCTTTCTGTAGACAGACATCCCAACCTTTGCACAATCAAGCATAAAACATACTCTATAAGACCGCTGAAATTTTTAATGACAGAATTCAATGATAATAAACTATTCAATACTATAAAACATGAGGAAAGTATACCATAATGACAAGGGCTAACAGCACTCTTTAGTTGAAAGTTCACATATTTAAAATTATTAAGAGTCAATCTAGTAGACTGGGGCATAGTGGTTAGTTTACCTTTCTCTTTTATAAAACCAGTTCCGTTCAATTTATTGTACTAACAAATATCAAACTATGTTATAAATTTAAAATTTACTTTTATACAGTTCCTAACTTGAATGCGTTTCGTCAACACAGTGACATCTTCGGGCAATCTAGTTCTGCTTAAATTTAGGAACTTTGTGAGGTAAATTTAACATTTTTAGTATTGATGACATTCCAGCAAGAAATTGTTATTAAGTTAGGCCTACTATCATTCTATATCTTATATATTAATACGCTAAGCCCGATTTTTGTTAAGATAACTCCTCCGTTATTTCTGAGCCTATTTTGTCGATTGAGTTATCAACATATTTGCCCTGATTTCCAGTTGTGCATAAAGGTTTTTATTTTTCGATATTTTCAATCTGAAGGGCACGGTCCGGCCTCAAAGTTCGTTTTTCGCCTTTACGATAAACATGAGGAACAATGTTATTTTAATTGCAGATGGACAGATTATTAGCAATACCAGATGTTACAAGTAAGGAATGTATTTATCGATAGAAATCAAATAAGTTTTGTTTCTACATCGCTTTGAGCAGTGAAATGTTGTATTCAGTGGAGATATTTAAATTTAATTTGTGTTGTCATTTGTTTATCTGTCTGTCTTTTAAAGAGCCAGTTTTTTCTGAATTTCACAAAAAATACTGTACTGAATTACATAAAATACTTTACCTATCATCGTTTGCAGCATGACACGTTTAGGCTGTTTCAGATCATCGTACGTCATTAGGGTTATGCCGCCGCCCCTTGGTCCGTCAGTGCTCCAAAGTAATTCTTATATTATGGGTACAGATTACTTAACCTTTAATTATATAATGCACGAATTTTTTATAATGAGCATTTAGTCAGCTAATTGTATTTTACCACAGAACAGAGGAAACACGCCTGCTTCACTATTCTACAACGGTATACTAAACCATATAACCACACGCAATAACATATATGGCAGTAAGGAACACATAAGATCATACAACATGCAACATGGACTAAGGTAGCCAGATCCGTTGAAGTCTAAAGCGGGGTATAAATTAATTATAATACCGGATAAACAGTGCCGTGGATAGGGGATCCCCCCAAAAAAAGTGGGTCCGGGGGCCCTCCTAGAATATTTTAGAAAATTAGATACCAAATTGTGAGTTTTGGTCCAAATATTACTCAGTGTTGTAAAAAACAGGTTTTTGAATCACATTCATAAAATTGTACAACTATTATTTTAACTGTGGTATCCAAAACTTAATTAATAAAAGAAAATACCGTACAAAATTATATACTAAAGAGGAGTGAATAGCTGTCAATAACTTTGAAATTTCTTTAGTCTTATTATGAAACTGAACACAATTAACATGGTCAGGGCCTGATTAAGATGTGTGGCGCCGATAGGCTTGAGCTGATTTGACCCCCCCCCCTCGACTCTTGAAGGGGGATGTGAGTCGAAGTGACTCCATGAACGAATGTCTGAACCCTGAACGCGGCCCAAGGTAGCTTCATTTTGTGGTGCGTTAAGCGTTAAGGGTACACCAGCGTCACAGGGGCGGATCCAGAGGTCATGTTTGGTGGGGGCGGTCACCGAAAGTTACCTCTCCCCCTTCCCTGTGTACCCCTGGTAGGCGGGCGAAATCCCGTAAAATATAATCACCGAATACAATTGTAGCAACCTGTGCTGCTAAAATTGTCCCTGGCACCCCCATTATTGTTTTTAACTATATGAATTTATCCAACGAATGAAAGTAAGTTAACATAATATAGCAATTACCTTGTACTCAAGAAAAAATAAATCTTAACTTTATAAAAAAGCTAAACAAAAATTACTTTAGTTCTACTGCACCCGACCGTAAATAAATATTAAATATTTAGGCATTACACTTTTTTCTACGTCATCTGTGGGCGTCTTAAGAACAAGTAATATGAATTTGTTTTACTATTTACCCACACGAAAAACTATTTACAAAACGTATTTGAAATCTGCAACACTGAACTATATATACTACGCGAAGATACAATTAGGAATGAGGCTGATAGCCAGGGTCAACCACTCGAAAAATGAAATTTCGTACCACATTTTTACAAAATAAAATACTTGGCGGATGAGCTTCTGTTTGCACGCAATCTAATCTTTGTTTCCTCTTACTTCATTACATATAATTCGAGGCACTTTTTGTTTCTAGTCTAGCCACTGGATATTTATTGCCTAGCAACGGATTACGCGGTTTTAAACAAAAATCAAACCTACCCTGTAAAAAAAAAACACCGCTGATAGCAAACGACGGTAGGCGGGCGAAATCCAGTAAAAGTATAATCACCGAATACAATTGTAGCAACCTTTGCTGCTAAAACTTACCTCCAAGACTACGTTGAAAACACTGTATCGGTCTTTCAACTGGCAAAACTGTATCAACTTCACGATCCTGGCAATATCCATGTTTTTGTGAGACGCTTTTAGGTACACCAATAAGCAATAAGTATAGGTTTTAAGGTATAAGTAATGTGTTATATACTAAAATGGAAGTTTAAAATGTCACCTGTCTAATGGGGAGTATTTTATTTCATTTAAAGAAACGTTTAGGTTCGTTAGTTTGAATTTTATGTAAGCTTGTAGACGGGAGCGGCAAAATTTGACTCACGGAACCGAAAAACGGGGTTTCGGGAGGCTTCTGATGCTTACATTTTCATTCGAATTTATTAAAACTTTCATCGTATGCCTGAGTAATAAAATAAAACACAACAATTCTTAGGTTTGAGGGGCGACCGCCCCTACTGCCCCCCCTTGGATCCGCCCCTACAGCGTCAGGTAGCTTTGTTTCTTATCAATCTAGAGTTTCATCTCTTTCTAACCAATGAGTGGTTGCCTAAACTCAGGGGTAGCTCTGGAATCCCCTTAAAGCACATTGTCTGATCTAAAGGGTCCTAGGCCTATGTCTCTTGGTTTCAGTCCCATGGTAAATAACTGCCGCATCGCGTAACATCGGCTGTGAATGACAATCGCACCGTATGACATTGGCCGTAATTGACGATCGCAAAACGTAATATAGTCCGTAAAAGAATACCGGACCATGCACCATCAACGTAATAGATACAAGCGTAATTCGGGGGTGGTAAGGGGGCAGTCGACCCCCAAAAATTTGGCGAAAATATTCTTGTAATATATGAAAAGTCGCAATAGTCATGATCAGGACCATGTTTGCCCTCCAATAAAAATACAGAAATCACGCTTATAGTAATAGATGACCGAACCGCCTTATAGTTGCCGTAATTTATAATCGCAACATGTACCATTGGCCATAAATGACGATCGCACCACAGTTTATAAAAAAATAATGACGATCGCATCGCTATCCGCCGAAACAGACGATTGGACCACGTGATACCGGCCGTAACTGACGATCGTTCCACTTGATATAGATCGCAAATGATTATCACACATTAAGTTTTGTCGGCCACAAATGACGATCGCACCGCGTAATCATGGCCGTAAATGACGATTGCACCGCGTAATCATGGCTGTAAATGACGATTGCACCGCGAAATCATGGCCGTAAATGACGATTGCACCGCGTAATCATGGTCGTAAAAGACGATCGCACTAGAGATTACTGTTTCGAGTACACAATCCTGCCCCGAAATAATATTGAGATCAAATAAATCCCGCCAGAAAAACGGAATTATTTTTTTTCAGGACATTCCCCAAAATTCTGGGAAACGACCATCTCTCATCACGAGCTTAAGGAACAACTAAACTACAGCTGTTCAAAAACAACCATTTCCTAAAGTAACGCTCACTTGGTAAAGTATAATAGTTAGATTTTTGTGAGATTAGTGAACTTTTCGAATAACCTATCTTTTTCTCCTTTTTCTCTCTCCCTCTCTCCTTTATCGGCCACCTCCCCCCTCACACCCAGGTATATTTTTGTATGTGGTATTAAACGGATAAGAAAAGGGTGTCACTATTCCAGTAGTCAGTGATATCTTTTATTTACATTAGTCCTAAAACATCTATTATTGCTGTTGGGCTATCATTTTGTTATTATATCAACTTTCAAATATGCAATTCAATTAATTACTGCTCTTCCATAAGATTAACATTGAAACTAAGATTAACATTGCAACTAGTCTGAGGGCTGGTGTAAATTATAAGGTGTTTCTGCACATCTATACAACAATACCTTTCTATTAACGGTATGCTTGAATTCATCCTACGATGCACACGCGCTGAGGAAAAAGGGGGAGAGTCGTGTGCTTGCCTATTAATATAATGATAACGTGCAAATTAGATAAAGCCTACGCTACCATTCATATGATTAGCGTTACAAGCTAACCTATACTTTCCATTACTATCAGTGCCTGTTGCAAAAAGACGATGGCCTTGTAACCTTTTCAGACCAAAAAACAAACAAAATACACCTTTAAAATACCCTATTAGAATCTCCACAGATGTATTTATTTAAAACACTAATCATTTAATTAATTATTTTTACAATTAAAATACAAAAAAAGGCAAACACCTTTACGTAATAAGTTGATCGTAAACTAACCTGTAAGGCACTTTTAAATGATTTGATATGGATAGCTATGAATGCGAATGTAACAAATCTATATCTATAAATAAATACGAAACACCGATCATTCCCCAGGTCAAACCTCTACACCTACAACTACGAAATTTGACACGTGTAGGCACTCTTTCCATGTAACCACTAAGAAAGGGTTTAACAAAATCTTATAGGGATCCACCCCATGGGCAGTCAAAGTTCTAATCCTGTGTTATTCTTATTAACAATTAAATAATTATTTAACACCGATCATCCCTCAGGCCAAAGTTCTACACCTACTACCACGAAATTGGCACGTGTACGTTTTCCATATCGTAGGTAACCGCTAAGAAAGGATTTTAAGGAATCCCCAAAGCGCTCCGCCCCACGGGGGAAAAAGTTCCAATCCTGTGTTATTCTTATAGACATTCACTTTAGTTTGAGCTTATGAGGATTCAAACAGCTGATCAAGTTTCGTAGTAGTTCCACGGGTTAACCACAGAATGCAGCACACAGAACTGTTGTATTTCTGAGTGAAACCGGGTACGATAGCAGCTAGTAGAATATAAATAAACGGTATCAGGAAACTGACGCATACTTTCTCCCTTTTAGCCCAACTTTAATGAGTAAATTACTTTTTATTTACTAAATAAATATAGAATACAAAGCATGGTCGAATGTACAGAAAATCTTATAAACAATTTGTTTTCAAAAATATCCACCCAAATCCATGTATAGGAGGCACTACAGAATACATCGCTACACACGTGGTTTTAAGAGGGGAAATGTCCCCTATTCCCCCCTCAGGGTTATTAAGGGGCAACATATTTCGAATTTCTTCTGTTGTTCAATGCTAACATGACAAGCATATCAAGTTTGAACTAAATTGATCAAGAAATAAGAGAGAAGTGGTAATTTTTGTACTCCCTATAAGAATAACATTGGACAACGTACTGCGTTTACTGCAAAATGAAAATTTCAATTTTATCTGCAACCAGTAATAATAGAAAAGTAATTCAAAACACTAAATTATTTAGTTTGTTGGGTTCTTTTTAATGGTGAATAGTAATGTTTTTTAATGTTAATGTTAATGTTTTTAATGTTTTTAAATGTTTTGTTTAATGTTATTTATGTTTTTTTATGAAAAATATAAAAAAACTGGATTTTTGATATTTTAAGTCTTGTAATTTATGAACCCGAATTTTTACAGAAATGCGGGTGGTGTAATGTTGTTGGAAAACTAAAGTTCTACAAACGGCTAAAGTTTAATTAAAATCGTTAGAGCCGTTTTTGGGAAATGTTGATTTTTCATGTTTTTTGGCGGTTTTGGGGGATAATTACCCTTAAAAATACAAAATTCAAAAAATGAAAGAAGCGCCTGGAGATATCGTGGATTCGTACCTACATACCAAATTTCATAAAAATTGGACCATTTGTTTGGGCTCTAGCTCTGTACACATCCATACAGACAGACAGACAAACAGACATCACGTAAAAATCACTTTTTTGGGTTCAGGGAACACCAAAACGAATAGTTCCACTAACAACTCAAATTCGAAAATTTTGTCAAAAACAATACTTTCTCCATATTAGCGGTAAAATGGGTCAAACCTCAAACTAACGGTAATAGAAATTAAAGTTATGCCGATATGTCAGAAAAAGTGTCCTCAATATCATACTGAAAATCGGCAAAAATCGGAGTGGCAGAAAGTCGCCATTTTGGAAAAAAGCTCCCGCCATGTTGGATTTAGGTAGGCTTTTCGTAAAATGGTAATACAGAGACACCTAATTGACGAAGAGTGCTAATGTTTGCATCGATCATTTTGTAATTAAATTTGCTTTAAGAAAATAATAACTTACGCAGTAATTAGTTCGTTTATAATTGGGTTTATTAGGCTAAAACGTTAAATAATGTAAACATTTTCAAACTCTTTTTTAAACTCTTGGGATTTTGTGTTGATTAAAGCGCACAGAATATTATCCTACACACTTGGAGTGGTGCCTCAAAGATGCCGAATTGAATAGTGTACAGAATTACAGACACGTACAGTTTTATTATGTCTGGTAGGTGAGATATAAATAAGGGCAATGATTATAGACGACGTACAGGTGACTTTTGAACGCGTAACACTGGCCGTGGCGCCGGCGCTGACGCCGGCGCGGCGCCGTGCCACTGCAGCCACGATGCGTTGTGAGCCGCGTTACTGTGATGGTATTGGTTGGTTACTATTTTATGTGAAGTAATTAGCAAGTTTTCTTATTAAATGCCATGTAACTGCAGGTTATAGGTACTGCAGTAATTATTAATTTTTATTATTTCTGTTTTTTTTTATGAATAAAATTACATTTTGGAAATCTTTAGAATTGCAGAGTGAACTTTCAAGATTTATAAGACGTTATAAATAAAATTTATGGAATACGTGGGAGCTTCAAAAACCCCCTTGATATAATGCCACATATATTATCAGTGAAATATGCTTTATCGCTTTAATTAAACAACAGATAAGCAAAGATATATTTGAGGGTGTAACTGACTGGCTTCCCAGTGCAGATTTTCAGTGACTGCCATCCCGGGCACTTACGTCCAATATATGTGACTGGCTTAGCAGTACAAACTTTACGTGACTGGCCTTCCGGGCAAAAACGCCGGTGACTGGCTTAGCATAGGAGTTTTTACGTATAAAAAGTGTTTATTTTTTAAATATATATGACATATATATAATCGGAAATGGCCAACGACAATATTTGAGCAAATGCAAAAATGTATATATCGCATATTTTCCAAATATATGTGGGGGTGTTACTGACTGCATTCCCCGGGTATATTTTCAGTGACTGGCTCTCCGGGCATAGCCGTGTATATATATATATATATATATATATGTGTCCGTGAGCACGATAACTCTCGTAAAAATGTTCCGATTTTGATGGAATTTGGTATAAACGTGTAAA
Organism: Allygus modestus; assembly: GCA_963675035.1. Taxonomy (NCBI): domain Eukaryota; kingdom Metazoa; phylum Arthropoda; class Insecta; order Hemiptera; family Cicadellidae; genus Allygus; species Allygus modestus. The sequence continues at coordinate 143,481,128 of OY776112.1, read as the reverse complement.
GCAACATTTATGAAAACCAGCCAGATCGCTCTACCCGAAGGGGTATTTTGGGGGGGTTTTGTACCCCAAAAATGGGTTTTTCGAATTTTTCACATATAATTTTTGAAATATTCAAATTTTAGTTTTCACCATTGGATTCAGCTTAAAAAAACACACAATTTGGTATTTTGATCATTTCTCTACGTCAATTGGTTACCGAGATATTGAAAGTGCTAAACACAGTACGTTGTCTAATGTTATTCTTATGGAGGAAAAGAAAAATTTTATATCTCGCCTATTTATCAACGTATACTGACGAAACTTGGTATACGGCTTCATCTGGTTGTGGACCATTGATATTTGCTCAAAAAGACAATTTTTTACCCAAGGCTCCCGTAGCAGCAAACCTGCGTACTCAGCCCCATGTTATTCTTATGGAGAATAAGTAACGTGTTATCTGCCTTCATTATGAAAATAAATTAATGAAATTTGGTATGTCGCTTTACCTAGATGAGTTGTATTGATATTTGTATAAAACCCCATTTTTTGTGTTCCTTGCTTCAGCAAACCTGCATACTCAGCTGCCATGTTATTCTTATGGAGAATAATTAAAATGTCATAAATCGTTTATTTATGAATGTATATTGATGAAACTTGGTATGTGGCTTTATGTGGTATTAATATACATATATATGCATTGGAAATTCGCTGAGTACGCAGGTTTGCTGCTACGGGGGTATTATTTATTCTCCATAAGAATAACATAGGACTGAGTATGCAGGTTTGCTGCAAAAGGGAACACAAAATATGTGTTTTTATGCAATTATCAATTTAACTCAACCAGGTGAAGCTACATACTAATTTTTATTAATTTATGTTAATAATTAAGGGAGATATAAAACTTTACTTATTCTCCATAAGAATAACATTAGGGCTGAGTATGCAGGTTAGCTGCTACGGGGACAACCAACAAAACATTTGTTTTTTGTTCAAATATCAATATACCAGTACAACATGAAGCCACATACCAAGTTTCATCAATATACATTCATAAATAATCGAGATATCAAATTTTATTTATTCTCCATAAGGATAACATTGGACAACGTACTGTGTTTAGTACTTTGAATATCTCTGCAACGGTTGGACGTAGAATCACAATTTAAACACCAAAATGATTGTTTTGTGGAGCTGAAGTGATTGGTAAAAGCAAATGTGAAGTTTAAAGTAAAATTAACTGAGGAAAAGCCAAAAACCTTTTTCCCATAAGATTAACATAGGAGATTTTATGAGGATGTTTTTTTGGATTTTCTCCGCAACCACTTAACCTAGGTTAATAATTCAAAATACCATATTATTTGTTTTTTAAGCTCTATAACATGGTCAAAGCCAAAATTAAGTGTTTCAAAAATTTTAGGGTGAAAAATGCAAAAAACTGATTTTTGGAAAATTTAAAACCCCCATAAACCCCCCTTCCCATAGTCCGATTTTTCTGGTTTTCGAACTTAAAGTCATAAATGTCACTTTACACATTTGAGCCAAATTTCATCAAAATCGGACGTTTTTTACTCAAGTTATCGCATTCACGGACACATATATATATATATATATATATATATATATATATATATACATATATATAAATTTGAACGAATAGTGTTTTAGTCATCTTGGGACCTTAAAAAAAAATTTGTCACGGTCTCGGGCTTAAGTCTTACCATGAGACCTACGGTAATAGCTTCTTCCCTATAGGGGAAATTCGCTAAAACATGTGATTATGGAGAGTACTTTATTTACAAATGACATGTGTTCAAACTAGGCAGAGTATTTTGGAGCTTTGGCCACTTCAAGCCACTAGTATTTCATATTAATTGATTTAAATTCGCTATTTCGTTTTAATAAAATACAGAGCACTCACTTGCAAGGATATACTGCCGCTTCTTACTACCTCTGTGTTTCGGCTACGTAGTACTGTAAAACATATAATTAAATTAGTTTATTTATCACTGTACTATTTACCTGTACACCTCTACTCATTTGGAAAATTGTCAATAATATCCTAAAATAAAAATCGTAATTGAAGGCAATTTGTTTTTTTAATAATTTTTGAAGTATAAAACATTGTACCCCATAATTTCACATTTACGTATTACAGTTGCGCATTACAGGCACCACTTTGAATTCGAAGAAAATTTGTTAATGGCTTAGTATTTTGAATTGTTTAGTTCGGTTTTACGTCTATAAAATAAGAATAATGATTCTAGATCCAAGCCATTGTTTTAGTAAGGTTTAAAACGAGCTACTACCGTGATTCCAACACTTTTTTTTATAAATTGTACCCTGATGAAAAATAATAGTTTTACCACAGAGCCAAGGATCACTGGTCACATTTTTAGTACGATTAAAAGTTAAACAATATATTGATCGCCGTTAAGAGCTACGTATAAAATAATCTTTATCAGAAGCGAAATCAATGAAGCCAAGTAGGTCAATTTGTGCTTTAAATTCATCCAGAAACTGTTTGATATTAGAGTTTTCCAGAAAGAAGGCGTAATAATAATAGTCAATAATCCTTTATTTACATGTTCCATTTGTTTACATATACAATGTATCAAATATTATGTATTGTCATATTTTATTAATAAATTAAATTAAAGCTAGCTCACATATACAAACCTCAACTAAATAATGATTACATTTGTCCAGAAAAATAAACAATAGGTACCTTTGTTTAGAATCACAAACCAGAAACTTTTGTGATTGTGGAAATCTCAAAACAAGTTGATGTTACGACAGTAAAAATGCCTATATTGAATAAAATGCTTGGGATATAAGAAAATTGTTCAAGTCTTTTTTGAAAAGTTGAAAAGTTCTTTGAGATTTTATATGAATGGGAAATCTATTAAAAAACTGAACACCTTTGTAAAATGGACTTCTTTCATATGCGGAGCTCCTATGCCGTGGAAAGGGGGGAGTACTGCCATGCCTGGTATTATTTTGATGAAAATTCTCAAGCTGCAAGTGCTTGTCCTTGTTTTTAAAGGTCAGAATGAGAACTTCTTTTTATAAATAGAATGCACCATCATTATGCCACTCTTCCTAAATATGTCTTTACTTGGATGGCACGGACATAAACAAATAATCAGCCTTAGAATCTTATTCTGATATTTGAGCAGTTTTTCTAGTTCAGAAGAACTCCCCCAAACTGCAACTCCGCAGCGCAAAACGCTCTCACAATATCCACGATATACATCTATCAGTACGTCCCTGATACACGTTGAATTAAGAATGCGTATTGCAAACAGAGAACCACTAATACGCTTTAGAAGATTCTGGATATGCGAATGCCATTTTATGAAGTGATTAAAGGTAACTCCTAAAATTTGATTTGACTCGTACAAAGCAGAAACTGTGGACTTTTCAATTAAAACCAAACTGGTGCTTATTTATAAAATTGCACTTTGACAGATGATTAGTAAGGCGAGAGAGCACAACTTTTTCATACAACTTCAATAGTGTTGATACCAAGGCAACATAGCGGTAGTTGGCGATTGAGGAATGATCTCCTTTTTTGTACAATGAGTGGATTATAGCATATTTAAGTTTGGCTCGAAACTTGCTCCCGTTCCAATGACTGATTGACTAGAACGGATATGGTGTAAGCCAGTTCGCCACCGCAGTGTTTCAAAAGATTTGAAGAAATGTCGTCTCAAACACTGGAGGAATGAAAAGCTGAAGTTTACTTAATGAATTTCCTATGGAAGGTAAAGGGGCTAAAGTTGTGGGCTCAACAAACCTGTTGAAGCACTCTGCCATCGGAAATCGTTTTGTTGTCAATGATCAAATGATTTAAATCCCTCTTTTAGCGAATTTCCCCTATAGGGAAGAAGCTATTACCGTAGGTCTCATGGTAAGACTTAAGCCCGAGACCACGATAACTTTTCATTTTGAGGTCCGCAGATGCCAAAAACCCCATTCGTTCAAATTTATATGTGTATATATATATATATATATATGTGTGTGTGTGTGTGTGTGTCCGTAAGCACGACAACTCTCGTAAAAAAGGTCCGATCTTAATGAAATTTGGTACATATGTGTAAAGTACCATTTATTTGAACGAGTTTGACAACCAGACGAATTGCACCATCCGAAGGGGGGTTTTGTACCCCAAAAATGGGTTTTTGGGGTTTCCACATGGTTTTTATTTAAAACAAATTTTAATTTTTACCATTGAATTCAGCATAAAAAATAAACAATTTGGCATTTTGATCATTGCTCTATGTCAATTGGTTACTGAGATATTGAAAGTGCTAAACACAGTATGTTGTCTAATGTTATTCTTATGGAGAAAAAGACAAATTGTATGTCTTGTTTATTTATGAACATAAACAGTATTTTTGGTTCCTTGTGGCAGAAAACCTGCGTACTCATCCCCAATGTTATTCTTATAGAGAATAATTCATATTTTAAATGTCGCTTATTTGTGAACATATTTCTTATGAATCTTGGTAAGTGGTTTAATGTGTTATTAAGACATATATATGTATTGGAAATTCGCTGAGTACACAGGTTTGCTGCAACAGTAGTATTTTGTTTGTTTTCCCGTCTCTTTTCTTACAATATTGCACATGGTTTTAGACTTGTCTTGAGATTTTCTTCTAACAACAAGCAACGGGGGGCCGAGCTTTACTCGGAGAAAATCACAGGTTAAACTTGACCACGAGCGTTTTTCATTAGCATTTGATGTGGTTGTTTTTAATTAGCTGTTACGATGCTAAGCCTATATGATTTTAAACTCATTAAGACTAATGTTAATTTTCAATTTTCAAATAGATTTCTTGAACAATTTTAGTTTTCTTGGGGTTAACCCATTGTGAGCGGCGAACACCCGAGCCACGCAGCCCCTAGCGGCCGAAGTTATTTATATATTACTGACAGCAGTATCGAGTACTAATTAACCCACAATCTATCAGAATTGGCGGAAAATAACAAACTATTTAGTATACATCCACACGCTATTGGCTAAACCAAGAACCATATAATGACACACTCTGGTAGAAATGACGAGAAACAGTACTAACTTTGGTAAACACTGGATTTTGACATAATATTTCTGAGGCCCGTACACTCGTCTTACCAATTTTTAGTATCCCTGCCGCCTGGTACCAAGACCCATTTTAAATAGTGCATAGACCTACATACAAATATTGCTTGTTTTTACAATGAATCATAATTTCAGCTTGCACATTGAATCACCTGTTTTGAACTTGTCGCTGTAAGAAGGTGCCACCAGTACGTCCACGAAAATAAATTAAAATCGCCCATTAAATTATAATGTTGATAGTTTTGAACCGATTGTTTATTTTTAGCATTTAGCAGTGGAGGTAATCTTCAAAATGTTGGCACAATTTTTGGTTGTAACGGAATACTAAGGAAGATATGGCCTACCAGCAACAAATTTCATAAACATTTATCAAGATTTTTAAATCGCTTTTCTAAATGGCGCTCACCAGATCCCTCTGCAGTTTTTGGTTGAGTCGCACAGCATTGTCGATTTCATCAGTGAGCGTAGCCCGTACACACTTGAAGTTGTTCACAAGCTCTTGCAACTTCTTATTTCTTTCACCTAACCTCTTGAGGTCCTCTTGAATCTAAAAAATAACAATAGATAAATTATGGCATGCCAAAGTAAGTAATACTTGTAATAAAACCCTTGTTATTCTAGACTCTTTAACAGGCCAGGGGCATGTTCAGTAAATTTTGACCATTGAATTTTAATACCAACGAGAGTACCTGTGCTTGAAACCACACCAACTCTCTTAATACACCTGGAACGCTCGGGCTATATCAAGAAATCGGTCTTTACCCCCACCCCTTCAATGGAACTCACGGCCGTTCAGTGGATTTCAGCATTCTGCGCCCTATCGTTTACACGCGTTTGCGCCTCGCCAGATTCATGTAATTACAATAAAGTTTATATATTATTGATCTGCATGAACTACGGAATCTAACAGTGTAAACTTCTTGTAGTTTGGTAATTTATTTTGTTCGTAGTAATGAAAACTAGTTAGTGTTTTAAAAGTGGGACACGAAAAAGTCACAAAGCGTACAATTTGTTTGTTTTGGGGTTAAAAAGAAAATTCCAGCGGAAAATTTGTAGATAATTAGTTGAACCATAATTTTTATCCAAAACATTTTTTCATAAGCTGATTTATTTGTTCTGTAAAGATGGTAACAACGTCTCCCGCGCTCAAACCATTCGTGCCACACTCATTTAGCTAACTGACGCAACACTTTGTTATACAACACGAATTTGATTGTATTAACAAGCTGAACTATGACTTATTATTTTACAGGCAGTAAGTGGTCTATGGTAGCTATACTCTTGTTTTTATTTTGGAAATAGATATTTTTTCATTGCCACTGTTTTTTAAATAAACTGAATCACAAGTGGAACCAACATATATGGTACCATGTAAAATGACACAGAGCAGAACAGGTTAATATTCAAAATTAATTTTAAACCCAATTTTAAATCATATTTTATTATAATATCTATACTTATTTAATAGGCGAGCAGGTTTTTTGTGACAATCTCTCCTTCTAAGCTACTGAACCGATTTTCATGTTTTTGGTGTCATTGGAAAGAGCCTAACGTGAAGTTGTGCAGGAAACTTTTTTTAAAGAGAAATAATTTGTGAGTGAGGCCCTGGGGCCCCGTAAAGTTGAGTTTTTTCCCATAAGCTTAACATTGGGAAATAACAATAAGTTTTAAGCAATCAGCTGGAGAGAGTAAACACAGTTAATCAGCAGGCCATGTTGGCTTTGGAACGGTAACACAATATTTATACGGGAATGTCAGTATAATATTACACTGTGATCGCGAGCGAAGCCGCGACAGGCTACTAGTAAGATTATAAAGTTGTTCTTAGAGATCTTAAGCATTATTAAATAAAATTAACTTATTTAATTTCTGCCTTAGGCTCATTGATGCTTTATTTTGTTCCATTGATTGAGTCCAGGTTAAATCATGGCATAATAGTTTCAAAATAATAGCAAATCGTTTTTACAAGTTTAACACATGCCGATCATCATAATGGGAGGTGATTGGATTAGAATAAAATATGTTGCCTCCAAAGTAATTTACTGTTTACTGTATTACTTGTAATTTTTGTCACTGTTTATAAAATGAGGAATCCCGCTCGCGAAAAATAAAAACCTGTAAAAACAACTGCGTTGTTTTTTAATCGTATTCTAAGGCTACCAATCTGGTTTGAAGTGCTGACTACAGTCTACTTGAATCTGACGGAAAAAAGTGTTTTATTTTTGTATAAATTGACCCATTTTTCTTTAAGGCCCCGGTCTGAAGGTAGACTGGAAATACACCATGGGAAATAATGAGTAAGAAATTTTAGTGAATTTGATTTAATTATTAGTTAAGCTTATTCCTTATACCGGGTTTCCCATAAATTATCTTTACAAATTGAATCGTGTGTAGAATGTAATATAGTAGTATTTTAGTGGGGATGGATTTTTCTCTAACACATGTTCTTAAGTTTGTTAATTTTTGCATAGTCTTTACTTATTTACTTCATCAAAACTATCTATTTTAAAAATTTTAATTGAAGTGAAGGTGAGGTGTATTTTAGGTTAATTAGTACAAATTATGATATTCGAGTTCGAAATAATGTTGAAAACTTAATCTCAACAAAAAATCATAGAACAGGAAATGTACTCCACCCAATAAAATAGTACTTGTTAAACCAAGTCGCACAGCTTGCCCTTCCTTCAGAAGAAAACGTATTTTTGATTATAAGATAGTTACAAAATTAAGAAAAATAGGATATCATGAAAGGATATCGCGCGGTTGTTTCTGGCGCAGGACAGCAACGCGACGAGACGGCGGCCCGGCGGTGGCGATATCAAAAGCGCGTATTTGCCCTTTTATGTGAAAAAACTAAATACTGTACTGTTATATATTTGCCACTTACCTCCATTTAGTTTTCTGTAATAATGTGTTTATCAGCCAGATGTTTTAATTCTTAATGTTATTAAGAAAAGTTAAACATTAACAAAAGTTAAAGTTTAACTTTGGTGTATTAATCTTGCCGCTTCTTGTTTTTTTAAGGTTGTTTGTGGGTTCTAACTCAGGGTGTAGTTGATCGTGCCGGAAAAATTCCATAAAACTCTTGATAATTGAATAAATAAATATCATAAAAAAATTAGAATTGATATACAAGCCAATGAAACTCAAATTTGATATTAATAAAAGTCTAATTAGTGATCTCTAAGAAATTTAATGAAAGTCACTGTTGGTGTAGTCTTTGAGTTGCTATAGAATTCAAAATGGTTGCCAATAAACAAAAGCTCTCTAGGCTATATTTAAAGTCCTGATATTCTTTTCAAAGTTTATATATGGAAAATTGATCTGCTGTAAAAGTAATAGCCTATTTCATATTTAAAGTTTATGCCCAAATATTTTAGTAACTCTTGAAGTAATTCATATTGGTGAGGTCTTGAAGTTTGTAGTTAGGCATACTAAATGGAATAATCTCACCAGTTCAGCAACATATTTCTTTGCCCAGATATTATTAAATATTCTTGAGGTGGCCAAATAAGGGGAGTAAACTAGTCTGGGCTCCGATGAATATAAAAATATTAGACTTTTAGTGTCTAAATACTATTTATGTGGGGAAAATTTAAATACAATTTGGGACAGTGTCCACCAAACATCTAACACAGGCCATGTCTTCTGAAGGAGTCCTTGATCACCAGGCATATTCTCTGTTGATTGTTATAGGGTTCACAAAACTAAACACAAAACACTAATCTTGAGCCCAAAGTTACTTTTTCTGGAGGAAAAACATGTTCACTTCTGGTTATAAAATGGGATCAATTTTGAATTTTAACTACTTAGGCTATATATAAAATGTGATCTGAGATAATTGTACAGGATGAATCTTTAAATTAATTAAATGTTAAGTAGGTTATTTGAATTATAATAAAATATCTATTCATGGGATTAATGATTAATAACCAAAGTGAAATATTCAGAGGGATGAAATAAATTAAAAATAATACATAATTATCATATTAAATTATATTAATACATCATTGGGGGAAAGTAACGCATGGGGGAAAACAGGTATTTTAACATATTTAATTATTAAACAGGGCACATATGCAAAATATGATTATTAATTATTTACAAATGTATGAAAATGTGATGAAAATGTTTACATAAAGAGAGAATCATTGCAAGTTCATAATTGGGGTCAGAGAAGATCGCCTTCGCTTGTCCCTTTTTGACATTGATAAATTGACCTTCAATAAAGCGGTAGAGTTGGCTCAAATTTTTGAAAGCAATACAATAGCTAATTGTCACCTAAAGGCTCAGAACAGTGGCAACCATGTAACAGAAGATCTAAAAGTTCATGAAAATACAACCTCAAGGAAACCGTCAGTTGTCGCAATTTGTGAAGTGTACAAGATGCAAAAGCAACAAACATTCTAAAGATTCGTGACCATTTGCCGAAGAAAAATGTTTTAAATGTGGAAAAATTGGACATTTGGCGAAATCCTGCAGGACAAAACATAAGGGGAAAACTTATCAAATTGAAGAGGATTTTCAGACTAGAGAAGCCTACGAAGGTGCTCAAAAGGAATAAAACTGTTACAAACTGAAGGTTCATGAACTTAAACAACCTAATATGAAACAGGGGTTGTCTGTTCACGTGAAGCTTGAGAAAGTACAGACTTTTTCAAATCGACAACGGAGCCTTGGTAAGTCTGATTGGTAAATCTAAGTTTAGGCAGCTTTTTCCGGGTTTGCAACCAAAGCGTGCAGATATAAATTTAAGAACTTATACCAAAGAACAGTTTAAACTTTTGGGTATGGTCAGATTTAAAGTGAGTGTTAATAACCAAACTAAATTTGCTAATCTTTATGTTGTTGACGGTGACTTTGGTAGCATGTTTGGTCTTGAGTGGTTATGGATTTTTAAATTGAATTGGCAGGAGATTTTTTCTCATCCTTCCATGAACAACAGCAGTGTCCATGTTAGTGAAGTAACTGGACAACCGGAGAAAACTGAAAAGTTAAAAGAATTATTAGCTAATTATAAAGACGTTTTTGAACCGGGAGTGGGAAAAATAAATGGAATTACAGTCAGGTTATCTGTCCAGGAAAATTCACAACCAATATACAAACGAGCTCGCCCAGTAGCACTTTCCTTATACTCGAAGGTTTCTAAGGAAATCGAGAGGTTAGTACAAGAGGGAATAATTTCTAAAGTAAATTTTTCCAACTATGCCGCACCAGTAGTTCATATAGTTAAAAAAGACGGTTCAATAAGGTTATGTGGAGACTTTAAAAGCACACTAAATAAGGTTTTAAATATCGATGGTTATCCTATTCCAAATATAGAGCACTTCAAATCAAATCAAATCAAATTTATTTCCCAATAAAAACAAATACAACATCATGTACACAAACAATATTGCGGGAAAAAAATTCTCACATAGGCCCATCGGCCTGAGCGTAAGAACGAGTTCTGCCTCAAATTCAGTGCACTTAAAAAATATCAAAAAACATTGTATTATTGCTAAAACAATTACATTTACATTTTTATGATTAAATAGGCTACAAACACAAATAAAAAATAAAAATCAAACAATATCGGCAGTTGTATGTATATTAATCAAGAACAAAATTAAGATTGTTTTGACTTGTTAGCCAAAATTGGGGAAAGTAAATACTATTCAGAAATTGACATTACACAAGCATACAATCATTTGGAAGTTCACCATAATGATCGCCATCTCATCACAATCAACACTCATGTGAGTCTGTTTCAGTACAACCGGTTGCCATTTGGTACTTCAAATGCTCCAGCAATCTGGCAGAGATCTATTGAGCAAATTTTGAATGGCATTTCTGGAGCTAGTGTTTCTACGATGACATAGCTATTGGTTCAAAATCGGCTGAAGATCATTTTGAGATATTGAGACAAGTTTTTTGACGATTGAAAGAATTTGGTATCAGGATAAACGCACAAAAGTGTTCCTTTTTCAAGGAATCAAAGAATACTGTGGTTTCAAACTCAGTAGCGATGGAGTTCACACGATCAGGGGTAAAGTAGAGGCTATTTTGTCAGGACCTGAGCCGAGATCAGTCACTGAACTTAGGTCATTTCTGGGGTTGGTGAAATTTATAGAAAATTTATTCCAAATTTGTGTGATCTGGCAGCTCCACTTTATAAGTTACCAAAAAAAAGATGTGAAATTTGATTTCAGTGACAATTCTAAGGAAGCTTTTAAAAACATTAAAAGTGCGTTATCATCAAGTAGAGCCCTAGTTCATTACAGTTCCAATAAAGAACTGGTGCTTGCCACGGTTGCGAGTCCGTTCGGTTTGGGGGCGGTGCTGTCCCACAAAATGGCGGACGGGACTGAGAGGCCAATCAAATTTGCAAGCCGTACACTTTCTGGAGTAGAACGCAAATACAGCCAAGTTGATAGGAGGCGTTATCGATTATTTTTGGTGTTAAACGTTTTTATTCATACATTTATTGGAGAAATTTTACATTAGTAACTGATCATAAACCATTGGTCTCTATTTTTAATCCTGCAAAGGAGTTGCCAAAACTATCAGCTGTGCGCATGCAACACTATGCTATATATCTACAGGCTTTCGATTACGATATTCGATACAGGAAAACTGACGATCACGGCAATGCTGATGCTCTTTCCAGACTACCAGTGGCTGGGCGTACTGGTAATGAACCAAGTGCAGTGGTTATTTTTCAGTTAGAGCAGATGAGAATGCTGCCAATAACGTCTGCTGAAGTAGCACAGAATGTTCAATGTGATCCGGAAGTGGCTGAACTTTTAAGTTACCTGATAAGTGGTATGAATGCAAAGAAGTCATTTTTGGGACATCCGATAGAGGAGTTCAGTTTACAAAATGACTGTATATTTTGGAGTCATACAGTGTACATACCAAGGAAATTAAGACAGAGTTCTAGCCGATTACATGAGGGACATCAAGGAATTGTGAGGACCAAACAGTTAGCAAGAGGGGAAAAAAGGTGGCCACGAATTGACAATGATATTGAAGTAATGATCAATGAGTGTGAGCCATGTCAGTTAGTTAGAAACAATCCATCAAAAGAGATTTCTCACAACTGGGACTATCCAGATCAGCCAATGGATAGGGTGCACTTCACTATGTAGGACCTTGGAAAGGGAGTTATTACCTTGTGGCGGTGGATGCTTTTGGGAAGTGGGTGGAAGTCTTTCCTGTGTCTTCGATGACATCTACTGTTACTAAACAATGTCTGATGAAGTTCTTTGCATCATATGGATTACCACGGGTATTAGTATCTGATAACGGAACACCATTCACCAGTAAGGAGTTTAATGATTTTTGTAAGGGTTGTGGAATCAAGCAAAAGTTCACAGCTACCTATCATCCGCCTACAAATGGTCTCGCAGAAAGGTGTATTCAGACAGTTAAAAATGTTTTGAAAGTGGCATTAATTAACAACAGTAACGCTCATCAAGCTCTCATAACGTTCCTTTTTGCCTACAGAAGAACTCCACACTCATCGACAGGATGCTCACCATGTAAACTATTTATTGGTCGGGAAATAAGATCAAGACTAGATCTGTTGACACCAGAAGATGGAGACAGGAAACGACACCAGAATAAAAAAACAGACAAAAGAACATTTCGAGTATTTGAAGTGGGAGACAAAGTAACGGTCCGATTTTACGGCAACAACAAGAAGTGGAAGTTCGGCACAGTAATAAGAAAATTGGGAAAACTACATTACCTGGTCGAAGTAGACCAAGAAACCCACACACGACATATTGATCAGTTACGAGGACCAATAGTTCGTAGCTAGCTTAGGGCAAGACATTAAGAAGGAAGGAGTTGTTATATATTTGCCACCTACCTCCATTTAGTTTTCTGTAACCATGTGTTTATTAGCCAGATGTTTTAATTCTTAAAGTTATTGTTTCGGCGAATTTACCCTATAGGGAAGAAGCTATTACCGTAGGTGGCATGGTAAGACTTAAGCCCGAGACCATGATAACTTTTTGTTTTGAGGTCCCCAGATGCCAAAAACACTATTCGTTCAAATTTTTCAAATTTATATATATGTATATATGTGTATGTGTGTGTGTGTGTGTGTGTGTGTGTGTGTGTGTGTGTGTGTGTGTGTGTGTGTGTGTGTGTGTGCGCGCGCGCGTGCGTGCGTGCGTGCGTGCGTGCGTGTGTGTGTATGTGTGTGTGTGTGTGTGTGTGTGTGTGTGTGTGTGTGTGTGTGTATGTGTGTGTGTGTGTGTGTGTGTGTGTGTTTGTGTGTGTGTGTGTGTGTGTGTGTGTGTGTGTGTGTGTGTGTGTGTGTGTGTCCGTTACCGCGATAACTTTTGAAAAAAACACCCGATTTTGATGAAGTTTGGCACAAATGTGGAGAGTAGCATTTATGACTTTAAGTTTGAAAACCAGATCGATGCATTATGAGAAGAGGGTTTTATGAAGGTTTATAATTTTCCAAAAATCGGTTTTTTGCAAATTTGACCCCAAAATGTTAAAAACACTCAATTTTGGTTATAGCCATTTTATAGATCTTGAAAAAAACAAATAATTTAGTATTTTGAATCATTAACCTAGGTTAAGTGGTTGCGGAGAAAATCCAAAAAAACTTGTCCCATGTTAATCTTAAGGGAAAAAGGTTTTTAGATTTTTCTCAGATAGTTTTGCTAAAAACTTAACATTTCGGTATATTAATGAGTTTAGCTCAACAAAACAAACATTTTGGTGTTTTAATCGTTGTTCTACGTCCAACCGTTGCAGAGATATTCAAAGTGCTAAACACAGTACGTTGTCCAATGTTGTCCTTATGGAGAATAAATCAAATTCTATATCTCGATTATTTTTGAATGTATATTGATGAAACTTGGTATGTGGCTTCAACTAGTTGGGGTATATTGATATTAGCACAAAAAACAAGTATTTTGTTGATATTCCCCGTAGCAGCAAACCTGCATACTCGGCCCTCATGTTATTCATAAGGAGAAAAAGGTAAAGTTGTATATCTCCCTTAATTATGAATCTAAATTAATAAAACTTGGTATATAGCTTCACCTGGTTCAGTTATATTGATAATTGCAAAAAAAATATTACTTATATTCCTCCTTGCAGCAAACCTGCGTCCTCAACCCTAATGTTATTCTTATAGAGGATAAATAAAATGCTATATATCACTTATTTATGGATGTGTTTTTGTGAAACTTGGTAAGTAGCTCTATGTAGTAGTGAGTCACATATATATGTATTGGAAATTAGTAGTGGGTAAACAGCGGTTTAACATCACTTCCGGCGCTTTTTTCCCATGTTATTCTTATGGGGATCAGTTTTTGCACCGACGCCCGATCCTACCCTACACAAATTTTCTTTTTGGCCCCTGCCTTATTTTCCCCCATTTAAAATTTGCATTAATTTTAATACATCCTTTGCAGAAATCCACGAGTTCAAAAATAACTCCACACTAAATAAACAACACATGTAAACAACTTAGAAGTTATTGTGTAGTAGTGGGTAAACAGCGGTTTAACATCACTTCCGGGGCTTTTTCCCCATGTTATTCTTATGGGGAGCCGTTTTTGCACCGACGCCAGCTCCCGCCTATAGAGCTCCCGCCCGCTGGCCTATATTAAATATACCCCTGCCTTAAATATATTGTCCCCATCCCCATCCCTCCTCTATATTTTTAAAAATTAATTTTCAAATTCTAAAAAACTATCTTTAATGTTTATAGTCCGATTTGTCTGCAATTTGGATATGTTATTGTCCTAGGCAAGTGTTTTAATAAATTCCACTTACATTTCCCAAATTCACTATTACGGTTGAATTAAAAAATTTTGAAAAATACTGCCGCCAACTGAAATTTGTGTTTTAATCCAAACTATTTAAAATTCATTTTAATACATCCTTTGCAGAAATCCACGAGTTCAAAAATAACTCCACACTAAATAAACAACACATGTAAACAACTTAGAAGTGCACTCGGTTATCGCCACTAGCGCGACAATCAACCTTGAAGGAGATTCTGCAAGATCGGCACCAAGGACACAGCGACCGATGCATAGTAACCGATGCGTAATTTTACAAATTGTGTGAATTGTCGGCTATATAAAGAGCCGTTGCAGGCCAGGGTCCTCACTTCATATCCTACAGCCCCAGCATCAACAAGACCTGTTGCAGATTTTAACTTAAAATTCAGTGGTTAGAATAATTTCGGCTAAAATATGATTTTTTTACTCTGGACTTAGAAAAATTTAGTGGTTAGAATAATTTCGGCGAAAATATGTTTTTTTTACTCTGGACTTAGAAAAATTTAGTGATTAAAATAATTTCGGCGAAAATATGTTTTTTTTACTCTGGACTTAGAAAAATTTAGTGATTAAAATAATTTCGGCTAAAATATGCTTTTTTTACTCTGGACTTAGAAAAATTTAGTGGTTAAAATAATTTCGTCTAAAATATGATTTTTTTACTCTGGAGGTTTGTAGGTACTTTATACAATTATCTAAAAAGTAGTTTCTCAGATTTTTGATAAAGGGCTTAGTTTTTATAAAAATTTTGAATTTGTGTTTTTTTTTTTTAAATCTTCATATTTTGAATTTTGATCGTATTTAAATTTTTAAAATGGTAATTTTTGTTTATAAAAAGCAGAGCATGACATCTCTACAGTCATTCCAACAAAAAATGTTGACCTGTGCAGTCTGTTTTATGTCTTACTCCAACAGAAGCAATTTATTACGCCATTATCGACTTGTTCACAAAGTTATTCCTAAAATTTGTAAAAAATGCCATCAAATATTTGATAATAACAATCATTTTAAAATGCATATGCTAGAGAACCACTATACTTGTAATGTGTGTAAGAGAGTCATCACCCGTGACAAGAAACGCCACCACCTACGATGTGACAAGCGACCCTATAATGTGTTTAAGTTTTACGGTGAGTCCGCGGATATATTAAACACTCTCCAATCTTGTCCTCTACCTATCAAATGGATTCTTATTAGGAGAGTGAAATTCATCAAACACACAGTTAGTAAGAATGGTGAATTATTAATTGATAAAGAAACTATCGCTAACTTTCGAAGTTTAACTAATTTATCAATTGAGAAAGCACAATTAAAGACACAAATTGAAAATTCACTTTTAAAAATCGATACCTCCATGCACAAGTATCAAGCTCAAGGCAGTGGATGGATATATGACCGCACCAAATACTGGCAGTTGCATGTTTATAAGTATAAACCCCTAACTCCCAAATCATACATTCCCACACCAGAAAATATAAAATCAAAACATGCTGTTTTAAATATTAAAAATAGTGATAATAAATGTTTCACCTGGAGTGTTTTAGCAAGCCTGAATCCAAGGAATAGTAAAGAAAATGCAAATCGAGTAGTTCACTACGAACCCTATGAGGGCCGGTTGAATATGACAAACATAAAATATCCCGTAAAAATATCCGACATTGATAAATTTGAAAAACAAAATAACATAAGTGTTAATGTATATGGAATTGAAGGAAAAACAATATATCCACTGAGAATAACTAAACTAAATGGCAATACGCACGTCAACCTGCTGCTTCTACAACAAGGCCGGAAATCACATTACTGTTTAATTCGTGATTTTGATAAGTTAATGTTTAATTCTACAAAATATGACCATAAGAAATATTTTTGCAAGTTCTGTTTGCAACATTTTGGCACCAAAGATATATTGGAACGTCACACAACACACTGTAAAACCTTTGATGCTCAAAGAGTACAAATGTCTGAAAAAGATACACTACAATTTACGAATTACAAATATCAACTTAAAGCTCCCTTTGTGATTTATGCAGATTTCGAATGTTTTATAAACGGCGGCAAACACACGCCTTCTGGATTTGCTTATGTTGTGGTGAGAGACTCTAAAATTATTTACGAAGAGTTGTACAGCGGTGAAAATGTAATGGATGTATTTTTCGAAAAGTTATTTAAAACCTATGACTTTATTAAAAGTCAGATGGAAGTATATGTTCCCCTTGTAATGACTCCAAAGCAAGAGGCATCCTTCAAAAACTCTAAATACTGCCACATATGCCAACAGCTGTTACTGGGTGATAAAGTGCGCGACCATTGCCATCTAACAGGCAAATTCCGAGGACCCTCCCACAACGCTTGCAATTTAAACTATAAAGTAACCAAGAAAATTCCAATATTCTTCCACAACCTTAAAAACTATGATGGTCATTTAATAATGCAACACTTGGGAAAACTCAATCGCAAATTGAATTGCATAGCCAAAGACATGGAAAAATATATATCGTTCTCTGTTGATGATTTGGTATTTTTGGATTCCTACAACTTTCTGTCTCTTCCCTTAAGCAAATTAGCTTCCAATTTAAATACGTTTAGATTTATAGACAATCCACTACTACAACGCAAGGGCGAATTTCCATACGAATACATGACAGGACCAGAAAAGTTTTTAGAGACCCTACCACCCATAGAGGCATTTTACAGCAGCCTAACTAAAGAATGTATATCTCCTGCACAATATGAACATGCTAAAAACGTATGGAATCATTTTAATATAAAGAATTTAAAAGAATATCACGATTTATACCTTAAAACAGATGTGTTGTTATTGGCTGATGTGTTTGAGACATTTAGGGACTTGAGTTTAAAGGATTATAAACTCGACCCCGTCCACATGTACTCATTGCCTGGACTAACATGGGAGGCGTGCCTTAGAATGACTGGCATAAAATTACAGTTATTTAGTGACATTGACATGCATTTGTTTATAGAACACGCCATTAGAGGCGGTGTAAGCATGATTTCCACGCGCTATGCTAAAGCCAACAATAAGTACATGGGCGAACATTATGACCCAAATCAAGAAAGCACCTATCTTGTATACTTAGACTGCAACTCGCTATACTCTACAGCAATGTGCGAGTCGTTGCCCGTTGATGGCTTTAGATGGACAAACGAGAAAGATTATAAAGCCAATAAAAATGAAAACTTTGGATTTATTTTGGAAGTTGATTTAAAATACGATAAAAGTTTACACGATTTGCACAACGACTACCCGCTCGCACCAGAAAAAATGAATGGAAAATTAATACCAAACTTAAATGACAAAACCAAATATATTCTACATTATAAAGCACTAAAAAAATACGAAGAATTGGGTTTGGTAGTTACAAAATACCACAGAATCTTAAAATTCAGACAATCGAATTGGCTCGCGCCCTATATTAATTTTAATATTGAAAAGCGACAAAAAGCTGAACATGATTTTGAAAAAGACTTTTACAAACTGTTAAATAACAGTCTCTTTGGTCGAACAATTATGAACCAACGCAAGTTTCGTGATATACATCTTGTAGATGAGTCTAAGTTAACAAAGTATGTTACAAAGCCAAGATTTGACTGCAGCAAAAAGTTCGATAACAAGTTGCATGCTGTGCATTTAAATAAATTAATTGTAAAGTTTGATAAACCAATATATTTAGGAATGACCATTTTGGATATCAGCAAAGTAATAATGTATGATTTCCACTATAATTATATGTCAAAATTTAAGAATAAAAAGTTCTTAATGACAGACACGGATTCTCTGATGTATTCTATAGTAACAGAGGACTTTTACAAGGAAATACAAAGCGACTTGGACCGTTTCGACACCTCTGCATATAGTAAAGACCATTTCTTATACTCTGATAAAAACAAAAAAGTTACGGGCAAGTTTAAAGACGAATTAAATGGTCAAATTATGTATGAATATTGTGGTTTAAGGCCAAAATTATACTCTTTCATTCCTCTACAGTGGTTATACGAAAAAGAAAAGCAAAATGAGCTAGAGGTTAAAAAGGCAAAAGGAGCTGACGGCGCTACAGTTAAACATCTCTTAAGACACCAACACTACTTACACTGTCTTGCAACCGGAGAAGATTACTACGAGAATGTTACAAGAATTAAATCCACAAACCACCATCTGCAAACATTAACGATGAACAAAAAGGTACTCTCTTTTGATGACGACAAGAGGTTTATTGTGGATGGCATCAACACCCTTGCCCTTGGTCACTATAAAATTGGTCAAACATAAATCTGTATTTGCCATTATTCTTTGGCCTTTCCTTGTCTATTACAAAAAAGCCATATTTAGACCTATCCCAGCATTGATGGCAGAGATTTCTAAATTGGTTAAATGAAAAATCATTTCCCACATGATTGTTATACACATGTTTTAAATTTAAATCGTCTTGTTTAAATAATATTAGGAAATTAACATTGTCACGTAAATGTTTGTGTACTTTACTGTAAGATTGACACAAGTAAAAACTGCTAATATTTTTGTGTCTGCCCATTGAGAAAAATTGTGTGATATTTGGACTATTTATGTCGTCAAATACAACTATTGAGTGTGATTCTACATCATTTGGTGTGATTTCACAGTTTGAATATGTGTGTAATTTAACTTCATCACACAGACGGAATATTTCAATTATTTTTTTATATTTTTCTTGTTCTAAAGATTTGGATATTATATATAAATTTGTAAACTTTAATCCTTGTTTTTTTACAATTAAGTTATAAATTACAACAGTCTTCCCCGAACCACTGGGCCCTATTATAAGACAGCGAATATTATTAGGAAATAGACCCAACTTCTTTGGTGTATTTTCTTTATGTGCTATTTTAAATTTGTTCTTTTGTTGAATAAATGACATTTTTTATATAATGGTGTATTTTCTTTATGTGCTATGTTTGTTAATTTTTTTATATAATAAAAATGGCAAAGAGAAAGTGTAAGAAGGGTAAGGGATTATTCTTAAAGCCATATAGAGGCCGTGGCTTGTT
The DNA here is from genome assembly GCA_963675035.1 of Allygus modestus. Taxonomy (NCBI): domain Eukaryota; kingdom Metazoa; phylum Arthropoda; class Insecta; order Hemiptera; family Cicadellidae; genus Allygus; species Allygus modestus. Next base: position 143,461,199 of record OY776112.1, on the reverse strand, counting down.
AAATACCCTTATAAACAACCTTCCTTTCCCCCTCCACATCCCGTCGTATTCATATTGTGGTCCAGGAACTAATATACGTGAAAATTTAGCCAGAAATGTACCTCCAAAAAATAAGCTAGACTCTTATTGTAAAGAGCACGACATATTCTACATGAATAATCCTGATACAGCCGCCCGGAACAAGGCAGATATGAGATTAGCGGACCAGGCTTGGACTAGGGTTTCGGCAAAGGACGCCAGTCTGGCCGAAAAAGCAGCAGCTTATGCAGTGACAAATTTGATGAAGGCTAAGGCAAAAATGGGAATGGGATTAAAATTTAATAAAAAAGATGGACAACTTTCAGCTGTTAGAGGCAGCAAGAGACGTGCCTCACTTTCGAGGAGTGTACCTAAAAAACGAGCTAAGAAAACAGAGACCAAAAGTAAGAGAATGTGGAATTATTAATTTAGACAGTGACAGGGGCACACATTGGACAGCATATCGTAAAAATAAAGATATTGTAATATATTTTGACCCTTTCGGAATACAGCCTCCAAAAGAGGTAATTGAATATTTTGTACCATCTAAAATTTACTATACAACTGATCAAATACAAGATTTAAACAGTTCCATTTGTGGAATTTTATGTTTATCATTTCTGAAAAATTTTAGTTTATAAAAAATGGATTCATTTACTATAACATTTACGGGCACAGAGCCAGAGTTGAAGTCGGTGTTCTTTCCTCCTATAGAATTAAATGGTGATTATGTAATTGGACTGGTAGATTTTCAAAGTTATAATTCTATATTTAATGTTAAAAAACCTCTAAATACTTTGACATATTACAAAATGCACAAAATTACAACCCCAAAAGGGGAGGTCACAATTGACGAATTAAACCGGGCATTAGATGGTAAAGTTGAAGTTATTATACAAAATAAAGTAGCATTAATTAATACAAAAGTCAAACTTATATTTTACAAAGGGCTAGTTCCAAAATTAAATAAACTTAAAGACACAAAATTAACTATAGACGAGGGTGAGGATGTGTATTATTACGATCACAAAGCTCCAAATGTAATTGAAATTGTTGAAGGTACATACGAGGTGTTTGAGCTTGTGAAGGAAATTCAAAAGCAACTCCCAGATTTTGTACTTATAGCCGATAATAAAACTATGAAAGCCACATTACATTCTGGCCATGTGTTTGATTTTACAAAACCGTGTTTAGGGTCTGAATTGTTGGGATTTAAAGGATTTTCTACTCCAGATATTGCGTTTAAATCCGTAAATAAAATCAACATAAATAATGTAAATGTGATTAGAGTAAAATGTAATATTGCGAATGGGTCTTATTTAAATGGTGACAAATCACACACCATACATAGTTTTTACCCAGAAGCTCCTCCGGGCTACAAAATTATTGAGGTTCCCAGAAATATTATATACTTCCCTGTAAATAAGAGAAGTTTAGATGTTGTTAGCATTACATTTGCAGATCAACACGACAAGCCAATTGACTTTAATAAAGAAGAAACTACAATTACTTGTCATATAAAAAAGATATGAGAATTTACAAGAACGGGCTGAGTGTGCAAAATGCCAGGTTTCTGCGATCAATTGGGTTGAAGTTAAAATTTTCTATTAATAAAAATGGAAGATTTTCTAGACGTTGCAGCAAAATTCCAATATGATGATAGCCTGGTTAAAATTACAAATCACTCCTATGTTCCACACAACACTTTAGCAATAAATAATTCCGATGAAATTCGAATATGCATAAATAATCAAGATTTACTAACACTCCCATGTAGGAGTTATTTGTATATTAAAGGAGAAATAGAGAATCATGATAAAGGACATTTTATAAATAATGCATTTGCATTCTTATTTGACGAAATTAGATACGAAGTTGCTGGTAAAGAAATAGATATTGTAAGAAATCCGGGAATTTCCAGTCTTATGAAAATATTGTGCTCTTACAATAAAACAACTAAATTGTCAAATGTAGCATTTGATTCTGATGAAAATTTAAAAGAGTTCCATAAAAGCGGCAAGTTTAGTACTTGTGTCCCGTTAGAGCTGTTAATGGGTGTGTTTGAGGATTTTAATAAGGTTTTAGTAAATGTTAAACAAGAATTGGTGTTGAAAAGATCCAAAAACGACTTAAATTGTATATTAACAACATCTAATGCTCCAACTGGTGTCGATCCTATTCCTAAAATTACACTTAAATCGATTCAGTGGGTGATGCCGCACGTGGTACCATCTGATGGGGAGAAGCTTCAATTACAAAAGATGTTATTGCAAAATAAAAATTTGCAAATTGCATTTAGAAGTTTGGAGCTACACGAACTCCCATCATACCCCGAAACCAAGAGACACACATGGTCAGTTAAGACGTCATCGAGTTTGGAGAAGCCCAGGTATGTTATATTTGGTTTCCAAACGGGTAGGGACAACAGTGCACGAAAAAGAACTGATGAATTTGATCACTGTAAATTGAAAAATCTCAAAGTGTTTTTAAACTCTGAATATTATCCTTATAGTGATTTAAATCTCGACTTTGAAAATGGAGATGCCTCTAAAGCTTATGAGATGTTTGTGAGGTTTAGGGAGAGTTACTACAACACCGTCCCCGATCCTATGTTTAACAGAGCTGACTTTATAAATAAATATCCTCTAATTGTAATAGATTGTTCTAGGCAGAATGAATCAATCAAAGAGGGGGTTGTAGATATTAAATTAGAAATTGAAACTGCAGAAAACGTCCCTTCAAACACATCTGCATATTGCCTAATAATACACGATAAAGTGTTTGAGTATAACCCATTGACAAATGAGATAAATAAAATGTAAATAAAATGAAAACAAATATTCAACAAGAATTGGTAGAGTCTGCAAAACAAATAAGAGAAAAATATAGGGCGTTAAAACGTGGTAAATTTCTAGAGGCTGAAGAGAGGTTCCAAACATTCCAACCGTTAATAGAGCCTTTGCAAGAATTAAAAAATTTAGCCACAAAAACAGAGAGGCCAGTTCTCCCAATGATTTTAGAAAAGACCCCGTCTAGAATACCAAGAATAACACAAATAACACCACACAAATTAGATTTTGGTCTTTTAGCATCAGACTATTTAGGAAATTACCTTAGTAGAAGTAGTATGACAGATACCACATATGGTATTAGGCGAGAAGGAAATAAATTTTTTATTGGGAATCAGGAAGTTCAAATTGCCAATGATGATGTTACGGTTGGAGAAAAAATTTATAAAGGGACAAAGGGATTGTGGGAATTGTTAACTTTAAAAGAACCCGTAAACTATAGTCAGGCTGATTTGCAAAATTATAAAGAGATTTTGAAAGCTACAAATGCACATTTAAAGGGTTATAAAACAGGTGCGGCGATGTCAAGCAATAAACACACTAAATATCTTAATATAATTAAACCCCTGTTTAAGACTGTTGGTGAAGGTTTAAGGCAGGTAACTGGTAATAAAATAGACTATGTTTATTGGGACGATCCTAATGAGCTTGTAGATAGGTTAAGACTGCTTTGGTTAAGCCGATTGGCGGGAAATTCTGGAGTGGATAATGAGATAGATTCTATCATAGAAGAATTGAGGGAAAGTGGAATTGTTTATTAAATAAAAATATGATAGATAAATTTTATCGCATATATAACCCGTATAGTAAACCAGAAGCTAGAAGTTTTAAAGAAACTACTTTAAATCTAAAAGATGATGGTTGGAATGCTTTAAATTATAAAATTAGTAGTGTTAAAGGTGGGGAGTTTACTGACGATGTATCGACTTTGGGGCAGACGTTAACCAGGAAAGGTGATGTTTTTGTACAAGGTAATACTAAATATAAGTTTTTAGAATCCAAGAATAATAATTGGAACGCTAATAAACGCAAAATTACTAATGTTAAACGAGGTGAAAGCTCAACCGATGTGCCCACATTAGAGCAAACTTTAATAAGAAAAGATGGTGTCTTTGTACAAGACAAAAATAATTATGAATTTTTGGAATCGGAGGGAAATGTTTGGAATGCCAAAAAACGAAAAATAAGTAATTTGTTGGCTGGTAAAGAAATCGATGATGTTGTAAACGTCTCTCAAGTACCAAAAATGGATCTAAACTTTTGGGATTTTAATAATAAAAGGCTAGTTCGTGTTAAACCCGCTATTGATGAGAACGATTGTGTTACAAAACATCAGACTGTGACTTTAGACGGTCTTAAATTTGATGGTAAAAATAAGCAATTAACAAACATTTTACCTGGGACGTTGCCAAATGATGTGGCTGTTGTTAAGCAAATATTAACAAAAGGTGAGAAAAGTATAATAAAACAGGGGGATAAATATTATAGTGTGTTAACATTAGATGGCGATGTGTGGGATGCAGAGGACAAATTAATAAAAAATGTACCTGAAGGCAAAGATAGGAGTGATGTTTGTTTAATGTCGCAGGTTTTGAGGTATGACGATAATATTAAAACTTTTAGACAAGACAATATTAAATTTGATATTTGTTTAAAATCACACGCATTAAGGTTTAACAATAAAACTAATAAATTTATGCAAGACAATAATGAAATCGATTTGATGATGTACAATCCTAAATTGTTGGTTGCAGACCCTACATCTTTAAGCGGATTTAAGACTTTAGATGGAGGGGCATATTTGCCAAAAAACTATGTATATCAAAGAATGAGTGATGGTATGTTAGTTGGTAGCAATGGAGGTGTTTTTGAAACGACAGAGACTGGCAGATACGTTAACATTAAAAATAAAGAATAAAAAATGGAAAAAATTGCTTACGAATTGCATAAGCCCGCGAGAAAGAACTTTGTTAGAAGGTCTTTTAAGGTGTTGGGTATAAACGAAACTGTTCAAATAGATTTAATAGATATGCGGAATTATGCTAGAGAGAATTCTGGGAATAAATATATTTTAACTTTAATAGACACATTTTCTAAAAAAGCTTATGCTGCTCCACTAAAGAATAAAACTGGATTAGTAGTCACAGAAGCTATAAAAACTATTCTCCCAAAGGGAGTTAAAAATATTCAATCTGATAACGGAAAAGAATTTTTTAATGAACATTTTACCAAACTAATGAAAATTCTAAATATTAATCACTACCACACTTACTCTACAACTAAGGCGGCTATTGTGGAAAGGTTCCAGAGAACTTTAAAGAATTGGTTGTATAGAGAGTTTAGTGCACAAGGGAGTTACAAGTGGTTGGATTTACTTCCAAAGTTAATAAGGATATATAATAATAAAGTACATAGATCCATAGGGATGAAACCTAACCAAGTAAGTGCTAAGAACTCTAAAGACGTACACGAAAGGTTAGCATCTAAAGTACAAGTTAAAAAGCCAAAATATAAGGTGGGGGATAGTGTAAGGATATCTAAATATAAACATGTATTTAGTAAAGGATATACCCCTAACTGGACGGGAGAGCTTTTTACAATAGCAGAAGTTAAGAAAACAAAGCCTGTGACTTATATTTTGAAAGATGAGAATGGCAATATAATCAAAGGAGGATTTTATACAGAAGAATTGTTAAAGACTAAATATAAAGACATGTATTTGGTAGAGAAGGTAATTAGGAGGAAGGGTGATTTATTATATGTCAAATGGCTCGGGTTCCCAAGTAGCCAGAACTCGTGGATTTCTGCAAAGGATGTATTAAAATGAATGCAAATTGGATTAAAACACCAAGTTTTGGCGGCAGTTGGGACACTAAATCAGACACCAGAGTTTTTAAAAAGAGGAGGGACAATATATTTAAGGGGTATATTTAATATAGGCCAGCGGGCGGGAGCTCTATAGGCGGGAGCTGGCGTCGGTGCAAAAACGGCTCCTCATAAGAATAACATGGGGAAAAAGCGCCGGAAGTGATGTTAAACCGCTGTTTACCCACTACTACACAATAACTTCTAAGTTGTTTACATGTGTTGTTTATTTAGTGTGGAGTTATTTTTGAACTCGTGGATTTCTGCAAAGGATGTATTAAAATTAATGCAAATTTTAAATGGGGGAAAATAAGGCAGGGGCCAAAAAGAAAATTTGTGTAGGGTAGGATCGGGCGTCGGCGCAAAAACTGATCCCCATAAGAATAACATGGGAAAAAAGCGCCGGAAGTGATGTTAAACCGCTGTTTACCCACTACTGAAATTCGCTGAGTACGCAGGTTTGCTGTGACGGGGGTATTCGTTTTTGTTATCAGTTTGAATTCAGTTATGTATCAATACAGAATAATGTTATAATTGTACTTGGTGTTTTATTTGTAAAAGAAGGGATTTTTCATGTACAAACAAATGTTTCTAATAATAGTGTTTATTCAACTCATTTCCAACATTTTTCTCGCTTGAAGTTTGTTTCTACCCCAAAAATCAAAAAAGTTTACGACTACTAACTTTTTTATGTTCCAATTTGTTTAGCTAATTATATTTTGTATTTTTACTTTCTCCCCCTATACATAGTATATGGAGAAAGTATTGTTTTTGTAAAAATTTTCGAATTTGAGTTGTTAGTGGAAATATTCGTTTTGGTGCTCCCTGAACCCAAAAAAGTGGTTTTTACGTGATGTCTGTCTGTCTGTGTGTGTGTGTGTGTCCGTGTGTGTGTGTGTGTGTGTCTGTGTGGATGTGTACAGAGCTAGAGCCCTAACCAATGGGCCGATTTTTATGAAATTTGGTATGTAGGTACTAATCCACGATATCTCCAGGCGTTTTTTTCATTTTTTGGAATTTTTGATTTTTAAGGGTAATTATCCCCCAAAAACCACCAAAAATCATGAAAAATCAAAATTTATCAAAAACGGCTCTAACGATTTTGATTAAACTTTGGTCGTTTGTATAACTTTAGTTTTCAAATAAAATGACACCACCCGCATGTCTGTAAAAATGCGGGTTCAGAAATTAAAGGACTTAAAACATTAAAAATTAAGTTTTTTGGATTTTTCTTAAAAATACATAAGTATAAAAAAATATTACTATTCACCATTAAAAAGAGCTCAAAAAACTAAATAATTTAGTATTTTGAATTACTATTCTACGATTGCTGGTTGCGGAGAAAATTGGAATTTTAATTTTGCGGTAAACGCAGTACGTTGTCCAATGTTATTCTTATGGGGAATACAAAAATTACTATTTCTCTCTTATATACTGATAAATTGCATTCAAACTTGATATGCTTGTCAAGTTAGCATTGGCCAACAGTGGAAATTTGAAATATGTTGCCCCTTAATATCCCTGGGGGGGAATAGGGGACATTTCCCCTCTTAAAACCACGAGTGTAGCAATGGATTATGTAGTGCCTCCAAAGCAGGGATTTGGGTGGATGTTTTTTAAAACAACTTGTTTACAAGATTTTCTGTACATTCGACCGTGCTTTGTATTCTATATTTGGTAAATAAAAAGTAATTTATTCATTAAAGTTGGACTAAAAGGGAGAAAGTATGTGTCAGTTTCCTGATACCGTTTATTATAATTCTGTTAACTGACTTATATGTAAGTTGTTTACTCCGTTAGAATCCTCAGTGCTTACAGAAAAAATATATATATGTTTCATTAGTATCGGATGATCCCTGTGCGATGGAGGAGCGTGTTAATGAGTGTGCACATTAAAATATTTTCCGGCAGAAATCTCTCAGTTGACTAAGTTGCCCATCATGTGGAGGGGGAAGGGCCGTTTTTCGCTTCAAAAACTCCAGTGAGCTAGCATTCGAGGTGTATTAATAGAGTTCTATGAACCACACATATTTGTGAGTACGGATGTCACAGCTTTTTTAAATTGCATAACCCATCAAAAAGTTTTGAGGATAACTCATGTCATTCAGAATTAAAATAATATTCTAACCAATTATTTCCAGCTTATGAGTCAGAATAATTTTGTTGTCAATCGATGAAATGGGTTTAGAAATAATGTAGTTGTTAAAATTCCTCACGAACGTCTTAAGTAGCCTATAATGTTCTCACTCCATTTAAAACCCTCCTGGTAATAAAAATATAACAATACCTTTGGGAGAACGGCTGGATCCAGTGGTTGCCCCGCCTGAAAAAAAGTTACGTTATTATTTTATTATTTAAAGATATTTTTCTAATATCTTCTTAAATACTTAAAAATAATAATTTAATAATTCAGGTGTAACACAAGATGGTTCCAATTATATTTAAGTTATATCTTAACTACTAACTGGTTTTTAGTAGTAAATAAAAAACAAGTGCAACAAAAATAATGAAACCTTCACTCTCATAAATTGTATACAAAATATCTTAATTTATAAGTGCGTAACAAAATAAACGGTATCAGGAAACTGACACATACTTTTTCCCTTTTAGCCAAACTTTAATGAGAAAAATATTTGTTATTTACTAAAT